>VDFB02373365.1:136990682-137061146 GCA_007258455.2 Sequoia sempervirens
TATTTCCCCAAATCCTAGATAATATCCGAGGAAATCCTTAATCAAAAGGTAATAAATTCACTGGCACACATGTCGAGAAGAAACAAATATCTTCAACAACTTCTCGACAATCTTTCCTTTCTTCCTTTTTCAAGATTTGCATGCCTTAAATAATTTTAAAATTTTAATTTTCAAAAATACAAATTTATTTAACAATTAAAAATGCCATTTCCACATAATATAGCTATTTTAATTTAATTAATTAATTAATTTAATTAAATGAATTTAATCTCAATGATTAAATTACTTAACCAAACAAACTAATTAATTAATTAAATAAAATGTAAAATCTTTTTTTTTTAACATTTAAAATTAATTTAAAACCACAGTAAATTGAAGTATAATAAACTATCATTAAATTGACAAGATTTTCCTTTCAAAGCAATTAATCCAAACAGGAACAAACAAGACAACCAAAGACTCCAAACTAAACTGACGATGTACTATGCCTGGGTTTAAGACTAGACTAGGATGAACCATGTTACTACTTCCCAATCAACATTTCCGTTGAGTCTTGACACACTCAGACCTAAGTAACCAGGTGGAGTCGGTGTCATGTACCTGCAATCCTGCAACCAAACAAATAACATGCATATATATATAATCCATTGTACAAACACACCGTGCGGAGAAAATCACGGACATCACAAGGCACTCGCAAGTGAGTGATGCAACTCTGTTCTCCGCACCAATACATGTCACATCAGACTGACAAATTAAATAACAGTTAGTCCATCATAAACATATATATAACAATAACATCTGAAGGAAACATCTACGCTATCAGAAAGCATGTCAGAAATCAATTATCACCATACAATGTATCATCATATCACAAAGTGAATGCACTGTCACCCAAAATCAGCGATCAAAATATCCAAACCAAAGTACCAAAGTCTAACAATGTGAAAACATGCAAACATAAAACATAAGCATAAATGGATGGGTACTACAATGTGGACCTCATTTTAGTATTTTAAAGTGTATTTTCAGATTGAATTTTGTGTCCCAAGCCCTAATTGACCTTTACATCATTACTAATAGGCCTAGGTATTAACCCATATTGTGCATCCCAAGGCTTAATTTTATCAAATACCTTATAAAGTTGCATTTTAAACCTTATTTCCTTATCTCCTAGAATCTTAGCTATCAAATTGGCCCTTTTGGGACCCATTCACCATGTAGGATGAATCAGTCCCATCCAGGTGGGACCCATTTTCTATGGGTGGTGAATGAGTCCCATTTGGCCCAATTTTGACCTTTGAGTGGGAAAAAAGTGCAATTTTGTGTTTAATTTCAATTCATGTCTCCCTGTGATGAGGTATCATCGGGTTATTAGGGAAAAAATGTGTATAAATAAGTGCTTTTCTCCTCATTTTGCATCTCTCAACTCATTTTACAACTCATTCAACATTCATTTTCTCAAGAAAGCTAGGGTTTTAACATTATAATTCATTCAAGATCAACTTTCAAACTTTCAAGGGAATATCCTTCATGTTTTTTTGTATAATTTCAAGATCAAACATCATGGAAAGGTAATAAACTCCATTATTGTATGTTTCACTCCATTCTTACATCATTTTGCTTTAATTACCTAAAAGGGGTTTGACCTAGGCAAAGCCCCATGCCCTAACATTCACCATTTCTCTTTCTTGTCTTATGTGTTTGTAGATTTAGGACTTTTGGAAGCTAGGAAATCATTGAAGATCAAGTTACAATGTTATTCAAGTCTTCTCTTCATTCAAAAAGTCAAAATATCAACAAAAACTCACTTTCAAGTTCAAAAATTAGAGTTTCAGAAGTAAACACCTGTAGAGAATCAAAGTGTAGACCGAAAGCTCTAGAATCTAGCTTTGAATAAAGAAATTAAAAAGTGGACTCATTTTCCATGAGTGGAAAATGAGTCCCACTTCCAAGTCAATTTTGTGTTTTCTACATTTTTAGACACACTTTTGTCAAAAACAGGTTTAGGCTCAGTTTTGCAGAACTAGGACTGATTCGCCCAAAATGGCAAATGAGTCCCACCAGGCCTAAAAATCAGCATCAAAAACATTTCAAGTATCATTTCAATCCTTCATCCACATTCCAGGTGCACACTTTTAGTTTGATTCATTTATGTTCAGTGTTTCATCCATTTCTAGGTATTTTTGTATTACACAATGTGTTTTCAAATAAGTTCTTTTCCTTTAGTTTTCATTAATTAATAAATCAATCTTATCAATTAGCTACATCTAAAACATTGAATTTAGATAAAATTTCATCTTATATATCTTAGATTGAGTGAAACACCTACATTTTGGGTGTGGGATCTATCTCTTTTCATTAGGTGAAAGACCCTAATTGAACAAAAGAGACCTAGCATTCCTAGTCCCAAAAATCTATAGTTCAAGTTGGCTCGCATGTGACATACTTATCCATGATTTAGTTCAATTTGGAAACATATGACTTGGCATAAGGCTTTCCAAGTTGGCTCTAATGTCTTCTTTCATTGGATACTTTAAAGCTATTGCTCACAGTGATGGTATAGCAACCGCTTTAAAGTGGGGGCATGCATAGATGACATCTTTTGGGCATGCATAGATGACATCTTTTGGAAAAAATTTCATGGCATGATTTTTCTATTTTCTTGTGATGTTTCCTCTTCTTGGTGGTGTGATGTTTCCTCTTCTTGGTGGTGTCATTAGGTTTGATGTCATCCAAGAGTGTATGATCTACTGACATGGCATGATGTGAATGAGGCATCCCATGGGAAATGATCTGATACTTTTAAATTGTCCTCTCATAGGAAATTAGGAATAATTCTCCCTAAGAAGAAGACCTTACACAAACAAATAAAAATACCATTTAACAAAAAAATTACATTGCATTCAAAAGCATTCAAAAAAAAATCATTGTGGTGCCTTATCAAAGTTATCAGGAGGATAACTTTGGTATGGTTAGTATGATGGGAAATCAATAGAATGGCATGACTTTCTCACTAAACCACTTCTTTGGGACAACTCACCCCATGGATGACCTGATGTTCTCTGGCCCTAGAGTGAGTGCATCTTTGATCCACCTCATTTTTATTACTCATTTTTCTTTCTTTTAGTTCTTGACATTGCATGACTGCATATCTTTTTTTTTTGCATATTATACACCTTGTGTGTGTCCTTTTGTGCTCATGTTGGTTTGACATAGGATATTGGATCCTAGGGGCTAGACCACCTCCTTTTATCTTTTTCATCCTTTTTCATTCGCATTCTTATGCTTGGACCCCTCTTGAATGTCTACTTTAGTGTGAGTTTGAACCAAGTTCATCCTCTCACTAAAGTGGGGGCTAAATATAGTGTTGAAAAAAGTTTCCTTAATTAGGGAAGGAATAATTAATGATAAATTGGACTTAATTTTTCCTTGGTCTAATGTTGTGAGGTGTTTTACACATCCACATTAGGTCTTGGGCCTTTTAAAGCTTAATTAACTTAACTCTACCCTAATTTAATGTTGTAAAATGTATTTATTTACATCTTCACATTAAATTTGGGAGGCTTGTAAATAAAGTGGACCTAATCTAGTGTTGTAATGTGTTCTAGACATTCACATGGGATATAGGGCCCTTCTAAGCTAAATTGACCCAATTTTTCCTTAATTTAGTGTTGTAAAGTGTATTTATTTACACTTTTACATTTGATTTTAGGCCTTGTTGCATTTCATGACCTTTATATCATCATTAATAGGCCCCTATGACGCCATATTGTGCATCCCAAGGCATATTTTAATCAAAAACCTAACAAGATCAACATATAAATCTAATTTCTTCACTCCCCAACACTTTAGCATGAAAAATAGCTCCTGTGGGACCCATTCGCCACCTTGGGAAAATGAGTCCCATCCAAGTGGGACACATTCACCCAAGATGGTGGATGAGTCCCATTTGCCATATTTTTAAGGCTTTGAGCTAGAAAAGTGGGTTTTTAATTCACATTTCTTCAATGTCAGCCTTGGGGATCAAATTAATGGTCATGTGAGTGGATGGCCTATATAAAAAAGTTTTAGAATCTTGATCTCATCCAATAAACATTATGTATTCAAGTTATCAAGTCAAGCATTCAAGAGTTAAGCATTCCAAGTCTTCACAAGGTCATCAAGATAGCATTCAAGATTAATTCTAAGGCATTCAAGGGAAGAATTATTCATCAATTGTTGCAACAATTCAAGACCCATCATCATGGAAAGGTTTTAATTGCATTACTTCATGTTCATACTTCATTTTATTATTTTATCATTTGGTTTAATTTCCTAAAAAGGGTTTGACCAAGGAAAAACCCCATTCCCTAACAATCAACAAGTTTTTTTCTCTCTCTCTTTGTGTGATTACAGATTTAGGTGCTTTGAAGACTTGAATATCATTTAAGATTACATTAAAATCTTGTTGGAGTTGTCTCCCCATTTTCAAGGTCAAAATATTCACAAAAAAGTCACTTACAGTCTTGAAAATTAGGGTTTCAGATCTAGACACTTGGAGGTACAGATTGAGTAGAACGAGTAGAGTAGATCTAGACTTTGAATTTCTAGAAAATCCAAAAGGAACTCATTGTAGGTGTTTTTTAGAGATCCTTGGAGATTTGGATACCCATTTTCCTGAAACTTGCTCTTGTGCAAAAATCCTAAACTAGGACTAATTCTCCTAGAAAGGCGAATGAGTCCTAGTAGATAAAAGAATTAGGTTTTTCAAAATTTTAGAGTTGTTTCTAGTTTTCAACACATTTCTAGGTGCACACTTTCAATTTCATATATTTCTATTACATTTTGTTCACTTTCTTAGGTCATTTAGAGTTAGTTTGCATTTCACATCGTGTTTTCCATTTTATTGTATTTTCCAAGTTTACACTTGGTGGTGAACCCCTCATTAGATATCATTCAACCCCTAGGACAACCCTTCACAAGATTACAATCTCCTTTGCATTGAAGTTTCAAGGGTTTGTTCTTGAGTGAAGAGTAAGGAAATAGCCTCTCTCCTTTTAGGTCATGTGCCATAGAAAAATGGACCCTTATCATTTTCATGGCCTTTTAGGTCTTGTTTCATGGTGTTGGAACTATGTTTCTTTGATTTCATGTTGTAACATGGCTTGAACATGCTTATGTAGGTACTAAAACTCAAAGAACGACATCTTTTGAAGGTGTTGTGAAGTGTTGTAAGACATTTCCACATTCTTCTAGATTATATTCATTACAATTCACCTAAAAATCACCTTTTCATCACTAAAAAAGTCCTATTTTGAAGTGTTGTAAAGTCTTGTAACAAGATTTCACACTTTTCTAGGCATATTTTCAGTATTTACACTTTTCTCATGCTTTATTTTGTATCTTTATGCCCTTGTATGACTTAATTAAGTGTATTTTTGAATGTTATCCTGAGAAACAACATTAAATACAACATTTTTCTAACACATATTTTCAGGTCCTAGGTGGGATCCATTCACCATGGGTAGTGAATGAGCCCCCTTGGCCCCAAATTTAAAATATTTTAAATTTTCTTTCAGGATTGTATTCAAAATCACTTGATGTTGGCCTATTATGAGGTATGAACGAATACTAAGGCACAAGAATTGTAAAAATAAGTGTTTTTCACCTCATTTTTAAGGCCCCGTTCATTCAAGCATTCATCAAGTTCACTTACCCACCTATTCACTCAAGCATTCAAGCATCTTGCATCATCAATTCAAGCACTATTCAATAACTTTGTAGTAGCCATTGACATTACTTCATAATTGCATCATCAAGGGTTTGGTAAGTTGATATTAATTGCATGTTGTTAGTTTATCATTCCTTTGCATTTCATTATTTTATTAAAGCTTTTATTGCCAAAAACAAGGTTTAACCAAGGAAAACCCCTATTCACTAACCTTAAACCATTTTTCCCCATTTCATGTGTGTTTTCAAACCTAGGTATGTAGATTTGACAAGCTTTATGGTGTTAAAGATTGATTTTCAAGTCAACTAGGTCCTTCAAATTAAATTAAGTCAATTTCAAGCTTGGAAAGAGTTTTTTGTTTGTTTTTTGCATAATTGACTTCGACAACTTGACAAGCAGACATTTCCAGATCTAGTGTTGCAGAGTTGTCTCTTGATTTTTCAGAATTTGGGAGAGGACTGATTCACCTCCTATAGTGAATGAGTCCCGCCTTAGGACTAAAAATTTGAATTTTGTCAGATTCTGGATCTGGACAAATAGAAATTAGCTCCCGACACTTTTTCACTAGGAGGACTGATTCACCACCCTGGGCAAATGAGTCCCACTATGAAAAATCAATGATTTCAGTCAACACTCACAACATTTTAGAATCATCATACTTTACCCAAGTGCACTCTGATTTAGCTCAGATCTCTTTTTGTTTTGCACATTTCATTCATTTTCTTCATAGTTTTCATATCACAATGTGTTTTCAAACATAGTTGCAATTGCACTTTTGCATTCATTTTCAGTCATATAGATTAGTAAATTGTATTTAGTCATCTTAATTTACATTAAAAAACATTGCATACATCTTGAATTGAGTGATACATAAGCATTTTTGGCCCTATCTCTCTCCTTTTAGGTGAAAAACCTTAAGAGTTTAAGAGTAGTCCATAGGGACCCAAAAATCAATGTTTCAGGTCCAAAACCCTATAAGTGAAAGAGAGACCCCTATTTTATTCTTTTCACACTTTAATCTACTTATTGTCCTAGAATGATGTGTAAATGAATCCTACACCTCATTAACATGGCTCAAAATACAAGACAATTTATGGTCCAAAATGTCAATCATATTAGAGATTTTCTTATTCCATCTTTTTTTGCTTTATTTTCAACATCCTTGCTTTTCTAAGATCCTCTTTCTAATTTTCAATCTCCAAAGTTAGACCCATCTTCTACTGATATTCTTCTTCATCAAAAAAACTTGGGGAGGTTTAATAAACCATCATACAACATTGAATTTCTCTTGCATATTTAATCTAAAGCATTTATCTTAGCTAGATTTTCCTCTAATTTCTTCACAATTTCCTTTGTGAACATAGTTGTATTTATTGTCAATGTTGTAGCCTACAATGCACTTGTATCCCCCAATATTCTAACAATCAAGCTACCAATCAAATAATTTGTATTATTGATTACTTGGGGCTTTTTTTTTTTTGGAAAGATGGACCAAATTTTCAAGGTTTCATGCCTTAGATTAAATCCTGACCCAAAGTAAAGTGCATCTGCCTACTCTTTAGAAGTTAACATTGGTTCATCACCTTCCTGTATTCTAATAGTATCAAATACAATTGTAGATGATACATCCCATCATTATAATAGCATACAACCACTCTTTTTCACAATTTCTCTCCCTTTCTCTAGAGTCCTATTTTCTAAGTCAGAATTGACGTTAGTCCATATTTGAGAGGAAACTACATCTTTATTTCCCTTGGTTATTCCTATTTTCACTTCATCCTCTTTCTAAAATATTCACCCCTATTCTTCAGGATGAAATCTTGGAACTCCTTTGTGATTATGAATTTATCATATGACATGAATTTAGTGCATGTTAGGGCTCTTACATCATCTACCACCAACCCACCCATCTCAAAATTTATCAATAACCTATCATCAAAGGGCCTCTCAACTAAAAACTTTGGTGGTGGATGTATTACTTTCCTAATTTCTAAATCTTCTAGCAAATCATCATCATCCAAAGGATAATCCACTAAGGATTCTATTGTAGGAGCAATTTGTTGCAATGATGAACTACTGATTCTCAACTATCTAAGATGAAGGTCTAGGTATATCCACCTATGGATCAAGTACATTAGCCAATAAGTTGGCTACATTATCAATTATTGTCATGATTCTAAGGACCAGGTCCTAAATCTTCAAATGTGTGCCTTTATAAGAAGGATCAACCTTCTTTCTTCTATCTTTTGTAATTTGAATTTTGAGACATTGTTCTCTCCTCCTTGTTGCCACAACTTTTGAAGAACAATTTTTTGATTAAATATTCGATTGGGTCATTTCCATGCACATAAGATCTCACTTTGAATTTAATTCTCACTAGTATAATTTGGAAAATAAATGACTATGTGACTAAAAATTTTAGTCACAACAACTAAAAATGACTAAATTCTACTAATTTTTGCAACTCAGCTATAAATGAGTAAATAAATGACTAATTTGGTTGTTGACTAAAAATTATTTAGTCACACAAATAAAAATGACTAAATAGTTATTCATTTATTTATTCACAATCCATTTTAATAAATCATTTAAGGAATCAAGAATCAATATCCTACCAAAATTTTTTAAAAATTTAATAAACATAATCTAAAACTTTTGTCAAAATCTTATTTTCAAGTGTAGCCTACTAAAATGGAGTTTTCATTTTCATAAACATACTTTAAAACCTTCGTTGAAACCTTATTTTTAGGTGTAGCCCGTCAAAATGGAGAAGTGTTTCAGTAAAGAATGATAGAGAATGGTAAGGAGATGTGTGTGACAAGAGGCATATGATTCATTGTTGCTTATCTCATTCCTGCTATGCTCAACAAGGGTTACATTATTCACACTACTATTTGTAATCCAAGTATTTAATTGACATATATTTGCATAATCTTAAATTCCTTTAGATGGCTTTGAAGTATCAATGTATCCTATATAGGATTTAGAATGATTTCTTTTAATTTTAAAAAATAAATCAAATTCTTTTGAAGTATCAATGTATCCTATATAGGGTTTAGAATTATTTCTTTTGATTTTAAAAAATAAATAAATGACGTATTTTCTTGTGATTAGATAATGTGGAGATCTCCTAAATCTACCCCAACACACTATCCTATTTTGCACTATATTCATTACTCGAGCTGCTAGGGTTTTGCATGTGACATCTTTAATATCTTCATGATAGTGGATTTTAAATAGATCTCAATCTTTGCTTTAATCTTTATCATGGTAACCCTCGAGTTCCATAATCCACATTCAATCTTTTCTAAGAATATTGTCTTAAGCTAGACTGCATGGTATGCATATAAAGAAAGTCTTTCATACCTTCCATTGTTCCTAACTACCACTCGCTACCTTGCTTAAAATGTTGCCTCCATAAGCACAATAGCATGTTTTAAAATCATGGTTGCTAGTGATTGACCATTAAGGTCACTACTTTCATCAAGATACAATGAGATTTATTTCTTCAAACTCAAGGCATTATGGAAGATAACATTGTGAAATTTTTTTTTTTGTGCGATTTTATTTTCTTGCACATTTATTGCTTTTCTAATTGCCTTTAAGACTGGATATTGCACCCTCAGCTGCAATCTCAAACAACTCACTCATTGTCACTTAAAGATGCCTTTCATGAACATCCTTCTACAAAATCAAACTATTCCCTATAGACTACCTACTTACTTACTATAGGGGACTCATTGTTTCATGGTATTGTGGGTCTTAAGATCCTTCAACCTCATTGTCACTACTTCATAGTCCATAAGGTATTATTCACTATTCTCCCATATTTGATGAGTCTCAAAATACTACTCAAACATGCAATCCACTACCTCCATTATACAATGGCTAAGAAGAAACATTGAACCTATGATTACCACTATTAAGTTTAATTTGGATAGTCATTCCCTAATTACATTTTCCTTGTCTAACACTATCAATAGCATTTGAAAAACCCTTAAGGTCAATAAGGGGTAAGGAAACTCACTATTAAAATCTCCACTTTACTATGCGAGGTTTGAGCTCTATTATCTTGTCACTGCTTTTCCTATTTTTAACTATCACACCTCAAGTGACTATCATTCTTCTTGTCATAGATTGCATTTACAAATGTCACTGAGCTACATAGTGTGCTTGTTATTGGCTACAATATTTAGATTGCAAGATTTCATTATTGGCTACAATGTCTCAATATTGTTGGTATTGCAACCTCACTAATCCACTAGAGTTATGGTTAATGTTTCTACGGATGCCTAGGGTTTGTACCCTATTCATGCTCTTACCAATGCTTTTGTTTGTATTAAAAAACAACCTTAAATATTGCGTCAAAAAATTAGCTATCTTGATAGGGTTGTGGTATGATCTTGGATTGTATCCTAGAGTGTGTGGGAAGCTTGTGTTTGATCATTAAGGTATGTAAAGCTGATTAGGGAAATGTATTCTATATATCATGGTTCTTGCTTTAATACTTTCCATAATGGTTATTAGCAGATCACATTATTATAGGGTAATCCCATAATGTTGGTTTACAATTTCTAGGAGATTCTAATTTTTGTTGAAATCACCTTTTTTAAGAAAATATAATGATTTAAACCTTAAAAAAAATTATTTGAAGGATTCCAATTGAATAGGGTTTGATCAAACTACCTTAGATCAAAACCCCTTGGATAGAACCCCACTAGTTTTAAACCATACCTATAACAGAGTCTCCTTTACACCTATCAAAATGTTGATAAAAAACCACTTTTGATTTACCCTTTGGGGGATCAAATGAATTTATTTAAAATTTATTTTTTGTAAGTATGTAGTCCTTATTTTAAGCTTTCCAAAAGTATAATTTGAAATAGATTTAATTTTATTATTATATTTATTTTTTATTTCTAGTGAATGTAGGTTTTTCACCAAAATCAAGCTCATATTTGCACATGTGGAAAATAGAAGATTATAAATTTTTTTTTTTGAAAAATATGAGTGCAATATATTAAAGTCCTGATCCAACCAAAAAAAATTGAATTTTATACATACAAAAAAATTTGTGTTATACGGTCCTACTATGTCTAAATTGTAATTGGTTTGACTTTGAAACTTGATTAAGGAAAAAATATTTAATAAAACACTATGAAACCAATTGGAAGCACTAGATATCATAATTACAAATTTAAATTCAAAAAAATTATAATTTTATCCTTCATGGAAAAAAATTTATGTGTTATACGATGATCGTCACCCCTTAAAATGATGTATACTGAAAAAAACTAGTTTTTGAGGAGATGGAAAAGAAGTGCAATCTGATTCCAAATTTTTGAAAAAATATATTTAGAATCTACAGAAAAAATGTCACAAATCACTAGTTTTCATCATCTTCAAATTCCTAACGGTTTAGCTGTTATAGTTGTCTGAAAGTGAAGATTTAGTTAAAAAAATTAGTTTAGTGTCTAGTTTGGCCAAAAATTGTAAACCAGTATTGTGGGATCACCCCCTATAGTTTGTGGTAACCCAAGATTGCATTCAAGTATGTAACAAACTTGGTTTGTAGTTTAACTTGTATACTTTTAAGTAGCATTCATAAGGTTTAGAAAATCTTGATCACTCTCTAGCATAGCCCATTAAACATGGGTTGTGCTTGAATGCACTACATAATTGATATAACACAACCACTCTACATATCAACCAAAGTTATGGGCTCTTTATTGCAGCAAGAGGTAATCACTCTTTGATCATGTTATTATTACATCATAACCTATTAAACTTGAGTCAACCTAAATGCACCCAATGACGATTGACACCTAATTGTGATGGCAGTGATTTGTACATGGATTGTGCTCATATGAGTCTCTCCATTTCTATCACAACATAGCTACATTAAACTTGGGTCACCCATGAAAGCATCCTATATTTTTTATAGCACAATTGTGCCACATGACCAATAGAGTTATGGATCATATAATTACAGTCACAAGAATTTGTTCCTTAGTTGCGCTCTTATGGTTTCATTACCATTACAACATAACCCTTGGGACTTATATTGCTAAAATCCTTACATTGCTTATTTTCTCTTTGGATGGATGGCTTCATAGATTTTTTGTGATTTATACAACTTTCATTTTGATAGTAAATTACATCATATTCTTTTTGAAACTGAAATGATTTATTAATTATGGTTTTATGATGATTTTGAGTTTTATTTAGACGGGGTTAATATGTGGCATTTTTATGTGTAGGAAGAATAGATTGTGATGCAACGTTCGGGTATGGACAATTCAGGAAAAATTGGATTGCTATTAGTGACATAACTAGGTTGGAGAGTACCTTGAGTCAGTTTGAAACACTTTTGGGTGTTTTCACTCGAAAGAAGAACCTGAGTATAAGAATTTCTGAATATCCAATAGAGGAAGTTCCTAGATTCTAAAGATAAAATCATAAATCTGTTGGTCCAATTTGACATCTAACCTAACATCTTTAATATTCGTTAGAGAAAGTTCTTACATTCTAAAGATAAAATAATAGATCCGTTGGTCCAATTTGAGATCCAATTTGAGGTCATGAAGCTTCGACAAAGAAAGTGCCTACATTCTAACTTGATAAAATCATAAATCTACTTGGTCCAATTTGAGATCCAATTGTAAGGATTTTTCTTTTTAATTATACTTTCTAACATTTGGCTTGATACAAATTGTTACTTTAGAATAATGGTATTGCTTTTCTTCTAATGTTTTCAACCCTCATTTCAGGGAAGAGCTCCAAAGATGGTTTCTTCAGATGGAGACTACACTTTTTCGCTATAGGTTTCATCTAGAAGCACCATAAGCTCAGGTACTGTCATACTCAGGTACAACAAAGTTTGAGGTGAATTGTACTTAGTATTTTATGCTGATATGGATATGTTCTAACCTGTATTTAATTGTTGTAGCATAAAAAATAGGCTAAATAGTTGTTCATATACCATTGTTTCAAATTCTAAATTGCTATACCTTATTCTAGGAGAAAATAGTAGGGGGAGTCTATACATAAGACACCATTGTTTCAAATTCAAAATTGTTGGCTCTTTCACAATTGTTGGCTCTTTCACAATTGTTTGCTTCATTTATTTGATCTAAGACAACCTATTGTATAGAAGATACTCTCAAAATCATAGTAAAATCCTTTATTCTAAGAACATTGTTCATAATCTTCCCATCATAACAATGAACAAAAGCATCAGTCATTAACCTAAACTTTGCAAGAGTTTCATCAAATTCAAAATTGATATACCTTATTCTAGGAGAAAATCGTAAGGGGAGTCTATACATAAGACACCATTGTTTTAAATTCAAAATTGTTGATTCTTTCACAATTGTTTGCTTGATTTATTTGATCTAAGACAACTTGTTGTATAGAAGATTCTCTCAAAATAATAGTAAAATCCTTTATTCTGGGATGACTATTCAAAATATTTCCCATCATAACAATGAACAAAAACATCAGTCATTAACTTGAACTTTGCAAGAGTTTCATCAAATTCTAGTTTTCCACTCTCTTTTCCATTTTAAATTTTGTTCCCAATCTCATCCATGAAGAACTTCCTCAACCTGTAGATCTTACTATTATTTATAACTTTACCAGGTGTTGAGGATAGCTTCAAACTTTTACCCAAGCAACAATTGACAAAATTCGACCTTACCAAAATTTTGATATGGTAATGCTGAATTTTTTCAATTGTTATTTGGGTAAAAAATGAAGCTATCCTTGACACTTTGTAAAGTTATGGATAATAGCATGATCTACAAGCTGAGTAAGTTCTTCATGGATGAAATTGGGAATAAAATTCAGAATGGAAAAGAGAGTGGAAAGGTAGAATTTGATGAAACTCTTGCAAAGTTCAGGTTAATGATTGATGCTTTTGTTCATTGTTATGATGGGAAGATTCTGAATAGTCATCCTAGAATAAAGGATTTTACTATGATTTTGAGAGCATCTTCCAAACAACAGGTTGTCTTAGATCAAATAAATGAAGCAAATTGTAGTACCCCTCCAATTTGCTTATATTTTCAAATAGTGCTTTTACTTTGATAGACCATGATACTATGTTGTTATTTGATCACTGACATTAGAGCGATGGTGGTTTTTATATTGTGATGTGATGGTACACTATATGGATGATTATTGTTTATGACATACTTTCTAGTTAGCATAGTTGATTATTTGAGTTGATATTGATATATGCTCATCTATAGTTAATTGATGTTTTAGTTTTTTCAATTTTGTTGCGACACTATATTGGTGAAGGGAACAGGATTGCATCACTCACTTGTGAGCGCCTTGTGATTCCATGATTTTCTCTTCACGGTGTGTTTGATTCATGATTTATATATATATGTATGACATATGTTTTGATTGTAGGTACAAGACATCAACTCCACCTGGATTCACTTGTTTGGGCATGGCCATTTCCTAATGGTATAGTTGATTGGAAGATAGTAACAAGGTTTCCTTGTCAACCACAACCCTAGTCACAGTGTGTCATTATTCCTTGTTTCTGTATGCTTTGTTGTCATGTTTTCCACATTTTCCTTGTTGTTATTTATTTTGTAAGGTATGTTATGTGGAAAATTAATGTTAATTAATGCTTATAATGGTTTTTAGTGATTATTTATTAATTTTAATTAATATTGTTAGAAGCTTTATATTTGATTTAATTAATTAAATTAAATTTATTTTGTAAAGTGATTCAATCTTTGTGATTAAATTTATTTTATAAAGTGATTAAATTAATTAGATTAAATTGAATTAGAAATTAATATGAGAATTTTAAATTATTAAATTCACAAATATCCTATAATTATCTTAGAGGAAATATCTGTTTTGTTTTGGATAAGATATTTTATTTGTCACATGTGTTAGAAAAATTAAACATTGTCATTGGGAAATAATTCTCGGAGAGAATAATTGCATTAACTGAAAGAGGAAAGAGGCTACTTCACAACAATGAGAAAAGATATTTGAAAAGGTTGTTGAAAATTGGATAGAAGAAGTTCTCGGGAAATTTTGGCTCTGGTTTTATTTTCATATTTCTAGAAAAGTGGATAATTTGGGAGAAGCTTTGGTAAATTGAAATCTAAAGGTGAAACTCTACTTCAAACATCATTTCCTCAAGCATCTAGAAACAGGTTTTTTAAATTGTTTTTATTGTTATGCAAATTGAAAAGATTGCTTGTACAAGATGTATATGTTAACTATGTAGAAGCTTTAATTTATTTTGTAAATTCAAAAGATTGTGGTGTTTGGAAGATTTTAGAGCTTCTATAGAAATTAATTTTTAAAATAAAATATCGAGAAATTTTTTATAGTGAAATATGAGAGCCTCTATAGGAAATTGTTTTTAAATAATAGAAATCCTAGAGGGAAAACAATAGAAGATTTGAAAAATCTTTGTAGGAATAGATTTTAAAATCTTACTGTCAAAATTTGTGGAAAATATTATTTGTATGGGAAAAGATCTTCCTGTAGAAGATTATTGTTTTGTTTGTTTTTCCAATTAGTTTTATTTGGCTGGGAAATAGAAAACCTCTATAAAATTTTGTAAACACTTCCTGTAGAAAACTTTTTTGTGAAAATAATTTTCCCGACCAGAGTATTTATATATGTTATTAAAAACGGATTTAGAAATTTGTATGGCAATTTTTTATTAAATTGTAGGTTTTTATTTATTAATTTTTTTAAGAATGATATGGGGGAGGTGCTGGAGCTATCCCCATAGCCACTGCCCCCATGGGGGAGGTAGATGTGGAGGCAGCCAACACTGCATTCATAGGTCGTGCCCAGCACTGCCTTCACATGGTGCGCCCAGCATTTCCCTCTACATACATGTGCCCTCCATTAAGAGTCAACATTGCAGTAATACAATCGGCCTTTAAATCTTTGTTCGCCCAACATATGGGATTTTGATTTTTAATATGAATTTTAAATTTATAAATATAAATATATATATATATATATATAATTTTATGATTTGGAATAATGAAATTTAGTTGTATATTTAAATGATATCTTAATTAAATGCATGCAAATGCATAGAGTAGATAATTTTAAAATGATATGATATGAAAGAGGAAATTGATTTTTATATTGTTGTAAATAGTGAAATTTGAATTAAATAATTAGATTTAATTTCCTTATTGTCTATAAATGAAAATTATATTAAGTTGGTTTATTTCAAGGAATGTATTATTGTTTTCTAGAGATGGAAATTGGATTTAGGAAATCCTAATGGTAGATTTATTTCTTGCATGAATTTCTTATTAAAATGTGTTTTCTTCTGTTAATGTGAGTTGGGGAAATCAGTTAGTCATGTATGTAAGTCTTCCAAATGATGTTATTTTATGAGGGGGTTGTTGTGATTTATGGTTCAGCCCTTTTATTTCTCTTGGTAGTGCACTTGGTTGTAATTCAATTAAACACCCAGTTACTACGAACAGGATGTGTTGCCTCTTATATTTTGGATTGGGATTTAATATCCGTTTTGTGCATTATGTTTGCCCTTGGTTCTCGATTAGATCCATGTGTTGTTGGTAGGGGAGTGGCTCTCAGTTGGGGGTCTGACACACAAAGGGGCACCATGGTAACTCACTGAGGGTTTAATCAAATGATAACTTAAAAATAATTAAGGGAATGGGTAACTCTCCTAATAATAAAGATAATGAATGTCTCTCTCATGGCTCAAGTGCTTGTTTTGGCTTGAGGTGAGATGAGAAGCGTAGTTTGTATGGGGGTCTGGCGGCTGGTAGAGGTAGCCAGGGTAACCCAACATGGGTATTTGGTAGCCTAGCAAGGTTACACTAGGGTAACCCATAGCAAATTATGTGTGACACTCCTCCTATGACAACAATATGTATCATGTAGTTGATATACTTGATTCTTTTACTTTGGAAGCAATGCAACCTTCATGTTATGTATTGTTCTTGTGTAGTTTAGTCTTGAGGTTTCCTGTGTCTAGATTGGTTGGTTTTTCCTAGGAATCCCTTTTACTATCTCCTAGCATGGGGGGTGGGACTTTGAGTACCACTTGGTTGGATGGAATGTGCACCATACATCGTTGGGTTCCCATTACATGTTCGTGATGGTGGGATCTTCGGGATTGGAGAGCTCGCATGTTCCAGTTGATATGTTATATCTCTTATGTCCTTTTGTATCTGTTGGATACTTATGTATATGTACTACTCCTCATTTGTATTTGAGGAGGATTCATATATCATTGTAATTGTAACATTATTGTATGATATTCCTCATTTTGTAAATGAGCTTTGTAACTGCTATATTGAATAAATACAATCTATGGATGATTCATTAATGTACCTTGTATCTTATGAGTTGAGTTTAATGCTTTGGATGTATGTTATTATTGCATGAGTAATATTTATATTCTATGGATTAGTTTACTTTTGTATATTTGGATTCGAATGTAAGTGTTGTCACGTACCTTAGAGGATGTATGCCTTAAGTGTAGATCACTTTACTTGTTATTATTACACTTTAAAAAAAAAAAATTACGCTTCTGTTTAGTTTGTGTTGTCCTCTAGGGTTATGTGGTGGGGTGTTACACATTGTATCAGATCCCATGTTTAAACACTGGGTGCTCTAGGATAATGTTGAACCCATTAAGTTGTTAGTTGCGTAGGATTTAAGTTTGTGTACCTTATCTCATACTTTGTTGTGTTTGTGTAGGATCATTCCACCTAGACGAGGTCACGACAGAGGTCGTGGTTGTGGCTGTGGAGGTGGTCACGGAGGTAGTCAATATGATTCACCTCCCCATGTTTCCCATGACTCAGATCATGAGGAACATCAGGCTTCCCAAAATGCTCCAGGAGGTGGTGATCAGAATTAGGATCCACCAAGGATCGAGGGCACTCAATTGCATCATTTTTTAGAGGAGACTCTTGCTCTCCTTGGGCCAAGGTAGGACAAAGATCATATTAATATTGGTGAGAGAGAGGTACTAGCATAGGCAGAGGTAGACATAGCCGCTCACATGAGAGATCTACTTAGATCTTGTCTGCCCACTTTTGATGGTTTTAGTAGCGGATTAGAGGCTAAGACATGGTTGATAGACTTGAACCAGTGTTTTTCTATGCACCCTTATAGTAGAAACACCAAGGATAGGTGTGCAATCATGCACCTGCGAGACTTTGCATCTACCTGGTGGAGATTGGAGGAATAGAAGCTCCATATTGACATTAATTTTGTGTCTTGGGATATGTTCATAGAGAGGTTTAGAGCCAGATTCCTTTCTGACCATTGGTTGCAACATTGTGGAGACGAGTTTCATGCTCTACAACAAATGGCAATGTCAGTGGAGCAGTATGAGTGTTAATTTTATGAGCTAAAGCATTTCACTGGCATTGGTAATGATGAGTGAATGCTTGTTCAATACTTCATTAGGGGCTTAAATGCCCACATTAGTGGTGGAGTACAGGTGTTCAAGTTGAAGACCATGGAGGTAGCCATAGAAAAGGATTAGATTGTCGAGGAGAATCTAGCTATGGCCTTAGTTGGACAGATGGGGGTTCAGATTAGCAGTGCACCTTTCATTGGTGTTGGATCTCAAGGTGGTCAATTTCAGGTTGTGGGTCCCTCCAAGGGACATCAAACACCCACTAAGGGTGAGTAGCAACAACACTCTCAATCAAAACATAAGACTTCTTAGTCTCAACATAGTGGTAGTTGGATTCAGAAGAAGAGAGATCAGAGTTGGCAGAAATATCAATGTGATCATATCGATCAACCAACCTAGAGTTCACAATCTACGGTTAATAGGGGCGGTGTTTAGCAATCTAGTGCTCCTCTAGATGATAGAGGATTTAGTAGGGGTATAAGATGTTTTTCTTGTGGCCAACAGGGTCACATAGCATGACAATGTCCCAATAAGGGAACATCAGGTTATACTTAGAGGCCAGCGATGTTAGATCTGACTATTGTAGATGTGGGTAGAGGTCATCGAGTATTTGTTGTGGTTGAAAACTGCCAAGATGATCACTAGGGAACAGTGGTAGAGACTTCTAGTATGTTATAGGGTAATAGAGTTACTATTTTATTTGATTCAGGAGCATCAAATTCTTTTATTTCATCATCTATCATGGCGCATTGTAGAATGAGGGCAGTAAAGCAAGACATTAAGTGGCAAGTCTAATTGGCCTCTGGTGCTAAGGTTGTAGTGCATTCCCTAGTACCTGATTATAGATTGGAGATTGGATCCTTTCTCACTATATTAGACCTTCGCATTATACATTAAAGATGAATTGGCTTGAGGCTCACAGGGTTGTTATTGACTGTCGATGCAAGACGATTTGATGCATTGATGTATCTAGTAGAGAGGTTGAGATAGTGGGAGTTCAGAGACCCATATCGTTGAGGATGATCTTGGCTATGCAACTGAGGAGATGTGTACATCAAGTATGTCAGTTGTTTGAAGTGACAATAGATGACTTGGGGTTGGGTGATAGTGAGAAGAAGGTTTCTCTTGATAGCCACCCCATACTTCAAAAGTATGTAGATTTATTTCTCGATGAGATTCCAAGGATTCCACCTCAGTGTGACATTGATTTCAAGATTGATCTTATACCTAGTTATGATCCTATTTCATGAGCTTTGTACCGTCTGACTACACAGGAGCTTAAGGAGGTCCACTTGCAGCTGGAGGAGTTGCTAGAGAAGGGTTTCATCCGCCCTAGTGTTTCACCTTGGGGAGCATAAGTAATTTTTATGAAGGATGGTTCTCTCTATCTGTGCATAGACTACCATCCACTGAATAAAGTGACAATCAAGAACTGATATCCCTTACCTAGGATTGATGATTTTTTTTATCAGATCAAGGGTGCTACAGTCTTTTAAAAAATTGATCTTAAGTCAAGGTATCAACAACTACATATTTTTGAATCCGACATTCATAAGATGACATTTCGTACATGTTACAGTCACTACGAGTTTACAATGGTACCATTTTGTTTGATGAATGCACCATTTTTTTCTTGAGCTTGATGAATAGAGTCTTTCGCACTTATCTGGATAGATTTGTATTGGTATTCCTTGATGATATATTGATCTATTCCAGGATAGTAGAGGAGCATGAGGAGCATCTGAGGTAGGTTTATTAGTGTTTGAGAGATAATCAGTTGTACGCTAACCTATCCAAATGCAATTTATTTAAGACTAAGGTTAAGTACCTTGGACATGTGATATCAAGAGAGGATATTGCAATAGATCCTTCAAAGATCCAAGTGATAATTGATTGGCTTGCGCCCACTAATGTGGCAGAGATACATAGTTTCATGGGATTAGCAGGTTATTATGGATGCTTTGTTCATGGTTTCTCTAGGATAGGACATCCTATCACTTCTCTTTAGAGAAAAGGGAAGAGATTCATCTAGTTAGAGCAGTGTGAGGCAACATTTCAGACTCTAAAGGAGAGGTTGACTAGTGCACCAATTTTTGCAATACCTGATCCTATTGGAGATTTTGTTGTTTGTACAAACGCATCTTTGGAGGGATTAGGAGTAGTTTTGATGCAAAATTTTTGTGTTATTGTGTATGAGTCACACAAACTCAAGAATCATGGATTGAATTACCCCACGCATGATCTTGAGTTGGCGACGGTAATACATGCTTTGACAAGATGGAGGCATTTTCTGTTGGGGCACAAATTTGAGTTGCATAGTGACCATCAGAGCTTGTAGTACATCTTCACACAACCTAATCTAAATGCTAGGTAGATATGATGGATGGAATTCCTTTGTGAGTATGACTATGAGGTGAAGTTCATCCAAGGGAAGGAGAACATAATTGTCAACTCTCTCAAAAAATGAAGACATAGTCATTAGAGTTCGATTGATATGCCTCCTTTCCAGGCATTGCATGGATGACCATGTCAGACTCCTTTGAGTTGGGATTAGTTAGAGGATATAGTTTTATTGGGTCCTGAGATGCTTCAGGATATGGAGCAGCAGGTGTTCCATATCAGGGAACATTTGGTTATTGCATAGGATAGGCAAAAAAAGTATGCAAATGCGCATCGGGGAGATTGCCAGTTAGCATTAGGTGACCAAGTCTTTTTGCGAGCATGCCCACAAAAGATTCCAATTTGATATGGAAAGGGCTCTAAGCTTGCACCTCGCTTTGTCGGGCCATTCGAGACTCTTGAGAAGATTTGGCCAGTAGTGTACCATCTTGCCTTTCTGCCTAGTCTCTCTGCATACACGACATATTTCATGTTTCAATACTCAGGCCTTATCACCCTGATATATCTCACATCCTTGATTGGAATGCCTTACAAGTAGAGGATGGGAAGCTGACTTTGGAGCCCATTTCCGTCACAAAGCACAAGAAACTCGCCCTTAGCGGTCAAGATATTGAGCAGGTTAGGGTCTAGTGGGATCCTTGAGATGATACATCGGCTACCTAGGAGGATGGAACTAGGATGAGGGAGCTCTATCCCTATTTGTTCTCAGGATTCTAGGAGTAAGCCTGATCTTGTGGGGGAGGATGTAGTACCTCTCCGATTTGCTTATATTTTTAGATAGTGCTTTTACTTTGATAGACCATGATACTATGTTGTTATTTGATCACTGACATTGGAGTGATGATGGTTTCTATATTGTGATGTGATGGTACACTATATGGATGATTATTGTTTATGACATTCTTTTTGGTTAACATAGTTGATTATTTGAGTTGATATTGATATATTCTCAGCTATAGTTAATTGATGCTTTAGTTTCATCATTTTTATTGTGACACTGTATTGTTGAAGGGAATGGGATTAGATCACTCACTTGCAAGCGCCTTGTGATTCCATGATTTTCTCTTCACGGTGTGTTTGATTCATGATTTATCTATATATGTACAACATATGTTTTGATTGCAGGATCGTAGGAATAGGACGTTGACTCCACCTGGATTCACAAGTTTGAGTGTGTCCATTGCCCAATAGTATAGTTGATAGGGAGATAGTAATGGGGTTTCCTTGTCAATCGCAACCCTAGTCACAGTGTGTCGTCAATCCTTGTTTCGGTATGCTTTGTTGTTATGTTGTCCACATTTTCCTTGTCATTATTTATTTTGTAAGGTATGTTATGTGGGAAATTAATGTTAATTAATGCTTAGAATGGTTTTTAGTGATGATTTTATTAATTTTAATTAATATTGTTAGAAGCTTTATATTTGATTTAATTAATTTAATTTAATTTATTTTGTAAAGTGATTTAATCTTTGTGATTAAATTTATTTTATAAAGTGATTAAATTAATTAGATTAAATTTAATTAGAAATTAATATGAGAATTTTAAATTATTAAATGCACAAATATCTTGTAATTATCTTAGAGGAAATATTTGTGATTTGTTTTGGAAAAGATATTTTATTTATGACATGTGTTAGAAAAATTAAACACTATTGTTGGGAAATAATTCTTAGAGAGAATAATTGCATTAACTGAAAGAGGAAAGAGGCTACTTCACGACAATGAGAAAAGATATTTGAAAAGGTTGTTGAAAATTGGATAGAAGAAGTTCTTGGGAAATTTTGGCTTTGGTTTTATTTTCATCTTTCTGGAAAGGTGGATAATTTGGGAGAATCTTTGGTAAATTGGAATCTAAAGGCGAAGCTCTACTTCAAACATCATTTCCTTGAGGATCTAGAAATGGGTTCTTTAAATTGTTATAAAAATTGAAAAGATTGTTTATACAAGAAGTACATGTTAATTGTGTAAAAGCTTTAATTTAATTTGTAAATTTGAAAGATTGTCGTGGTTGGAAAATTTTAGAGCTTCTATAGAAATTGATTTTTAAAATAAAATACCCAAAAAAAAATTATAGTGAAATCCGAGAGCCTTTGTAGGAAATTGTTTTTAAACAATAGAAATCCCGGAGGGAAAACAATAGAAGATATGAAAAATCTTTGTAGAAATAGATTTTAAAATCTTCCTATAGAAGATTAGAAAATTTGAAAAATCTTTGTAGAAATAGATTTTAAAATCTACCTATAGAAGATTATTGTTTTGTTTGTTTTCCCAATTAGTTTTATTTGGCTGGGCAATAGAAAACCTCTGTAAAATTTTGTAAACACTTCTTGTAGAAAGCTTTTTTGTGAAAATAATTTGCCCGTCTGGAGTATTCATGTTAATATATATATATATACACATACATATACAAATATATATATGTGTATATATTTATATATGTTATTAAAAATCCCTATAGAAATTCTTTTAATATATATATATTTTTTAAAAACGGATTTAGAAATTTGTATGGCAATTTTTTATTAAATCATAGGTTTCCATTTATTAAATTTTTTAAAGAATGATATGGGGGAGGTGTTGGGGTTGTCCCCATAGCCGCCACCCCCATGGGGGAGGTTGATGTGGAGGCAGTCGACACTTCCTTCACAGGTCATGCCTAGCACTACCCTCTACATACTTGTGCCCTCCTTTGAGAGTCGACACTGTAGTAATACACCCGGCCATTAAATCTTTGTTCACTCAACATATGTGATTTCAATTTTTAATATGAATTTTAAATTTATAAATATAAATATATATTTATATATATGTGTGTATATATGTATATATATGTATATATGTATATATATATTTAATTTTATGATTTGGAATAATGAAATTTACTTTTATATTTTAATATATATATTTAAATAATTTCTTAAATAAGGGTGATCCCACAATATTGGTTTACAATTTTTGGCCAAACTAGACACTAAATTTATTTTTTCTAACTAAATCTTCACTTTCAGACACCTATGGTGGTTAAACCGTGAGGAATTTGAAGATGATGCAAAGTAGTGATTTATAAAAAAAAATCTGTAGATTCTAAACATATTTTTTTCATTTTTTTGGAATTAGATTGCACTTCTATTTCCATCTCCTTTGTAAACTACTTTTTTTCAGTAAACACCATTTTTAAGGAGTGACACTCACCGTATAACACAACTTTTTTTCCATGAAGGATAAAATTCTATTTTTTTTCAAATTTAGATTTGTAACTATGATATCTAGTGCTTACAATTGGTTTCATAGTGTTTTATTGATTATTTTTTCCTTAATCAAGTTTCAAATTCAACCCAATTATAATTTAGACATAACCAAACCATATAATACAACTTTTTTTATATGTATTGAAATTCAATTTATTTATTTTTGTTGGATCAAGGACTTCAATATTTGGTGCACTCATATTTTTTAATTTATTTTTTGATAATCTTCTATTTTTCCACATGTGCAAAACAAAGAGCTTGATTTTTTGGTGAAAACCCATCATTCACAAGAAATAAAAAATAAATATAATATTCAAATTAAATTTAATTAAAATTATACTTTTTTGGAAGATTATAATAAGGACTACATACTTACAAAAATAAATATTAAATTAATTCATTTGATCCCCCAAAAGTTAAATCAAAAGTGGTTTTTTATCAACATTTTGATAGGCGTAAAGGAGACTCTGTTATAGGTATGGTTTAAAACTAGCAGGGTTCTATCCAATGGGGATTGGTCTAAGGTGGTTTGATTAGACCCTCTTCAATTGGAATCCTTTAAATGGAAGTTTTCAATGGCTTAAATCATTATATTTTCTAAAAATATGTGATTTTAGTAAAAATTAGGATCTCCCAGAAAGTGTAAACCATTATTGTGGCAACACCCATAAATGCATGCAAATGCACAGAGTAGATGATTTTAAAATGATATGATATGAAAGAGGATTTTGATTTTTATATTGATGTAAATAGGGAAATTGGAATTTTAAACAATTAGATTTAATTTCCTTATTATCTATAAATGAAAATTATATTAAGTTGGTTTATTTCAAGCAATGTATTATTGTTTTCTGGAGATGAAAATTGGATTTAGGAAATCCTAATGGTAGCTTTATTTCTTGTGTGAATTGCTTATTAAAATTTGTTTTCTTTTGTTCACGTGAGTTGGGGAAATTGGTTAGTCATGTATGTAAGTCTTCCAGATGATTTTATTTTATGAGGGGGTTGTTGTGATTTATGGTTCAACCTTTTGATTTCTCTTGGGTAGTTGTGATTTTATTTTATGAGGGGGTTGTTGTGATTTACTCTAGGAAGGTTATGCCAAGATAACCCATAGAAAATTATGTGTGAAACTCCTATGACAATAGTATGTATTGCGCAGTTGATATACTTGATTCTTTTACTCTAGAAGCAATGTAACCTTCATGTTATGTATTGTTCTTGTGTAGTTTAGTCTTGAGGTTGCCTATGTCTAGAGGTTGTTGGTTTTTCCTAGGAAGCCCTTTTACTATCTTCTAGCATTGGGGGTGGGCCTTCAGGTACCACTTGGTTGGGTGGAACATGCACCATACATTGTTGGGTTCCCATTACATATTTGTGATGGCGGGATCTTCCAAATTGGAGAGCTCACATGTTCCAGTTGATATGTTCTATCTCTTATGTTCTTTTGTATCAGTTGGATACTTATATATATCTACTACTCCTCATTTGTATTCGAGGAGGATTATTTTATCATTGTAATTGTAACATTATTGTATGATCTTCCTCATTTTGGAAATGAGCTTTGTAACTGCTATACTGAATAAATGCAATCTATGGATGATTCATTAATGTAACTTGTATCTTATGAGTTGAGTTTAATGCTTTGGAAGTATTTTATTTATTGCATGAGTAATATTTATATGCTATGGATTAGTTTACTTTTATATATTGGGATTTGAATGTAAGTGTTGTCACGTACCTTAGAGGATGTATGCATCAAGTGTTGATCACTTCACTTGTTATTATTACACTTTTAAAAAAAAAAATTATTACGCTTTTGTTGAGTTTGTGTCATCCTCTATGGTTACGTGGTCGGGCGTTACACAAATAATTGTGAAAGAGGCATTAGTTTTGAATTTGAAACAATGGTGTCTTATGTATAGAATCCCCTTGTGATTTACTCCTAGAAGAAGGTTAGCAATTTTAAATTTGAAACAATGGTATATGAACAACCATTTAGCCTATCTATTATGCTACAAAAATTAACTACAGGTTAGAACATATCCATATCAACATAAAATAGCAAGTGAAATTGACCTTAAACTCTACTATGGTAATTTCTATGTAAGGAAGTTTGCACTTCATGAACATTTTTTGTGCATGTCAATATGTTGGTTATTATCTTGATCTCCTTTGTGATCAAAAGAATGGTGAAGTTCATTGCATAACTCATGACCATTTTGTAGTGTTGTGATCTAGTGTTGTTTTACTTCTTACTCACTATGTTCTCAATCACCATGTGCAAATGACTTAGAGGATCGTTCTTTGTCACCATTTGACAGTAACTTTCATTATTTTTGGATTGTTTGTTATGATTCAATCACTATTTGATAGTGTTCTTCATTTCTCAGTCCTATAAGATAGAGGGTAATTCACAGTTTGCACCTCTCTAACAATGATCACCAAGTGTATTTATATTAGATATTGTAATTGCAAGTTCCACTTTAGATCACCAAAGCCTTCACAAAAACTTCTACACAACCATTGCAACACTGCATGGTTGTTGTTGGGCCTTCGTGGTGATGTGAATGGCTCATTAAGACCTCCATGCTACCCTATCCCACTCTTCTCTCTTCCCTATTCCATCACCTATTAGGATTGCTAGCTCCTCATTCCTCCACTTTAATAGAGCTAGAGGAGTCTCACAAGGGAGATAATTGTACAAAAAACAAATTTCTTATGGATCCTATAATCTATGAAAAATAAGATTTACAGTCAAAAAGATCTATCATAATGATCTATGTATTTACCCTATTGGAGAAAAATATTTGGTCTTTTTTATAGTGAGATGCAGGATACACCCAAGAATAGATCTAAAAATATCATATTTTTAAACCTTTAGATCTTTGAGATCGTTGCAGATTTGATTTGATTTTTGTACAACTGGACGGATCTAAAAAAATGTTGCTTGAAAATGATGTAAATGAAAATGTTATTTGTTCAGAATAATCTGAGGGTGTTATTTTTCACTTGCACAAATATTTTTGTCTACCTTAAGATAATCATTAAAATTATCATTTTGTTAATCATAATATTTCATTGTATGTTTGTATTTTGTTAGATTATATTGGATAGTTAATGGTTAATTTTTATTTTTTTTTAAATCAATTCAACATTTAATACACTTTCCATGTACTTTTCATCACTTGTAAATCTAAATTTTTGTTACTTTTTGTTACTTTTTTATCATAAAAAATAGAGATGATTTTAGTCTCATGCCCTCCTGTGAAATATTTTCATGCATGTTTGAGATCTCTACAAGGTGATGAAAAAGTCCCTATGGTTTGGTAGGTTTTTGAGTATCCTTATTATTTTGGTGGTAATGTTGTCACTAAGTTCTCTCCTTGCCCAAATATAGTGACCTGGGAAACTGCCATGATACTCTTGACTGTAAATTACTTTGTTCTCCCTACCTTCTCACTATAGGTTTGATTCTTCAACTCTACCAACTACCCTTCCATCTCAATTTCTTTTCATGCTCTTGCATCTATTCTCTTATGAATTTATTTTTATGACTTTGAAAGCTATCACTAGGTCTATTATGATTGTTAGGTCTTCGAGGGTATATGATTTTCTACTATGAACTCTTAAATTTTCATAATTTTGATGGAAATTCTCCAAGGATGTTTGCTTACTGACTCAACTCTCTATATATTCTCCATTATGAATTGAAAATACATGGTTTCTAGTTAACTATTTATTGGTGTAACCACTGCCATGTTGCTTGGGACTGTCATCCCTATAGAAAAGTTTCCTTATAGATCTGAATGTAATTTAAAAGGTGCCCATAAATATTGACAAGTAAATAATATGGTTGTTGTGTCAAGGTAGTAGATGGTTGTGACAAGTTCCATAAGACTATTGTGACAAGTTTCATATTACCACTATATTTCAAGAGCCAAGAATACATAGTGTGGTGTAGCGGTAACATCCTGCATTACCACAAAGGCTAAGCAATAAATGTGTGATATAGTAGTAAATAAAATACATCTCCTGAATCCCCACAAGAGCCAAGAAGCAATGGTGTGGTGTAGCGGTAACATCTCGCATTACCACGAAGGCTAAGCAATAATAGTGTAGTGTAGTGGTAACATCCTGCATCACCACAAGGATCAAGTCAAAATGGTGCGGTATTGCAGTTAAACTATAAAATGAAATATCACATTTCTTTGAGGCATTTTTTTGAAACAGTTCACTTGCCTTGTGTATATTGCTTCCACATTTTCATGTATGTATAGCAAGGAACTTGTAACAACATATAACAAAAAAATCCCTATTGTTATGCTTTGATGGATGTCCCTTCATTATTATTGGATATATGATGTAGTGCACATTATTATAGTGTAAGCCTATTTTTTAGATTGTTTCATTTAGCATCCCCAATATTCTCCACAAGAACATTGTCCTTGTTTAAAATGATGGAAATGGTTCACATATCTTAGAAAAATTTCTCTTACAACAATCTTGGAGATGAATTTAGATGCAATGTGAAAATCAAAACATACTCGAAGGTTATTAACAACTCTAATAGTTGTAATAGGGGCCATGTTTAACCAACCAAATGCAATTGCTAACTTTTCGCTATGGTGACAAATAAATGATTCTTTTTTATTCTATTCCACAACATTAAGTAAAAATCTTTTATTTGGAAATACCTTGCTTCCTTCATTTTCTAAGCCAATTTCTCCAATTTTGCACAGATATCCCATGTTTGTGGATGTGATCTGTCTCCTACACAAAAAAGCATGTACCATGTTATGCCCTTGAATCCAACTACATGCAGGTATCTTTTTTAATTCCTCTATCTTTCATCAATCTCCTTACTATTTGAACCTCACCACACCTGCCCGCTTCTTCATAGATGTTTTAGAGAAGAAAATAAGTTGCAACATTTTTAGGATCCAATTAAAAAAGCAGTGTTGCTCAAATACTCAGCCTATATTCATATATGATCCACATGCACTAAAGGTTTAACTAGCATCTCAGTAATAATGTTTAGGGTGTCCTCAAGACAACGAGCACAGCAACGAAGGTCAACCATGCACACATAATGATCAACTATATATGTAATGCAATAAGGGTTACTGTTGTGTGAAGAATGTGCAACCCTTATCCACTAAACTTACATGACTGTATGCATCTATAACACAAGCAAAGCTTACAATGTTAGTGTTCCAAAGTGCTTCATTAATTCAAATATTTTGAGAGCTTCCTTGCAAAATCAATTTTGTGCACATTCTACAATCATATCATTTCATTCCATGAGATGAAATCTCTTTGAGGCATTCTATCAAAAAAATCATTTTGTACTACAATTTGGTGTCAAATCTTTGGTAATTATGCTTAGTTTCATTACATTCAAATTCTAAATTCTGAGAAATTATATATAGTAAATAGATTGATGGTTGTTTGGATAGTGAAAATAGCTCTCTTAGAAATTAACTGAAATATCTAGAAGGATTATTTTAATTAAAGAGGATTTTGTGGTTATTTTTGTAACAATGATTAATAATGATTTTATAGTGTAGCTAGCTTGTTATTCTCATTCAAGATACAAGTCATCAAATTCAAGCACATACCAAGAAGATGGTACTCTACTTCAAACCCGCAACCTCACTTAGTTTAGTCTGCTTACATGGGGATATTATGGAAGTTGCTAAAAAATTAATATATTTCATTTTTTTGTTTGTGAAGGAGAATCTTGTGAGATTCAATATGGTAGTGGATCAATATCTAGTTTCTTAAGTAAAGATGATGTCATAGTTGGGAAACTGGATGTGAAACATCAGGTTTGTAATTTTTGAATGTTAAGGCTTCCCAATTGGATATCAAGGATCTTTTTTCATCAACTTAATTTGGAATTTATGTATAAGTGGATTCTTCCATGGTGTGGGTCTTTACTCAGACAACACATGAATCAAAGTTGACATTTTTGTCGTCTAATTAAGTCTAATGGCATTCTTGGACGTGGTTTCTAGGAAATTTCTAATGATAATTTTTTAGTCTGGTTAGCCTTCATTCTATAATGTCAACTTTATTCTATAATCTGAGCATATCACCTTTATTAAAGTTTGAAAAAAAATCTGAAATCAAGGGTTCAATATGCATATTTTAGGCCTATGTTGAACACTATGTTTAAGGCATTTGTTGACAAGGTTGCAAATTTTTAATTGATTTCTCTTTCTGCTATGTTTGTACCTTTGTAAACTTGCAATATACAATGCACTTTTATTCTTTTTGAATTAAGACTAATAGTAATTTTGTTGGTTGTATCGAGGCACAACTTCATTCATGGCAGAAAAGGCATCACCTTGTTGCTCATATCAGATGGCATGTTGCATATAAAGGGGGAAAGATTCTATTTGGGTTATTTTTTATTGCATTGAAAGAGATAGCTTCATATATAAGACACGATTAACACTCTCCTTCTTGGATTCTATATGTTACAACTTTCTCTAGGAATATTTCCCATGTTGTAGAAGTTTTAAGAGATGAAAGAGGCATGTGCTCACATTGAAGGAATCCAAGCATACCTTTCCATCATTGTAGAAGTTTTTTGGAGAAATTTATTTCTTGCAGCCATTTTTGTGCAATATTGTAACTTAGATTTTTAGTCTTGTGACTGAATTTTTTTTTTTTTTAATACTCTATTTCTAAGTTGCAACTAGAACACCTTTCTTTTATTAATAAATTTCACCAATTTTGTCTTCTCAATGGTTATCTTAATGTGTGCAATTGATGATTGATTTATATTTTTGTGTTTTATGTTTAAATCCTCAAATATCAGTCAATTAAAATGACTAAATATACTACTAATTGACAAAAATTAGTGAACAGTGAATAAATATGACTAGATATATGACCAATGAAATTAGTGAATAAAAATGACTAAATAAGTGATCAGTTAACAACAATCAATGACTAAATATATCAATGAATAAAAAATGACTAAATAAGTGACCAATTAACAACAATCAATGACTAAATATATCAGTGAATAAAAACTGACTAAATAAGTGACCAGATTACAACAATCAATGACTAAATAAGTGACCAGATTACAACAATCAATGACTAAATATACTACCAAATCGATCAATCAAAACAACCAATAAATGACTAAAAATGGTTTATTCATCAATTTGGTTGCATTATAAATGACTGGAAATAAACTACTAATGGTCATGTGACCAAGTTTAGTCATTTATAAGCATTTTTTAGTAGTTTTTTCAATCATACATTGATGTTTTTGTACTAGTGTCTAACATAATGAATAAAATTATTAGGATCACACCTTCTCACTTTATCCACCCTCATTTTGTAGGGAAGAAACTTATTCAATAGTAAATCCAATCCCTCATTGGCAGTAATTTGGAAATAAAAAAATAATGTTGAGGGTAGGATGGCATGTTTCTTATAATTTTTGAAATGAATCTTATCTAACTCATTTAATTTCCATATAATCTGTAGGAAGGCAGTTATGTCTAAACAAACCTAGGAAAGGTATGAGGTACAATAGGGGCACCATAAACTCTAAATACCATAGCATCTATAGACAAAAAATAGTAACCCCAATTATGGTTGACTTCTAAGTGTATTTGTAGGTCATTTTGCCTCAACAACCTCCAATCCACATGTTGGCCTACATTCTTCAACATTTATTTGACAAAATATTCCTCTAAGATAAAATAATTAGACTTATCACAATTACTATCCCAAATGTAATTTCATTCCTATATAAGTAATAATCTCCTCTAAGAATCCCAAGATCTAATTTGCATGCAAGGAGACCATATATTCCTTCAACTATATAGAAATATGTGGCACAACAAAGAATACCACTTGAAGTGAACAATTTGATCATTCTCCTCGAGTGCACTTAGATCCTTGTGAATTCCATTGACAATGAAAGTTGTACAATCATAGGTTTTATTTATGTCCTTGATCTAAATTATGTCAATTGCTAATACCATGATATTAACTGTAATTTGAGTTTTGCAATCCAACCTTAGAAATTGGCATAGAGAAATGTACATTTTAATAAATTGATCCTTAAAGACATCATAATTGAATAGCTCCAATTCTCCACTAGAACCTTTTTACCTCTTTTTTTTCCCTCTAGGCTTGAAACTTGGTAGCCATTTTAACTCTGTAACTATCCCTTAATCTATGATACTCTCTTTTGAGTGCTCCTAGGTCAATACATAACTGAGTATAATTATCTAAGTTAAACAACTCACAAATATAATTCATATCAATTCTTGTCAGAAAGACTCCTGATCCACTATAAATTTCCCTTTTCTTTGGATTATAAGCCTAAGCTATGGCTCTAATCAAATTAACATTGATGAAAGACTTGGGCACCACCAACCTTCCAAACCCCATTCTCCAAATATTGCAAATTGGTCTATCAACCAAAAACTTTATGTTGGTTGTTTTTTAAGAACCAAACTTAATCTTACCATTTACTTATGAATCTACTAGAATCTAATGATAAGGAAAGACAAGGATTGGACAAAAAACAAGTAAGGATTCTTAGGCCCTTACTTCTACACTTTGGGTTTTATGAAACCTGGGAGGGTAATCCTAAAAATGTTTTCATGATATTCTTGTGCCATTTTTGTCATGAACATTGCAACTCATAGATAATTATCATATAAAGGCTCAATCAACAGAACATATCAAAGAAGTTGGCTGCTTCTTAACAATAGTTCACATTCAGAGCATGAGAATGGTAAAACCTCATATTATTGTAACCCATTTTACGTAATTTGATTTAATGAATGGTTTGTTGCTAAATTAATCAACATAATGCAATATGATTACCTCACTTAAACCAGTGCCTCATGTTAGTGTAATTAATTAATTATTACACTATCATAAGTTAACTTAGGTCATATTCATTTAGTCCTAGGTTATATTTTAATAAATCATTTAATAAATAGGGAAATATTCCCTTCCTAGTTTGTGGGATAAGATTCCTTCTAGAAGATGAGTTGTCCTTCTCGAACTTATCTCAACATTTAATAATCATCTAGATAGGGTTCACATGTTGTCACATGTTGTTAGATCATGGCACATGGCAACATCTCTTCGATCTTAGGTTTTCTCTCATGCCTATATATTTAGGCATTTTGTACATTTGTAATCAATCATATCATATCATTACATCATATCAATATAGAGTCTTTATTCAACATTCCATAGTTGCAACACTTTCCTTTGTGGTTGATTAACTTTCATGGCTAAGGTCCTTTATTGAAGATTTTGGAGCTTCAGGGATTGTGCATCCATAATCTTAACACCTCATCCTTGGAATGATTCAATACTAATACTCACATAATTTGACAAGAATTTTCACACATAACATTTAAATCTTTGAGAATATTGCATTACAATATTTCAACATTATATCTCAACCATCATTTCTTACTAGCATCCTAGAACTTAATTTAATGTAAACCTATAGCTCTTATTCAAGAATTTACATCAATTATTTGAATTAATAAGAAAGAATAAAACCATATGCCCATTGGAAATCAATAGAGACAAATAAGATAACCCTTGATTATATTATTTATAGTTTATAAAACTAGTACATAGTAGAGAAAATGGTGTCAAACTTGCACTACTTTGTTCTATTATGCCAGTATTTTAATTTTTTTGATACATAAGCTTCTATATATTTTATTAATATAAATGAAAATACTTGAATACAAAAATTTTCTGAGCAAGTAAAAGGAATTTATCAAAGCAATAAAGATCACCAACCACCACATATTTTATAGAAAACCAGCCACCCAGAAAAAGATTACTAACCGGAACCACTATTAACCCTAACCATAACGTGCTATAGGAAAGCCATTAATGACAGAAAAGCTACCAGAACAACCAAAATGGTCAAAAAACCAAGGTCAACCAATACAAACCAAAAAACCTTCGACCCAATAGCCACCTTACATAAACTTCTTCAATTTTGTAGTCTTCAAATTATGATTTCCATTCTTCATCACCCACTGCCATCCTACCAAAATATTTTTTAAGGAAAATGATAGCCACTACCACAACTGACCTATGCCTTGTAAGACCTCTCTTTGCATGTGACTAATAAAACCTTAAATTGTTATATATTTCTCCTAAATAGATGGTTAGATATATTGCGAGTGATATGAAGGTGATTGTCTAACAGTAACCTTATAGTTTATTTTTACTTTATGTTATATCATTGTTATTTTACTAAATAAAGATGTATGTGCATGCAAATTATTGTATGAGATTCAAACTTATAAGATGAATTTGAAATAAGATAATTGTTGTGTCGTATTACATTGGAAGAGTAATTAGCTATGTACATGATTCATGAATAAAGTTAGAAAGAGTCAATTTACAATTAATGTGGTTTATTATTTTCTCTAACTGTGCTTAATTATGTTGTGTAGGAAATTAAGTGAGTTGATGTGGGATTAACATTAAAGTTTGAGAATCGAATATGCAAATAGGAGGATAGATAAATGTTGGAATCAAATCAAATACATCTTTGGGAAGTTCTAAATGTAGCCCTATTTGACTTAGAAGGGTTTGAGGTTTTATTATTGGTTGGGTGATTATGTTTGAGTAGAATCCAATTGTAGGACATGTGATGTGAGTTTGGTTGGGGTTGGAACCCTTGGTTAAGATCAAAATTCGTATGGATTTTTGTGTGGGTTTTGAAAAGGGATTACTGAATCAATTTTATTGGTTTTTGAACAAGAATAGACCCCTAGGACCTAGACCTATGGGTTTGGAACCTTTTTGACACATGCGAACTTGTCCTTGGAGTGTGAAAAGACCCCTCAAAAGTCCACATTCATGAATGTGACAAATTCAAAAAAGTGTTGGGGCTTGGGAAGAGTGACTTGTCACTCTCAACCTTCTACTCCCCAAAAGTTCTTGGAATTGGCACAAGACTCACACATGTGTGAGCACTTGTGGGAAAGAGTGTAGGTTTGGAGGATCCCTATATATCTCAAGAAGATGGAAGATTTGGGTGTTACCCACTTCTCCTCTTGGAGAACTTGAGGGAGAGGGTAGAAAGAATGGGAAGAGGAGAGGAGTCCACCTCTTTGAGAAGAAAGTGTTCAAGAAGGCTTGGCTTGGAGAAAAGATGGTTGAAAGAGTTCAATCCCTTCACCAAAAAGAAAGAAGATAAATTCTTCCTATTTCTATTTACTCTTGTGTATTTGTTGTAAGAATGTGGCATGTTGTATAGATCATGGTTGAACATAGAGATTGGGGAACCTAGATGCATGAAATTCAGAGCTTTCATTTTTTTTCCTTTGTAAGAATTTGAAAAGACTCCATTGATCATCTTGGAGCTGAAAGGCTACCTTGCTTGGGGGTATGGCTAGAACCCACGAGGCTCCATGACGCCATTACAGTAGGGTGGAGATCAAGCCTTACTAAATTGTGTGTTATTCAATGTAATATTAAGCATTGTTGCAATATTGTAGGTTAGTATTTTGCTGCAAATGAAATGATGAAAAGAGCGAGCCTTATTCTTTTTTGTATTTCATTGTATTTTTAAATATTGCTGGTAATATTGAAAGCTAATATGTTGTGGTAAAATGAAAGAAAGAAAAGAGTAAGTCTTATTCAATGGTAGCTGAATTGTGTCATTCTATGTATATGATGAAAAAATGAAAGGTCTACCTATAGAATATAAATCTCATGGTAAATAAGAGAAGGAAATACTCTATGGTCATATAAGAAAGAAATGTATGAAAGAAAAAAGAAAAAAGAAATGTTCCATCTTATATTGAAAGAAATGTGATGTAAATTCAACAAGTTAAACAATTTTTTGTTCTATGCTGCCGTAAAAAAAAAAACATATATAATTATATGCATTTATAACGAATAAGGTAAGCAGTCTCTAATTAGAAACCATGGCTGAAGTAAAATATAAGTGCAGCAAAAGAGAGTTGTTATTTTATTATAAATGAAATAATGTTGCTCTTGATCATTGGAATGGTGGGTGAATTGTAGCCCTCACATGAAGGCATGGCCAGGCTACAAGACCCCACACTCACGCCTTTCCCTTCTTGACGTATATTTTCTTACTTGACTGGTCATTGTTGGGGATCGCCCCTCTGAACTCCTCCTCGATGGTAGTGATCTTTTACTTCTCCAATTTGGCATGTCACAGCCTAAAAACAAGGTTTTGACAGGGCTTAGAGTATGTTTATTTGAAATGGAGTTTCGGCCAAGACCCTAAAAATACACCAAATTTGATTCTAACTGATCTTCCGCACATCTTCAGTGCACCCAGTGCATGCTAAGGTCTGAGTGCTAGAGTGTAATCTAACTGACCATTCTTTCCTTATACGCATGAGTAAAATAACTACATAACCCTAAGGGAAATCTAATCCTTGTCCTAGTAGATGTTAGTAATGTTGCAGTCCAAACATAAATGTCAACTGTACCTCATGCAACTCGGGTCGACTTTCCATGAAGAGAGAAAAGAAATCAAATCAAGTGAGCACTCATAATCCTGTCTCGACCCTACATTTATTTCTTCTGTCGTTAGCAAAGGAAAAATATAAATAATATTATATAGGGAAGAAGCCTCCCACTGTCGTCTCCTTCCACCTTGGGGTAGCGTGAAGCTCGTTGCCCAAGAACTAGCAGGTATGTGATGCTGTTGAGAGGATTAATGGCGTATCTTATCTATGTTTAATCAAAATCTTTCTCGACCGTTCCATCATCTGGTCAGTTAGTTGCAGAGTCGCCCATGCACTGTCATTGTCTAATCGTTGGTAAAATTTGAGCCATATAAGGATTGTAAATTTGTTGACCACGCATGGTACATTGTATTTATCTTTCAGCTATTCAATTAATTGTCGTTGAGTCAAATAATCTCTCTGCAGGAAGAAAAGTATTCCTAATAAGTTATATCATTATAAGTACTCGTGACTTTTTCTATTGCCGTAGGTATGCTTTACCTGACCTAGCATTTATAGAGCCCGCCCCTTCCACCAATTAGAAAAATAATAATAAATAGAAGTTAATGCAGTTCACCAGAAAAAAAGAAAAGAAAAAAAAATCATATCACGTTATTTTCGGATCAACTTACCAGCATTCATAATACCTTCTTGTTGCCTATTTTCGTGTGATCCATGAGATCGTGGTAGAAATGAGAGGATTTGGTAATTAATTTTACCCTTGAATGATCCCTTTGTACCTTAGGCATTTAAGGTCTGTTGGAAATAAATGTTGAGCAGGGTAAATCTCATCAGTAATTCAAATCACCCCGCCTTATCTGCTGTTACATGATTTTGTATCTAGATTTTTTTTACCTCAATTGATAGCGTAGAAGTTAAAATATCATTATATTTGATTAGTTACACTTGCCTTATTTATTTATTTTATTTAAAATTTATCTAGCCTTGAGCGGCATAATAAATGAGGGCATTTTACGGAATTGATTATTAATAATAGTAGTTATCAAATAAATAAATAAATAAAAACGATATGGCATTCAAGCACCATTATAGCTATGCTACTGTGAGCAATAGATAAACCGAATTCTTTTTCCTTCTCTAGTGCTTTAGCAATTAACCACCTTACGGTAAAAAAAAAAAAAAACATTAATATTCCTATTTATTGCTATTGATTTAATTTTGCAAAGATGTTTAGTAAATGCCAGTTAGGTGACTGTTACAAAAATCATGCCAAGATCACAGCAAAATGATAAATTTACAACTGAAATATTAACTTACAAAAAAAGGATAAATTTACAACTGAAATATTAACTTACAGCTGAAATATTAACGTGATAAGAGTAAGTATGTGGGAAGCATTAATATTATCATTACCGCTGCAATTAGAGTTTTTTTTAAAGAACAAGCTTATCACTTTATGATCTCTATTGAGAATAGTTCAAAAATAGATAATTTCATTTGTTTAGATTCCCTAAAGATAATGCATAAAAAATATATATATACAAGTAAATGAATAGAGTCATCTAAAATAAAAGTCCAAAGGAAACCGATGGAATATTTTAAAAGTTCTTAATTGGAAATTTATATGTTTGGAATGGGAGGGCTTACTAAGTGACATGTGTTATGTCTCTTATCTTTTAATTTAAAATTCATAATATAAACATTACTTTTTAGATTTAGAAATAACTTATTTATCCCTTAACTCTAAATACGTATACTTCTTCCTTTTTTGAAATACTTATATTTATATAAAGTATAATTTAATTTATATTCTTAGGGCTAAATTAATTATATATATAATTTTCTTGTAACTATTATTTATATCTATATTAAATAGAAATCATTTGCAAGAGAATGGAAATGTTTTGCATTGGCATTAATTTTAACATTAGTATATTGAAATTATATCTATATGATTAATAGATCAATCTATTGATAATTATGTTAAGTGAATAAATTTAGAGCTAAGTCAATATTAGTTAATATTAGTAATGGCCTAATATGAAGAGCATGATTAAAATTGATGGTCCTTCCATTGATGCAAAAATAATAATATGGTTACTTGGAAATAGATAAACCTTAATGATAACCTTTCGTTTTAACCTAGTTACTTCTCCAATTAGGTTAAATTTCATCCTAATGATCTTTGAAGAAGTGTGCATGTGAAGTTGCATACACCTAATTATATTTTATTCCTTCACCTCGGTCTTGGACGATGAGTTGGCTATGATGTGGCTTGTCCAACCCTGGTTCGATGTGCATACCTCGTGACTATGTGCATGCATAAATGTCATGAGAAAGGTTATTCGTATGTAAAAAAAAATTGGTTGGGTTTTTATGTAAAACTTAGGTATGACAACTAGATATTAGTTTTAATAAGATATATCCTAATTGAATCAGACACTTTTGTTATCTCGGTCAAATTTAGGAGTAGGCGAGATGTCGAGGTTGCGAGTGAGACCTAGTAGAAACCATACAACCAATCATGTAAATGTAACTTTCACACTTGAGCTAAGAGTTGGCTTCTCGGGGTGTACAACTCATATCATGTTAGTGTTACACCTCAAATGCTTAGAGAGTTGTTTAGCTTAATTAATGTTTGTTTTAAAAAAAATAATAATAATAATAATAATAAAATAAATTGTGGGTTTTTCAGAAAAGTTGTGGGCATGACATAATGGTCTTGTAAAAGAAAATTGAAAAAAAAGTTTAGGTTTTCCGAATGAAATTTTTTCAGTATGAGCATGCCTCATCAAGTTCAAACCATGCAAGTCTAGAAGAAGGATAACGGCTGTGTCCTCCGAGCAAAGTCACCCGCATCGTATGGTCTCGCATAACCCCTACCTTCAATCACTACACTCAGAACCTCGTCCATTCCTTCCACCAAGTATTCTTTGAATAGTTTAACTAGAAATCTTTTAACCTCCACCTTCGGGACCAAATTGTGCAAGAGGGAAGCAAGGAAACAAGAAGAAACATGCAAATTGTCCCTCCCATACTCATTACACTCCAAATGGCCCGAACCCAAAAACATCTTTACAGCCACAACAAGAGCTCATAATTGAGAAAAATATGATTGAGTCTTTGATCGGAGACCTTCCTAAACAAGGCTTTCCTCGATAATGATTTCAAAGAAATGGGGGTATCGGCCCCAAAAAAAGTGAGGCCCACCATAGAGACCTCAATCACAAATTTTGATCCCTTCACCATCTGCAATCCTACTTAGAATGCCTCGATTGAGAAGGAGAATGAAGCTTGCTAACACCACAACCACTTGCAAAGAAAAATATGCACCAAAAAAATAAAACCAACAATAAATAAGCAAACTCAAATTACCAAGTCATCGTCAATCTCAACCAAAGGTACACATCTAATAAGCCAAATTTCCTTGTCGGAGGTTGAGATCACCTCGACATTATTAACCCGCATCATAGAATATAGAGGAAGTGACCACAAATTTCCTCAACCAAGTAGCATAAACATGCAAAAGCCTGCCGAAATAAACTTAGCCAAACAAAAATGCCAACTAGGCACTCCACCCCCCTCCACCTTCCATCGTGGAATCCAACACCACCTCCCTCCACCAGCATGAAGGGATTCCCACCCTACTCCCCACTATTCTACTATGCTAGTATTACTATCAAAGCTTTATATACATATTATCATACTCAAACCTAAGACTTAACACTAAAAAATGTTTTCTATCCTTTAAAATTCTTTGTGTGATTAATTCCAGAACAACCAATTGACCTTTTTGTAATCTACCCTAAAATCCTATTTATAGAGATATGGGAGTGACAAGCATCATGTTGAATTACAATTACAATCACATTTGCATTTGATAGTTAATTTCACTTTAATTTTAGGGATTCCATAGATAGTTACATTTACTCATTGCAAAACAGGGGAAAAGAAAAAAGAAAAAACATCATGAAGTTCATTGAAGAAGATCATCCAACCTTCCAAAAGGCATTGTTTGCTGTTATAGTAGTGCCAAATCTCTTGCCCATGTCAATCAAAGAAGATTCTCCATCAACACCTAAAGAAAAAAACTTAAATATTAATCGAAAAAGGCATATTTTCCATTCAAGCAATGGTGTCCAACACCTCTCCTTCACCCCAACCAAAAATATTTCCAAGTTAGCATCAAAGATAAAAACCCATATACTTGTTGAAAAGGATGAATCTGTTGTTGTGGCAATGGTGTCATCAAAAACAAAAACAAAATTGAGGTGCTACTCTAGTTCTTTAGAATCAGAGTATGTCCACCCACTTCATGTTTGTGCTAAAACTAGAGAAGTTGTTACCCCTCCCTCATTAGAATCCTCATGTGGCACCAAAGTAAGATGGTAATATCCATACTCTAGGTTAGTATCTCCTTCATCGCCTAAAGGGCTATCCAAAACCTTTATGGGAGAGTTGTGTCATCCCATATAAGAATCATAAGCCTTGTGGTACTTGTTCTTCTTCTTACCACAAGACTTGGCCAATTTCTTACCAGACTCATCTTGATCACAACCAACAATTCTATTCCTTAGGTGGTAACTTCTCCTTACACTACCCTTCTTAGTTTTACCATGGGAAATCCTACCCTTAAGCAAACTAAGTCTCCTAGAACTCCTAACTAGGTGGGAAGATATGCTGGGTTTACTCATTTTCATGGAGAAAATGACAATGGCTTATGAATTCCCAAGTAGAGGGAAACTTCACAAAATTATAGAACAAAGACACTTCCCAACTATGTGTAAATTCTATCAACCCACATACATTCTTCAACAAAAACAACCCTTGCAAACCCCAAGTAATAAAACCTATAGATCCCATAATAGTTTTTCTAGACTAACCAACTCATATTCTACTGACACATTAAAATGTGGACACCAACTTACCCAGGAGGAACTAACTTCAACGCCTCTACAACTTTTTCACCACAATCTCTTTATGACATCTTCTTCATGAACTTAAGCTCAATTTCTCATCTACTAATTGCAATTGTGAAGAAAATATGGCTACCAACTCCCATTTTATTGATCAATTTGAGTGTGTCGACCATTAATGCTCAAGGAAGGCCTGTGTGAACGAGCTGACAATTAGCCACTTAATTTTGAATCTTATTCATTGATCATACACTAAGATGGATCGACAGATAAATAAAATCAAGTTAATTGATTATGAAAAAGCTAATTTCATTTGCTTGCTACCTTTTTCAATTAGAAAATCCCATGTGGATAGACATCCACTCTGTCTACATGCTTAATCACCCACTTAGCATTTAACAAAGCTTGTCATGACCGATTTTCTTGCTTTTCCATGAGAATTAATCCACTTGCAACTCATATCAACAGGAAATCTCAAACCATCAGCCCATACCTTGCCTTAACTCAATAACACCTTCCTGCGTGTACCATTTTCTGATCAAAATTATAACTGTAATCAAATGCAATACTCAAATATTGAAGACATGCCAAAAGAAAATAATTCAAATATGGCACTATTTAGCCTTCATGTCCTCTCAGCTAGATTTATTAATATTCCACCCTTACTAATATCCATTCAACCCTTTAGATTATTCCACGTGGCAATCACTTGCTTCCTCATTGAGAAATAAGAGGCATGAGTGGATACCTCACAAGATGGTGAGGAGTGGTCAGGATTGACCCACATAACCTACCATCAACCATCGATCCCTAATAAATAAAGTGTTTGTTTCCTTCAAATCTAAATGGGTCCCTCCATGAGGCAACGTGTGTCAATAGGCCACTAGCCTGTGACATTTTTTAAATACAAAATAAAATTGGATGGGGTGGCAAGGAGTGGTTAAGATGAAGCCACATCACCCAATGACCATTGTCGATTTCATTTTGATACCGCTCACAGATATTTCAAAGGTACTAGGCCTACCAATGTAGAAGATGCATGGTTCATGCTCACCCACCCACTGTAGTAATTCAATGGAAAATAAGACAGGGTGGGGGCACGGGGAATGGTTATGATTCACCCATGATGATCGAACAACCACCATAAAACCTAAGATCTGCACATGCCAAAATTATTAGTTTTAAAAGAGGGGCCCAACTAGGCACACGATGGATGAGGGACATAAGGGATTAAAATGAACCTTAGTTCAAGGATGAAAAATTAATCCAAATCCAAGACCCAGTTTAATTTAAGATATATTTCAACCCGCATTGATATAGAGCAATATTTTAAACACCAAGACGGGTAACAACCGAGATAACTAGGATCAAGGGGTTGGCTTATCGATGAGAAAAAAGGCATAATTCATAACTTAGATGATTGGGAATCAGCAATAAGAATTCAATGATAGATTATAACAATGGCAAGGATGTAGGCTTAGGGATTAATTAGGAAGGGTTTCTAGCAACATAAACTCTAAAGTATTGATGAGAAACAAAACCCTAAGTCCCAAGACAAGGGATTAATCATTTTTTGTAGCATTTTGAAATGGAACCAAAGCATTTTTAGAGGTTCCATCAGTGGCTCCTATTGGGGTCGTCTATTCCTTCATAATAGAGCGAGATCCAAGAATCTCAGGTTAAAGCAGACCAAGCATAGAGAACCAAAACTAGGACCTGCCTGGACAAGGTAGGAGAACCAAACCAAAGCAAACACACCATATATACATAATTTTCACGACTGTACAAAAAGATCCATTTCCCATTTTCTTAGAAGCCTCTTCTGATGTGCAATATTTTAACCTAAAAATGCAACTTCATCAAGCTTCAACTTCACTTGGTGGCCCCCAGACCCCCAAAGCCTAGGACAACTATTTTCTATTGTCAAAAACCTTATTTTTTGTTGTTTGTATTAGGCCAAGACTAAAAATATTTCCATGAAATTTCCATCAACTAATCTTTCTATGGTTACTACATTCGACCATACTTGCCACGTGTCCAAAATTGCCATTATTATCATGAATTTTTCCTGATTGAAAATTGCAATAAGATAATACTTGAAACCCATACTCTTTGTAATATATGACCCCAACCTACTCATTAGGATGCCTCGGTAAAGGCTTATCCAATTGAATTGAGAAAGTGAAACATTCATAGTCCACTTGATCATTTAGGTCATATGAGTTGACACCAGCTTCAATTTGCATATCGAATAGAAAACCCTCATAAAAACCGGGCTTAAGATCTTTACCCAGGAGCATATACCCTGACTTTTTCAAGTCACACTGTAATTCCCCCTCTAATGAGTCAAAATGCATAGGATTCTCATATAATGTAGTGCCCCTTAGTTTGTTCTCTGTTAGATTGACTGTTCTTGTATTGGATTGGGACATTATGATATTTTGTTTGATGTTGGATTCACGGTTATGATGATAGTTGATCATACTTTTATCACTGATGTTTTATGCTTATGCTATGACTAGTCTATGGATTCAATTGATCATGCAGATTAATCTTGTTATGTGCATCATGTGATTATCTAGTGATTATTCTTACCTTGTTGATAGCATTTGATTAGTGTGTGTTGATGTATTTTGGTGAAGGGAAACAGTGTCACGTCACTCACTTGTGAGTGCTTTCTGACATTATGAATTTCCTTTCATGGTGTGCCTGATTGTATGACTATGTACATGCTCAACTATTTTGGTTTGTTGGAGGTTGCAGGTACCAGGCATCAACTCCACCTGAATTAATAGGTCCAAGTGTGCCTTAAAACTAATGAAAATCGTTGATGGAGATATCATTTGGTCCCTATTTAACCATCATCCTTGATGAGGATGAGTATTAGATTGTACTACCCTATCAGTGTGGTCAGTTCGGGTTGGTCTATCAGTGTTGTTGTTGTGATTGTTTTCTGACTCACTGTGAAGTCAAGTATTGCTTGGTATTTGGTCCATTTGATTTAAATTTGGTTGATTAGTGCTTTGATTAATTATTACATTAAAATAAAGTTATTAAAGTTATAAGGCATTTTTGATGATTAGAAACAAATGCTTTTATGTAATTGTGGCTTTGATAAAATAAAATATTATTAATGCCTCTATTAAGTTTAAATAAATTAAAATTATTATTTAATAAAGAAATATATAAATAACTATATAAATGACTGCAATTAATTATAAAACAAAATAAATAAAGATATGTTTTTTTATAAATAAATATATTTGAATAGTGGAAATTAACAATAGATGTGAAATTAAATAAATTAAGTAAATTAAAGAAAGTGCATGCAATAACATACATTGTGGAGTAGTAAATAAATCGGTTAATTGCTAAAAGAAAGGGGGCTTTTCACAATTTGGTAAATTAATCTTGCTGCTTCCCGTGAATGTTTCTTGTTCTTGGAAGCTTTTCTTCTGGTTTTGGGGGTTTTGGTTTTGGAATTTTGTAGTGCTTGTTTGAAAATTTGAAGTGTGTTGAAGCTACAAGCTGGGGGTGGTGAGCTCAGCATCAAGTCTTCACTCTATCAAGCAAGAGAAATCAGGTTCCATTACTTTCAGGATTCCATCTCTAATTTCTTTAAAACAAAAAATTGATTTTTATGTTGTCTCGAAATTAAACCATTCTTTGTTTTCTTATAGTAAATTGTAACAATTAGAAATTACCCATTATGAAGATTTTAAGCAATCCAATCTGTGTTTATTTCAATATATTAGTGGTTGTGAATAGAAAAATAATTGTGTTGGTTTTTATTTTAGCGAACCATGCTATACTCTACCAATGAGATCATCTGCACTAAACTTTGGTCTAATTATTTGTTCCTTTATGCCATATGAATTATATGGAGTCCTTTGTTCTCGTCGGTGCCTCTATCCTCATTGTTCTTTTGTGTAAAGAAGGGTGTATCATATCCTTGTTGTAACTGTGGTAGAAGATAAACTTGTAGTCGTGCCTAAACTCCTCTATTGTATCTTGAGAATAACGACCTTTATTAATGCTATGGTTTTATATATAATGTGTTCGATGTATGATTTTTAAACAGTATGTGAGAAATCCAAAGCTTTGTTTGGCGTATCCTATGTTGCTAGGTTTCATAGGAGGTGATAGATAGTAACCATGCATTATCTTTTTGTCTCTATCAACTAAGTTTTTTCTTAGGTGTCGCCACTGTATTATGGAGTTCACTGAAAAAACTGCTCTCCAGCTGAAACCCCATTCATTCAACACTATTCACATCTTTCTATAGAATTTGATGGCGATGAGAAGTATATGTTTTTCATTTTGTTAGCGGTTGTAGGAATTCTTTGGCTTTAGTCACCAATGTGCATGTAATTGGCATTCAATTCCGATAGAATTGGATGAGAATGTGTTTATTTCTATTGATGACAACATGTAAATTTGATTTATTAATCTTCCATCACTATATTCGCATTTGGATATTCGATTTGTAATAATACACACACACACATGTAAATGTGCATCTCTGCATCCGTTTGAGTCACTACACATACTCTATGTTCGATATTTATCATGAACAAGAGTTTGTTAGTAAACATTTAGTATGAGATTCAAATATGATAATATATATTATATATATATATATATATATGTATATGTATATATATATTTATATATAAATATATATAGATGTCTGTGTGGTTAAGTTATGTATTCCATATTTAAAATAGAACCTTGCTTGATGATATACCAGTATATATATACATATATATATATATATATATATATATATATATATATATATATATATGTATATATATGTATATTATGAGTACAATAAAAGAGAGTATTGTTGCCTTTTTATTAATTGATTGTGTCTAAATAAATGAAACAAAGAAAATATTTGGTTTAGAAGGATTGATGTATTTGTAATTAAAATAAATGAAAAGTTAGTTTATATGGAAATAGATTATCTTTTGATTAAGATGTATATTTAGCAAACATGAAATGGTTGCATTGTAAACCCATTTTGGATCCCATGTTTCTATTATTAGTTTGAGTTGTTTGTATTAAGTAAAGTGAATGGTTATTGATTTAGGAATGATTGTGGGTTATTGTAAAAATGTTTAAGTCATTGTGTGAGGTGGATAGTGGAAGTCTTCCAGAGGCTTGGATAAATTGATATTGGTTGAATTGTTGTGTTTGATCCTTGAAGTGAGTAATATTGTGCTTGTTATGTGTGGATGAGGGTCTTTAGCCATGCACCACTTACTTGTTATTATAGTTGTGTTTGAGAGTGAGATGGTTCATGCCTTGCTTGGGTTATTTACTTTTTTGGTTTTCATTTTGTGCATGATGGATTTACCCTGTTGGCTTTATTGGGTTTTCTAGCTGCTAGTAGGGGGAGTGGCTCTCAATGGGGATCAGAGCCCAAAGGGGCATCCAGGGTAACCCATGTGGGAGTTTCTTAACCCAGTGATAACTTAAAATGAATTAGGGGGTTGGGTATTTTACACATTAATCAAGATAAGTGAATGCCTCGCCCATGCCTATAGTGCTTGTTTAAGATAAGGATAGGTTGAGAAGGTTTGGTTGGAAAGACCAACTTCCTTGTCCTCATGAAAGGAAGATTGGTTCTGCATGTGTCACCCTATGGGGTTGGTGCCTAGTGAGAGGTTGTTAGGGTAACCATAGATGGGGTCCAACGTCTAGTGAGAGACTTCCAAGGTAACCCATGTCAGGACCATGTGATGACACTCTTCCCTCTGTAGACTAGTATTCCCTTGGTTTTCTCTCCCCTTGGCGTGTGATGTCCTCTGGAAGAAATGTGATCTTATGTGTTATTAAAGTTGTTGGAGTGTTATTTGTCCTCTATTTAGCCTTATTATGTTAGTTTTTGGTCGTCTTGTTTGTTTTTGTTGTGGGACCTTGTGTTATCTCTTAACACAAGGGGTGGACCTTAGGGTTCCACATGGTCGATTGGATTGTTCTTATTTCTCCATTGGGTTTCCCTTGTTGTTGATCATTCATGTGGTGGATATTCTTGGTGTTGTGGACTCTTACATTGTTCTAGGCTTGAGTGAAATACCTTTCTGGTACTTGATTTGAACTATAATTAGATGTATCATATATTATATTTTTGATGTACTCTCCTCACATGTATACAAGGAGACATTTTTTTACAAGTTGTAATGATGTAACTAACTTGATGAACTCTCCCTTGTAACGAAAAAACATAATTGATTTTTATTGCATATGTTAGTTAATTGAATTGATCTTGGTTGTTGTTACATTGATAACATATTATCTATATTACATTTTGGTTGATCATATAATGTGATAGATTAAATAAACTTTATATTGTTAGATGAAACTTGTATAATAAGATGATTCATAATTCTTGTTAGTTTGGTTATTGGTATTCTAGTAGTGTGGTCATGGAACCTTAGATGACATAGTTTGAGATTGCATGGTAGCTTTCATTCTACAATATTCAGTATGTTGCACTTCAAAAAAAAAAAAATCTATTTTTATATGTTGAAGTGTGTCATCCTCTAGGGTTCTGTGGCAAGGGTGTTACATATAAAACCTTAAAATCACCCTTGGCTTCCATCCCATGCTAGACAAATAGTTATCTTGTGTGATGAATAAGAAATGTTGATACACAGGCATATCTTCAAGTTGATGTTCACATTCACCTGAGCACTCCATACCAGACATATTGCCACATGCTCCAATACCATGGAAACATGATCTATCAATATTCATAATAGTCTGACCCATATTTAGCTCAAGGTCATCACTACAAAACCGATTGTCAATCACATCCCATGTATCAAAGAATACTTCCAATTTAGGATTAGTAACATATTCTAATTTATTCCTCAAATCATCATCCAACTCAATGCAAAATGTTTCAAAAGATGGCTCAAATAACTCAGAATTAACAAAATTAGCAGTAGGGCACTCTTGTGCACCATTAATTGATAGTAGTACTGACTCTAATGTGAAAGGTTCATTGTAATATGAAGGTTGCTCATTACAATTTTAACAAGCTTCTTCATCCTTTTCTTCCTCAATACATTCCTTATTGAAAAGAATCATGTCCATTTCTGCTAAAAAACTAGCAAATTCCATCTTTGCTTCATATAGGCAATCAGGGACAACTAGGATATGATAATGTTGGTTAGTAGCACAATTTTCATCATTCTTAACATTGTGCTCATGCTTAGGATACTAAACACACACATTCTTATCTTCAAATTCATCATCATTCACAATTCTAACACACTCAAGTTCTAATATAATTGGATTGCATATCAGGTACCCGTCACATATAATTTGTTCATTTACTAGTAAGGGCAATATTTTTTGAGCATCAATATTATTGCATCCTTTATGCAAAGAAAATGCCTCTAAATCATCCTCATAAAAAGACACATATCCTTTAGAAAAATAATCAGAGACCTCACTTCCCTTATGATCATCACAAGGAAATTCATTACCATATGCACTAAGCTTAGAGTGTTTAGAATGAATGCTTCTACTTTCATTTTTAGTATCTTGATTATCACTTTGTAAAGATACATCAACAACACTCACAGGTGTACCAATGCCATCATTAGGTAGATGTTCACCTTTTGAAATATCCTTTTCAACAAAGCAACCACCACTATCATTTTGAGACCTCATTCTTTGTATATAATCATACTTAGCTTCCTCGGTAATCATGATCCAATCAAATATTTGATCAAAACCATGAGGCTTCAATTATTTTGGCAAGGTACTAAGAACTGGCTCATAAATTTCATTGAACGGGTCAATGCATACTGAGTCTCCAGGTCTCAAATTCTTGGGGATTTCTAAAAATATATCCAAAAACCTTGCTAACAATTCATATGGTGAATCTCCCTCATTTATTTTCATGCTAGATAGTCTTTGAAAAAAAGGCATCTGGTCAACATTGCTTGAACTTCATTGAGGTTCATCTTGAATTTTTCTATGACTAACATGATGTGAGGCTAAACAAGTTAAGGTATCAAAAGCATCATCACCTTAATCATCTCTTTCATCCTTATGAATTTCATTTACATAATGTGTGTTAGGACAACAAACACTTGCAGCCATATATCCCTTCATCATTGAATATCTCATGTTATTTTCAATGTCCATGGCAGTTTGATATGAGTGATGCCATGTTAAAGGCTCCTTATCTCTAAAAAAAAAACTAATTTCGTCATCAAATGAACCCAAATACACAACCAAACACTTTGTATCACTTGGTCTCATAGTTTCAGGAATATCCCTAATTGCCTTTATAAATCTAAGATTGAAAGCTAGGACCAACTCCTCTTCTTCGTTTTGGATGTTCATAAGTTTTTCTGTCACTAAACTTGGATTAATTATTTCACCAAATTGTTCTATAAATGATACCATGAACTCATTCCATGAAGAGATAGAACACACTAGCAAATATGAAAACCAATATCTAGCATCTTCCTTTAAAGATTGAACAAACAATTTCATGACAACATCTACATGATTGATTTCATAATCTCCCATCAGATCCATAAATATATGCAAATGTATATAAGTTGATTAAGAACCTTACCCTATGAATTTTGGAAAAATGTTCCCTAACATCATTAGGAACAAGGTTTGGGAAACCCTGAATACTACTAATATTCAATGGCCTATATCTCCCACTAGAGAAATTTCTTTGATGGCATGACAAAGGTTGCATGCCCTGCATGTTCTTACTTGACATTCCACAAGGAAATATAGGGGAATGATACATTTTCTTCTACTCCTTTATAAACCTCAAATATCAACTTCACAATTGATCATCCATTGCCTTACTCCTTAATTTAATCATGATTTCAAAATGCATGACTCAATTATATCTATGCCTTAGATCTTCTAATGGGTAGATTTTAAAGATAAACATACTTCTTCACCATAATACAAAAACTTCAAATTACACCTTAGAAGTATGTAAAATTACCACTACCATTCCCTTTATTAGTGCTCAATTCACTCGATAGTGAATCAAAGTTTTCTTTAGATTATTTAATATGGTTTTTGCACAAATTCATGCCTTATGAAAACCAAAATAGGGGAAGTACCTGGATATGTTGCAACTACCTTTGAATTATGTTTGTGATTGGAAAACTTTGCAAATCTAAAGCTATCATCAAGTTCATTGCATAGAGTCACCACCTCCTTCTTCAAAGGAATAAAACTTCAATAATATGGCATTTCCTTCACAAATTGATTTCACTTTAAGCTTCCTTGATCTGCAGAGTCACACATGAATCCTTTATATCTTCTACAACACAACCCTTTCCAAGTTTTGAGTACTCAAAATATGAACCAGATGTTCAGATTTAGTAAATTATTTTAATCTCTCAAGATAATACTAGAGTCCTTTGAAATTTTCTTTCTAGCTTCCTATTAGAGTATTTCATCATGTGAGCTCAAGTCTACCTTGTCTTTTCTTTGCATATTTTCATTTTATTTTACCTGATTCTCTCAAATAGTACATAGTGCTTCAGAGATCTTGGAGTCGCCACCCACATCTAGTGAGAAATTAGGAAAATATTCATGGAATTGTGGTAGATCTTGAAAAAATTTGTGAGTTTCAAGGGAAACATAGAAAATTATTGTAACATTTCAGAGGATTGACTTACTGACACAAAGCTAGGTTTAAAAAATAAATTCTCTAGAAAATATTTGACTCTTTAATAGGACAGTCTGCAACCCAATTTATAAGTGCATCCCCTATAGAGTTTCCAATATGTTGGTTGCTTTTTAAGAACCAAACTTGATCTTACCATTTACCTATGAATCTTCTAGAATCCAATGATAAGTAAAGGAAAGGATTAGCCAACAAAAAAGTAAGGATTCTTAGGCCCTTACTTCTACACTTCAAGCTTTGTGAAACCCAGGAGGGTAATCCTAACAATGTTTTCATGATATTCTTGTGCCATTTTTGTCATGAACATTGCAACACATAGATGATTCTCATATAAAGGCTCAATCAACAGAACACATCAAAGAAGTTGGCTACTTCTTAATAATAGTTCACATTCAGAGCATGAGAATGGTAAAACCTCATATTATTGTAACCCATTTTAGTGAATTTGATTTAATCAATGGTTTGTTGATAAATTAATCAACACAATGCAATATGATTACCTCACTTAAACCAGTACCTCATCCTTGAAATGGAATCAATACTAATACCCACATAATTTGACAACAATTTTCACACATGACATTATTTAAAGCTTTGAGAATACTACATTACATTATTTCAACATTATATCTCAACCACCACTTCTTACTAGCATCGTAGAACTTAATTTAATATAAATTTATAGCTCTTATTCAAGCATTTACATTATTTCTTTGAATTAATAAGAAACAATAAAACCATACACCCATTGGAAATCAATAGAGACAAATAAGATAACCCTTGATTATATTATTTATAGCTTATAAAACCAATACATAGGAGAGAAAATGGTGTCGAACTTGCACTATTCTATTATATTATGCCAGCATTCCTATAAGAGCTTCATATACATATTAGCAGACTTGAACCTAAGATTTAACAATAAAAATTGTTTAGTATCCTTTTACAATTCTCTGTGATCAATTCTAGAACAACCAACCGACCTTTTTGTAACTGGCCCTAAAATCCCATTTATAGAGATATGGGAGCGAAAAGCATCAAGTTGAATCACAAATACAATCACATTTGCATTTCACAATTAATTTCACTTTAATTTCAGAGATTCCCTGGATAGTTACATTTACTCATTGCAAAATGGCAGAAAAGAAAAAAGAAAAAACTTCATGAAGTTCATTGAAGAAGACAAGCCATCCTTCCAAAATGCATCATTTTCTATTGCAGTAGTGCCAAAATCCCTTGTCCATGTCGATCAAAGAATATTCTCCATTAGCCCCTATGACAAAAACTTAGATATTAACCAAAAAAGGGATTTTTCCATTCAGGCAATGGTGTCCAACACCTCTCCTTCACACCAACCAAAAATATTTACAAGTCAGCATAAAAGAAAAAAAACCATATACTTGTTGAAAAGGATGAATCCATTGTTATGGCAATGGTGTCATCAAAAACAAAAACAAAACCAAGGTGCTACTCTAATTCTTCAAAATTAGAGTATGCCCACCTACTCTGTGTTCATGCTAAAACTAGAGAAGCTCCTACCCCTCCCTCATTTGAATCCTCATGTGGCACCAAAGTAAGAAGGTAACGGCCATAATTTGGTTCAATATCTCCTTGATTGCTCAAAGGGCTATTTGAAACCTCTATGGGAGAGTTATGTCATCCCATATAAGAATCATAAGCCTTGTGGTACTTGTTCTTCTTCTTACCACAAGACTTGGCCAACTTCTTACCAGACTCATCCTGATCACGACCAACAATTCTATTTCTTAGTTGGTAATTGCTCCTTACACCACCCTTCTTAGTTTTACCATGGGCACTCCTCCTACCCTTAAGCAAACTAGGTCTTGTAGACCTTCTGACTAGGTGGGCAGACACACTGGGTTTACTCATTTTCATGGAGAAAATGACAACTTATGAATACCCAAGTACAAAGAAATTTCACAAATTTGTAGGGGAAATACACTTCCCAACTACATGCAAATTCTATCAACCCAAATGAATTCTTCAACAAAAACAACCCTTGTAAACCCTAGGTAATACTACAAATCCCGCAATAGTTTTTCTAGACTAACCAATTGATATTCAGTCAACACATAAAAATGTGGACACCGACTTACCCAAGAGGAACTAACTTCAATGCCTCTACAAAATTTTTTCCACAATCTCTTTACGCCATCTTGTTCATGAACTTAAGCTCAATTTCCCATCTTTTGATTGCAATTGTGAAGAAAATATGGCTGCCAACTCCCATTTTATCACACAATTTGAGTGTGTTGACCATTAATGCTCAAGGAAGGCCTACATGAGTGAGCTAGCGATCAGTCACTTAATTTTGAATATTAGTCAATCATACACCGAGATGGATTGATAGATAAATAAAATCAAGGTAATTGATTATGAAAAAGCTAATTGTATGTGCTTGCTGAATTCTTCCAATTAGAAAATCCCATGTGGATAGACATGCACTATGTTTGCAAGCTTAATCACCCACTTAGCATTTAACAAAGCTTGTCATGTCCAGTTTTCCCACTCACCTGTGGGGATTAATCCACTTGCAACTCATATCAATAGGACGATGGGGAGCAGTCATGATTTAATCTCAAACCATTGTCCTATACCCTTTCTTAACTCAATAACACCTTCCCGTGTGTACCATTATCTAATTGAATTGATGAACATAATCAAAAGAAATCCTCAAATCTTGAAGACATTCCAAAAGAAAATAATTCAAATATGGCACTATTTAGCCTTCATGTCCTCTCAGCTAAATTTATTAATATTCTGCCCTTACTAATGTCCATTTAGCCCTTCAGATTAATCCATGTGGCAATCACCCTCTTCCCCACTGAGAAACAAGAAGCATAAGTGGGTCTGTCATGGGATGGTAGGGAGCAGTCAGGATTGACCCACGTAAGCTACCCTCAACCATCGATTCCTGATAAATAAAGCATTCATTTCCTTTAAAGCCAAGTGGTTCCCTCCATGAAGCAATAAATGTCAACAGCCCACTAGCCCGTGAAATTTTTTAAATACAAAATAAAATTGGATGGGGTGGTAGGGATTGGTTAAGATGAAGCCACATCACCCAATGACCACCATCAATTTCATTTTGATACCCCTTGTGCAAATATTTCAAAGGTATTGGTCCCACCAATGTAGAAGACACATGGCTTGTGCTTGCTTACCTGCTAGAATAATTAAATGGAAAATAAGATAGAGTGGGGGCATGGGGAATGGTTATGATTTTCCCATGATGATAAAAGAGTCACCATAAAACCTAAGATCTGCACATGACAATTTTTTTAGTTTTAAAAGAGGGGCCCAACTAGGCACACGATGGGCAACCCTAGAGATCGATCGGTTATGATTTTCCCATGATGATCGAATAATCACCATAAAACCTAAGATCTACACATGCCAAATTTGTTAGTTTTAATAGAGGGACCTGACTAGGCATGCAATAGATAACCAAAGAAAATGGGGATACGGTTTGATTATGTACTATCACACCCACTTCCAAAGGTATTCCACTCAAGGATAACCCTAGAGATTTCAATGCAAAAGAGAAAGAGATCTTGCAATAGGATTATCCTAGGGGCTGAAAATGATCTAATGAAGGGTTCACCACCAAGTGTAAACTTGGAAAAGACAATGAAATGCAAGCTATAATGAAAAACCCTAATTGAATGCAAACTAACACTAAATGACATAAAAAGGTGAGCAAAATGACACCAAAAACTGTAAAATAGAAAGTGTGCACCTAGGAATCTAGAGAAGGAAAAATGGAGGTTTGGAATTTTGGAAAATATGCTTTTACTGCTAATTGGTACTTATTCACCAAGCTAGGTGAATCAGTCCAGTTTCTGGGAGAATGTGTAGGAATATTAATCTTCCAAAAGGGTATCCAAATCTACAAAATCCTTAAAAATGTATTGGAACTAGGACTTATTTTCCAAAAGTGGAAAATCGGTCTAGTTGGGCTTTTCTGAAACTTTCAAAGTTGATTCTACTCTTACTTGTCTACTCTTCCTTTCTTGACTGGTTTCCATATCTGACTCTCTGATTCACAATCTATAGGTGATCTCCAATGTTATCCAACGCTTGATGACAACTTTGACAACTTTGATTACTTGACAACTTTTCTCCAATCTTGTCCTTATTAAATATGCAACCTAAGCCTACAAATCACACACAAAGGAGATGAAAAAATGTTGTTGGGTTAGTGAATAGGGTTTTTCCTTGTTCAAACCCCTTTTTGATAATTAAACCTTGAAATGAAAGAAAATATAAATAGAGAATGATGAATGAACAAAAGACAATGTTGCAATTCACCAAACCCTAGCAATAAGGTGTTGCAAGTATGCTTGAAATGGTTGCAATGGATGTGGTTCTTGACTCTTGCTTAAATAATGTTGATCTATCTTGAAATACTTGTTTGAATCATAAACCCTACATCACAATTGTTAGCACAATAATTGTTGGTGTGAATAATTGTCTTGTACCTAGCTAATTCACTCACTAGGTAAATTAGGGGACATATTCACATGATTAAGTTTACTTAGGAAAAAGATTCTTTCTAGAAGTCTTAGTTGGCTTTTCTAGAACTTATCTTATCTAGCTAGGATGCATCATTTCCTAGGTGATTAGGTTGTTGGTTGTCTCGTGTCATAGGATTATGACATTTTTCAACATCATGCTCATTACTACATTTCAACCTTGCCTATATATGCAAGGCATCTCATGTACATTTGAATCAATCAATATCAATTCAACCATTATTCAATCTTGCATTATGAAGCAAGCATTCTTGCCATTCTCTCTTGTGGAAGTGGTTTTGGTCTAGCAACTGATCTTGGGGGTGTTGGGGAGTCACCATTTACTCCCACATGGTATCAGAGCTCTCCAAGTGTTGCAGATTCCTTCCCAGATTTGAGGGTACTGTTTTGGCTTGAATATTTTTTGTTGGGTGCAAACTGGGGTTTCAATAACCTCATGGTTGAGATCAAAAGGTTTCGCAGATGAATTTTTATTGTAAATTCGTTTATTTTGGGTAAAGTTGTTTTTGAGGAAAAAAAAAAAATTATGGGATAGCCTCCCAAGCAGTACAATTTTCTTAATTTCGCAAAAAAAATATTTTGTGAAATATTTTTTTGTGGTATTTGTTAAATTTTGGGGAAAAATTTTATTTAAATCGAGCTCAAATATTTTGGTATTTTCAGGCTAATAGTTTATTAAATATATTTTTGGGATTTATAAAAATATCGTTGACATCCTCTACAGAATATTCTGCACATTGCATCAGGTTCGTACCTGGCATCTGTCGCATCATACCGGCCTCGACATATTCTTCCTCCGTTGGCAGTCTTGTCAAATCTCTATCGGCAGTTTCTTAGTCTGAAGGTACTAGTAAAAACATTTTATCGGCATATTCCTAGCATATTGCTGGTCATTCAGCTTTGTCTATCCATGGGTACTTTCCACCAATCGACAACCGTTTATTGTGCTCCAACCCCCTTGGCATTCAATCATCGGTCTTGTTGTGCAGTTTTCGCACACACGCCCCACTTGGAGTGGGGACCCTCTTTTTGATGTCTTTGACCTTTGATTTTATTGGATTTATCATTTTTAGGGTCTTGATATGTTGGTCTTGCTGGCTTTGCCCTTGCCTTGAGGTTGGAATTGATTTAAATTGAGTTTTTGGCCAAGTCCGGGTTTTCACCTGGATCCGAGATTTTCCACCTCTGGCGGATTTTTCCGGCCCTGGTTCCTTGTCTGTTTCTGGTAGGATTCTCCGATTCTGGGTTTCTGCCTGACTTCGGGATTTTCCGGTCCTATCGGATTTTCCCGGATCCTGTCAAAATCCCGATCTTCCTGATTTTTCCGGTTTCTGCATTTCCGCGGGATCCGTGTCTCCGCGCATTCTGGGATTCTCCGAAATTCCACTTGGGGCTCGGGTTTCCAGACTTGTCAGAAACGTCTTTTCGCGCATTAATGGTTGAGGTACCTTGGCTCAAACGAGTATAAGGTTGAATTTAAGGCATTTTCTGATTCATTCCAACTTCGTTGCTTCCTTGCTTTCTGCTCTGGCGATTTAGAGCTTTCAATTGAGCTTTGAGAATTGATCTTGGCTTGTTTGCGCAAGGATTGCTTGAGTTCGGGTGCCAATATTTGCATTGCTTGGACGTGTTTACCTCGTGGTCGATTTTCGCTTGCTTTGATCCATGGTATGTATCCATTGCCCTTCCGTTTTCTTATGAGATGATTTGGGGTTTTCTTGCACTGGGTATTGTTAAATTTGGGGTCGGCCCTTGTTTTGGTTTTGTTTTCATATTTATAGAGTCGGGGTTGATCCGTCTTTATTGTCGAACCCATCTCCCGTGCCCCATGAGCTTTGTTTGTCCTTTTGAATTGCGTATGGGTCCTTTGGACGGCGTTCTGGGTCGGATTGCTTGTTTGTTTCGGGCGCGAAGTGTGTTATCTTGCGAGGTTGGGGTTTCCTTGGTGTCTCGGCTAGAACAATGATTTCATCTTGTGCTTGAGTGACTTTCACCCCGCGTCGTGTTGGCTTCCCGTCCTATGAGGATTAGAGGGCTTTTAGGTAAATCCTGAACCGATATTTTTAACCCTAAAGCTTGCTCTAGTTTTATTGGCGGAAATTCGATCGTTTGCTCTAGGGCATCATCTTTTTGGCACGGGGATTCCTTCTTTTAAGAGCTTTTGGGAGTTGGATCCTTTGTGTACTTGAGGTTGTTGATCATCGTCGGTTTTAGGATCCTTCGAGCTTAGGTAGTGGAGATCCCGTGGTTGCTCAAGTTTTGGTACACGTCTTTCCATTTTTCGGGTTTCCGAGGCCGTCGCAGAATTTCCTTGCTCCCGGATTTTCCCGGTTTGGGCTTATTCCGCGGACAGGGTTAATTTCCGGTGCATTTTATACTGTCCGTGAAAATCCGTTCCATCCGAAGTTTTCCGGATTTCCTGTCTGATCGTGTTCTTTTGTATATTTCGATGATAGGATTGATGGAATGATCGTTTATGCTTATTTCTTGTTGCCAATGAGTGATTTAACGATTACCCCTTTGATTTTTCGGAGTGTATTAATGATTTATTTGGCTAACAGTGTTTTGGCAGCAGGAATCCGTCTGGGTCGGATTTCTCCGAAATTCCTCCCCGACGGTATTTTCCCGGTTTACGTGATTTTCCCAGATTATTTGATTTCTCCGGATCTAGAAAGATTGGCAATTAGCAATGGATTTTAGTGGTTTTATATGATGTGTGCTAACCCTTTGGATTGATATGAGCTTAATAATTGAATTCTAATAATAATTCTTGAATGTGCAGGCCGAGTCAAGCAAGGCTGCTACTGGGAAATCTAAGGGTGGTTCAGGGGCATCTTCAGTTTCTGAGACAGAGAGATTGAAATTGGACATGAAGAGTCAGGTTCCAGAAAGTAAGATATCTTCCGTGTGGGCTGAGACATCTGACACCAACGTTGGCGCGTGGCGGTATGAGGAATTCAAACAAAGAACAGCTGAGAAGGACCAGTCACCTTTGAGGCAAGGAATGATGAATTCGAGGTTGGTGCATGTGGCAGGGTTCCCTCCAGCGGTCCAGTGCTACGAGTTGATTTTGGAGTGTGCTAGACAGTACGCTTTTGATACTCAGATGGTGGTCAGCACCGAGGGACGAGTCTTGGCAAACTTCAGTCCAGCCTCCATTGCCTGGGCCTTCAGCATGCCTGATCTCTCCTCGGTCTGTGCCTTAAACATTGACACAGCTCGAACATACTATGAGAATGAGCCAGTTAAGGCTCAACAGATCATTAATTCATGGCTGGAAAAGCCAAAGTCCCACCACTCCAAACTGCCCAAACAGTTGCACAGGGTGAAGTTCAGGCCGGATATCTATGATGCCATCACATTGTTGAGCAGGGTGGCTAGACTTAAAACTGCCAGAGTATTGGAGAGTTGGATGGTTCATGTGATCACCAAGATGAGTCAGGGAACAAATTATCATTGGGCAGGACTCATCAGTACGGAAATTGACAAACAACTGAGGAATGTCTTGGAGTCAAAGAAATTCACCATGTCCTCCTACATCATGTATGTACTGGCCATCTCCTATCCTTACAAGGGATTGACTCCGATGGGAACCATTGGGCAGGATATTATATATGAAATCTATCCGGAACTGCATCTCAGACACAAAGATTATAGGCGGGCCAACGATGCCTTTACAATGCACATTACCCGGACCCTTCAGAATGCAGAACACATCAGATTGTCTGATGGGGCTAAGGGGCTGATCAAGAATTACGGGGCATGGTTTATCCAGTTCCCCACCTTCACTTATCTCCAGATAGATGGATGCCCTGTTGCACCCTACAGATTACCTAGGTATCCCACTGACCACATAGTGCTACTGGAGGTCGTAAGACAAATTTGTGAGTTTGATGCAGTGGTGAAGAGGGAGAAGCATAAGACTGGCTTTGGAGGTGACTTCCCTCTTGGGATTGGCGTGGGTGAGATGTGCCCTTCCATTCAATCAGCTCACACTGCAGGTGAGGAGTTGGCGGCATATGGATTCTCTTTCCATTCAAAGAGAATGAACTTTGACATAACCGAAGAGGCACAGAAGAGGGCTACCCGGGAATTTAGGCATAAGGAGGACCTGGAAGATTACTGGGTCAACATCAGGGATGACCTTGATGCGAGGAAGAAAAGGTATTCCTGGCTGCCTGTAGAGGCCATTAGGCAGTATAATGTGAAGCTGATTCCGGATCAGCTGGATGATGATGGAAAACTGGTCCAGGACCATGTTTATGAGCCCATTAAGGACAGGTCAGTGGCGGATATTGATTGGAATGAGCCTGAGGTGACAGAGTTGGAAGACTTGATGGCTCCAGTGCTAAGATTTACTTTGTCTTGGATAAAGCATGAAGTCTGGGTGTTAGAGAGTGCCAAGGTACCTTGTACCTTCGATTTGATGGGGAATCTCAACCCCATGTCCACTTCTGAAGAATCCTGGGAAGAGGACCCCAAAGGGAAAACAACTAAAACCTCCCCTTTCAAGATCAAAGTCAGAGGTCCTAAAGGGACATAACCTGCAGCAAAAAGGAAACCTATCGGCAAGCGCAGGTGGAAGACCTTGACAATTAGCAAGTCCTCGGATGAGGAAGAAGCAGAGAAAGCTGAAGGAGAGGATGCTCCTCCGCCGCCAAAGAAAGCCAGAACTACAAGGGTGGCTAAGAAGAAAGACCAAACTGCTTCAGAGGGTGAACCTCCAATTGTTGATGTAGAGAGCTCCGGAGGGGAAAAGACTAAGGTGTATACCAGAAAATCTAGAACCCCTTCCCCAAAGGATGCTGCACAGCCAAAGGATTCTTCTCCAATATTGCTAGCTAAGGAGCAAGATAAACCTGTTTCTCCTCCGCAGAGCATACCAGAACCGGAGAATCCGGATGAGCGGGAAATCAGCGGAGAGGCAGAACCGTTCAAAGAAGGAACGTTATTCAGCGAGGCTGCCGAGCCCGAGGTGGAAACAGAGGAAAGGCACACTTCTCCCTTGGTACAGTACGAGGACTCCCCGGAGAGTGAGAAAGGCCGCGGATCGCCTGAGCCGGAGAAAAGCATCCCCGCTAGAACTCCATCGCCGGTACTTCCTGAGTTGGGATTTGAGGAAACCGACCAAGGTGAACAACCTCCGAAAAAAGAAGATGACAAGGCAATGACTGAGGAGGAAGTCGAGGTGACAGTAGCAGAAGAGGAGAAAGCCACAGAGGATCTGGGAGAAACCAGAACAGAGGGAATCCGAACAGACCCCGTAGCCCCGGACTGGCTAGAGAAAGAAATTACAAAGAAGAAACAGGTGATTGTAGAAGACACTCCTCTTGACTGGGATGAAATGCTGTCTCAGATTGGTAAAGGGAAGAAGAAGAAGGCTGCAAAGGTGATTTCTCGGGTAGAAAGAGATGAAGTGCATAACCGAGTAGTTCACATTGCCACCTCTGTTGTAGACAAAACAAGAGATGAGGTAACAGGCCAGGATTACAACGTCCAAACCATTAACCTTGGGCCGGCCTCCTTAGAGCAGGATATTGAGGAATTCGAGGGGTCAAGTGCCGTAATTGTTGACAGACTGAAAAAGGAGACCCAGTCAAAATGAGAACTGAAAAGAGAGAATGAAAGGTTGAGTAAATGCCTGGAAGAGGTCATGAAGCCTCTACAGTCTCTCCATCCGTCCTCCTCTGCTACTCCGGGATTTCTGCCAAAGGAGACAATCTCCGGCATTGAAAAGATGAAGGCTTCTGCACAGGCTGCCGTCGACTGGTTGATGAGTGTTCAGGCACAAGGGGATGAAGCTATCAAAGAGATCATGTCTGTGGGCAAGGATGCAGTCCGAGGAAAGGAACTGTTAGAGAGTATCCTCTCTCAAGATAAAAATGATATTGACCTCCTGCTGCAGAAGTCAAGGATTATTCTAGGGCATGGCAAAGAATAGTTGGGCAAGGATGGAATCCTTCCCTCTGCCAGATTGGATGAACCATGGGAATGGTTCGAGGCATTGCAGATCAGGCAGGGAGGCCTGAAGAAGATACAAAAACGGAGAAAATCAATTGAGGCTGACCTCACTGCAATTTATGATGGTTGCATAGCTTTCTTTGAGGTGATGACAGGGAGGAAGAAAATAGCTCCCAAATATCTGAGCTTAGATCAATTGAAGGAATGGTGGCATGAGGTTTATGCCCCGGAATTTGATGGAGCTGTCACCTCCCATTTGCTTGATGATGCAGCTACATACTTGGCAATAATAGACAGGTACATAACCAGCATGAAGGACTGGAAGAAAACTGCTGAACGGTCCAATGAGGGAATTGATTCAATTAAATGCAGACTCAGGGTTTTTCCGTTGCCACCTATTGCTGAGCTGGAGGGGATATTCTCGAAGGTCCAAGGGTCACCAGCGAAGAGAAAAGATAAGGGAGGTAGCAGTTAATGCTCTTTTCAAGATTTGTGCTTCCCTATTATTATAGGGCATGCATTGGACCGGACTTCCTTGGGGACTGTGCCTTGGCCGACTTGGATGATGGCATTAAATGTGTGCCTTAGTTTGTTTCCTTGGCCGACCTGTTTTGGCGGTTTTGATTATCTTTGTAAAAATGTTTGGCTGGGCCGACATGTTTTGGGGGGAATTTGATAAATAGGCATTCTTGCCTCATTGTAAGGGTTAGAAGACATTGGTTATAGACATTAGCAAGAATAGAGATTAGCAGGAGCAATAGTTAGAGTTTTTTAGAATTTCTTGAAGCAAATACCATATTCAGAACAGTTGAATTGTTGCAGCATTTGGTGATTAATACAATTGAAGGCATTGTGGTTTTCCTGGTGAAATCCTTTGTGTTATCTCATCTTGCATGGTTCTTTTGTTCTATCTTTTACATTGCTTGAAGATCTAGGGTTTAATATTCAGAAATAAATTAATTTGGTTGGATAAATAGTGTATGTGATTTCATATTTGGAATGTTTGTAGCTATCTCTGGTCTATACTCCCAGTAACTATCTGATTGTAGTAGGCTGGTAAAGTCAACCTGGACCGTATATTCAAATGTGCTCAAGTTCGGTTGTAGATGCAAGTCTATGATTTGAAAATCTGTATTCCTCAGAAGATTGCACTGTTCTTGTAAGATTGCCTTGCGGGTCGAACAGGAATTGGTTATTTGAGATAGGTCCATTCCAGATATTTGTCATTCGCATTGCTTGTCCATGCAATAGTTTAGATTTTGTTACTTCCTTGCATCCCTATCTTTTGCAATTTCTTTATTATTCAGTTAGATCTGATAAATTGAGAGGGTTCAGTTTGCTTGTAGTAAGGTCCGATTGTGATTACCAGCAATTTCACATTTCATCTGAGTTGTTTTATGCATTGTTATGACCTAACACCCGAGAGACCTTGGGGTGATTTTCAATGATTTATTGTTGGAAATAACCTTTCAAGAGAGATAGAATATTGCATTCTGTCTGAGTTGTTGCTGTGCAGAAAACACCATCAACAGGTCTATTCCCTGTACTGGCAATCCCATCACTATGGACGTGTACATCTATGGTCATCTCTAAACAATAGGCACACATCATTCGATTTGTGGTGTATGGGTACGCTGAGTTAGGGTATCTGTAGATCCATTCGTCGGTCGAGGAATATTTGCAGAAGCTTTGTTTGGTTCGGCATTCAATTAGCATCCTCTCTACCAATGATACATCCTTGTTGGTGATCGGAGAAAGTGGTATGAAATTCTAATTGGCCATTCTTTGCTCGGTGTACACCCCTGTCCATCGGTTGTTAATCCACAGACTCTCCACCGACTGTACTTCCAATCACATTGTATGCAAGGTACAATATGAGGTCTTCATTGCATTAGTCTCCCATTGGAGGGCATCGTACCTACACATCATCTGCAGGTAATTTATATATATTTAAATCTTAATTCTTTGGCTGACCATCTTGTATAGCGGGTATTTTGTTTAGCCCATGGAATTTTTTTATTTTTCTCTATAGGTGGATAGGGTCACATGGATGACCAAAAATTAAGCCCCTAGTGTGCAACTTTTGTGCCTCTTTAGTTTGTCTATGCAATGTTTTTGCCCTCATAGTGCCTTTTATAGGCCTTTTTTTTAATTTTCTCATAACTTTGGCTAACGGAGGAAAAAAATTTGAAACGAAATATCGTCGGAAAGGTGGAGATCTGATTTTTTTAGTGGTACAAATATTTTGCAATTTTTTTGCAGTTTTGTGCAATTTTTTCTAGGTTGAAGCCCGATCATCATTTTCTACCTTCGAGCTCATATCTTTGTGCTCCGATCTCTAATTTTCTCCAAATTTGTGGCATTGGAAAGGTATTAAGGAGAACTTTAGATCTACTAATGCACTTTTTGCAGATTTGCTTCTAGATTTTCATATTTTTAGTTTGTAGCTAATTTGATAATTTGGGATAATTTGTTGTAAATTTGCAAAAAAAATAGTGTAATCTTGTTTGGGACAAAGGGGTTGATTTCTTGTATTGTGAGGGAAAATTGTTGTTCCTCTCTTGTAATATCTCATTGTATCATGGATTTTTCAAAAGTTGTACTTCTAACTCCATATAACTATCATGAGTGGAAATCTCAAATGGAGTTGTTACTGTTAAAATCGAAGTTGCAATGAATCACATTTGGTCAAGATCCAGAACCCACAGGAGCAAAAGAGAGAAGAGAATGGCTTGATAGAAGGGATGAAGCTCTTGGTACTTTGAAGTTGTCTATTTCTCCAGATCTTAGATATCATGTTGCATATTGCACTCATCCTAATGAAGCTTGGACTACTTTAGAGAATCTCTTTGGTAAGCCAGATAAGATGAGGAAATTTAAGCTGGAGAATGAACTAATAGGTCTTAATCCTTCATATTTTGATAATATCCAAGACCTCTTCTCTAAGCTCAATTCTCTCAAATTGCAGCTATCTAATTGTGGGGTCACTAAAGAGGATGAACAGTTGATTCTTTCAATTCTTGCTAAGCTTCGTCCTGATTATTCAATTTTTGTTTCTACATTTTATGCTACTATGGATGCCCTTGGAAATGCATACAAAATTCCTTCTCTTGATGAATTTTCAGCTCATCTCACAAGGGAACAAGAAAATTTGGTACACATGGGCACACTGAAGTCTTCTACATCTCATGATCTTGTTGCAAAGCATACAAAGGCTTCATGTGGCAAAGCTAAGAAGTAGAACAAGGCTCCCAAGTCTAATGAGAAGGGTAAAGATCCTCCTTCACATAGCACTCTCGAGTCCACATCCTCTTCAAAAGAGGAATCATCTAAAAAGAAGTTCAAATGTGCATATTGCAAAATATTAGGACATGACGATTATAGATGTTATAATAAGAAGACTGATGAACTCACACACCTTCTTCAAAAGAATAACATTCAGCTACCATCATCAGTGTCTTCTACTTCTTCTTCATTATCTCAAGTAGCATCCCCCTCTCATTATCTCACTTAGAGAATACAACATCCACTTTTGGGCTACCTAAAATGAAAGGACAAGCACTCTTGGCCTCTGCAAGTCCTGAATCACATAGAAGGCTTCTTGATTCAGGGGCATCTCACCATATGGAATCTTCTAAGGATATGTTCTCTTCTTTTGAGCCTTGTAACTCACCTCATATATTGATAGGTAACAATACATATATGAAGGTAAGTGGGAAGGGTTCTATTGATATGGGGGAAGGGACTTTCAATGATGTTCTTTGTGTTCCTTCCTTATCCACTAATCTCCTTTCTATTTATCAAATTACTCATGGAGGTCAAGGTAAAACAGTTGATTTCACTCCAGATAGGGTGTACATAAGGGACTTGGAGACTATGGATATTTTTTATATTGGGATGGTTGATCATTCATCTCGAGAATATTCCTTTTCAAATTTTGCTTCAAAAAATGATAATGTTCCTTTGACTGCATCACACACTCCATTGAGTGTGAACCATGATAGTGAGGAGAAGTTCGGTCATCTACACCTTGGTATTCTAGAGACCAGTGTTGAGCTTCCTACTCCACCTCCTAATTATTTAGCCATTGACGCTTCTATTCAGCAGGATGATCATAGTTTTTCAAATCTTGCTTTGTGGGATGAATATTTGACAGGGATTTCTAACTTGTTCATGGAGTCTCATACTGCAGATTTGGAGGACACACTTGAGGGGATTTCTCTCCTCTTTGATGATAGTTTCAGCACAACTGTTACACTATCTACTTTGTCTTTGGAGATTGACATTCATGATTCTCCTCATTCACTTGATTTGGCATGTTTCTTGGTTGAGTTTGACCTTGATTATGTTGTGGCCCATTCAAGCTTGGAGACTTCTACTCAGTTTTTAGAGGCATACATGTTGAGCATTCATGCTTCCTCCTTTCAATTGGACATGGATTGGCTTCTACATTAGCTTATGGATTTTTTTCTTCCTAAGGGAAGATGTGTTGCTTGCAGACATTGGGTCATCTTTTGTTTTCAGGAATTCTTCATCGACTTTGGAGCTTCTTCAGCATGGGGGGGATATCTTATCTCTCTACTACCCTCTTATGGGGGGGTCATTGATTGTATATACATGATGCATGTATTCTTTGGGGGTATCATTGAGTCCTCCATACATCATGTTTCTTTTGTTTTGTTGTTCTCTCTTTTGGAGAGGAGTTTTGTCCCATTGGGTTTTCTCCTTTTCTCCACTTGTGAGAGATTTGTTTGCATTTGCATTGTAAATGGGTACCTAACATGGCCTAGTAGCGGGACCCATATTCATAGTCTTTGCATAGTAGTGTGCATAATAATCTTCTCCCTAAGTTGCACTTAAGGGGGGTGTTGGTGTGAATAATTGTCTTGTACCTAGCTAATTCACTCACTAGGTAAATTAGGGGACATATTCACATGATTAAGTTTACTTAGGAAAAAGATTCTTTCTAGAAGTCGTAGTTGGCTTTTCTAGAACTTATCTTATCTAGCTAGGATGCATCATTTTATAGGTGATTAGGTTGCTGTTTGTCTCATGTCATAGGATTATGACATTTGTCAACATCATGTCCATTACTACATTTCAACCTTGCCTATATATGCAAGGCATCTCATGTACATTTGAATCAATCAATATCAATTCAAACATTATTCAATCTTGCATTATGAAGCAAGCATTCTTTCCATTCTCTCTCTTGTGGAAGTGGTTTTGGTCTAGAAATTGATCTTGGGGGTGTTGGGGAGTCACCACTTACTCCCATAATAATAAACATGATGGATGAAATCTTTGACATGATGATTGGCACTTGAAGGTTGCTAAAAAATGCTTGATATTTTTCCCTTGAATGCTCTTGTGAACTCTCTTGAATGCTAGGTGTCAACATGAGTGATAGAACCTTGTATTTATACTCAATTGTGCAAGAATTCTTGAAATTACAACACTACAAGCCAAAATCAGATCTAGGAGAATAAAATCCCACCAAAAATTTGAATTAAATTTGATTTTGGGTCACATGGGACTCATTCTTCTAAGGTGGAAAATGATTCCAATCAGGCATAATGTATGGGACCAAAAACCAAAAGTTCTTATAAATGTGTGAAACTAGTTCAGAGCCAAAAGATCTAGGTTGGACCCATTTTCTCAAGGTGGTGAATGATTCCTAGATAGTAAATTTGGGCCACACAAGCTAGGAACACCTGAATTATGATTGGTGTCAGGATTATCCTCAAAAAGATGTAATAAATGAAGATTTTGGATGCAAAATAGGGCCATTTAAGGCATAAGAGGACCCAATTATTAATGACAAGCCTAGGGGAATGTGAAATTGTGTTACAACACTTCACAACACTCCAAATAAGGCAAGATTAAGGTTAAAAAGAGGTGTAATTAGGTGTAATTAATTAATAAGACCTTAGAAAAGTGTGAAAGTGAATTAAAACACTTCACAACACTTAAGCAAGGTACCATTAAAATCCATTAGTTCAGAAGGGCCCAAGAATTAATGTGAATGTGTTATCCACATTGCAACACTAAATCAAGGCAACATTAAGCCAGAATCACGAGGGCCCAAACAAGCCAAAAAAAAGTAGAACGGTTACTTTTTAATTGAATCCAGTTAGTTTTAAAAGAGGGGCCCAACTAGGCACATGATGGATGACAAACATAAGGGATTAAAATGAAACCTTAGGTCAAGGATGAAAAATTAAGCCAAATCCAAGACCCAATTTAATTTAAGATATATTTCAACCCACATTGACATAGAGCAATGTTTTAAACACCACGACGAGTAACAACCAGAATAATTAGGATCAAGGGGATGGTTTATCAATGAGACAAAAAGCATAAGTCATAACTTAGATGACTGAGAACTGACAATAAGGATTCAATGGCAGATTAGAACATTGGCAAGGATGCATGATTAAGGATTAATTAAGAAGGGTTTCTAGTAACATAAACTCTAAAGTATTGATGAGAGACAAAACCCTAAGCCCCAAGACAAGGGATTAATCCTTTTTTGTAGCATTTTGAAATGGAACCAAAGCATTTTTAGGGGTTCCATCACTTTCTAAAATCAAACTTAAACAATTCATACCCATGAATTGGAATTATAACGTCTCTACAACATTCAAGTTTTGCAATAATCCTATCTCTCAAAATTCCAAAGCCCTGAGAAATCCTTGGTCTCTTAGTTGGTCCAAGGAATTGAGCCATCATATATTCATCCAAACTCCTTTTAATTCCTCTTGAAGTTTTGATCATGACTATCAAGGTTAGGGTTTTTTGTGGTTACAGAGGTAGGTTTTAGGTTATTTCCCAATTTTTTTATAAAATTATTAAATTTTCTTACCAAATTTAACTAATCTAAGGGCTTCTTCAAATATCAATTTTTAAACACCTTCCTTAACAAACCAAAATAATATCTTCAAAGACAAGAATACAATAGGAAGGAATAAAAAACTTACTTCTTTGTTGTCATTTTAAACCTTGGAAAATCCTCTGAAAACCCTTGTTCAGTAAGAATTGAACAATATTTTCACTCTAAAACCCTTTTTACAATTTTGAGAGAGAATGTGAATGTAATTATGCCAAAAGAATAAAATAAAATTGGTAGGTATAAGCCAAATCTACCATTAATTCGTGCATGCTCAAAGACATACTCTACATGTAGTTGTTCTTCAATTTTGAATGTGGGTCATTGATCTTACATAAATAAATAGTTTTCATCATCATTTAAATTCCTTTATACAAAAAAGAACATGATCTTTACTCTACCTCAACAAAAAAAAAAATTCATCATTTCAAGACTTCACAAAAGTTGAACAACCAAACAACATGTTCTTGTGAGTATGTTAATTCCCATGATATAGCATAAAGAGACAATTATAGGACACATGGAAATATTTTGGGAACTCACAGAGTGAACCATGACTTTACAAATGTTTCAGTAACAAAAGAAACTTGTGAAAAACAAAAGGAAACCCTTCACAAAAATCTTGAAAGAAATATTTTTTCTCACTCGTGGAGACAACCTTTTCAAAGTAAAAGTTCCCACAATATAAAGAATCAAGGTGATTCGATCAAATAATGACATATGGCACTAACTAGTATAAAAGTAGGGACCAATTGATGAGTCAATCTTCAAACAACTTAGAGGTATGATTGATTGATTGATTGATTTTAATTACATCCATGAGATCAGCCAATTGATGGGACCCATGAAATGAAACCAAAAACCACCTTTTCCAAAAAACCAAAACAAAAGTGGACCCCACTAAACTATCTCTTGTTGTTTTCCAACTCTTTGTTGATTTTGTTTCTTCTGCTGTGAATTTTGATCAGGTAAATTTTTGTTTTATCAATCTTTCCCTCTTCAAACAAGGCTGCTAAAGATTTAACTTTTAGAAAATTCGAGTAACAATCCCAGACATCCTTGTAATCCTTACACTCCATAATATAGTGCCACTCCATCTGCACTAAACTCAAAGGGTAGTGTTAGCTCTCAAAAATCCAGGTAAGAATACCTCAAGAGGTTGCCAATCTCTTGGTACATTTTTGTTGGATCTCAATTGAGTTTACAGTTTGTCCTTGATGACAAAATCTCTTTCAGTTGGTTCTCTTTGATGATCAGTCTCAGTTTGGATCCTTATGGTTTATAATGGCATTTCTTTGATGTCTCTTGGCTATTACAGAAAGTTATTTGTTATGTTTCAATTTCATGGTGATGAGAATTTAGGTTCAAGTTATGAATGTTATCTCTTTGACTGACAGAGTTTGAAAATGGTTTCTTTCTCAGGATGGTTCTTTTTGCATATCACAAGTATTGGTTGTTTCTCATTCGAGCTTACACATATCGGCATGAGTATAGCAGGGTCTCCCCGATCCTTTTTGAAATGTTTGTGTTGCCTATCGGCAAGACATTTCTAATGGAATGTCGATTGAATTTAACATTCTGGCAGTTGTCGGCAAGACCTCTTTTTTGTTATGGCAACAGCAGAAAGGTCTTTCGGCATAAGATTTTTCCGTCGATATGTGGTCATAGCAAAATTACTTTGTCTCACCAATCGGAGGTTGAATGGGAACATTTTGGCAGAGTTGGGCGGTATCGGTATATAGTCTCACCGAAGTTGTTTTGTCTCACTGACCGTGTACAAAAAGGTCTTATCGGTAAAGGTTTTTTCTTTGGTATAATGTCATAACGAACCCTATGGGTCTCGCTGATGGAAAATATTAAGGGCTCTCGGTGAAACATATTGAGTTCGATATAATATCTCTCTGACAGTGGAAAGTCACGTTGAAGGCGTATAATAAAAAGGAATGACTAACAACATAAGTGTTTCAGTATGACTGAAATGATCTACAAGATGTCTCCCCGATTGTTTGAAGTTACAGCAACAGTTGATCACGTGGGATTTCAGTAAGACTCATGAGTTTCGATGTAGAGTCTCAACGAACCCATCAAGTCTTCGTGAAGATGAATGACAAGCTTTCTACGAGAGGTCTCCCCAATGATGGTAAGCTATAGCGACACTCATAAGATAGAAGGATTGTCGGCAAGAAAAACCATGTGTCA
>VDFB02373365.1:137061246-137099757 GCA_007258455.2 Sequoia sempervirens
CAATCCTTTTAGACATGACCAGGTTTCCCACAGTTCCAACACTTCACCTTGGACTTCTTGCCAAGAGACTTTGATCTCCCCTCTGATTTTGATTTAGATTTCTTGTCCTTCTTCTTTCCTTTTTCTTTCGATCTTCCTCTAACAACAAGGGCCTCCTTCGCCATCTCAGAGGATTTCCTTCTCATCTCTTCTAATAAAAAAGAAGCAACAACATCTTCCATCTTGAAACTGGATGTTGTACTCCCAATAGCCATCACCAGGTGATCCCATGAATTTGGCAAAGAACACAATAAAAGCATACAACGATCCTCTTCATCAATCTTCACACCAACAGATGTTAACTGTGCAATAAACATGTTGAATGTGTTCAAATGCTCAGCAATAGATCCTCCCTCCTACATTCTCAAAGCATACAACTTCTTCCTCAAGAACAATTTATTCACCAAGGACTTCCCCTGATAAATAGATGTCAGTCTCTTCCACAAGGAAGATGCAGTCTTCTCTTCATGCACATTGAGAAGAACAGAGTCTACCAAATAGAGCCTTATCAGCCCCTTAGAATTTATATCTACAAGATCCCAATCTTCTTGCTTCATGCCTGTAAGCTTCATTCCAGACACAACAATCCAAAGATCATGATCAACCAACAGATCTTCCATTTTAAGTTTCCACAACTCAAAATTGCTGCCATTGAATTTCTCAATTTCAATCTTTCCTGACGTGCTTGCCATCTCAATATGTAATTCGAATTTGACAAACTTCTACAAGACTCCCATTGAATAGAAATGACACAAAAAACCCAATGCACCCACGAGGATAACACAACTGGCCAGGCTCTGATACCACTTGTAAGGAAAGCTAAGGTGCGGAACAACTCTCCTAACATCAAAACCTCAGGGAAGAATGTAGAGATACCTTTTAAATTTTACAATTATAGTCCAATTAAGATGCACTTGAAAGAGATAACAGAAACAGAGAATTAGACATACACATATGAACAATAGATTTACGTGGGAAAACCCTTACGGGAGAAAAACCCACCACACCAAGAGAAGTCACTTTGTATTACAGTAATAAAGATTACATATAGAGATTAGACTTATCTTTCTGATGTCAATTTACAACATTCACAATGATCAACCTTGCTACATAATATTCACATTATAATGATCTCAGAATCGAATTCACACTGATCACCATTCAAACTCTTCACACATCTGTTCATCGAACCATCAAACCGATCACAATCTGTAATCACTGAGAATATCCATGTCGCTTCCGGTCTGTCGAATTTCCTCTCAGTAACAGCCGCAACAGTTCAACTGCTAGCGGTTCCCATTCTGCTCCCTGATTGATCGAACACAAGCCATGTAGGATGGTCTTCACTCGATCAAAGCGTTCAACCTGTGTTGGCATGTCGGTGAGACACTAACCGTGTCTCCTTGATGCCAACAAAGCCAACATTTGATATCGCCAAGAGTCAACACTATCGGCAAGAGGTTCTACCGAGTTCAAAAAGTTATCGCTCAGACTTTGCCTTGTCGCCAAGACCTCATACTGATGATCATCACTTGTATCGCTATCACCAAGACTTATCGCTTTCACTGAGAGATCATACCGAGCCTTTATGTTATACCAAAACGTTCAACAGTCGGCAAGACTTATCGCTCTCGCTGAGAGATCTTACTAAAGTCTCCAAGTTATCACGAGACCACCAGTCGCCAGGAGTCATACAGAACACATCCCACAACATCGGTGAGATAAACGCCCGTCGCCAAGAGTTCTTACTGAACCCTTTCATTACCCTGATGACTCCAAATGAATACCTATCAACGAGACATCTCCATATTTACAAGAATTCATACTGAAGCATATGAGTTACTCCGATGACCACATGTGTAACACCTTGTCGGCGAGACATGTAAACTCGATAAGACTTCATATCGAGATAAGCCTTTTGGCCAAGGGTCTCCCTGACACCGATTGTCGTCTAGAGTCTCCCTGATATATGATAAGAGTGGCCTGTCGGCCAAAGATCTCCATTCGGTAGAAGGTTACAACAAATGCCACAGGTCATAGCGATAACACCAGTTGGCAAGATAGAAGCAAGGTCACAATGATCAAAACTGTTCAATAAGGTTTCACCTGCTAGTCGGCCAGACACAAAGCATGTCACACCAACTTGGCTCTCTTAGAGGTTTCAACTTGTGGAATTGAGGCATATATTTCTAACAAAGGGAAACAACACTGACAGATGCTGCATGATCTGAATTGAAGCCTATATGACAATCCAAACAATTCAGACATCTAAAAAAGGCTACATAGAATCAAAATTATGACTTCATTGTAATTTCTTACCATCAGCTTCAAAAATTATGCTGGCATAAAACATGAGAGCATTGATTCCACACAATTGTTGGAACACCATCAAGCCGACCCCAACCTATACATGTATTGAAAATAATACAAATAATTTAATAAATGAATGCTTTGTCACAACTCATAAATTCAGCAAATCACATTGTTCATTAAGAATGTGCTCACTATCACATGATTTGCATATTTGCGTTGAAATAAGTCCAATACTCTACCCTTTGGAAGGGTTTCTAACTCATCCATGTATTCCTAAACAAGATACATCCATTCTTTAGTAACAATTTGAATCAAAATCAACAAAATTAGATTATAACGTTCTTCCTAGATCACTAACTTTTATAAAATCAATCAATATGTAAGTTTTCTCCAAGGACAGTTAGTTGAACTCAAGATTTAGTATTTTTGTTTTCATGATTTTCTCTGCTCATAGATATATAGAACTCATATATGTATGATTCAAGGTAGAAATAAATACCTTGATTTTAGCTACCTCAGCAGAAACATCACAATATTTTCTTCGAAGGGCTTGCAATGCTACTTTAAACTCTTTCTCCCATCCTATCTTTGCTTGCAAGTGAATTATTGGGAATGTAAAATAGATACTGTAAATTAAACTCATCAACTGGAATTGAGCTTTGCTTGGATTAGGTTCCCATAATTTCACTCACTCTTTTAATTGCCTACATATTATAGTGTTTTGAGCTAATAAGCATGTAACATGTCTAAAATCTAATCTTTTACACTGCTCTATGCTTCTAGAATTACTGCCAATGTACATTAACCACAAAGGATGATGAAATTACCAATTGAAAAAGCTACTCACCAACCACCTGAGGGACTCTGGAATAAAGAAGAGACCCAAGACCAAAATAGAACAGGGGATAAGTCCTACAAAGACCATTCATTCTAGATATAAGTGGACCAATGTTGAGTTTCCTCACATGCAAAAATACAATTTTGATGTATTCATGATACTAAACCTATATATATTGTGATTTTTACTAGAGTTCAACCTAGATGGAGAACAATAATTTCTTATTGTGATGTTTTATTTGATGAAAACATGTCAAGTGGTATCTTAATGGATTTTATTACCTATAATAGCAAGTTTGTGCCATGTCACCAACATTCCAAGAAGGTATACTATTAGTATACTAGCGATTATCGACAACTGTTAGAGGAGTCAACAATGAAACTTAGATTTGTAGATAGGAGTACTTTCTTTTGAGCATAATGAAGTGAAATGATGCTTCTTCTAACTTTTAACTAATATAATTCTATCTATTTTAATCATGCTCTTACCTATCTACTAACAAAAGGATAAGGCCGATTAAAGAGTTTGACCTAATTTGTATTTGTGAGTGCTCCTCCCAAGTTCTTGGGAGTTATTTCAGCTATGTAGACATGAACCTATCGAGGTATTTAAAAATAAGGGAATTAAAATTAATGCCAAAAAGAAAGCATAATCAACCTTTTTCAGACCTCAAAATGCTATATATATGCTATAAAAATGAGTCATGGTTAACTATATTATATAAATACTGACATTGATTCACCCATATATTCAGAGGATAAACATTAGCCCTAAAATATTATATAGAAAGGAGACATACTATATAGGAAGTAAGGCCAACCCCATATCCCACAAACAATCTTCCAATATCTAATGGTAATGCAACCTGCACAAGATAAAAATATTGTTTTTACAAACTATTTATGAGTATCAAAGACAAACCAAATTTATCTTATGATCTACTCTTTAAGACATCTATATTCTACCTATAAAGTAATTTAAGATCTATTTTCTTTTATTAGTTAGGATCCCTTTGTGATTTAGAGCATGAAAAATCAAGAAGGCATAATTAAGAATATCCTAAACCTGGGAGATGATTATGATAAGCCATCCAATGATATAAGAGACTGAAGCCACTCTCAGTTCCTGCATTAAGTGAAGATAGGTATTTTAGTTTCGGGGTCTCATGCCATAGAACACCAGTGAATCTTTTTACACTATTGAGTAGACCTCACTTCAATCAATATACTATCTTATACTTATAATGCATCTCTTAATGTGTGATTTTTAGTACATAATATTGATGCTGAGGACTCATCACAAAGAAAAAACTTACCCCTTTTCTTCCCGTGGAATCTGCAACACGTCCACTTGTTATTGCACTAATCATGACACCTATGGTTAATAGGGAACCAAAGGTAGAATACTACACATGAACATTAATGAAATGAATTTAGACCTAAATATATAAATTTTGGAGTATCTTAAGAACCCAACAGATCTGCACAGATCGGCCACAAGTGCTAGAATAAACTAGTATTATATAGTTGAGGCCTAACCTAGTGGTAAAGCGAAGTTAGACATCAAGTTCTTGACTAGCATAGTGATCAATTCCAAAGGATGCTGAGGAGATGAGTGGTAAAAGAGTTTAAGGTCCATAAAAGTATTCAGATATGGTGCTAAAGAGGGAAAATTATATCATTAAAGAGAGTAAAATAAGATCAAAGATGTTGATGCCTTCTTATGGACCAACTTTTGAGGCCTTGCCTCTTGAATCCCGACCCATAATGAAATTTATGTTTGATGACATAGTAAAAGGGAATAAGACCTCAAATACTATATAAGACAACATTTCAATCTTCAACCAATACAAATCTTTATATTTTTTATTAATTCTTATGTACAAAAATCATTTAATAGAAACTGGATTCAACTTACTAGTAAAATTACAAAAGAAGGAAATGCAAGACATTCAAGAGTAGATCAAAAGCACCTGAGATAGAGTGAGGCCAAGGTCCTCTATCATTGCAGACTGAGTGGGGGAAGAGAACTCCACCTATATCAAATACACCAAGAAAGAATACAACATAAGCTTGGTGTCTTACATTATAAGCATAATGTCTAAATATTTATCTCTAATTCATTGTGGATGCCATCTATATTAATCTGCAACTTAAGTCCCTTCTATTCTTTGTATCCTCATATTATTTGTGTGTACACTACATTGAAGCTCCACTTACTCCTTTCACTTCCTGGAGCCATTATAACCATAAGGAATACCCTTTGAAAAATATGTAGTGTATTATAACATCCACTTTGTTAATTAATAATTCACCTATTTCCATACTAGTCATCAAATCTTGTTGAGTTGTCATGCGATGATCATCCCCATGCATCCATCATCTTCCATTGTAGAAGTTTTCCATGCCCTTATTTTATTTCTCATTTACTTGTGCATCTTGTACACACTCAAATAAACCTCTAGTGTTCCGTATATTCACACTTTCCATTTCCTTTGGTTTGAATGTTGAGCATAGTCCCTCATGCTCCACATATAAATGCCTACATGTACTTCAATTCTATTCAACTTACCTTGTACAAATATTGCATCTACCATGCTACTTGACAATGCACATTGGAGATGGTTCACACCATAGACAAGTGATTTCCAATTTCCTAGATTAAATGAACAACAAACACTTCTATTTTATTGGTATTGAACTAGCTACACAATGGGATGGATCAGTCTTGATTATTTTTTGCACATACATCTCCAACACATCCCAAGTTATATCATATCATATTTAGATCTCACATGTGCACCCTTAAGCCTCACCCACATCCAATGATCTTGTTTGTGCAATGCAATACTCCTTTTTTTGATGATTGGTCACATAATTAATTTGAAACTTATATAATTCTTGTGCTTGATTAGTATTTGACACAACATACACACATTTACATGTACAAATCTATTTGTCCATCCATATATCAATAAAGTTTAGTGCTAAAATAATGATAACATTTGTAGAAATTAAAGTGTCAGAAAAAAATCCTAATATAACTTCTAATGGCTACCATGACCTTACTAGTAGTAATGAAATAAAATTATGTATAATGTAGTTAATCATAGTATAACTTGAGTTGACTACCATAGACCATTTTTAATAATAGTTTTACACAAAAAATTCTAATTTGATTGTTCCATGTGTTATTATCTATCTAATGATGTAAGTTCCTAACTATCAAACTTTTAACTTGCCTAGATGTCCCTGAAGTACGCTATCATAGAAGATATTTCCAATATGAAATTTCTTATGCTTGATTTATTAGTCATAAGAAATTTCATATTGGAAAGATCTTCTATGATAGAATACTTTAGGGACATCTAGGAAAATTAAAAGTTTGATAGTTAGGAACTTACATCATTAGATAGATACTAACACATGGCACAATCAAGTTGCAATCAACATTTTCATTCATTTTTGTCCTTCCAAATCATACCTTTACAAGAATTATTAAGATTCAACCAATATGCAACCAAGATAAGTATTGACCTTATGCAATCTATCGAAGGAATCTGTCTGAAGCGGGATGCATTTGTGGATAGCTTCCCAAGAAAAAGTTGTCATCCAGGATAACATATGAGATGTGTTAAAAAGTAAAATAAGTACAAAGGGTAACATATTGAAGCAAAGAGAACTAATGAAAATCGCATAAGCTTAAAAGTGTAGCATAATGAAATATTGAAAAGTGCATTACCTTATTGAGCTTCTCTTTGTTTTGAGAATAGTTTAATATTCTCTACTTAACAAGGCCAAACACGTGAAGGTGGAAGCTCATTTGGCCCCTCTCCCCCCCCTACTCACATCACTCTCAATTCCCCATACCCGATCATATAACATTAATCATTCATTCATCCATTAATAACATATAACATTCATTCATTCATCCATCCATTAATAACATATAAAATTCATTCATTAACATATTCACATTCATTCATTATCATATAACATTCATTCTTTCAGTTTTTACATATTATCAAAAATATGCTTGTCAAAAATATTAGTTTTTAACATTCATTAACATATTATCAAAAATATGGTTGTCATAATATGATTACAATCACTTTTTTTTTGTTTCTTTTTTGCAAATAAAAAAATTTGAAGTGGAGTATCATTTTCTAAATCATCTATCCCCCGGCCTTCAATTTTTCTGCCCTCTACTCGTGATCTTAATGTATGCCTAGTTGTGTACTCATGACATGGAGGCCACCACAAGGGGGGGTCTGCTGCAATAACAAAGAAATGTTAAATTGATGTGTTTTATTATTATTGTTACAAGTAATTCATTAATTAAAAGAACATTAAAGTGGCACTCTTTACCTGATGGGGCCACATCATGTTCTTGAACTTTTCTTATAGCCTCATGCTCAACATGATGAACACCCTCTAAATCTTGATCATATGGAGTTGAAACAAGAAAGGTTACATTAATTAATACACCAATTGCAATTAAATATGTTTAAAAGAACATTAGAGTGGTCCTCTTTACTTGATGGGGCCACATCATGTTCCTAATCTTGTTTAGCCTAATCATGCTCAACATGTTGATCACGCTCTACATGCTCTAAAGTTGAAACATGAAAGGTTACATTAATTAATACACCAATTGTAATTAAAGATGTTTAATTGTATTAATCCATATTGTGTTATGTATAGCACATGAATATATCCAGTACTGGGATGCACACCATGACCTTCATTTGTAGGTTGTGCTCCACCCTCACTAGGATGCATTCTAATGTCATGTACAATATTATCATTGCTTACCTGTTTAAGACAAATAGGCACATAATTAATTTATGGTGGAAATCAATATTGAATAGATTGCACAAGTATTCAATTTTAAATAAAATTCATTAAGTTTATTTACTTGCGTGTCAGATGCAGTGGAAGCTTGTGTTTGCCCAATCAAGAGTCCTAGGCATTCAACCATGACTCCATAGCCTTGCTAGAAGGAAATCTTCAAGTCCACTTCCATGGGAACTCTATTGAATTTAGAGCCCTACATTTTTGCATAAGATCATGAATTTTGCTTCTATGGTGCGATAAAACAAAAAATATTTGCAATTTATTATTTGGATGCAATATTTCATTTATTGATACTTACAATTTGTGCAGCTAATTTCATATAACCACCAGAGCCAAGTTTGTGATGCCCGTGTTTTTCTAGTCTTGCCTTTGTTGCCTTTGATGTGTTAGGTAGCCTATGAAAAGTTTGAAATACATTATATTATGTAAAAAGAAAGAGTAATTAGTATATAATTGCATTGTTGATAGTATCACATACCTTCCTTGGCCCGATGGTGTCTTTCCTTTTTTCTTTTCAGCCTTCTCCTTTCCATCTGACACTAGGTCCTTCCACTCCCTCTCCAGAATCATGGGGGCATGCTCGTACTTTTTGTTCCTCTCTAAATGTGACCTATATTGGTCCCTCACATACTTTAGATAGTTACCAGCTTTCTTAAGGACCTTAGTTCGGTTGAATGTGTTATTACTGAACAACACAACTAAACGGTTAATGAGCTCATCCTTTAAATCTTGATTTTGGGCATTCCATCGTGTATGTATGGTGGGCCCAAAGATCTCCAATGTAATATCATTTAGATGTTTATAAAAAACATCATTTCCTGCAAAATGATCATGGGATCATTATTCTAAAGAGAGTGATCAATAAGTAAATTTCAATTGGATTATATATAATAATTAAAATATTTTAAAGTACCTAGGACCTTCTCTATCTTTATGGGAACAAAATCCTCGGTCACCACAAATGTGACAGGAAATATTCCCATACTAGTAATATGGGAAGATCCAGGATATGTTGCTAAAATGTCACCAGTACTAGTGGCCTCTGCATCCCTAGGTACATGTCTTGACGCATGTTCTGGCATGTGTTCACTGCCACATGGTGCACTACCCGATGTCTGCATGCTATGTGTTGCCAACATCTCATTCAACAATATAGGCACAGATGATGGGGTTGGATGATCTGATGTATGCATAGGAATATCATGATCGAGACTTGTACCAACCCCTACTCCCTGAGAAACACCTGCAATACCTTGATCATGACCAGCAACATCATGAGGACCCAAAAAATCCTATAAAAACAACACATATTTTAGTTCATGAAATAAAAGAGTACAAAATATAAAACCATGAATGAACTTATGTTATAATTAAAGATCTCATGACAACTTACTTGCAAGTTTCGTGCTCTCTCAATCAATATTTTAACCCTTTCTCTTATCTCATCTGTTTGATGCACTATGAATAACAATTGAAGGATTTCTTCATTGCATTTTTTTGGGTCTTTCTTATCATATCCAGAGGGTTTGTATAATATGTGATGTCATCATCATATAATAGTGACTGCACCTCCCTATGAATTCTCTCCTCTACTGCTGGTGCCTTTCCACGATCAACAGACTACAACAAGAATATTAAAAACATTATCGAAATTAACCAAATAAACTTATGAAAAAAAAAAACATTTTGCTCGTATCTAATTTGTACAACTACAATGAGCTAAACCTATTGGGTAGAAGCACCTAAAGATGCATTGTGATATGTGCTATGGGCTAGAGCCTTCCCTGTACGATCAATGTCCCACTATGACAAAATTTAAATATAAAAACATTACCGAAATGAAACCAATAGACTTACAAAAAAAAACATAATAATAAAATGGTATATTGGAGTCATTAATTGGAGGTTGGGTAAAATGGTATATAGTATGTACCACCCCCATAGTAACTATGTTTGTATCTATGCGATTCAAATTGTAATCGATTAGCAACTCTTCCCCTGCAGTTATTGATTTTATCACACATACGAATACACAATTTCCCTCGTGTGCCTCAAATATACAATTGGGTTGCTTATTTGTTGACCCAGGTCATGTACTATTTATAAACCCTACAATATTCCCTGATGCTTTTGGCCTTCCATCAATGTACATAGCCACTCCTTTATTTTTATCCTTATCTTTTAGCTATATATAATTTGTTGATAGTGCATACCTACACATACTTCATGTATATCGAACCAGATGCATCCAATCTTTGTAATTGTAACAGGGTCCGACATACTCCATCAATTTAGTAACTTTTCCATAACAGACCTTTATGTCATCCATGCAAAATAGGCCCAAACCATGTAATGATGATGGTGCAATGCGATATATCCTCTCGTTGACACAAAAATCAGTGTTTATTGGAGGAAGTTCCTTAGGTACCCATTGTTTCCATAGATGTTTGTACCTCAAGGGAACCTCGATGTTGCCTATTCTCTCATCATCATAAGAACATGACCCCCCTTCAGCAAGAAAAAATTCCATGCGTTTACAAAATTTTCTTCTAATATTTTGACCTCTAGTTGATCTCCCTCTTTTAGACCTACTACATGTCTCACTTTCCTCTTCTCTTCTTGAATTTCCCTCACTTGAGGAAGATAGATCTGACAAATACCTGTTTGGTGGTACCTGCAGTCATAAGGATGTTGGATGAAGTTATTTCATGGTGATGTGATCCCAAGGTGACATTATGATTAATCTATCATTTCATCGCTAGAATTTGATAGGTTATAAGGTAATCAAGTCTTGATAGTTTGCAAGTTATTATTACTACCGTCCAAATGTGTCCATCACAAATCAAATCAATGTATGAAGGAGACTATCCCTTGCAATTAATGACTTTAAAATGTCATTATTTTACAACCTAACACAAACATGGATTTTGGGAGATGTAGTTCACAGTAGCTGAGGCTATGGAAGCCTAAAAAACCTAGACTTAGTGATGAATTTTCCTACATGAACAATGTATGGCAATGTTCCAAGGATTTTTGCATGACAACTGAGGGGAAAAGGTAATGAATGATAGTCATTATTAGTCTCACAGTCTTAGTGATCTTCCATTCTTAGCTTTGAAGTTGTTGGCCTTGCATACTTGTTTTGTTGAGTCACAAGTTTGCATGATAAGAAAGGAAGAATGAAAATTTTAATTTTTTAATGTTGCTAAGACCCTATCTTTTGTGCTCAAGAAAAATTCATATTATTTTTTTGTGAATGGGGGTCAATAATATGTTCTACAATCAATGGAAGACACCTACGCCCATGCGATACATGCATACCTTATTGGGGAGTGTCTAGTGCATGAGCACCTACACCTTATGTTCACAACTAAAGCATTAGAGGTTAATCATAGAAGTATCTAGGGAGGTTTGCAAAGTTGTTTGATGTTTTAATAAGGTCTAAAAGACCATTTATTGTTTCATTGATCCTTTTTGTAAACAAGATCAAATATGTGAAGAAATTGTCAATGATGGTCACATATTGTCAAAGTAGGTAGAATAGGTTTTCTTGCAGGGAGTCATGTATTCAAGGTGAATAAGGTCTAACAAGACCATTTTCAATGTGTTTAGGGTGCTTGGAAGTCATCTAGTTGATAATGTAAAAAGTTGCAATTGTTGACATTAAAAGTTGTAGTGTTTGTAAGTTAGTTATTAGTAGGTTAATGAGTATTTTTGAGTATTTGTAGTGTTTTAATCTTCAATAAGGTCTAATAAGACCATTGGATAGGTTCTAGATTGAGTTTTTGAGTTTTGAGTCAAAATGTGCAACAATGCAATCTTGCACCAAAAGTTGCTTTTGTAGCCTTTGAAGGAAAAAACATGAATTTGTATGTAAATGTGTAAGGTTGGAGTTTGAATGATGTAATAAGGTTGTTTCAAGGTCATTTGAATGATTTTTGAAGTCTTAGGTGATAGGAGTACAAAATTGCTTCAAAGAATGAAATATTTTCATGTTGTTAATTGTTGTAATCAGCTTAACCAATGGTTCCTTATTAAAAAAATAGTTAAATGACCATTGGGGAAGGTGGAAAACAAGCTTAAAAATACTCCATTTGGTCGAGGGATGATGGATGTTGGCATTTTTAGAGATTTGAAGCAAATAAACTCCATTTTTCTGATATTTTCTAGATTTTTTCATTGTTTCTGTGCTTGGTACGGTCTATAACATTTTTGTATGACCTCCTAATGAATATGAATTGAAAGGGAAAGGGTATAATTTAATTTGGTGGTGATTTGGTTTGTTTTCATTAAGTATCAACAAAGTTACATCCATTTTAGTGAAAGAGGGTTAGAAACCCTACAAAACAAGGGTTTTGATCATAAAATGTCAATAATTCACCATTCCACCGTGGGAAAATTCTAAAACTTGATGGAATGGTGGATTTAAGGGTCCTCTTTATGATTCAATTTGTTTCAGATCGTAATATGGAGTCTTTCAAGAATTATTTGATTCCCTAGCACGAGTTCTTGCCTTGTAACAATCTGAAAGTGATCATTTAAATGCTTATTTTGTTGTTTCCTGAATGTTTGAGTAATAATGATTGATGGAAGTGATGTACAGGGTCTTGGGGAACACTTTTAAACTTGTTAAAGGCTTAGGGGTGCTAGGGTGAGCCTTGATAATCCAAAACTTCCTTTGCACAGGTCTAAATTAGGCCTTCTAGTGGCTTGAAGGATAGTCCCTTGAGGCAATTGCTTATGGTATTGAGTCTTGTGCTTTTGGGAGTTTGTAAGGGTCTATGTTGGATGTCTGAAAACAAGATGTTTTGTCTATTCATTGTCTTTAACTAGTTTTTATAATGACTATCCTATTGGGCAATGCTACAAGGAATGCATGGGCTAGTTGGAAGCGATGGAGGAGTGAGGGTTTCTATGAGAAAATTCTAGTTGTTTGTTCATGATTTGTCATATTAAAAGTGTAAAAATCATCCCCAAGTCCTGTAGTGATGTTTGGTTGTGTGAGTCAAGTTGTGTGATCAGATTGTCTTATTGAAGGGTATAGTTGAATATGTGTGTCAAGTTGGGTGCTTCCCCTGCCACTCTACATCAATGATAAATATTCATAGTTGAAATTTGAATTGTGATAGCTTGATATACATAGTCTATTGATGCTAGGGTTCAATTTGTATGATTTTGAAAAAGAAGCCAACTAAGTAGAGTTAGCAACATTCTTCAGAAATCATAAGAATTTGTTTAGTACACTAGCCATTTTGATGTCTTCTTGTAGTATCAAACATTATTTTGTATCATTCTTACATTGGTCTTGAGAGTGGTAGCTTAATATAGCTCCACAATACAAAATCTAGTTTACTTGTGCAGTGTAACAGTGGCATAGAAAGATTTTTCTTTGAAAGAACCAAAAGGTCACTGCATAATTGAAGTGCATAAACACATATCTTTTTGTAATATCAAGGATACTTTTTGAATCTTCCATGCATTGCTAATCTTACCAAGGAATGATATTTTGCCTAATTTGTATGCAACCATGCTTTTGACATTTTCAAAAAGAGAAAAACTTCCCTAATGATGCAAAGGCATGGCCAATCAGTTCTAACTCTCCACATGAGAGAAGAGAGATGTTGGAGAGTACATCAAGTCAGTGAGAACAAAAGTGTAATGTGTTTTACTTTTAGTTTGTAGGATTCCTATTATGTGTATATATAATGATGTTTTAAATGACATTCAAGTTTATGGTGGTTTTACTTTTACACTAAGGTTGTGATATTGAAACAAGAAATAAACCCTATAATAGGGGGAGATATAGTATCTTTACCTTCATTAGGATATTCAAGGATGCGAAACTAGATCCCTGTATCCACAATGCCCTAATAAATAGTACACCTTTACTAAACTCCATACCAAACATTGCTCCTAAGGATAAAATCAATTTATGTGTTAGAAACCCCTAAATCAAGTTTATCCTACCCACATATCACCTTATTTGGGGCAACTTAAAAATAATCTTGTTGTTCCTAATGTACCTTAGCCTTCTAACAACACACTAATTGATAAACAAGCAACAAATTAAGTTCCCACAGCTATTGTGCAATGAAAAAATTAAACAAGAATATCATCATGTTGGAGTTATCGATAGAAACTAAGAGGGGGGGGTGAATTAGTGTCTAAACCTTTTTCTAAACTTCGTCAAAGACTTTTAAATATGATTTCCTTTTTAACGACAACAGAGAAAAGTGATCACCTTGAGAGCATTCATGAAAAATGGTAAATAAAGATATGACAATATTAACTCTGTCCATTACATAACTTATGCAAATATGATTTGAGTGAGATATCTTGCATTTTCCAAAACAATTGTGACTATAATTGATTAAAAATCAAAGCATGATGACAGTGCAGGTGCAACTCATAAGACTATGCAAATGAAGGTCAACATTATTGATTCACTTCTTAAACAACTGATTTGAATGCAACTTTATATGACACTTCAACAATAGTGCAACAAATTGACACAAGAAAGGTATTGAGACAACAAACACCTTTAGAAAATTATAACAATTCTTGAGCTATGAATCAAATGAGTACTTTTATGCTTCCTTTTGAATTAGACTCTTCAACAATGACTTGTGCAAGACATTTTAAAATAAATATTTGTAGAGATGAAGGAACTAATATTCAACAATGTTCAGACTGATAAAAACTATCACTCACAAAATCATCACCATCAAGAAGCATTATGACATAAAAATAAAGAGAGCATAAGACAAAGGATTTTCCGAGTGGAAAACCCTCACGGGGTAGAAAAACCACTCCTAAACTACCTTACTGGTTTAATATTCAAAAACCACTATTAACAATGCCTTATAGGCTAATTTCTGAGCACCAACCCCTTACTCAGATTTCAAAATTACAATAACAAAGAGGATCTCTCTATTTCTCAGATAAGCTCACTCATACCTCTCTATCTAATACCCTAAAGATTCAACACAATGAATCCTTAAAATATTAAATAAATAAGGTTTACATCAGTGCTCTGCAACATGTTTTCAATATTTAATAACAACGCTTTTTCAACATTTCTTTTTTGATACAACAATATGTAATAACATCACAAAATCACACCACTATTTTCATAGTGATCAAAAACACTGCGTTTATATCTATTTTCACATATATGTATGCCAATAAAAAGGTCTTCATAGAATTCATTTTCAAAGGAATTTGAAATCCCCATACTATTTTTTTAGAAAATGAGCTAGTAGAATGATGATCAACAGATGGAGAATAATCTTGTGTAACACCTATACAAAAGGCCATTTCAAACTCTGACAAGAATAAATCAAGTAATGTTCCCTTTTCAAACTGCAAGAATTTGTCAAAACCCAGATATGAAAATAGAGAAATATGAACAAGTAATATCATTTCCGTTTTTGAGAAAAGACCCAAAAGAATCTATTTTCAAAAACCTTATGCAGATAACCATCATTTCTGTAACATATCAATAAATCCATTTATCCACAATGATACTGACATAATTCTCAAAATGCATGACTACCCATCAACTGAAAGTCACAAACCCTCATTGCAAGAATAGTAATCTATCAGGGCATCATTTACTTCATCAGTAACTAAAATGTAGAAAGTCGTTTTAGAAATCAAATACAACGACAATAAACCTTCACTGCTAAGTCAGAATGAAAGAATATTTATCATAGAATCAAACCCATATCTCCACCAAATACCAATCAATAAATCAATTTTTCAAAATGCCCATAATGCAGCCAAGAATAACTAAAATCTAAACATGCATTTCTGATTGAGATAAATGAGAGCCCATTTTTTCTTTTTGCTTATTTGAGATTTTTTTTTTTTTTCCATAAACATCAAATGATGGATGTGATACCTATTCAAGTAGCATGAAAAACAAATAAATACTAGACAGATTTGCAACTCTCATGACTTCCTTTTACCAATGTTGAGCTTGCATTTGCTCAAATTTCATAGACCAACCTGCCATCAAAACCTCAACGCCTCTGGAGTCGACCATGTGTTATTTACAACAGAGTAGAAAATTACTATGGTGATAGCTAGGGTTCTATACTTAGCCAAAAATAATATCATTAAACATACTTTTCCCTAACCTTTCAAATGCCAAGTCATTTGATGACTTTCAAAAACATGATGAGATTTGAAGTCCGCAATGAAATAGATAAACATCATAATGAATATAAAATTTGTTGTCAAACCAATTTACCAAATAGGCCAACACAAATGATGTCACCACATGTAACTTATTGAAGTCAATTTTAATTATGTGACATATGATCGAAACAATGTTAATGTGTTCAAAGAAAACAACTTTGACAACCACCAAAAATGTAAGTTGGGAAACCCGATGGTGTTGAATCCATATAGATGTCAACCCTACAAGCATTAACATGCCCAATGATAAATTAATATCTCATGCAAAAAGAGAAGGGATCGAATAATAAAGACAAATATTTGCCTTTGAATGTCTACCATGAAGTCTAGGCTTGAGCATTGGAGACTCCAAGTATAATGTTAAAAATATATGCCATGTGAACCAACAAATACCATCAAACAAATGAGATGTCAGAACAAAGGTAAATTCAATGCCTCCAAAAAACAAATGTAAGTTCAGGATTGCTTTAGAAGCATGAGAGAAATGAAATCACTAATCCAAGTGTCATGGAGCAAATGAAACAATAACCAAACTGCCTGAGATGGAGCAATATATAAAAGCACTGAACCAAAGAGATGTGCCATGTTTATCAACAATAAGTCATACCAACTAAAACCATAATTGTATATGCCATGAATTAATATACCTGAATATGTGAAGTGACAAATTCATAAATCTAAAGCTGAAGAGAGCCCTGTCACCATGAATACCATCTAAATAACTTGAACCAAACCTTATCAACACTGTCAGTCAAATAATCATAATCATTTGCAAAAGAATACCATTCATAACACTGAACTAGAATTCTCATGAGAATCAACATGAACCTAAATCATAATGATTAACCATCTGTAATAGCCAAGAGAATCAAATATGTATCATATCAAAGCATAAAGATCCTGATAGACCAAATCTAAAACTGTTTGACCATGAGAACCAAGAAAGTGATTTTGTCATCAAGGAAAAAACCATGAATAGAATTGAGATCCAACACATCAAGTGCTACACAATAATCTCATGATTAGACTTCACATTTGACATAAAAATGAGAGGAATTAAATAAGACACTTGCACAAGTAACTAATGGGCTTACAAGGATTAAGAACATAATCAATTTTTTAAGAATAGAGGGTTACATCATAAAAGACCTAGCAGACAATATAACACTACACTAAACAATGGGGATGTACCTAAGCCAATTTGATAATGAAAATTAGGCATTACAGAGTCATGCTAATTCAATGAAAATTAGGCATTACAGAGTCATGCTAATTCAATGAAAATTAGGCATTACAAAGCCACCACAAAATTGTGATTTATTTTTTCCCTACTAAAAAGAGATTGGTTCCAACATTGAAGTTGTTGTAATTGAGCTTTGTGCTCCTCTAAAAGATGGATTGGTGCTTCTTGTTAGATTGAAATTTTCCTACTTTGCAATCTCCACCTTACATTTCTACCCTCATTTTAGTGTCCACTCCCAAAGATGTGTTCCAAGATTCATTTGTGACTTTTCTAGTCCTTTTACGTGACATTGGACTGATTTAAAATCACTTCTAAGCCTTTCCAAACCCATAATAACTACCCCAAGAGTTTTAGATATAAACCCATAAAGACACCTACACCCTCCAAACACTTGTGTCCTCAACACTTATGCACTCTAAACACTAGTGTTTGGGTTAAGTTGAGAATTTGAAATTTTACACAAAGCTATAACCCTAATCTCTAAGTTTCCCTAACATGCTTTCAAATGGTCATTTAGACTTGGGGTATGATGTAAAGCTATCAAAATTTTGCTCCCAATATAGTTTTTTTCATTTATTCTCTCATGCTATAGGGTTTCTGAAGCTACTACATTGAACATATCTGCAGAAGGATCCCTAGTTGCATTTCCTTTGATCCTCCATTGCCAATTTCTTCATCATCATAGCTAGATCCCCCTTGTCATCCTATCTCCATTGTGTCATTTACTATTCATCTATTGTATTCCTAATTTCCTTTCAAATAGCCTCTTATAATCCCTATTCCTTTGCATTCTTATCTTCATTATTGTCTATTGGTGCAAGGGAAAATGACAAAATGATGAAGGAACTATGCTTCAAAGAAAAAGTAGTGTAGGCACTACCTTGGTTTGTAAGTCAGTTATGGAAGGGAGGAATGGAGATATTTTATCAAGCAATGACCTACCCTTGGTACTCATTGTCCCTTGGTCGTCGATTGGTAAGAAAATTGCAGGTTAAAGAGAATGGGGGTGCCAATATAAAAGATATAAATCACTTACAATACTCATTGTCCCTTGGTCGTCGATTTTCCCTTTTTGAGTGCACTCAACCTCGTTGCTCTGGCTTTCCTCCTGTCATGTTTTTCCAGTTAGGATCTCTGTGCACTAAGGTATGTTGTGCTTGCACTCAACCTCATCACTCTAGCTTTCCTCCTGCCCTATTTTTCCAGTTAGGGTCTTCGTGCACTGAGCTCTCCTGCGCGTGTGAGATGAAAATCAAAATAAAATGTGAAATTCAAATTAATATTTAAGTTTGAAGTGAAGGAAATTCTCTTTATTTACTTAGCTTTAGAGGCTTTTTCAATTTATATTGACATTCCCACTCTAGTGGCTACATATGGCTCCATGTGTAGATTGAATTTATTGAATATATATTGTGTTTAATTGATTTTTTTTAGTTCTAAAAAATCCATTTTTGAGTCTTGATTATGATTAAAAAATTATGGATTTCTAAAATTCCAACTTAATTTGAAAAGAATGTCGAGTTGTTCATATTTGGATCAAAAGGCCATTCTTTGATTTAAAAAAAATCCTTGATTAAAAAGTTAAAAAAATCAGGTTCATCAAATGTGGATTTGGGATTTTCATGGTTTCTCATTGAAAATATCATTTGGAAATTTTTTAATTGGGAATGAATATGAATGGGTTAGAGTGGGAGAAACAATGACTCAATATTTTTCTATTTAGAATCTTTTGAGACTGTGTCCAAAACTGTTACCTAAATTTTGTTGCATTGAATTTTGTGTTGTATTCAAATGGTGATTTAGGATGAAAACCTAGGATTTGAGAGATATGATGTAGGAAAAGAGTGGCTCTCAATGTTTTTCAAGATTGAAAATGATGTATGGAGACACAATGGGTATAGATTTATTTCAAGTGAGTGTGTTTGTTGTTTCTATGTGTCTATCTCCTAGCACAATGGGATGGACCTATAGGAACCATACGACTGAGTAGTATTCAACCATTATTATGGATTAGCAAATCTATTAAAGTGGCACAAGATCATGCACAAGTTAGAAAATGCTTCATATCCTTATTGATTTTAATTTATAATAATGTTATACATATATAATTCAGAATATTTTGGTTCTCATATATTAATCATATCATTTATATTGGAACCTCCTATTACGTGGATTGTCAACTACCCACATAAGTGATGATAGATTTATCATTTATTTTATTGTGTATTGATGTCGATGTCAAATACACATGAAATTTCACATTTATTTTACTCATTATTGATACTAGAGAATATTTGATTTGGGATTATAATAGATGTAATATGCTAGCAAATATTCAATTATATAATATCATTAAAATGTTAGATATATCTATTTCTCAAACCTTGATTTTGTGTATGTAAACTTTTTGTTGTGTCATTTTGGTCCTCCTTGTAAAGGGAGAGTGAGTGGGGTGTGTTGGGAACATTACCCTCCATCCCTTATGTCCTTGAAATTTTTTTAGAGTCCTTTGTAGACCTAAAATTTGAGTTTAGTACACATCTTTCATTTACTCTGGTTTTGAAGATTGGGTGTGATTTTCCACCTTGGAAGGACGAGATGCCTTTATATTGCATGAAAGAGACAAAGAATAAGGAAACTTGTATTATTAGGAAGGATGAGATGCCTTTATATAGCATTGTGTCATGTTTGAGTCTCGAAACCCTCCCCTATTGTCAACGCATGCGTCTAGGCTAACCATGTCAAGTTTCACTCCATATAAACACAAATTGGAAAAATTTCAATGTTGGCCCCATTCACATGTCACTATGTCCATACAAGAAATTAAGTGGTCGATCATAATATCTATTTTGTAACCAAAGGTTGATGCCTAAACATGTAATTTAAGTCTTATGCAAATTTGATAAATGATATCATGTTGTTCCTTGCATATTGATTTCTATAAATTTTGACCATGTTTAAATAAGGTTGATATATGAAAGTTTTAGTGGATGAATGGTTGGATAATGCCTAACTAGACTAGGCTACCTTGACTATATTAGTTGGTATTAGAGTAGGGTAAAGCAAGGTTTGATATTAGTTGATATTGGAGTAATATAATAAGGTTAGTAAATCAAGATGTATTAAAAAATTGACACCACAAGTCTTCTACTAAGATAATGTTGTGTAGAATATTCTCATAATTTAAATTATAGTAGATAGACTAACAAATATTGATGTAGTTCATATCAAAATTTAAAGATGCCACCTAGAAGGATGGAGAGAGGCTAAAATTATGTTTTAGAATTAATTGAGAAAATTTTCACTATGATTAGGAATATCCATATTTGGTTGGACATGATAGAAGATGTATTATTAACCCTAAATTGGATGATAGTGATTATGAACATGATTATGTTGGATTAGAAGAAGCATTCATAGTTGAAGAAGAAAGAGACAAATATATAAGAATAAAAGCACTTACAAGATTTGGTAAGAAAAGTGAAATGGATATACAAAATTTCTCGAATAGTCTAGATCCTGACGAATTGATTGATTGGATTAATGATCTTGAAGGATATTTTAAATATGAGAATATTTATCATCCTAATAAAGTGAATTTTGGTAAGATGGAGTTGAAATATTATTCTACAATCTAATGTAAGGAAACTCAATTGGAGAGAAATAGGAAAGGTAAGCCTAAAATTGAAAAATGGGAAAGGATGGTAAATAAATGGAATTCTAAGTTTTTTCCTATATTTTATCAACTAGATCTACAAAATAGGTCACAAAATGTGAGATAGAAACATTATACCAAGGATCATTATAAGTTATCTATTAGAGTTGGTCATCAAGAAGGTAACCAAGAGAAGGTGTCTAGATATATATTAAATAGTTGAAGGGGTTCAATAGAAGAAGAATTGAATATATTAACTATCTATTATGTTGATAAATCATATTAATTTCACTAAATCATAAAGATGTCATAAATTTTAGATTTAAAAATAAAGAGATAAGAGGGGAAGAAGCAACAAATTTTCCAAAGGTAGGAACCATGGAAGTGGATGGTGAGCTCATGATGATGATGATGCTAAAAAAAAGAAAGTATATAAAGTTAGTGCAATAAAAAATATAGCTATAAAAGAGGTTGAGGTAGATATGGAATAAGTGGTGGAAGGTAATCTAGAGGAACCAATTTTTTTAAGTGTGGAGGTAAAGGTCACAGATTATTTGTGTAATTAGTCACAAGGAGAATATTAAAGAAGATCTAAGAGAACCACAAGATCATCACATCTTGATGAAGAAGTTTCTTCTAATAACTTGAACGAATATGCTAGAAAAAGGAGAATCATTCTTGCTAAAAATAAATTTGCTAGTCTTGTAAAGATCTAAAAGAACTATTACAAATAATTTATTAGTTACAACTCTATGTAAATTTGGTAAATTTAATAGTGATTGTTTTAACAATCAAGTTTCAAGTAAAATGGCGAAGAAATTAATTTTGAAAATACTAGAGCATCCTAATTCATATAGAGTGTCTTGGTTACAAAATGATCATAGAATTTTGGTTAGTGAACAATATCATGAAATTTAAATTGGAGTATATGGAGATGAGGTTTTTTGTGACATTATACCAATAGATGTTTGTCATATTTTTTTGGGTGGACCATGGAAGTTTCATAGGAAACATATACATGATGGGAGGGAAAATACTTATATATTTTAAAAAGATAAAGTGAAACGTGTACTTCTACCATTGAAAGAGGGTGGTGAATGAATGATTGTTATTGAAAGAGTAATGTTAGTAAATTGCATGAAATTCCTAAGAATGTGAAGAAATAAAATAATTTATTTTTATTTTACGAGAAAAGATGACACAAAAGTGGGAGAAGAAAATGCAAGAGTACATCCTCATTTTCTAACTTGTTGACATAGTATATTGATATTATTTTTAATAGTTTTTTAGAAATATTTTCACTAGAGAGAAGTCATAATATGTATCTAATTTAAGGAGAAAGTTTACCAAATAAAGTGACACATAGGTTGACACCAACTAAAAATGAAGAATTGAACTAGCAAGTTGCATAATTGTTGAAGGATTGATTGTAAAATAAAGTTTCATTCCATGTGCAATACTAGCAATTCTAACACCAAAGAAAGGAGGGGCATGGAGAATGTGTAAAAATTATAGAGCTATAAAAAAATTTATATCAAGTACAAATTTCCTTTACAAAGGATGAATGATCTTATGGATTGTTAATGTGGCACAAAATATTTCAACATGATAGATTTGAAAAGAGGATTTCAACAAATCAAGATTAGATAAGGAATTGAGTGGAACATAAAAATTTCACATAAAATAAGGTTTATATGAATGGTTGATTATGCCTTCACATTGACTAATGTACCTAGTACTTTTATGAGGCTAATAAATGAAGTATTGAAACTAAATCTTGATAAATTTTTCCTTGTATGCATAGATGATATTATAATTTTTAGTAAAATATATCTAGAGAATATTAGATTAGTACTACAAAGGTTGAAAGAAAAAAAATGTTGATGAATATGAGGAAATATAGTATTATGAAGAAACAACTAGTTTTATAGGTTTTTTTATTTTTCCTAATGATCTGAAGATGGATCCTAAGAAAATCAAATTTACTTTTGAATGGCCAAAAGCATTTATAAAGTATATATCTTCATGGGTTAGTTTTTACAAGAATTTTATCAATAATTTTATCTTGGGATATGGTTCATTATAGAGTTAAAAGTCAAATATGTTTAAATTATTAGTAAATAGGCCATTTTCATTATTCATGGTCCATTTAGGAGTTAATTTTAATATTCTTGAAAAATTGTCTTTATTTTGAATGTGGGATTTTTTTAATTTTAATATTTCTAGGAGAGCTACAATAGTTTCAACATCATGAATTAACAACATTAAAAAGTACATCATGAAGTAATTATGTAATGGAATAAAAATTAAAAATATTATGAATTAATTATGTAACCATCTAAGTCAAATATAATTATATCAAGAAATCAATATCAAATAGATAATATAATCACATAACTCATACATTTCAATGTCATTGATCTTCTTCTTCATCCAACTCTTTGTTTGTATCATCCAATCTAGATTCAACATTGTAAGGATTGGTCATATCATCATCATCGTCATTGATATTAGTTTTGATAATGTCATCATCCACATGGATATCATCTTCATGAACATTAACTCCTACATCATCATTATCTAGTTCCTCTTCTTCGACATCTTCATCAAGCATATCATCAACTAACTGTTGATCCTGATCATCATCTACATCATCTTCTAGTTCTTTGGTATCTTCTTCTTCCACCACATTATACTTTACTGACCTTCCTCTTGGATCATGTCTAACAACAAATGACCAACCTAGTTTACCTAGAACCTCTGAGTAAAATACCTGCTCACATTGGCTTGGAAGAACATAGGGCTCATTTCTAGCTCACTCGATCGACCTTGTATTAACCATGGTAAATCCATTATCATGTTCAATAATAGTTCTCTCGAGATCATTTTCATTCAATCGTAGCCTGTACCATTGGACGAAAAATAGAACTAATTTGAAGGACTTAAAGTCACACTCAAGTATATCATTCGAAATCCCATAGTATCAATTTTATGAGACTTCTAGATGCATGTCACTTCTAGATGAAACATTAGTCACCTGAAATACTGTAGTTATCCTAGAATCACAAGTTTTCTTTGTGTCATCCAAATTTTTGATTCAAAATTTATGACCATTGCACCACATAGCCTTGTGGTGTTTCACTTGAAATATGTTAAATATGTAAAAACTATTGCATCGTCAGTTGGTAAACATATTTATTCTTGGCCTAATGTATGTAAAGAAAAAAAAAACTCAACATATATATACATCAATATAATTGAAAATAATTAAATAATATGGGTGATTAATATATTTATATGTACTTGTTTATCTCTTAAACCATGTGCTAAATCAATTTCCCTTAGGTGTAACATTGGAATCTCCATTACAATGAGCTTCTTTAACCAATGAAGCCACACCTTCCCATGTTAATGTGCGACCAAATTGTTGACATCATTCAATCCATACCGTCATCCAATCAAAATTGTTTGCGATGTAGAAATGTAGTGCATCCCACTCTCGACCAACTGTATAAAAAAAAATGAAATTCACAAATGACGTATAATTAGTTAATTACCACGGTATAATTGTAGACACTTAAAAATGACCTAGGCCTGCAAGCTCTATTTTTACCACTTTTGTCCTAGCATAATTATGACATTTAATTATGTCTTCAATCCACATTCGACTATTGATTAAATAATTCATAATTATTTAGTTAATTCATGATCTTTTATTCTTCATGATTATTAAATAAGTAAATTTCATTTATTTATTAAATACGTCATTAATGGTCTAAGTTTGCCCTTAATTAAATAAATTTCTTTATTTATTTAATCACCCTTCTTCAGTCATTTCTTCCTGATTATTAAATAAATAAGTTTTATTTATTTATTTAATATGTCACTAATTGTCACAATTAAATAAATTCATCAATTTATTTAATTATTGATCATATCTGCTAAATTAAATAATTATCTTGAATTATTTAATTGTCAAAATTAATATTCCTCTCATTTTAAATAAATGAAATTATTTAAAATGTCATCACATTCTTAACTAACAGTCCATTTTGGTAAATAATCTGAGAAAGATTATTTATTTGTCTTACAAAATCCATATTTTGAGTTGATTTAATTCAAATTGGTAGCTTTCTTCCAAAAATCAAATAAAGTAAGCAGGTTCTTGATTTTATCAAATTTGCTTTTCAGTCCATCTTTTATCTAATTTTTCAAATCTCATAAATCAAACAGTCTCTTATCTTCTTAATTTTGAAAATCTTTATTTTTCAAATTAATTATCTCATCTTTTCTCCACCGCCGATCTGATTTTCTCAAATGACATCTTGCTCACTCATTTAAGGATTTTCCCTTAACCCTAATTAGGGATTGTCACATGAAATTTTGTCCTCTAATTTTAGGTTTCTATCAAGAGTCGATCTCGTCCGTCCATTCAAAATTGCGTTTTCTATAAAATGTCAATTTTGCTCATAATTTAAGATCCCACCACTTCATTAATATAGGCATTATAGTCATTTATCATTTGTTATAGTCATTTATCATTGTCATAGGCATATGCATAATTTTATTTAAAGCCTTCAAAACTTGCATAGGACAATGGCATAGTCAAATTGCTCACACACTCGATTTGAGGGCATCAATCATACACTGCAAGCTAGGAGGTGCTATGGAGGTGATTCATGGAAGCTTCGCGAATCTGGTAGAATTGTTTTGTTATTATTTGCTTTCTTTGTGCTTCATAACTTCTTTGGGTTTATTATTGACTTAATCATTAGCTAACCTTAATCGAAGATTTTACCCATTGATACATTTGGTGAACCTAACGCGAATCCTTTGATCTAGCTTGCCTTTTGTAGGTTTTATTAACTTTTTGTTGCAGATCTGTCAGCTTTTGGACAAAACCCCAGGTTTTACCAATTTATTCATATATTCTACACAACTATGAATTTTTTTACAATATTTTTATAGAATCTTGTAGATCATCTCAAGAAGCTAGTAAAAAAATTGAGGATTTATCATCATTTTTGTGGAAGTTATGTCGATTTTAATTATTTTCATAAAATTGATTTTTTGGACCCAAATCAACGATTTTTTTTATAAATTTTTACATTTTTGGATAAATATTTAAATTATAATGGGGGTCTATGTTTTACATATTTAATTTGGAGGTCAAATACAATGCAAAAAAATCTAATCTTTGTTTTTTGTATGGTTTTCACAAATCCGCGTTTCTCAGTGCAAAACATGGAATTTTTTAGACTTCTTTACATTTCTGGAAAGCTCTTAGAAAATTAGCAAAGATCTCTTCTTTAAGTTTTTATTTTTCAGATCAATAAAATTGTCAAATAATAAAATCTAATTCAGCTATGTCAAAAGTATCTGAAATTGCAATTTTATGATGAGCTTGTTTTTTTTTCTTTGGCTGCATTATAATATTGTTTTTTGATCTTTTAGGTGATCATAAGGAGCTATAGTGGCAGAAATATCAGTCATATATAAAATATTGAAAATAAAAAACTTCCGGGTTTGCATAAACATACGTTTGTCGAAGACTAAATATCAAAGAAACTCCTAGCTTGTGGTCTTGCAAGTTCGAGTGTCGAAGACTGAAAACTAAACATTGTGCTTGTCTTTTTTTTAGATTAGTACACACTTCCTTTGGTGCATTAAAATGTATGTGTGCTTGATTTTGTCTGACTATGCTTGAAAGTGGTAGGTGATTATGCTCTCACCTTGTGAAAACTGGGTGATCAGAAAACTAGACCCACCTTATTTTTTTGTGTCACCCTCACGATTTAGTAATCGAAGTATCCTCTCCCCTTGCACTTTCGAGTGATCCTGGGTGTAAGAGAAATGGTTACTAACTCTAGAACTTGGGCCTATTCTGGTGGGAAAAAGTACTCACCCCAAGATGACTCAGATCGGTAGCACCCTGAACCCGAGGGACTTCCAGCCGGTATATAAAAGTGGATTCTTGGGGAAAACCCAAGAATCACAAGTGTGGTTCCGATGAGATGGATCCGAAAGGGGACTCTCACCACATGGATCATGCCCCACGAACATAATTCCCATATTAAACACCTCTTGTCTTAGTGTCCAACCGTTCTATTGGTCGTTGCTTGATATAGTGCAAGGTACAGTATCATGCTCGAAGACACTCACTATTGATCCCCTTGAGTAGAGATAGCAATTCTTGGGATGTCATTACCCAAAGAATCTGAATTTGGTGTGCTCAAATGATGTTAATGAGCCATGGAGGGGAGCCAATGCCACCAAAATTCTAAGCTATCCGCTCTTAAGAAGGAAAGGTGTTTATCACCAATCCGGGGTATATCGGTGGGCTATATCAAGTATACAAACCCTTGGCCTATTGGCCTATTAGGATTGTACTTGTCTTATGTGTGTTTACATACACCAAAACATTGTGCTTGTCAAGTGCTTGCTGGATTACTCAAACATTATACACAACAGTCACAAATCTGGACACAAACAATCGACCTTAGACAACTCAGACTTCTCAACAAAACATAAAAAAACAATCTCAGTCCTCATTTTGAACTTAGACTTTGCATTGTCCATCATAGTCCTCATTTGGCATCTAGACTTGGCATTGGTCATTTCCCTTGGTCAACAATCACTTTTTGCATTTAGACAACATCATGACATCCACCACTTTGTCTTCCCTTCAACAAAATATGGATAGGCTTGCTAGTAAAGTTGAATATGAATTACTCTGTAGAGGTCAATACCAAGAAGCCTCAAACTTTAGGAGACAATTTATCCAAGCCGAAAATAAATGTCCTTCGTACCAACAACCCATCAGTCCTAGTCCTTCGTCTGTCTACCCTCACTACCAAAATTCACTTAACACCATCCATGACATTAGTCTCCAACAAACATCCATTACTCACCCTTATCCTAACTTTGACAAGGGAAACCAACTATCCACTAGTTCATTCCATGTCTCCACGTCATATGCTAGTCCTTCACCTATTAATCCTGTCCAAGTTTGCATTCCTTATCAACCATCTTCCAACTCATGTCAAGTCCCTACATCATACCATATTGATCTGGTCCAAGTCTCTACGTCCTATTTCAGTCAACCTTACACTAATCCAGCCCAAGACTCCATGGCATATCCGGTCGAAGTCCCCATATCACATCCTATGCCATCACATCCTAATCCAGTCCAAGACTCCGTGTCATATCCGTTCCAAGTCTCCACGTCATACCCTAGTCCTTCATATACTAGTCCAATGCAAGTACCCATGTCATATCCTAGTCCTTCACATACTAGTCCAGTCCAAGTCCCCACGTCTTCTCCTAATCCTTTTCAAATCACCCCCTCACAAGCCACATCTAGTCATGAAAATTATGTCATTACTCAAAGTCAAATCCCATTTAATAAACTTGAGGATACATGTCAAAATGAAAGCCCAAAGCATGACCTTATAATGTCACCCTCATGTCAAGAACAAGGTAGTTCATCCCATGACCCTATCTTTCAGTCCATCCATGAAGCCCTTCAAGACAATCATGACATCCAAAACACACCTCTCTTTGACAACGACTCTATTTCTGACTGTATCATCCATGACAAACCCATCTTTGACCAAGACCCCATCATTCACCAAGAAGTCCAAATCCACGACAAACCCATCTTATACCAAGACCCTACCATTGACCAAGAAGTCCAAAATGATCCACTCCTTGACCTTTATGCCATTCATGATCAAACACTTGCCAACCTTATAAAGGCCTTGACTATTGAAACTTCGCACGATTAGACACTTTCCTCCACGTGACACATAGACGATATTCCTCTAGAACAAGAGTCTTCCATTATGGACATATTTGCATATGATCAAGTTATAGCTAAAATCATTGGAATCTATGACACTAAACATAATTATGGCTTCAACATTGCCTTGGAAGCACCAACAGAATCATCTGAACCTAACATGTCACATGATTAGACCAAAGATATCAGTCAGGAATATGTCCAACATGACAATGAAGCTAAGACACTTGATCAACTAGGGTCATCTATCTTTGTCAGAGTAGACTTTCTTGCAGATGAAAATATTACAAGTGACAATATCCACATACCTAATGATGGGTTAGCATCTTACTTTCAAAACAACAAATACCCCATCGCAAATAGAATTTGTCAAAGCATGCAATATCAAGGCAAAGGACTAGGCATACATGAGCAAGGCATTCTAGAACCAATACAACTACAGGAAAATTATAGACATCAAAGTCTTGGCTATTCCTCAGTTAGTAAATCAAACGATGTCAGTGGTACCTCCTCAATACTGGGGGCAACTTTGTCAGATACAAACATCAAAATGGAGTCCATGAGAAATCCTTGTCATAAGATTGTTGCCAACACCCCCTCCACCCACACCATGAACCGTCATTCCATCATAAACAAACCTTCCCTTTGGAACCAACAAAAACAAAACTCTTACAAGTCAAAAAATAAAAATCAAATGTTAAAGGCCATTGAATCAAACAAAAAGACAAGTGGACAAATAAAATTAAAATGGATCCCTAAGAAAGATGGATCAAACAAAGACACCAAGTCAAATACAAAAGTCAATCACAATGTGGAGCTACAAGACAAGAGAACTCCCACATATAACACATGTCCACCTCCTTCAAAATGGTCATCAAACAAGGCATCTAAGAGTGTTGGTTCCAAACACCATCACTCCAAAATCCGTCATCCACCATCCCAAGTTTAGAAAACAAAAATTCATTCATCCAAACGTCCAAACAATCTTTCCACATCTACCATCATTCGTCATAACCCTACATCTCGTCTAAAGTCCAATAATCCCATGTCACAAATTCGTCACATCTTGGCAGCAACTCTTTACCACAAGGACTCTCATGGCACTCTATCGCGATGTGCGTATTCTGATAAGGCCAACTCTAGTATCAGAAAGGACCACAATGACATCGATCAGTTGTATACAAGCACTACGATCCTAACAAGACAACTACTTCAGACAGGACATTATTGGCATATCATGACACCAATCTCTACATTGGCACCGTCAGTGGATTCAGAACAGTCAGTGGTCATCTAAAGCATCTAGGCTATCCACAAAATAAAAAAAAAATAAAAATTGAAAACTTAAAAAATCGTCACTTTGATGAAAACCTGGCAAACAGGCGTCTTGGTGACACCAAAAAAATAAAAAATTCAAGAAAATAGTAAAGAGAAAAATTTCATCCAATGGTGAAAACCTGGCAAACAGGCACCTTGGATAAGTACCATGATGAAAACCTGGCAAACAGGTGTCATGTGTAAAATAAATCATCTATGTGGACTCTTACACTTGGGGGCAAGTCGTCTTAGATCCTAGGCCTTTTTCTTGACATTGGAATCCAACCATTTAATCCATATCATTCCCACCTATCTTGGTCTTGACATAAAACTGGCACACATAAATCATGCTTTGAGAAAACTCTTGACATGCCTATCCTTAGGTCATACATGATTCATGAAACATCATGTCATTGACCGTCATAGTCTTATTGTCCTTATACGACATAGTCCTTGAAAATCATATGACAATTCCATTAATTTCATGTCTCTCATCTTTTACCAAGGCCACCCCCTATCCTTTCATGCATGTCACCTACCTTGGCTTTCCCTTGTCAAACGGTCTAAGGATAATCATCATCCCATCTAGTCCTAACCAAGTCATCCCAAATGCAACGAGTCTAATCCATACAAGCACATTATCCAAAACATTACTTGACTTTGTTCTTGGCCTGGCTGCAGACCTCAATACTTTCATCACATTATCATTGTCCTCACGTTGTTTTGGGATGCATCCTTCCCATGTCAAACAATGTTGTCATCACCTGTCAATTGGTATTCAGCTTGACTAGGGGCACAATCATGTTTGTCCTTGGATTCTCATGTGTAGGCATCAGTCATATGCATTTGTCACGATCCTCTTAAATGTCAAAATCCAAAAAAATCATAAAATGACCAAAAGACAAAAACATCATAAAATGTCCTGAAGAAAGACCAAAAACATCATAAAATGTCCTAAAGAAAGACTTAAAAATCATAAAACGTCTTGAAGAAAAACACAAAAACATCCAAATCAATGTCAAAATCCTAAAAATGGAGTCAAATTCAGTCATGTCAGTCAGTCCATGTCATTGTCAAACTACGTTGTCTCTGCGCATTTGCTACGTAGGCAAGGCCATTAGTCGATGAGTCCCCAAGACATTAGGTTAGTCCTTTTAGGTTGGTCCAAATAAAACCATGGCATTTGTCACAATCATCACACCAGTCAAATAAGTCAGACATAGTCAAACTCAGACATAAGATAGTCATTCGAAATGTCAATGTCAAAATTGGTCAAAATAAAACAACACAGTCCAATCAATCATACAGTTAACATCAGTCAACTTGTCAAAACATATTAGTCAAAACAATGTCAGTCTCTTCACTTTTTGGTCCTCTTCAAGATGTGTCCTCGGATTTGGACCTCGTCAAAATGTCCTTTTCCTTTTTCAGGATGTGTCATTCCTGACAATAGGCCCTGTCAAACTGTCAACACCATCAAATTGGCAAAACTCTTAAACTTTCAAAACTGTCAAACCGACAAGAAATCAATCTTTGGCAAACAAAATAAAATGGTTGTTAATATTTCTGGTCTATCTTGTCTTATCTTTTGACTATCTTGGCTATTTTGTCTTATATTTGTACTGTCTTGTTTTTTTGGTCATGTTACTAGCTACCTCAAGGATGTCCCATGAAGGATTTAGAGGTGCGATGACGTCTCCTAGCCTATTTTATTTTCTTTGACTATTGTCTGTGGATTGTCTTAACAACAAGATTGAGGCAACTACGCCCTTAGTATGAGTTAGGACATTCCTTGTCTGTGACTGTCTGTTTTTCAAGTGGATGTCCTTGCACACCTTGGTCTATGTCATATCATGGTGTTTGTTGTCCATTTGTGCCATTTTTAACGCCCAATGATGATTAAGAGCAATAAATCTAAAAGTCTTATGGTAATGTTTTGAAGGATTTTGTCTAGGATCTAACATGCATCTCTTTCTGTCTTGTCATCTTCTCTCACTCATCTCATGTAGTCTGCATCCATATCATCATCCACATCTTTTGCACTAACATTTCTTTGTCTCTTCATATTCGAGAGCACACCCTTGTTCTTGGAACCCATCTGTCCTCTCGAGGGGGCATACCGCTACCTCCCTCATCATTCTTCCTTATCCTATTTTGCACTGGGGCATATTTTTGACTTATTTTCTTTGTCACAATGCGACATGCTACATTATGAAAAAGAGGGGCAAAATGTAGACACTTAAAAATGACCTAGGCCTGCAAGCTCTATTTTTACCACTTTCATCCTAGCATAATTATGACATTTAATTATGTCTTCGGTCCACATTCGACTATTGATTAAATAATTCATAATTATTTAGTTAATTCATGATCTTTTATTCTTCATGATTATTAAATAAGTAAATTTCATTTATTTATTAAATACGTCATTAATGGTCTAAGTCTGCCCTTAATTAAATAAATTTATTAATTTATTTAATCACCCTTCTTCAGTCATTTCTTCCTGATTATTAAATAAATAAGTTTTATTTATTTATTTAATATGTCACTAATTGTCATATTTAAATAAATTCATTAATTTATTTAATTATTGATCATATCTGCTAAATTAAATAATTATCTTGAATTATTTAATTGTCAAAATTAATATTCCTCTCATTTTAAATAAATGAAATTATTTGAAATGTCATCACATTCTTAACTAACAGTCCATTTTGGTAAATAATCTGAGAAAGATTATTTATTTGTCTTAAAGAATCCATATTTTGAGTTGATTTAATTCAAATTGGTAGCTTTCTTCCAAAAATCAAATAAAGCAAGCAGGTTCTTGATTTTATCAAATTTTCTTTTCAGTCCATCTTTTATCTGATTTTTCAAATCTCATAAATCAGGCAGTCTCTTATCTTCTTAATTTTGAAAATCTTTATTTTTCAAATTAATTATCTCATCTTTTCTCCACCACCGATCTGATTTTCTCAGATGACATCTTGATCACTCATTTAAGGATTTTTCCTTAAATAGGGATTGTCACATGAAATCTTGTCCTCTAATTTTAGGTTTTTGTCAAGAGTCGATCTCGTCCGTCCATTCAAAATTGCGTTTTCTATAAAATGTCAATTTTGCTCATAATTTAAGATCCCACCACTTCATTAATATAGGCATTATAGTCATTTGTCATTTGTTATAGTCATTTATCATTGTCATAGGCATATGCATAATTTTATTTAAATCCTTCAAAACTTGCATAGGACAATGGCATAGTCAAATTGCTCACACACTCGATCTGAGGGCATAAATCATACGCTGCAAGCCAGGAGGTGCTATGGAGGTGATTCATGGAAGCTTTGTGAACCTGGTATAATCGTTTCATTATTATTTGCTTTATTTATGCTTCATAACTTCTTTGGGTTTATATTATTGATCTAATCATTGTTAATCCTTAATCGAAGATTTTACCCATTGATACAATAATTAGTTAATTAATCTCCATGACCATCTTATAATTATCTCTCACTTTCCTCAATCTACCTTTCCCCATCAGGTACTCCCCTTCAAATTTGTTAATGGAGTTGGGATCCCAAATGTGATCTACATGGATCTTGGTTGCAAACTTAGGAAGATATTCGGTAATGTACACCATGGTCTGGTATACCATATATCCCTTCACCATAGAACCCTTAGGATGTGCTCTTTGTCGAACCAAAGCCTTCAAAAATTTTAAGTACCTCTCAACCATCCACATTGACCTTATTTGTACAGGTCCACACAATTCAATCTCCTCAACTCGGTGTATGAGGTAGTGTTCTTGTGCATTGAAAAATGTTGAAGGTAGACACTTTTGTATTTCACACATTAGACGAGAAATTTTTCTCTTCCAATAATTTATATCTTCTTTATGGATATCTTTAGATGACAACCATCTACAAGTGATTCAAGGCACAAATATATTAATGAAATTTAACAAAAATATACAATATATTACATAACAAGTAAAACAAATGGCCAATATAAGATCTATACAATGAATTGAACAAATATCACTACTTACCTCAAGTATTTTCCAAGATCATATATAACTTGCTTGACATTGTTGTTGAAGTTGTCTGGGAGAGATAGAGGTAGAACGTACTGCAACAATTATAAAATGATCTTTTAATTATTTTTCCAAAACTATTAAACATAATACACTGAAAAATACATGCAGTATACATATATATATATATATATAATATACTAGAATAATTACCTTAATGAAGGTATGCCAATCATGCATTTTCATCCCTGACCCAAATTCACCTTTCTTTGTTATGATATTATTTATGTTCGTAGCAAATCCTGTGGGAAATCAAAATTTTCATATGACTTCTTTTATAGCATTGCTTTGGTGCTCCATTAATAACCAAGGAAGGGCACTTATATTAATTTGGTCTCCATCCCTATTTAATTAAATGACTTTTTTATTGCATGATTGGCTTCCTAAATGTCACTACAAATTTTAACAATTTTTTCTTTGTCATGCCTTCCATCCAATATTTTCCATAATGTTTCTGTTATATTCTTTCTGATATGTATTGTATCAAACAAATGCACAATTTGTAGCTGCTCATAGTAGGGCAACCTACTAAATTGTCTAGGATAACTTTTCAGTCCCTGTGGAAGCCTACCAGTAATGCCTTGATGAACTTTATGAAGCATATAATTTAAACAAATTAACAACAACAATCATTTTCAATTACAACATGAGTAAACAAAACACAATATAAAAATATAAATTCCAAACATATCATATATGATAGATAAACAATTTGATATGATGTATAACCTTGACGATTAATTCTATTATATTCCAACTTCCATAGGCGAGGTGTCATTCTTCGTGGTTTTGATGTAGTCTCTTCTTTCCCATTGAAAAGATGTTTTTCAGTAGTTTGATACTTATGATTTTTGTGGAGGAAGTGTTTATACTCATCAAACACCTACTTTGCTAAACTTGTTGAATAACGAGATTTCATCTTTGGACCACAAATTGGACATGCAAATTTTCCCTTTGTTTGAAGACCTGCAAGATTATATATAATTGGATTAAATATGTCAATTTTTATAATTATATATAATGAATAGATTATTTAAAAAATATGCATGATATCTACTTCATAAAATTAAATATCGTTAAATTGCAATTGAACGTTATAACATACCACAAAAATGTGTTAGCCCTGGGGCATCATGAATTGTCCATACAAGCATTGCATGGAATTGAAATTTTCTTTGTCCTATTGGTCTAGAGATATCATACATAGTGATTCGATTCCATAACTTTAGTAACTCATCAATAAGAGGCTCGATATATACATTCATATCTTTAACTTGGTACTTACCTAGTTGAATGGACATAAACATTACATAATTATTATAACCATTTTACTGCAATATATATAAATTAATGTACATGACTATTAAATGAAAAAAATATAAGTCATTATCCAACAAATAAGACAAATGAGATGCTACTACGTTAAAGAAAATTGATGTAAGCAAATACCTGGAACAATCATTTCCAACATTATGTTCTCTCTCTTTATTGACATCCATGGAGGAATAGGCCACACTGAGTAAGTAGATCTTAGCTCTCCAAATGGATTGACACTGTTCGCTGCCAATGAAAGCTTGAGATTACGAGGTTCTTCTTTAAAGTGTGACCATTTTTCCTCCATGTCCCTAAATGCAGAATCATCTACAGGAATTCAAATAATGTCATCTCCACTTCTATTCCATGCATGGTAATCCATAAATTGTGCTAAGCTTTCACAACTAAATAATTGTTGCATACATGGAATAATGGGAATATAACAAAGAGCCTTGTGAGACACCTTTTTTGTTAGTTGATTTGTTCGATATCTACTGATATAAAATTCTAGGTTTTTTGTTGCAAATTCATGTTGTTTATGATATATAATATGATCATTGGGACATGCATCTATTGCTTGATACTCCATTCCAATATCTTTCATAATGGTAGATAAATTTGGGTATGAGCGAGGTAAAATATTTTATGGTGATAACAAAAATTCACCTATCAATCCAACAAAAAATAGTTTGTTAATATAAAGAATATTAATGGTACATATTTCATTCTTTATTTACTAGTGATGAACTAACAACAATTAAAATAGATGAAAAAATATGACATATATGACATACCTTAACATCCATGAGATTGCTATGTTGGATAAACCATACATAACTTTTAAGTTTACCAACAACAATATAATAGAGAGAAGAGTTGTTTGGGAGCCTTCATAAAGGGGCTGTAATGCCCCGCCACGCAACCCTAGAGGAAGTTGCAATTCACCACTTAAACGTACCAATTTTTTTTTTTTTAGGAACAAATAACATGCAAGGTGAATACATATTGCCAACAACCTCTAAGGCCACGAGACCAAGATTACTTTAAAACCCAAACAACAACTAACATTAACATAACCTGAAACACTAGGCACTTAAGGAAATGAGATAACATACATTCCAAACAAGTTAAATTACAACAAGGGTAAGAAATACCAAAAGATTTCCATAACATGATTACAATAAGATTACAATACTCATTCCCCGAATGAGGCGATTCCAACCAAATGATTACATATTACAATTTCCACCTCAAAACAACTGAGGGGTAATAAAATACAATAAGAACTAAAAGAACAAGGCAAGAGAAGAAACTGATTCCCACGAGCTCTCCAGCTGGAAATCACGAACACACGAACATGAAGAAGAACCAACGGAATAAGATGCACACCACCCGACCACGTGGAATCCAAAAGGTTCCACTCCCTCCGTGCTAGGAGATAGTAACCAGGAATTCCTACCCAAGACCATCTACCACTAGACACGGGTCACACAAAGCTGAAACAAAATAAATACAAGACCTCATCACAAGACTGAACGGTCATACGTACAACTCTAGGTACGACTCACACAAAACTGACATAGGTTACATTGCTTCCAGACAACGAATAGATTAAGAGGGTCACATAAAACATAAACAAACTGCTGACTTAGGAAGAGTGTCATCGCATAGTTCGTCAAGGGATATCCTCTGGGAATCTTCCTAGGCCCCGGCCCCCACTACACGGGTTATCCTGGTAGCCTCTACCGCATTCCCGGCACCCATGCTTACTCATGCGGAACCAAATACCTCTCGTGAAGACGAGATAGATGATCTTGCCATTCCAGGCCTTCCCGTCTCATCCCAAGTCTACAACAAGCCCTTGGGTCCATGAGCGAGGCATACTTAATCTTATTTAATATTTGAAGCATCCTAAACTTCTAAAGGTTTATTTAGTTATCACTGAATTAACCAACTTGCAAAAAGGGTTATCCTGGTGCCACTTTGTGCGCCGACGCCCATTTGCAAGCCACTCTCCTAAGACAACTCACATGGTCATAATCACAATAAGTGACCAGATAACACGACCGCTCTAATCCAAGGAGGTAAAAAAACTAGAAAACTCACTTCAAACACTGGAGGGAAACAAGGTTAAAACCCTCTCCACACACTAGAGGAAAACAAAGAACAAACCCACTCCAAACGTAGGAGGTAACCAATTACAGAAACCCACTCCTTTCAAAGGAGGTACAAACCACATTACCCTTTCCTATTCCAAAGGAGGTACAAATTACAAATCCCGAACGTGAAAACCGGGTGAAACGACTTGATGCCACATGCACATTTCCCAAGACACAACAAAATTGACTCACGCACCACAATCCCAAACCAATACATGAACTCCTATCTAGAAGACTTCAACATTGACTCTATTCTCCCAACATTAAGGACAATCATTATAACCCTACAAGCATTTTGGATAGTTAGGTAAACTAATGTTCGGGTTTCCTAAACCCAGTCAAACACAGTTACATGACTTGCATTTATCCAAACAATCGAACCCATTTCTTTTCACGACAAGAATATGCAAAGAACATATCACATACTCAAAAATTCATATACTAAAACCAAGGCATTTAATAGATAACATCATTGAAATGGAATAGACCAATCAATCACTCTATGACTCACAATCATGTATTGTAAATAAAAATTTCTTGATTAACAAACCATTTCGATTAAATAATAAGTCCTTCCTTTCTCTAAGTTTTGCCATTATATTCTATAATCAAAACATCTTGATAATAACATTTAGATCAACAAATCAATCTTCAAATTCAACTCAATCATTAAATAAAACT
>VDFB02373365.1:137099857-137144665 GCA_007258455.2 Sequoia sempervirens
CATAGTCCTTGAAAATCATATGACAATTCCATTAATTTCATGTCTCTCATCTTTTACCAAGGCCACCCCCTATCCTTTCATGCATGTCACCTACCTTGGCTTTCCCTTGTCAAACGGTCTAAGGATAATCATCATCCCATCTAGTCCTAACCAAGTCATCCCAAATGCAACGAGTCTAATCCATACAAGCACATTATCCAAAACATTACTTGACTTTGTTCTTGGCCTGGCTGCAGACCTCAATACTTTCATCACATTATCATTGTCCTCACGTTGTTTTGGGATGCATCCTTCCCATGTCAAACAATGTTGTCATCACCTGTCAATTGGTATTCAGCTTGACTAGGGGCACAACCTCAGCGTTTCCAGTCCTGATTCTCATGGTAGGCATCAGTCATATGCATTTGTCACGATCCTTAAAATGTCAAATCCAAAAACTACAAATGACCAAGACAAAAACATCATAAAATGTCCAAGAAAGAATTAAACATCATAAAATGTCCAAAGAAAGACTAAAAATCATAAACGCTCATGGAAGAAAACACACAAAACATCCAAATCAATGTAAAAATCCTAAAAATGGAGTCAAATTCAGTCATGTCAGTCAGTCCATGTCATTGTCAAACTACGTTGTCTCTGCGCATTTGCTACGTAGGCAAGGCCATTAGTCGATGAGTCCCCAAGACATTAGGTTAGTCCTTTTAGGTTGGTCCAAATAAAACCATGGCATTTGTCACAATCATCACACCAGTCAAATAAGTCAGACATAGTCAAACTCAGACATAAGATAGTCATTCGAAATGTCAATGTCAAAATTGGTCAAAATAAAACAACACAGTCCAATCAATCATACAGTTAACATCAGTCAACTTGTCAAAACATATTAGTCAAAACAATGTCAGTCTCTTCACTTTTTGGTCCTCTTCAAGATGTGTCCTCGGATTTGGACCTCGTCAAAATGTCCTTTTCCTTTTTCAGGATGTGTCATTCCTGACAATAGGCCCTGTCAAACTGTCAACACCATCAAATTGGCAAAACTCTTAAACTTTCAAAACTGTCAAACCGACAAGAAATCAATCTTTGGCAAACAAAATAAAATGGTTGTTAATATTTCTGGTCTATCTTGTCTTATCTTTTGACTATCTTGGCTATTTTGTCTTATATTTGTACTGTCTTGTTTTTTTGGTCATGTTACTAGCTACCTCAAGGATGTCCCATGAAGGATTTAGAGGTGCGATGACGTCTCCTAGCCTATTTTATTTTCTTTGACTATTGTCTGTGGATTGTCTTAACAACAAGATTGAGGCAACTACGCCCTTAGTATGAGTTAGGACATTCCTTGTCTGTGACTGTCTGTTTTTCAAGTGGATGTCCTTGCACACCTTGGTCTATGTCATATCATGGTGTTTGTTGTCCATTTGTGCCATTTTTAACGCCCAATGATGATTAAGAGCAATAAATCTAAAAGTCTTATGGTAATGTTTTGAAGGATTTTGTCTAGGATCTAACATGCATCTCTTTCTGTCTTGTCATCTTCTCTCACTCATCTCATGTAGTCTGCATCCATATCATCATCCACATCTTTTGCACTAACATTTCTTTGTCTCTTCATATTCGAGAGCACACCCTTGTTCTTGGAACCCATCTGTCCTCTCGAGGGGGCATACCGCTACCTCCCTCATCATTCTTCCTTATCCTATTTTGCACTGGGGCATATTTTTGACTTATTTTCTTTGTCACAATGCGACATGCTACATTATGAAAAAGAGGGGCAAAATGTAGACACTTAAAAATGACCTAGGCCTGCAAGCTCTATTTTTACCACTTTCATCCTAGCATAATTATGACATTTAATTATGTCTTCGGTCCACATTCGACTATTGATTAAATAATTCATAATTATTTAGTTAATTCATGATCTTTTATTCTTCATGATTATTAAATAAGTAAATTTCATTTATTTATTAAATACGTCATTAATGGTCTAAGTCTGCCCTTAATTAAATAAATTTATTAATTTATTTAATCACCCTTCTTCAGTCATTTCTTCCTGATTATTAAATAAATAAGTTTTATTTATTTATTTAATATGTCACTAATTGTCATATTTAAATAAATTCATTAATTTATTTAATTATTGATCATATCTGCTAAATTAAATAATTATCTTGAATTATTTAATTGTCAAAATTAATATTCCTCTCATTTTAAATAAATGAAATTATTTGAAATGTCATCACATTCTTAACTAACAGTCCATTTTGGTAAATAATCTGAGAAAGATTATTTATTTGTCTTAAAGAATCCATATTTTGAGTTGATTTAATTCAAATTGGTAGCTTTCTTCCAAAAATCAAATAAAGCAAGCAGGTTCTTGATTTTATCAAATTTTCTTTTCAGTCCATCTTTTATCTGATTTTTCAAATCTCATAAATCAGGCAGTCTCTTATCTTCTTAATTTTGAAAATCTTTATTTTTCAAATTAATTATCTCATCTTTTCTCCACCACCGATCTGATTTTCTCAGATGACATCTTGATCACTCATTTAAGGATTTTTCCTTAAATAGGGATTGTCACATGAAATCTTGTCCTCTAATTTTAGGTTTTTGTCAAGAGTCGATCTCGTCCGTCCATTCAAAATTGCGTTTTCTATAAAATGTCAATTTTGCTCATAATTTAAGATCCCACCACTTCATTAATATAGGCATTATAGTCATTTGTCATTTGTTATAGTCATTTATCATTGTCATAGGCATATGCATAATTTTATTTAAATCCTTCAAAACTTGCATAGGACAATGGCATAGTCAAATTGCTCACACACTCGATCTGAGGGCATAAATCATACGCTGCAAGCCAGGAGGTGCTATGGAGGTGATTCATGGAAGCTTTGTGAACCTGGTATAATCGTTTCATTATTATTTGCTTTATTTATGCTTCATAACTTCTTTGGGTTTATATTATTGATCTAATCATTGTTAATCCTTAATCGAAGATTTTACCCATTGATACAATAATTAGTTAATTAATCTCCATGACCATCTTATAATTATCTCTCACTTTCCTCAATCTACCTTTCCCCATCAGGTACTCCCCTTCAAATTTGTTAATGGAGTTGGGATCCCAAATGTGATCTACATGGATCTTGGTTGCAAACTTAGGAAGATATTCGGTAATGTACACCATGGTCTGGTATACCATATATCCCTTCACCATAGAACCCTTAGGATGTGCTCTTTGTCGAACCAAAGCCTTCAAAAATTTTAAGTACCTCTCAACCATCCACATTGACCTTATTTGTACAGGTCCACACAATTCAATCTCCTCAACTCGGTGTATGAGGTAGTGTTCTTGTGCATTGAAAAATGTTGAAGGTAGACACTTTTGTATTTCACACATTAGACGAGAAATTTTTCTCTTCCAATAATTTATATCTTCTTTATGGATATCTTTAGATGACAACCATCTACAAGTGATTCAAGGCACAAATATATTAATGAAATTTAACAAAAATATACAATATATTACATAACAAGTAAAACAAATGGCCAATATAAGATCTATACAATGAATACCAAATATCACCGATTTACTCAAGTATTTTCCAAGATCATATATAACTTGCTTGACATTGTTGCTAGTTGTCCGGGAGAGATAGAGAACGATCAGCAATAATTATAAAATGATCTTTTAATTATTTTCCAAAACTACAAATATAATACATCGAAAAATATATGTGATATATATATATATATATATATATACTAGAATAATTGACCTTAATGAAGGTATGCCAATCATGTATTTTCATATGACTTCTTTTATAGCATTGCTTTGGTGCTCCATTAATAACCAAGGAAGGGCACTTATATTAATTTGGTCTCCATCCCTATTTAATTAAATGACTTTTTTATTGCATGATTGGCTTCCTAAATGTCACTACAAATTTTAACAATTTTTTCTTTGTCATGCCTTCCATCCAATATTTTCCATAATGTTTCTGTTATATTCTTTCTGATATGTATTGTATCAAACAAATGCACAATTTGTAGCTGCTCATAGTAGGGCAACCTACTAAATTGTCTAGGATAACTTTTCAGTCCCTGTGGAAGCCTACCAGTAATGCCTTGATGAACTTTATGAAGCATATAATTTAAACAAATTAACAACAACAATCATTGTCAATTACAACATGAGTAAACAAAACACAATATAAAAATATAAATTCAAAACATATCATATATGATAGATAAACAATTTGATATGATGTATAACCTTGACGATTAATTCTATTATATTCCAACTTCCATAGGCGAGGTGTCATTCTTCGTGGTTTTGATGTAGTCTCTTCTTTCCCATTGAAAAGATGTTTTTCAGTAGTTTGATACTTATGATTTTTGTGGAGGAAGTGTTTATACTCATCAAACACCTACTTTGCTAAACTTGTTGAATAACGAGATTTCATCTTTGGACCACAAATTGGACATGCAAATTTTCCCTTTGTTTGAAGACCTGCAAGATTATATATAATTGGATTAAATATGTCAATTTTTATAATTATATATAATGAATAGATTATTTAAAAAATATGCATGATATCTACTTCATAAAATTAAATATCGTTAAATTGCAATTGAACGTTATAACATACCACAAAAATGTGTTAGCCCTGGGGCATCATGAATTGTCCATACAAGCATTGCATGGAATTGAAATTTTCTTTGTCCTATTGGTCTAGAGATATCATACATAGTGATTCGATTCCATAACTTTAGTAACTCATCAATAAGAGGCTCGATATATACATTCATATCTTTAACTTGGTACTTACCTAGTTGAATGGACATAAACATTACATAATTATTATAACCATTTTACTGCAATATATATAAATTAATGTACATGACTATTAAATGAAAAAAATATAAGTCATTATCCAACAAATAAGACAAATGAGATGCTACTACGTTAAAGAAAATTGATGTAAGCAAATACCTGGAACAATCATTTCCAACATTATGTTCTCTCTCTTTATTGACATCCATGGAGGAATAGGCCACACTGAGTAAGTAGATCTTAGCTCTCCAAATGGATTGACACTGTTCGCTGCCAATGAAAGCTTGAGATTACGAGGTTCTTCTTTAAAGTGTGACCATTTTTCCTCCATGTCCCTAAATGCAGAATCATCTACAGGAATTCAAATAATGTCATCTCCACTTCTATTCCATGCATGGTAATCCATAAATTGTGCTAAGCTTTCACAACTAAATAATTGTTGCATACATGGAATAATGGGAATATAACAAAGAGCCTTGTGAGACACCTTTTTTGTTAGTTGATTTGTTCGATATCTACTGATATAAAATTCTAGGTTTTTTGTTGCAAATTCATGTTGTTTATGATATATAATATGATCATTGGGACATGCATCTATTGCTTGATACTCCATTCCAATATCTTTCATAATGGTAGATAAATTTGGGTATGAGCGAGGTAAAATATTTTATGGTGATAACAAAAATTCACCTATCAATCCAACAAAAAATAGTTTGTTAATATAAAGAATATTAATGGTACATATTTCATTCTTTATTTACTAGTGATGAACTAACAACAATTAAAATAGATGAAAAAATATGACATATATGACATACCTTAACATCCATGAGATTGCTATGTTGGATAAACCATACATAACTTTTAAGTTTACCAACAACAATATAATAGAGAGAAGAGTTGTTTGGGAGCCTTCATAAAGGGGCTGTAATGCCCCGCCACGCAACCCTAGAGGAAGTTGCAATTCACCACTTAAACGTACCAATTTTTTTTTTTTTAGGAACAAATAACATGCAAGGTGAATACATATTGCCAACAACCTCTAAGGCCACGAGACCAAGATTACTTTAAAACCCAAACAACAACTAACATTAACATAACCTGAAACACTAGGCACTTAAGGAAATGAGATAACATACATTCCAAACAAGTTAAATTACAACAAGGGTAAGAAATACCAAAAGATTTCCATAACATGATTACAATAAGATTACAATACTCATTCCCCGAATGAGGCGATTCCAACCAAATGATTACATATTACAATTTCCACCTCAAAACAACTGAGGGGTAATAAAATACAATAAGAACTAAAAGAACAAGGCAAGAGAAGAAACTGATTCCCACGAGCTCTCCAGCTGGAAATCACGAACACACGAACATGAAGAAGAACCAACGGAATAAGATGCACACCACCCGACCACGTGGAATCCAAAAGGTTCCACTCCCTCCGTGCTAGGAGATAGTAACCAGGAATTCCTACCCAAGACCATCTACCACTAGACACGGGTCACACAAAGCTGAAACAAAATAAATACAAGACCTCATCACAAGACTGAACGGTCATACGTACAACTCTAGGTACGACTCACACAAAACTGACATAGGTTACATTGCTTCCAGACAACGAATAGATTAAGAGGGTCACATAAAACATAAACAAACTGCTGACTTAGGAAGAGTGTCATCGCATAGTTCATCAAGGGATATCCTCTGGGAATATTCCTAGGCCCCGGCCCCCACTACACGGGTTATCCTGGTAGCCTCTACCGCATTCCCGGCACCCATGCTTACTCATGCGGAACCAAATACCTCTCGTGAAGACGAGATAGATGATCTTGCCATTCCAGGCCTTCCCGTCTCATCCCAAGTCTACAACAAGCCCTTGGGTCCATGAGCGAGGCATACTTAATCTTATTTAATATTTGAAGCATCCTAAACTTCTAAAGGTTTATTTAGTTATCACTGAATTAACCAACTTGCAAAAAGGGTTATCCTGGTGCCACTTTGTGCGCCGACGCCCATTTGCAAGCCACTCTCCTAAGACAACTCACATGGTCATAATCACAATAAGTGACCAGATAACACGACCGCTCTAATCCAAGGAGGTAAAAAAACTAGAAAACTCACTTCAAACACTGGAGGGAAACAAGGTTAAAACCCTCTCCACACACTAGAGGAAAACAAAGAACAAACCCACTCCAAACGTAGGAGGTAACCAATTACAGAAACCCACTCCTTTCAAAGGAGGTACAAACCACATTACCCTTTCCTATTCCAAAGGAGGTACAAATTACAAATCCCGAACGTGAAAACCGGGTGAAACGACTTGATGCCACATGCACATTTCCCAAGACACAACAAAATTGACTCACGCACCACAATCCCAAACCAATACATGAACTCCTATCTAGAAGACTTCAACATTGACTCTATTCTCCCAACATTAAGGACAATCATTATAACCCTACAAGCATTTTGGATAGTTAGGTAAACTAATGTTCGGGTTTCCTAAACCCAGTCAAACACAGTTACATGACTTGCATTTATCCAAACAATCGAACCCATTTCTTTTCACGACAAGAATATGCAAAGAACATATCACATACTCAAAAATTCATATACTAAAACCAAGGCATTTAATAGATAACATCATTGAAATGGAATAGACCAATCAATCACTCTATGACTCACAATCATGTATTGTAAATAAAAATTTCTTGATTAACAAAACATTTCGATTAAATAATAAGTCCTTCCTTTCTCTAAGTTTTGCCATTATATTCTATAATCAAAACATCTTGATAATAACATTTAGATCAACAAATCAATCTTCAAATTCAACTCAATCATTAAATAAAACTCATTTCTACTTGAACACAATATATTCCAATCAATTATACTAAATAGTAATGCATATGCCCTCTTGCCGAAATTAAAGAATTTTAGTCTGATAAAACATCTCTACTTGATCAATCTAAAATTAATCAAAATCAAATTATCAATAATTCAACATTTGACAAACAAATCGTTCGTTAATCCTAAGCTCTTCAATTTCGTTCCATAACTAAGGATTAGAACCACCTGATTGAACCAAGTCCTTCCTTATCCCTAAGGTTCTCAATTGTTTTCTATACTTAGAACGTTGTGCTATAAGACATTTAGATGAAATAAATTAATCTTGAATTCCAATTCGCATTGATGATTTAACTAAATGTTAATCCCATCACCTAATCTATATTACCACATGAATTAAATAAATAAATTAGACGAATTCAAATTTCTACAAATGGTCAACATCAATTTTCATTTCTTCGTTACCCATGCGATAATCATCCTAGAGTAAGTTCTATTTTCAATATATTCAATTATCATTTAAATGTGTACCTCTAACCCTCATTATAAAGTTTCATAATTTCTCGATTGAAACCGAATTTGAATAAATTTGATTAGTTAAAAGAGTATTGTTTACTACAGCTTAATGGCAAAAGCAACCTCCCCTACATAATGGCTTAAAAACAATTCTTCTTTTGGAATTATGACTACTTATTAAAATATAAATTTCCTTCGATTATTTTAACCACATAATCATTTTTAAAATTTCTATTTACTATTTACCAACAATATAATATGCCCAAAGAAATATTATACCAACTAAATATTATCTTATTTGCATGTATTTGATCATAGAAGAAAAATAATTAAATAAATTTAAAATCCATTTAAATTTTCCATAAAACACATTGAACTTATTAAAATTCCTTTAATTAAAAATATATCAAATAACTTATATTTTTCAATTAAACCTTTCTATAAACCTTATGATTTAACAAATAGAATAAAATATATTTTAACTTACAGCAAATTTAATTTAATTTAATATATATTAAATATATTATATTTTATATAATATATAATATTAAATATTATAAATATAAAATATATATAAAATAATTTTCATAAAAAAAAAATTAATTTGAAATAATAAATAAAATAAAAAGTAATTTCGAATTTAAAATATTCATAGGGAAGAGGGCCGGCCCTAGGGCACACCGCCCCTGCCTCCCGCCGGGCGGCGGTGGCTGTGTGCAGAGCACACAGCGCCGCCTCCCGTGGGCGGCGGCGGCTGTGTGTTTACACACAGCCCGGCCCCCCCTGCGGGCGGCGGTGACTGTGTGTTTACACACAGCCGACGCCTCCCTGCTGGGCGGCGATGGCCGCGGCGGCGGCGGTGGTGGGGGTTGACCTCCCCAACCACCCCAAAAATAACCAATTTTTAATAATAATTTTAAAACTGTGTTTTACCAGATCCGAAAATCAATAAATTTTAAAAGATTTTTATCAGAAGTTTAAAATTTCTTAAAAATAACAAATATATGAATATATATTTGTGGGTATTTTCATATACCAAAATATATGGTTGCATTCACAATACCCATACCCCAAAATTTGATTTCATACTCAAATTGAAACAATAATCCAAACCCAATTCAAAATAAAACTTATTTCAAAACAAGAAAATGGGTTTTCAAAAATCTAGCTTAACATTGAGTTTTTTCTTGGTGTTTCTTTTGGTTTCAAAATCCATTACAATTGTGCAAATTGAAAGCTTTTCCCTAATTTTTATTGAATCTAAAACTATGTTTTCAATCATTCAAATGAGCAAGAAGAGGAAGGGAGAAAAGATAGAACCTTATTTTTTTCTCCAAACTTGGCAAGCTTCCTCCATGGAGATTTTTCCAAGCACTCCTTCAACTCCACCCAAAACCAAGAATCCATTGAGAGAGAGATTGAAAGAAACCCTAAAAATAAAAATATATCCTTTTCCCAACTTTTCAAATTCAAATTCAAATTCTAATTCTAATTCAAATTCAAATTCAAATTCAATTCCAATCCAAAATGCAAACTCACTTTCAAATTCAAATTCAATTCAATTTCAAATTTCTATTCAACTCTTCACAAATATCTTTCCCCAAAAATAGTCAACTAATTCAGAAAATATCCTTTTTACCCCAAAGTCATGCATAAGAAAACATTTGAATTTTTTTTTTATAACTTTAAACAATTTTCTAATTCCAAATTGAATTCAAAATATTTTAGCACTTTACATTCAACAAAAGAATTAAATCTTTTACACTTTTAATTCAAAAGGGATAATTTAGCTAATTTATACAATAAATTTAAATTATCAATAAAGTAAATCTAATTCAAAATTAGATTATTTTGTTAATTCAATTAAATTAATTAATTAATCACTAATTTTCCAACAACTCAATAAGACAAAACATTCATCATTTTTAATTTCCAAAAGATATTTAATCACTTTTAGCTTGCAACTAAACACATTTAATCATTAATTAAACTACGCAAGTCATTTAATAAACTTAAATTTGAAATTAAATAAACACTCAAGGGGAACTGACCAAGTTAAAACAACTGACCCCGACGACAACTCAACAACACACTATGACTAGGGTGACGACCTGGTTCGGAAAACCTAGCTACTATCTCCCAATTAATTTCCGTTGGTCAATGGACACGCTCAGACCTGGAAACCAGGTGGAGTCGATGTCATGTACCTGCCAACCTGCAACAAAGAGAATGTCGAACGTGCATATATACATAATATAATCAACCACACCGTGAAGAGGAAATCTCGGAATTACAGGGCACTCGCATGCGAGTGATGTGATCCCGTCCCCTTCACCCATACAGTATCTCTAACTGAGGCATCTAACAACAATGATATGATTGATAGCCTAAAACATCACTTAATCAGATATCTTCTAAATTATTCTAAAACATGTCATTAAGATACATCAGAATAAGATAACATCAGATCAACATATGGCTTCCACGTTATTTAATCAATCACGATCACAAGTAATCAAGCTCCAAAGTCCAAGTATGTTCCGACATAAACGTCACATTACGATATAATCATATGCATCACTAACAATTAATAATTAAATAATCGTCAAGTTCACAGTCACATCATAAGCATAATCAGACATAAAAGAACCTTGCCGATCCAAATATCCCAAAATGGAGGGGTGTTACAGGGGCTCGTATGCCTTCTCAAGTACAGGTAAATCATGAACATCATCAAAGTCATCTCGATCATCATGATCAGCCGCGCCACTAAATGTGTCATGGATCAATGTATTTGTACCATCATCTTGAACTGTGTTTTCTGGCGCATGATCATCTTCTTCCATAGGATCATTAACTTCATCTTTGATATTCACAACTCCATGTTCCTCCACTTGAAAAAACACATTGTTTGGGCCATGATAATCCATATCATGTGCCCTAGGGTTCCCCACCTTTATAATTCTGATCAACACAAATAAACCATGATCATGATCAAGTGATTTTTTATATATATTAAAAATGTTAAAATGATATAAACATTTACAAATTCAATCAATATAAAGACATATAATGAACAATTTACCAATGGACGATAATCATGCCCCCCTTCAACATGACCATGCCACTTACAATGTTTCTTAGCTGTTGTGATTAAAAGTCTTCTCGTCTTTAAGACCTTGCAATTATTGCAAGGACAATAACATTTCCCATCACCCTTTCTTTTCAATCTAGCCCACAATCTAGCAATTCTCTCTTCATTCTGTTTTGGACTAATATTATTTGACATAATTTTTCTTTACCAAGCTTGAATATTGAGATTTTCAAAAATATCAAACTTACACTCCAATAATTTTTAATCATAGACAGGTAACAAAATCTAATAATTCTGATATTTTGCACCAAAAAAATTCGGCATGCAACCACCCTTGCAAAAGAGAAGATAGCATGAAGTTAATGACCCCAGAAAACACTTTAAAATGCTAATTCCAGAACTTATTAAATTCTGATTTTACTATAATTTCCAACCGTTAGACTCCTAAAATCATAATATTGAACTTGCACAACAAAATCTAGAAATGAAATTCTCAAAATGCACAAGTCTAAAAATGAAATCTGATGAGATGTTGCTTTAAAATATGATTTTCAAACTTGGAACAAATCTGACTACACAAATGAATTATGGAAAAAGACAATGACTACCCTCAACCTGGCGATATCTTCTTGAATTTTTTCTGGTTTTTTCCAAGAAAATTGTCCTTAGTTCTCCACAAACTGTCACAAGTATAGCAAATTCACAAGTAGAGAAAATTCAGAAGTATAACAAAACACTGTTGTAAGTATAGATAAATTGTTGAGCTCACTTTTATTTATTAAAAAAACTTTATGTGTTTGTTGAAATATTGATGAAACTGTTTGTCAAAATATCGACAAAAATCAGGATCATCAAAATTTTGACGAATGTCAAGCACAAATTTTAATTTTTTTTGAAAATTTCACATTGAGTATCATAGGTACTTGACGATACATATAATTATACATCTTTCGTTGAAAATTTTCATCATATTTTGTAGTCAAATGAGTTAGTGCTCCCTATTTTCATTCCAATTGGCCTAAACAGGCGAGTAGTACAAAAGTGCAGATAATTCCAAATCACATTGCTAAAGCAAAAATATTAACTAACTCCTAAACTAATACAAGGGTGGATATTTATAGGAATATCCACTTATTTGAATACAAAAACTGGCATAGCCCGCCAAGATGCAAGCGGTAACAACCAAATGTAAGCATAACTAAAAGTGCCATAAAGAAATCTGCCACGTGAAAGTAACCAAACAGAAAGTTCTCAAACTGACTGAAGAAGTCAATTTGGAAACATTCATCAGGAGCTAGCTGGAGCGATTCAGGGGCAAGACATATTTCAAATCTGTTAAACAAGAAGTTTAACACATCCACCTCATAATAACAACACTTCAATCAACCAAATAGAATCCTCAAAGATAGGATGTAATTAAGACAACAAAAGATCTTCAACTTGCATTAATCATCATTAATCATCATTCAAAAGTAAGACATTTACTACAAAATACCATTTCTCATATATGCTCTAATTAGTTAAATATAATGCATCATTAATCAAATATTTAAGCATAAATTCTACTGCCACATAGTTAATTGACATATAATAAAGTCTTTTAGAACACAAAAAGGATTTAATTAAAGTGTCTTTTCTTTCACTCATCAATACATGTATACATGTATATGTATATGTATATGTATATGTATAGATACATGTATATAAATATGTATATATATAGCTAAATATTGTAGAGATAGATAGATACATAAGTTTCCTATAACATTCTTCATTTACATTCAACTTAATTAGATATATACCTTGTTGGTTCTTTAATTACAGTTACTCTAATAGTCAGTGACTGTAACATAGGAATATGTTATTTGTATTCAAATCATATTGTTTTTTCAAGTTACAAACCTTAAAAACAAAAAATATCATACATCGTTTGGAATCCATAAAAAATTTCACAACAAAAAAGTTCATACATAACATTCTAATCAAGTAAAAAAAGTAGGAAAACTAAAATATGAAGTGAAGCTATCTTGTGTGTTGTTTGTGGCCTGTGACAGAGTAGGACTCCAACTTTGAACTAGTTGGGTAATGCTTGGGGTAGGTGAGGGCTGATAGGACTCCAAAAGAGGACTCCAACTTTGAAATGGTTGGGTAATGCTTGGGGTAGGTGATGGTGGATAGGACTTTGAATGAGAGGGACTCCAAATATGAAATGGTTGGCTAATAATTGGGGTAGGTGAGGGTGGACAATATTGGGGGCATTTAATAGACACAAAGTCTGTGAATATCCTATGACAATCAGGCAAGGAATTTAGAGGGTTGTTGAGTTGCCTTTCCCTTGCCACCCTTTTTGTGCCCTCTCAAATTCTTTTTCCTTTTTTGCATCTTCCTTTTCTATCCTTTGCTACTCCCATTTTTTCTCCCTCTCCTTTTGCATCTCTTTTTCAACCTTTTCTACTACTTGTTGATGTTCCTTTTCAATTCTCAATAGAGCCTTGAGCTCCAATGTTGCAATTCTTTCTATCCTGTGCTCTTCAATATATTCCTTCTTCCTCTCTTTCAGTTCTTTTATTTCCTTCTTTCTATCCTCTTGCTCAGTTAGAACCATGTAGTCATCAACAGTTAGGAGTTGGGATCCTCTTGGTAGTTTAATCCCACAATCAACTACCATATTAGACTTTTCTTTGACTACATGAACATGTAGCTTCAAGAATTGTAAGATGTGTGAAGTTGTTTGGCCTCCCAATGGCTCCATCGAAGCCTCACATTTTTTTCCTACACCTGACTAGTTGTGTCATCCAATTCATCTCCTAACTGATCAGCTTAACTATCTCCCCAATCAACATAGAAATGAACTATAGTATTTGGACCCATGATGTGTGATGGAGACAACATTGTAAGACTTTGGTCTGGCTCCACATGTAGATCAATACCAAGATTAGAAACACCCTCTAACAACCTTAGGGATCGTCGAGTGGAGTTGGTAGGGAAAGAGAGATGTCTCCAATACCATTTTACTCTCCCAAAATTGTTGTTGGTGGTGATTGGTGGTCTGACAAATTTGAAGTTTGTGGTGGAATTTGGTGGTCTGCATCATCGGCTATTTAAAGCGGGCTTTGTTGATCTCCAAGTTTTGTTGCTCCATCTGTACAGTCACCCTCATTTACTGGAAAACCATTGCTGGATAGGATTAGAATGTTTTCAACAGATGATGCTTCCTTGGGGAAACAAATTGAAAATTCTCACTAACCCTCATGTCATTGTCGAATGCATTTGGATCAAGAGGCCAAATACTTGTCCTCTTGAACCCAACTATTATGTTCTTAACTGTGAATGCCTTTTGAAAAGCAAGGCTACCAAGTGTAGCTAATTTTTCCCTTCTTATCTCCAAATTTAGATGTCTTTTACTCCATTCTATTATTTCCCTTTTGAAATGAGATTTGAAAGAGGAGAAAACACACATCAAGTGGCTGCAGCCTATGTGATGAATGGGTTGGTTGGGTGAGCAAGTGAATACTAAGTTCCCTTTCTTTGGAAATGGTATAAAAGGCTACGTGGCTGCCATGGCCATCAAATATGAGGAGGTGTCTATGGTTGTGCAAGCAACCCCCATGTACTTGCATATCAAAACATTTCATCCATTTCACAAAAAATCTCTTTGGTCATCCATGCATGAGGCTGAACAACCATTAATGCTCATACCTCATAGTTGCTTATATAGTTCAACATGTGATTTTTTCTTTTGAACAAGTAAAAGCCTAGAATTTTTTGACCTACTGTGTTTACACATGCCAAAATTGTGATCCACTCCTAGATCTTTGGGATAATATATGTAACACTCCTACTGCCCTTTTTGGCAAGCACCTTCATTAAACTATTTCACCCAGCTTGCAACCCTGTCTCGTCATAGTTCTAAATAATTTGGGATCCATAATTCTTGGATGTGTATGCCTTCTCCAGTGTTTCATAGAATGCAGATACAACTGTAGGCCTAAGATTCACAACACGGTCTCTATCTTTCCCTTGGACAGCTCTCAAACATAGATTGGGATGCCTTTCTTTAAACCTTGTCCACCAAGACTTGCTGGGAAGTCCATATTTGAAGGGATTAGGCCTCGACTGGCATATTTGGGATACTTCTTATTTGAGATTCACAATCTCCAAACCATGTCAAAAAAAAACCATCTCCTTGCACCATTGGACAACCATTGCCTCTTCGCCATCATTTAGGATTGTTGGGGGGCCTTTCCTTTTTGTAGTGGTAACACCTCCTAGCCAATTTGACAATGTGGTAGTTGGAAGACCCCACTTTTTGGCTGCCCCTCTTGTTGGAATACCATTTTCTTTGACATATTCAATGGAATTTTCCATGTCAGCCATGGTCCATTTTCACCACACTACAACCTTTTTAGTTGTTATAGCTGGGTTAACTTGGAGTACAGGTTCAGTTGGATGCTCCACAACAATTACTGCACCCTCATCATTGCTTGGATGTTTAGCTGGCTATTCAAAAGGAATAACTATGTCCTTGTCATCGCTATGTGGAAACCTCACACCTCTCTTGTGTGTAGGCACTCTTGTTTGCATTTGCTTTGTTATAGGTTGTGGTATTTACTATTGCTTTATTCTTCCTTTGCATTGAACCAAGCGTAAGATTAGTAAACAACATATGATTCAAACTCTTACAATTAAAAGAATGATACAAATTGAAACAACAAATTCATACATGTAAGAGTGAGTGTAATTGAAGAACTAACTAACCATGCATCTAATTGAGTTGATTGCAAATGATCAAGGGTATGCATGCAATGAAACAAGCAATGCATGGTATACTATGATATCCACAATTCTAACTCTTATAAACCATTGGGTGATCATGTTAAATGAAACAAGAAATGTATGGTATACTATCATATCCCCAATTCTAACTCTTTTAAACCCTTGGGTGTTCATGTTAAACCCTTCCTCAAATAGCATAATGATACAAATATATATAAACTTGAAACAACAGAATGATATAAATATATATAACTTGAAAGAGAAGTATGATACAGATAAATCTTAAAATGACAATATAAAATAACTTGAAACAACAATATATTCCTTGAAAAGGTTTGAAATATTTCTATCATAATTATTTTTCAAGTTATGTAAATGTTTCATAATGTTGTTTCAAAAATGGTTACCATACATGTTACAGTAATTGAAGAATAAACACAACATAAATCTAATCAATGCAAATGAAGAAGGGCATAGGAAACTTATGTATCTATCTATATCTACAATACACACACACACATATAATACTGTTGTTTCAAGTTATATATGTTGTTTCAAAAATGGTTATAACATAAGTAAGAGTTAGCCATTATCACAGTTGGTTGTAAGGGAGAGGGGTTGATATTTACAGTAACTTTAATTGAAGAGAAAACAAAGCATACATCTAGAATTAAGTTGAATGTAAATGAAGAAGGGTATAGGAAACTTATGTATCTATCTATCTCTACAATATATATATATATATATATATATATATATATAGTTTCAAGTTATATATGTTGTTTCAAAAATGGTTATAACTTAAGTAAGAGTCAACCATTATCACAGTTGGTTGTAAGGGAGAGGGGCCAATGTTTACAGTCACTTTAATTGAAGAAAAAATAAAGCACACATCTAATTAAGTTGAATGTAAATGAAGAAGGATATGGATAACTTATGTATCTATCTATCTATCTATATATATATATATATTGTAGAGATAGATATATACGTAAGTTGAATGTAAATGAATGAGACTATAGATAACTTACACATCTATGTATCTATATATATATATGTATCATAATGTTGTATAAAAAAGAATTGGAAATATTTGTACCATACTATTGTTTGAACTTTGAAGTTATTTAAAAATTTTAGCATGCAGTTTCAGTATTAGGCATTATACTAATATAGCAAATTTATATATATTACAGAGATAGATAAATGCGTAATTTGACTACAAATGAAAAAGGCTATAGGAAACTTACATATCTATGTATCTTTGCAACATGTGTGTGTGTGTATCATAATGTTGTATCAGAAAGGGTTGGAAATATTTATACCATATTTTTGTTTGAAGGTATATAAAAATATTAGAGTTAGCTGTAGGGGAGAGTGGTTGATATTGGGTTGGGGTTGTGTCGTTGGTATAGATTGTGACAGAAAAAGCATGGTGTATGAAACAAAAAATTTGATTCATTTAAATGTAAATGGACAAGGCATAGGAAATTTTGAGACTTACTGTAGAAGTTGAAGGAGGAGACTACATCACTTTGGAGGAGCTCATTATTTATCAAGTATATCCGACACAAACTCAAAAATTTGAAATTGTGAATTGGTTAGCTTGCATCACACAATTGAGGTCTCTTGTATAAATAAATAGGTTTATAGAATTTGAATTGGTAGGTTCAAGTGGAGAAATTTGAATTCTAGGAGGGAATTTGATCTGGTATTGAAGTAATTAATGGTAGAAGTGATATGAAATGGGTACATAGAAATTTTGGTTGGTGATTTGAAAGGATATTAAAAAAATTTGTAATTCTAACCAATTTTAATTTTTGTTTTGATTATTTTAATTTTATGTTTATTTGTAAATAATACTTTAATAATTATGTGTTTAATTGTAAAATTGCATTGCATAGTGAGTCTGAGAGTTTATTTTTCTCATTTTTGTAGGTAAATTCACAAAAATATTGGTGTATATGGACATGGTGGAACCGGTAGTTTGTAAAAAAAGATGTGAAATGGAACGTGTTTTATTGTATTTTGTTAAAATATATTTACAACTCATTTAGTTGACAATGGCTTATGTACATATCAACTCACTTTGAATGTATGTCAACTCACTTTTAATGCAATAAGACATATTTTGGATAAAAATATATCCATTTGCATTAACATGTTATTGAGAAGGTGGCAAAGAATATTTATATTATGGAAATAAGTATATCAAGTTGCATTCACTTAATATTGAGAAGGTGGCAAATAAATAGTCTACCTATGATAGGACATATTGCGAATTTGACATGAATTTGTCCTATCGTATTAAAAAGGATATTTGAATTTTTTGTTGGCTCTTTTATTGCCCAAAAGTGGGCCCTAGGCTGTCACATACTATATCCATGATATGTCATATGCCCATGATTAGATCCTCTCAAGTTGATTTGTATTTTATTTATCTATTATTTTAGGTTAAATTTATAATGTTAAAATAATTATATAATTTTTAAATTTAAACCTAAATATAAATTCAAATTTAGATTTATATTGACTCCCTTCTATTAGTTGTTCTTTATCAATTTGAATGCCAATTGTGTAATTTGTACAGTAGGATGTTTTTGATTATAGGAAAAATAGGTTATGAGTGGACCCTGAAACCCATTACAAACGGTTTTGAAGGGATCTGTAACCCTATTCAAGATAAGCATGCTACAAATAAGATAATTCACATACAATCAATAGCCAAACAACAACAACAACTAACAAGAAGACATGACTACACAAGCTACATCAAGGTAAAAGCACAAACCTATGTCACAATTTCGGCCAAAATAATATTTGAAGTAAATTATTTTCGGTTGATACATTTTCGGTCGAGTGGGTTTTGGCTAAAGCCACGCGATAGTGACATGGCACCGATGTGGCAGTACCTTTCTGGCTGAAACCCACTTGCCGAAAGGGTATCAGTCGAAACATGGATATTAAAATTAAAAAAAACATAGGGCCCAACCATTTGCATGCTCAGGTGAAACGGTTTGTAATGAGAGGTCATCGACCAAAGTGGAGATCACCCAATAGTCGATAAATACCTAGGTTCCACTTTCATTTTCTCTTTATGCTACAAGTTTTTGAGCTCTATTGATAGGTAAAGGCATTGGTTTTGTGTGTTAAGGTTTCTGTGATTTGTGAATTAATCACATTGTTGGTTGTTTATTGGCCGAATGGTGTAGCAATATGGTTCTCTATGATCTCCATGAAAGAAATGCATAGTAGTTTGTGATTTGTATTGAGGAATAATAGAAAGAAAATTTGGTTGTTTATTTTGCTTCTTGCTAGAGTAGATGAGTGTTGTATTTTTTTAAAACCCTTGCTGCCATGAAGTTACAAAGAAACTTTTTTTGGATTTAATATTTTAAATGATTTAAACTATGTAAAAAACCTGCAATGGTGAACTATAAATATGGGTCTTTAGTTTCTAGTTTATAAAAATGGAAATTTGGGGTTTTAAATATTGGGGTTTCAATTTTTGGGTTTTAGTTTAATGGAAATTTAATGTCATTTTTTTAAGCTTGTTATATTACATCAAACAAACAGTTGATATCATTCCATTGTTGTTCTAGCAAGTTGCATTAATCCCAACTTTTTGACTTTATTAAAAAAATTGAGCAAAATACCCAGTAATGGGAACCATGAGTTGCAAATTTGATTGCACAAATTATCAGCTAGATAAATTAGTTATCTAGAATAACCACTGAAACTACATACACTATATAAATTATATGCATGAAAATGAAAATTTATGCATATACTATATCTGAATTTTCAGAACAGTCTAAAATCATGGTGAAATTAACAAGATAAACCTTTGAGCAATTTTTTTTCTTCCAATGTCTGTTCCCCATGTGAAACAACATTTGAAAAATTTCCTAACAATAGTTGATTTGTAAATAACTTCAAGAATTGTATATGCATAACAATAACATCAAGGATGAACCAAATGATTTTCTTTTTGGTAGTTAACTGAACTCATATGGTGTGGTAAACCAAATCACAGTATCTGCTAGGTGTAAAACTTAGCTCATCGTAAGCAAAGACTGACATCAACCTAGATTGTAAACTGAAATTGAGACAATGCAAAAGGTTGAAGAGAAAGATAAGAATTCAACATTGGAAAAATAAGAGATGATTCATATGACCTTCAGATGACCTTCAGAGTGAGAGAGAAGCATACAAAAATTCTCTTTGAGATGATGCATATAGAGTAACCATAATGAACATTCTATCCAAAGGTAACCATCTAGCGTACAAATGTGCCAAATCAATAGGATCCATCAGATTTATGTAGCCAAGGCATTGGAAAGTTTATTAAAAACACTTTGAAATGTAGGTCCAAAATACTAAAACCAGTTTAGGGGCATTTTGTTCATAGTCAAATTGATTACTTGTTCATGGTATCCTGTACAACATTCTGTCAAAATATCTGTTAAGATTAAAATCAAATACACTTTTAAGTAAAAATTCTAAAGTTTGGGCCAGTGGTAGAGAAGGAAATAATCTACTAAGAGGAAAAACTATCATGGTTGGCTCTTTCACATACTCTACAACCCATCTTATATTAGTTCTTCTAAAAATTAGCAGGGAACCAAGCTTAAGGTTTTTTTTTTGCTTCATTTAAATTAATTTGCACCAAGGAAAGAGATAAATATCCCTATTTGTTAGTAGCTTGTATACACTCTAGTAGATAAACACTCATCATGACAAAATGCCTCTATTAGTTAAAAAATTGATAACCACAAGTAAATCTTCATCCAACATGCAATTCTAAAACATTAAGGAATGAAAGGATTTGTACCCACCTCAATAATCAATGCAAATTCCACATTACTGAAACAAAAAAATTGATACCCATAAGCAACTTTCCACCCACAACACAATTGAAAAAAAGCTATGAATGAACTTGTATTACATGTGGGAGTGGAATGGATTTGTTTGTTTTTTAATTCTCTCTTCCATGTAGATTTTCTATAGATTATATAGATGCAATATTAATCAAATGTGAAGGATGCACATGAAATATTTTCACCTTACATGTGTGTATGTGTATACATACATGCACATATATATGTATATGTATGTATGTATGTATGTATGTGTACATTTGTATGTACATGTATGTACATACATACATTTTTCCTAAATTTACATTTCTATAAACCTAAAATTGAAAACCCCAAATTTCTAGTTCACCATGTGTACATGTATGTATACATATGTGTATGTACATGTGTATACATATATATGTGTATTTGTGTATGTATGTATGTGCATATATGCATGTACATGTGTGTATGTGTACATATGTGTGTGTGTGTACATGTGGATGTATGCATGTATGTATTATATACATGTGTATGTTTATATGTATAATGCATATATGTGTATGTGTGTATGTACATACTTATGTATGTACATGTATATGTACATATATGTATACATGTACATGTGTATGAATACATGTGTATGGATGTATGTAATTGAGAATGTATGTATAAATAAATGTATGTATATGTACGTGTGCATGTACATATATATATATTTATGCATACATAAATGTATAGACATATATATACATATGTCATGTACATGTGTACATGTATGTATATATACATACATACATATGTATGTATGTACATGCACATACACACATACACATATATGCATACATACACATATATACATGTATATGTACACACATACACATATATATGTACATACATACAGATACACAACCACATGTATGTACATACATGTACATATACATGTATATATACACACACACACACACACACACACACACACATGTACACGTGTATTGAAAGTCTCTTTGGAGTTGTCAAATTTCTTATGTTATCTAAGTTGTTATAGAAGGTGAACTATTGAACATAGAGATAGATATAACTTGAACTATCTCATTAGATATATTTAAAGTTAAAAATGTTTTAGTTTTGAAATTTGAAAATTTTATAATTTAAATATATATTTGTTTTAGTTTTGAAATTTGATTTAAATTTGTTTAACATCATGTATATTTTGTTTTAATGATATACAAATCTCTAGATTTACATATACATATATATATATCATGGCCGATGAGGGATTTCACCATTACCCTCATTCTAAGAAAGTTTCTCAAGCTAGAACAAATTTATTTCAGGATAGGATTGCTAGATTAGACAATGCTCTAAGATGTTTAGAGCAAACAATTCATAACTCCCCCAATTTGGCTAATTGAGATAGATTAGTCACTATTAGAGAGGATATTTATCGAGTGATCAAGACAATTCGATCATGCAATCCTTATGATGAGATCAACATTGAGTAGTTTTATTTGTCTCTTGCCAAGACTATTACTGGCACAATGAAATGGAGAGAAGTTGACAAATTAGTTTTAGGTGAAAATGTGTTAACCATGTTCCCTCATTATAGAGGAAAAAATAGAATTAGAGGATATGTGATTACGAGGTGTGTAGATCATCTTGTTGCACCATTCATATACCCTAGATGGTTGGTAGCGTATCATAGATGGCCTCAAAATGATGAGCTACCATAATATTTTGTCAAACAATTATATGCAGAATTTCATTTATAGATAAATGTGGACTACACATCTTATCCTAAGCATGCTGGCCAAGGTAAAGGCCATTTTTCTAACAAACCACAGTTTAGACATTCAAATTTTCCACCGCCTGTGAACAAGAGGGAATTAGTTGGCCCAAACCTTTTGGTTTTACCAAAACATTTGGAATTGGCAACAACAGGGGAGGTAGCAATAGGCTTCACTTGATCCTAGATTTTTGATAGCATTGCCTCTATTATGACATAGATTAATCAAATGTCATCTGATCGAGTTGGTAGAAACTTATTACGCCCATGGATCAGCCTTCCTCCCACTGAGGCTACATCTGCATCTTATGATCCATTTATTCATGTCGATCTACCTACTCCTTCAGATGTTGAGCAGATGACCCACACGACTCTATGTAATATGTGTAGAGTCTCAGTTTTGGATTTACTAGCAGCATATCAGGTCATCAGTGAGGACCATGGGATCTCTCTTGACCATGTACATGACTTTATTAGATGACAATATCCTGGTACACATACGAGCCACGGGGTGGCAATTGTAGAGGACATTCCACATCAACCTACAGGATCCCATGCACATCATGTTTCTATTGATCCTTTAGCTTGTCCAAGTCGTCAAGATGTTACAGATCATGTTGAGGTTACTGCAGCACCTGATCTTATCCATGGTACATATAGTCAGCTTCTTTTTTCTACTGATATTGTACATGCTACAAATCCCCCTATGGTGTCTTTGCATTCTTGTGATCTTAGTGACATTGGTAGAGCCATCGATCAGGCACGACAAGTACTTGAATAATTTATATATATATATATATAATTTTTTTCTAAATAATTATGTTTGGATGCACATGTAATGCATTTAAAGTCTAGATGTTTAACTCCTGATTGAAATTGTGTACTTGAAAATTTTAAGCAGTATGGTGATTTTTCAGACTTTGGAAATTTGGCACATGATGGCGATCTCATGTAGTATACAACTAAGGTACATTTAAATAATAAAAAAATTAATTACTTGATGTAAGTTTGAAGACATTGAACTTGTACATTGTAAATTTAGATAATTTTACATATATGTACACACACACACATATATACATACATGTATTAAAAATTAAATTTAAACATGTGTGTACTTGAACACATGCAGGGCTTGGGATGAGGCTCAGGACACAGATTAGGAGAGCTTGGATTGGGACATGGATCCACACATCTTGGATCAGGAGAGTGATCGGTCCATGGATCGAGGGAGATATTGGGCCATGGATTGAGGGAGAGATCGAGGGAGATCAGGGCAGAGATCTGATGATTCTATTCATGCTAGATATCCCTCTCTTTGAGATGTTTTATAGTATTATGGTTTGAGATTAGATTATTATGTTGGAGACGCTTTTTATGATTTATGTAGCTCACATTACATACATTTATGCTTTATGGTATATACTTGTTATTTACATCACATTCATACATTTAAGTTTTATGGTTTGAATAGGTTTTTAATACACATTATTATGGTTTGAACACTTGTTATATCTATTTACATCGAGCATTATTATGGTTTTATTTATTTAGCAATTTTGTACTTTATTTAAATTTATTGAAAGGTTTGTTCGCACTTGTTGTACATCTATTTACATCGTGAAATCAGAATGTTGGACTATCTAATGGTTTCTATTTGTAAATTTAAAAAGATGGCCATGTACAATTAATTTTAAATAGAAATGAATTTTTCTAAATAAATAGGTCAAAAAATATAGAAAAATTTGAATGCAAATATGTTAGAGATTAATGCTATATTTAAGTGGAACATAAAAATACAATTGGAAATAGATGATAACCTGAATTCTTAGCTCTAAATGTTCATTTTTAAAGTCACTCTAGGTTAAATGTAAATTGTGCATATATCATGCTATACATGAACTTAAGAATTCCATATAATCTAATACACATGAATTTGAATGTGCATGCAAAGAATTCTTGAACTAGATGATGAGCTATACTTGTGTCCAGTTGAATGTAAATGAAATCAAATATATTCAAGTGAACTTAAGAATTCCACATAATCAAATACACATGAATTTGATTGTGCATGCAAAGAAAGCGATCTAGATGATGAGCTATAACTGGAGATGAATGTAAATGAAATCAAATTTCTATTCTTGAACTTAAGAATTCCATGGAACATTTATGCAATTGGAAATTGATATTTAAATCTCAAGTTATGCACATAATATAAATTGTATCTAGATCCACATGACAATTCTATGTATTAAAAATCGATCAATCCATATATATAATTACCAAAGATCTCATTACATGTGGTCTCAATCTATACATGATAAATAACTATTGATGTGAACATATAGCTATCTCAAGCACCCAAAACACCATCACTATGATTCACTACAATGAATATTCCAATGCACCAAGGTGAACAAGAAAGACCAATCCACAAGAACCCATACAATCTAACATTCACAATATGATATGTGTAAGTTATGTATACCAAAGGTTATAGAAAATAATGGTTGCTACTCTAAACGAAATAATTTTTTTTTTTTATGTAATGCCTATATAGATCTTGGATAATATATACCCGATGATTAGGACAAGGTGGGTGATTAGAAGAATAAATTATGAGGATAAATATGGAGGATGGTATTAGGATTGGGATCAATTTTCAAGACCTCAAAATGATTTGATTTGATTAAGGTTGATTCTCTATACTTGTAACCTAATAGGCTAATGTTCCAAATAAAAAGTTGATTGGATTTGATAACTATACTTAAGATAGGATAATGTTCTTAAGAAAGTTTGGATTAAAGATGAAATCAAATTAAGGTCTTGATTTTTTATTAGGAGATTAGATTTGAAATGGATGATAGTGGATTAAGGATAAGGTCCCTAGATGAAAGCTTTGGGTGATGACGAAAGGATCTAATATGATGTATGAAAAAGATTGATACCTTAACCAAATTTTGATGTTCAAGTGATGATTTTTATTAAGGATGGAGATTGGACATGTATGGTTGAGATGGATCTAGATGGATAATAAATGATTATATTTTGGATGAGGATAGGTGGATTAGATTAGGATTTGATTAGGATGGGATTAGGTTGATAATGTGATTTATTCAGATTAAGATGATGGTGAAGGGTAGGGATTAAGGATGATGATGGATGATTAAGATGGAATAATTAGGATAAACAAATGAATTAGATGTGATGATTAGAATGCGATAGGATGGACTAGAGGCATGATATATGGATTAAATTATTGGGTATGATTAAGATAAGGTGGATAATTAGAATGATTATGAAAGATAATTATGATTAGGGTGAAAATTTAAGGATGATTATGAATGATTAAGATTCCCAGTGATTAGGATTAGAATAGTTAAATATATGAATGATTGGGATTAGAATGGTGATTATTAGAACATGATAATGAATGATTAGGAAGGGATGATTATAGGATGATTATGGCTATATGGGTTATTAGGATAAGGTGATTAAAGATGATTAGGATGAGAGGGATGCTTAGGATGAAAATAATAATTGGGATGTGATGATTAGGATATGAAAATGGATGGTCATTTAATATTATTGAATGCCACATTAGTAACATAAAAAATAAAGAAAACTAGAGAATTCCATTTCCAACATAAAAATGTAATTCGAAATAGATGGTTTAAAGGAATTTAGGAAAAATGTTTGAAAACATTTTTAAAGTCAAGTTAGGTTTTGTATCAAGCATATATGATCTAACATACATATTTTTAAAGTGGAATTTCAAATGTAAATTATGAAATCAAATATTCTTGAACTAAATTAAGAATTCCATGTCATGGAACAAATTTATTTAAATACAATTGGAAAAAAATAAATGACCAAGCCTTTGAAAAAAACCCATTCTAAATCATGTCACATGTCCAATCAATATAAATATATAGATCTCTAAGATCTATAAAAAGTATGAGTATATATATGTATATATGTATGTATGTATGTATATGAATGTATACATATATATATATATATATATGTATATATATATATGTATGTATGTATGTATGTATGTATGTATGTATGTATGTATGTATACATACATTTATATATATATATATATCCTATCATACATGTACATATATCCAAAAAACAACTTAAAGCTCCTGCTACATAAAATTTGGATCCTCTCTATCTTTAATTTTCTCTAAAATATTTTCATGATCTTTAATAGACAACCTCCACTTTTTTTTGGCACGTCCACTTTTAGGTAAAGTTTCTAAATTTTCATTTTTTTCCAAAACTAAGTGAATGCAATGTAGAACCTTTTGTCCTAGCATATAATCAACAAATATATTACCATTTTTATCTATCTTTATTTGTTGATAATATGTGCCTTCAATATCAACTAATCCAATGGGATACTCTTGTCCATCACCATTTGTCATCGATTCCACCAATTTGCTTTTTGGTTGTGTACATATTAGTAGATAGTAATCTACACCTTTCGCATTGTCAGGATTTGCAACAATAGCAAAAATATCTCTTGTACACACACCACATACATAAAGTAAATAAATTTAAGTTGTAAATATATTTTTAATACATATAAATTTATATATATAAACATGCTTGAAACTTACATAAAACATAGAATATATTTAAATCAATTTTAACTAAATTCATCAATTTCTATACCTGTAACAACTAAATCAGATACATGTTCATAATCAACTGAATATAGAGGATAGTATACATCAACATTGTCATCTTCAGTAAAAGGAGGCATTGATATTAATTGTTTCATTTCCCATTGTGAAGCATACCCATCTCTAATATTCTCACATTGAACAATATTTGCATTGTCCTCAATACAATCAACAAAAAAACATGATTTTTCTCTCACATTAATTGCATAAGCCCTACTACTTCCAGCTGTCATGATTTGATGTAGACTTCTAATACCATGAATTGCTTGACAATTATAAGGATTTGATCGATCAATATCTATAAATTCAAATTTGAAAATTCAATTTGAAATCATGTACACTTGAACTTTGAAATTCAAATTTTTAACAAATTTTGACTAGATGTACCTGTAACTTCCCAAAAATACCATGTGTTGTATGTCGAGTCGTGAGCGGAAAAATGAATTTTGCACCATTCAAAAATTTCATGTGCATTCCGTATGGCATTACCTACAAGTACACAAGTTGTCACAATTTGTCACCTATTACTTTTAAGAAACTTAAAAGAATTTAATTTAGTTTTTAAATATATATATCTAATCTTTTAAAAAATATCTCTAGATTCCATATATATGTGGTAAAAGTTGTACTAGCAAGTTCATGTTGATGAAATGCACACTTCACACATGCTCCTACTCCATCGTGCTCTCCTTTTCCATGTCCACTCATAAAATTTCACAAAAATTTGGTGTTGCATCTAGCATGTTGAGTGCTTAACCAAACAAAAGCTTTTGAAAACTTAAATTGTCTTGTGAAGTTACAAATAATTAAACACTCAAACCAAATTAGCTTCAAAAAGGTAATTATATATATAAGCAATTAAACAATTTAAGTCTCAAAGTTAAAAGTAAATATAAATTAAAAAAAAATTAAAAAAAAGAACAATGTACTTACTAGCACATCCATCAGACCATATTGAGTGTTCTTGATTTATGCCACACCGTCTTAGGTCTTCAAAAAACATTTTGAAACAATGAGCTACATAGCTTCTATCATGATTCGTATCATTACTGATATAAAAGTGAACCTCTTTAATGATAATTCGATCATCTTTTCTACTTTGTATTCCATCGACTGCCAACTCGGCATGCCTATAGAAAAGTTGCACAAATATTGCAACTTTCTCTAAATGATAATATTGACTTTGAATCTTAGTTTGAGGACTAAATGTATAGTTCTCAAAGAAATCTACAATAGAGAGAATACAACCTGGTGGAAAGCAATTCTTTGAATCACGAAATTGCTTAGCTTGCCATCTTGCACCATGACAATGCTGGATATGTGGATATGTGATATTGCAAAATTTACTCATGAATTCATTGTAAGGAAATCCACTCTCTTTGGGAATAATTTTTTTGGCCTCAACTCCTGACTTCGTTAAGTATGTCTCATATTCAAATCTCTTCCAAGTAACTTGCATTTATTATTGTCAACATGTAAAATATTCTTCAAATCTCCACAACCATTACATACATTTTTTATACACTGAACATTGAATTCATCTGAATCTTTTAATTTTTCACATACAAGGGACTTCACAAATTGTGTTGTGCTTCTAGGGATGGCTAAATTTTGATCAATTGTTGCTCTAGCTTTTCTATATGATTGTAGGTGTAGATCAACTTCAACATGATTTCAACAAGTTTCATGTACTTTATTTATATGTACAAATGATGGTCATAGTGTTTCAAACATCCTTTGACAAATCTTCACATTTGAAATTTCTTGCTTGAATGCTTCAAAAAGTTCACTTTGTGTTGTATCTATAAAATGTTTTGGATGAGAAATTTTTGTACCATCTTCACCTATTATTTGTATAGTATCCTTTCTATTGGAAGAAACATAAGAGTGGGTGGTCCAATATTCAACCACATATTTCTTTACATCTTCTAAAATTCTATCTTTTCGGGGAACCCTACAAATATTTACCCAATCTTTCTCAAATTTTCCATCTATTTTATTTCTCTTTTCAATATACCTTTGAACAGTTCTAGAAAAATTTAGTAATTTAGAAATTGCTTGAACTTGTCTTCTATGTGATAATTTCTTACTAGAAATTACTGCAAGTTTTCAACAATTGTTTGTTTTAAATTTGATGACCTTTTCCTATTATCAACCCCTAACAACTCCAAAACAAGGGGCATTTCTTTTCATCTAAATAACTTTGCAACTAACTGTGCCCTTCCAATTAGAGATTTTTCTTCAAAAAATTCATCCCATATTTTTTTAGAGTATAATTTTAATGTGCTTTCAGATAACATATCTTTAGATGAAATATTATTGAAAAGAGAATCCTCATCCATCTCCATCAGATTTTCCATACCATAGTCCAAAAAATTTCTATTACTAGGTTTAGTTTGTTCTTGTGTAACTCCCTGCCATGCAATCCCCAAAGGACAACTTAACACCTATCAATTATAGCAATTTTTTTTTTGTAAAACTAATATACAATATAAATTAACACACAACACTAATAATGCAACATTACGTGAACACCATCTAACTACGTCCTCTAGGGTAAACATGACTGCATTACTTGCAAATGATCTAACATCAACCAGTTACTCACATAAATGATAGACATCCATATGAGAACACATGATACTACCAAGAACATATATACATCACATTTATTACAAGAGTTTACTTCTTTACAAATATTACAATGGTACATCAATGCTTCCCAACATGAATGAGAATGAATATCAGATATATCATCAATTCCAACTCCAATTTGGTATAGATCTGCATAAAACGATCATCGGCTATGGACCCAATGGGGTGCATAGCACATTCCACCCAACCATGTGGACCCTAAGGCTCACCCCCTATGCTAGAAGATGACAAGAAGGACCCACAACATAAAACAATCAAGTGAACAAGGCTTAACAAGACTCCACAACCAAAGCAACAATTAACACAAGGAACATCTCATAACATCATCAACACCTAACCACAACAAAAAAATGGAGATCCAACTAGAACCAATTTACAATATCATAGATCAACACTAAATAACCATAAGAGGTGCCAACAACAATAAGATCCAAAATCCCTCAAATGAGTTACAGTATCAACCAACAATAAATATCAATGGGCACCTTTCATTAGCATCAATAAAGTTGCCATGAGAAATATGTGCAACATTAAGTAATTAAAAGGAGGCTTCAATAATAAATGTAAAAAAACAACCACTTCAGTATACATAAGGTACAACTGCTTCCAGAGGTATAAGAACAATAGGGAAAACAACCAACAAGGCAAGCAAGGTTGCTAAAGGGAAGATTTCCATCACATAGTTTTTCATGGGTTACCCAAGTAGATCTTCCTAGGCCCTGACCCCCATCTTGGGTTACCTTGGTAGCCTCTACCGATCTTTGGCCCCTCATGCAAACCTATGCAAAATCAACATACCTCTCGTGAGGAAGAGGTAGTTGATCTTGCCATTCAAGGCCTTCTTGACTCATCTTAAGCCTATACAAGCACTTGAGCCATGAGTGAGGCATTAACTTATCATGATTAGTGTTATTACTACCTAACCCCTAATTAATTAAATTAGTGTTTTCACTTGATTAAGAAACTTCCAATGAACTACCCTAGCACCACTTTTAGGTTCTGACCCCCATTGGAAGCTACTCCCCCTACTACCAACAAAACTCAAAAGTCACTAATTGGGTAAGCCAACTTGCACAACATAAAAAGCACATGAATAATCACATACATTGAGGCATACACCATCCCACACAAAATATTCATAATGAAACAATTTCCAAGTGCAAGGCTAAAACCCACATTATCAAGATCAAGTAAAAGATCAACAATTCACTAATAACCAACATGACAAGCCAAACAAAAGAAATCTCTTTCCCCCAATCTTCTAGAAGACTAACAAAACATGAACATAAATTTTCCCCATCGAAGAAATGACAACAATAACATGATCTCAAGACTATTTTCAATTCACATTTAAAAATCATCAAGTGTGGAATAACGAGTGGCAACATTACAACAAGATCATCAAACTCAATCCAAAACTAACATAATCCACCCAATACAGTATCAATTCGCAAAACTCAAACATACAATATACTAAATCAATGTTGCCTAAATCAATATTTAACTATCATCTACTTGCTTAGCTATTTACTACTAAAATCAATTGCAAGAAGAGAATCTACAATCTTTTCATTTAGCATTTGTATAAAGAACTCCAAACTAATTACATGGTAATTTTCAATTTAACTATACAACTATAAAAGAATTCAACATTTGTTGATTAACTAAATAGATACTCTAATTCATTCGTTCAAAAAAATTCCTTCAATTGTCTAGATATGAATATATCAACTCTAACTTATGTCACTCCCAATAATCCTAGCTTGAGACAACAGAAGAAAAGAGATAACTTTAGGTTATTACCTTGTGATCGTATAATAATATGTCATGATAGTACAAAAATATCCATTTAAGAAATTTATGTTATTTATTATCAATCTAAACAAATGTTTGATTATAGGATTCAATTCAAATTATCTGAATAGATAAAATAAGGGACACATTTGAATATGATTCTATTGATGATGAAAACTAAATTATTGTTATAGCATTGCCTGTTATAGGATACTATTTGTTGACTATGCAATAACTAGGAAATATTAATGATTATCAAATGAAACCTAAAGAGCATAACACTAATGACTATTAGTCAATCACTATAGCATACACTAATAATGGATTCCCTATTTTCTTGTTATCAATAAGTATATAACGATGCAAACCATATATTCTAAAAGCATTGTCAAAGTGTTTAGTGAGAACTGCAAATATGTGGAAATGGTTATTCAATCCTAATAGAAATATTTTTAGGGTGGAAACCAAGTCTAGAATATTCAAGTCCAAACTCCATCTCATCTTACTAGCCAACTATATTGACCAATAATAATTTATACCCAAGATTGATAAATATTTTCTCCAATGATTCCCGAATTAAGAATTAGATTTTATAATTAATTTCCTATAACTAAGGCTCATAAAAACCTATTTCCTCTATGTAGTTGTCCCTCCTTTTCCATAACCATGATTATTGATTGAGTGAGTTCAAAGGTAGGAAGAAAGTAGAAGGAAGACATTGCATACATAACTAAATATGAAGAGATTGTTTTCTCACTACAGTCTCCAAATTTTGTGAGCAGGGGAAATCCAAAGTTTAGAAATGGAAGGAATTCCCACTAGAATTCTAGTAATCAAGGATATGCTCAAGGAAACGAGTGTATGACTTGAAGAAGGGAAACTTGTGAAAGATTTGTATGATTACAACTGTAAAATTCTCGCTCACAATATTCATAAAAGAATATGTCCGTGCAAGATTTCAAAGAATCTTATTTGTCCCAAAGTGAGCACACACCAAATACCAAATGAGGAAGTAAAAATGGTGAATAAAAATACAGTCTTAATCCCTAATGCGAGAGCTAGGCATCTAGACTACAGAGAGAGAGGAGAGATCTGATCACCTTCCATGGAATTCCATTCATAATATAATCTTGCACGATTATAGAAAAGGTGGAAATATTCTTCTACTAAAACCATAATACATACTTATGCCTACATATATTCACGCACACTTATATATTCATACATATATTCGAATTTACCAACATAATGTATGACAATAAAATTTCCAACAAATTTAGTATCCTTTGACTATTGAATGTAAGGAGAATACATCAGATGCAACTCATTAAGTATTTATACAAACAATACAGTATCAAATTCCAAACACAACCTTGTAGCCAGTGATATCTACGTAAATTGATACATTAAGTCTCGAATTAAGATACTAATTTCACTCAAGAGGAGATGTTATCAATTTGATAGGCTTTTGTTTTGCATCATGACGTTACTAGAATATTGAACCTAAGATGAAGGGAAGTTAGAAATAAACCTCCCATGTTGATTATACCAGATGTCTTCAAAATTAGATCCTCAAACAAAGACCCGAGTATGCTAAGAAAAGGGATAAAAATGAGGTAAAGGGTTTGCACATAAATCAATATAATATAGAGCATATGACAGAGTATCCCAAACAAATGAAACGATGGAACGACGAATCCTAACCTTCCCTACTAAAGATAGATGACATTCGGCAAGAAAAACAAACGGTGAAAACAAAGCACACAATGTACATCGGTCCCTAACTAGGTCGCTACTTACAAGGAAAAAATAATACAAGCCTTTGATTGCAGGCCTACCATATATTAATCAAAATAATTCACAATAAAAAACATAGGGTCTGTGATACATCGAACGCCCAATGATTTATCATCAATTATATCATTTAGAACCTTCAATATCACTCATGAGTTTCAACACAAATTCTAATGAGCAGGGAAGGAGTACGGTGCCAAAACATAATATAGAGGTCACAATAATTATTTTTCAAACCATGCATATCTTGAAATACAGGAATCAAAATAAATAGTTTAGGTTATAACCAGGACAACAAACGCCAGAGACCAATGCAACAATCAATAGCAATACAAGAGCTTTGATTTATTTTAAGAACTTTGCTAAAGTAAAAACCACGGTTAAGGTGGAGCATGGGAACAAGGTATGAGTTTCCACCAAAGCATAAGGGATTAAGGAATTCCTATATATGTATTGTAATTTCAATGACCAAGGAAGTCAGGTTTAAAAACTTTCAAGCAATTGTAATTAACAAGTGCAAAGAGAAATTTCGTAATCTTTGCCAGCATCTTTGATGCCTAAATTGATATTAGGGCTCAGAAGAGGGGATGGACATCCATATAAGCATAAGAGATAGAAGGATTTTTTCAGATTTTATGGTTGCAAGTGACTGGCAGTCCTATATGTGAAATGTAGAAGCATAGAGAAGGCATGTAAAATTGTTTGACAGAATGCCTCAAAGAAATGTGGTCCTGCCGGATATAGGGAATGCAATGAAAATATATATATATATATATATATATATATTGAAAAGGTTTAGTAACCCACAAGAAAATGGAAAAGGGTAGATGTAAAGCCGAATGTGACACCTTTAACAACTAGATAGTTGTTAGCACCCATAAATCATTCTTCCTCTATAGAATCCCCATCCTACAACCTTGCAAGTATAAGTTTTTCCCATATCAACCCAAAGAATAAGGCACACCACGTTATCTTATGGATGAGGAGAAAGACCAGCGAGTAAGAGATAAATTTTGAGACAGAAGTAGGGCTTGTGAATAAGCCATCACCCTATATCTATTGTCAATAAGTGATAGCATGGGGGAGAAAAATAAATAAATAAAGCAGAATTGGTAGTGCATGCAAGGATGCATAGATTAACCTTCGATAATAGACCTATGGGAAAGTATTTTTCCTATCTAAAAATGCAAAACTTAACTAGAAATGCAAAAGGAAAAAACACAAGACACCTAAAGATTGGGAAAATGATAACACAAATGAAATGAAATATAAAACAAACAAAGCTTATTCCTTCATTTGTGTTGTTCGTGGTTGGCCCTTAATGTTGCTTGAATGTGTGCTCCTTTGGATGGCAAGTGCTTCAAATGGATGGAGATGCAAATGGAAATGTAAATGATGAGAGTGATTAAGAGATGAATGCAAAAGATGGGATGAATATAACTAAGTATGCAAAATGAACAATGAACTAGTATGCTAAGTGTGTTATTGAATGCAAGAAGCTCAAATGACTTAGAAGCATAAGTTTGCTAAAAATTACTTAAGGTCCCTTAATGAAGGAAAGATGCGGGTATTTATAGAAGAAATTGAATTCTCTTGAGAATTCAATGGCTAGGATTGAGCCACCATGGCCAATATGTAGGGCTATGGTGAGTTGAGGACTCACAACCCCTCACATATTGACATGTGGAGGATGAAATGTCAAAAGGTCATGGTAAGATGGAAGGGGTACAAATGATGTGGAAGAAGGACAAGTACTTTGAAAGTACCTTAGGGGATGAGAATATTTCCTCAAAAAGGAATTTCTTCTTCCCACATGAGAGGAAAGTGACATATGAGGAATTTTAGTATTCCTCAAAAATCTCCATGGAGAAGAGGAAATTAGTTGGAGAAATAAATGTGAATTAAAAATTCACATGATTGGGAATAATATTGTGGATAAGACAAGGTTCCCAAAGAGGTGAAAAGTACATTGGATAAGACAAGGAACTTAAAAGGGTAAGTGCTTACACACATGTGACTTGATGTGACAAGTCAAAGGTTCTAGAAGACTTGCATGGGAATAAAGAGGGATAAATGTGAATTAAAAATTCACATGGGGAAGAGAGGAATCTTGGATGAATAAATGTGAAATAAAAATTCACACGGGGAAGAGGGATTGTTGACCAAGGTACTGATTAGGCTTAACTGATCAGTAATTAGAAGATAATTAGTGGTTAAGAAATATTAGGAGCCAACTTGCAAAAGTTAGAGGATGTGACACATCCTAATCAAAGATTAGGCATGTGCACATTCCTAATGATGGAATTAGGAGGTTGATTAAGATTAAGGAAAATGATGTGACATGTAGGAATTAAATAAATGTCATATTTATTTAATACCTTAGGGATTCAGAGGAATTAAGGATATTAATTAAATAATAGCAATACTACTTAATTAATGTAGATAAGAGGATGTTTAGACAAAAAAGGGATAAATTTGGACAAATGCAAGTGTCCAAATTTAGGTGTCTACATTTTTCCCCTCTTTGAGATGGTGTTATGAAGTAGCATCATTTCAAAGAAAATTAAAATAGAGAACCTAGAAGAAGATGGTTAGATCGGAAAAGATGCCCCAGTCATTCAAAGGAGTGACTAGGAAGGAAAAATGATGGGGGTGAAGATGAAGAGTAGGGTTTGAGGATGCTCCCTCGAGAGGACATGCGGGTTCAAGAGAACATGGATGTGCTCTCGAAATGGATGAAACGATAAAAGGGTATATGGGGAAGATAATGAAAAGTGATGGATAAGAGAGGATGATAAGCGATAGAAGATTGATGAAGCACAAATGGATTTAAGGACAAAAGGTGATGTTGCCTTAGTCAAGCTACCTGCCAAAAGGGATTGATGATGGATGGAGTGTTGTAAATGAGGGAATGAGATATCCTAAAACAACACGAGGATAGCGAAGGATACATCACAATGAGTGGTATTGATGAGGGAAGGATACATCCCAAAACACCACTAAAGGATAGGGAAGAATACATCCCGATGATGATGATGAAAGTGTTGTTGATGAGGGAAGAATACATCCCGAAACAACACCGAAGGGATAGGGAAGGATACGATGATGATGATAATGATGATGGGATTGAGGCTTCTAACAAGATTGGGGACAAAACCAAGGATTTGATTAGATCATTTTTAATAGATTGAAATGGATGAGGATGGAAGAAAAGATGCTTAGAATAACCACTGTATAGTATTCTAAGAATATTGAAGATATGATGAAATGATGAGGGCTGGAGAAAGTGATGAAGGATGAATGAAATGCAATCCTAATGCAATTTTCCATCTTTAAGAGCACTAATTTTTGATATAGCACAAGACACAACATGCCAGGGTATGAAGGACTAAGGCAAATTGGTGTCTAATGCATAAAACAAACACTGCAAACAAGAAGGCTATCCCAACACCCCAAAGTCATGATGACCTTGGTCAGGCCAGGTATTGGGATAACCACAAGTACATAGGATGCCCCAACATAATGCAAGATCACAAGGATCTTGGTGGGTACTATGTGAGAAAACCAAGAAGACACAAACAAATAAAAGATCAAGATATGCCCCTATGATTACCAGTCAAAGAACACCATGATATGATGGATCAAGGTGACCCTGACGAGGTGTGATAGGGAGCTCAAATGAGAAACAAAATCCAAAAAAATCAAAAGATCACAATCAAGTTCAAATGTCCTTTGCCATAGGATCAAGAGGATGGATGGGGTTGATGAGGTTTGTTAGGAAGGATGCATCCTATGGAGACCAAAAATGATGGATACTAAACTAAAAGATCGTTATGAAATTTGATGCTCAAAATTGATTGGATCTCATGATACAAGTGGATCTCGTTTGTGAAGAACCAACTAGATAAGGGCATAGCTTGATGACACGACACAAGAAATGAGACATAAGACAGAAGACTGACACACCCTAAAGACCTAGGGGTTGGGGGGATGATAAAAGATTAGCCTTGCCTACGTGAAAGCACAAAGCCCTCATAGTTTGATAAGAGACTGATGACTAACCATGGATAAAGGTGGAAAGAGGACGATGGAGACCGATGATGGATGACAGGACTAGACAAATGAAAGGAGCCCTGAGGGTGGATCAAATGATTGACCTTGCCTACGTGAAAGCGTAGGGGAAACGTAATTCGACAAAAGGCCAAAGATAGACGGTGGATGAGGTATCATGATAGGATAACCCTGATAAGGGGATAAAATGATGGGAATGATAGGATGAGACAATATGGAGTAGGTATTCAAATCAATGGATAGAAATGGATGGAATGGAAGGAATGGTGGATGGATGGATTTACTGGCATGTAGGTGCCCAGCCAAACACCATCTGAACATGAGATGGGATGAGGATGGGGATAGGGGATAAGGACAAAGGATGAAAAGGATGCTATTGATGGATGGATAGGAAGATAAATATGGGGAGATGGAAGGGGATGCAAGGGTGGAGGGATAAGAAGACAAGGATGGGGGAGGGAAGGAATTGTTGAGATGGGTAGGAAGACAAGTATGGGGGATGGAAGATATTGTTAGGATGGATAAATGATGTCTCCAAGGACTATGTCACAAAGAAGGATATGCCTCACTCTAGATATGTCATGCATGATGAGGCAGGAAGGATAGAAAATAAAAGGATGGGAAAAGAAGGGAGTGTGATGGATAAAGGTAGGATTCCTGGATAAGGAAGGGAGATTGATGGTAGCAAGCAATGCATACTGGGAGGATAAGGAATACGAAAATGGATAGGGGAGGGGAATGTATGCCAAGAGGTTTCCAAAGCATGCTTCTTTTTTCCCTAGCTATGTCAAGATCACAAGGAAGATGGAGGGGTCGAGATAAATGGATATGACAGGTGGGATGTGGAAGATAGGTGGGATGGAGGAGATGGGTGAAGAGGAGGTAGGTGTCCCCAAGTGCAAAAGTAAACTAGATAGGGGATTTACGCATGATGCCTGTTTGCCATGTTTTCATCATGGTACTTATCCAAGGCGCTTGTTTTTGAAGTTTTCACAATTGGATGAAGGATTTCTCTTTACTATTTTTTTTTGTTTGACAATTTTTGGTTTTTGGTTTTTTGTATTTTTTATGGCATTTTATGAGATGGAAAGATGCAGATATGGGATGGAGGATGAGTGGACGTAGCATACGTGATAAAGCATATGGATGAAGTATTAAGAGCCTGCGTCGGAAGCGAACATGGGATGTTGGAAAATCCATTAGGAGAAAATGAATTGGTGCAAAAGAGTAGATGAATTGAAGCGGGGGTGGATGAGGGAGTAGGTAGAGGCGGTGGATAATGGATGGATGCTGGAAAGTGTATGCAGATGGAACGATGGGGTGGATGCGCGTGATGGGGACAGTGTTCGTGACCAACATGTGGAACATATGGTGAGCGCGAAGTGGATAAAGAATTAATGCGGATGGAGAAATGGGATAATGGGGGAGATGGGATAGTGAATTTTGGGTCATAAGGACCCAAAACAGATTGAGGAGATGGTGGATGAGAATGCGTAGCGTTGGGATTAGAAACTTTGGATGTTGTTATGGATGCTTCATTTGAAGGAATTGCATCTTTTTTCTTTGGGATTTACATGGTTTTGATTTTTGGCTTTGGTGGGCCTTTGGGGCCTACGGATTTGATTTGGATTTTGGATTTGATTTTTCTATTCTTCAACATGTCTTTTAGAGGGGACATGAGGAGCTTTTGATTCATGTGGATGTTTAGATTTATATATTTGTACTTTGGCATCCAAAGTGATTTTAGTAATAGTGGGATGGGTGTGAGGAGATGGATGATGTGGAGCGATGAAGGTAGGATTATGGGGATTACATGTAGATGGTGGATGTGTAGGTACATGCCTTTGTTGATCCTGATTAGGGAACATGGGAGTGGGTTGTTGATGATGGGTGACATGGATGGGTGATTGATGGATGAATAGGACAAGATGGAGGAGGTGATTTTGGGATATAAGGGTCCAAAATGAACTTAGGGCTTGGAGGATGTTTGATAGTGGGTGGAGGGACATAAGGACCCAAAATGGATGGAACAAATGAAGGAGGAATGTGGGTGGTTGTTTTGAAGTGATATGATGGAGGAGGGGGGATGGCAACAAATGATTTGGTGGAGCGATGGGAAGAGCCTATATGTCTTTTGGAAGAGGCTTGTGGAGGCCATATAGAGGTTGCACCAACATCTTTAGATTTTGAGTCTTGAGAAATATGTCCAAGACTTGGCATACATATTTGTTATTTGACTTGGATGGGCTCTAAAATACCTTGCTCATGAAGACCTAAACCTTTTCCTTGATAGTTCATGTTCTTAAGCATTTGATTCATCATAATATTTTTGTTAATTTGGAAGAATGATGTGAGTCCATTATTAGGTGGGGGAGGATGGGTGGCGTATATGCTTTGTTTTTCTTCTGCAAGGAGACCACCATAGAGGAATGTGAGAGTACCAAGGGGATATAAACACAGGGTTAGGATTGTGGAGTTAGATGATGATGGAGGATCATGAGATAGAGATGATGGAATGGCAGCATCTTGATTGAGAGGAGTGCATGGTAAGGGATCATAACAGGAATCAGGTGATGTGATATGATCTAGATTTGTGGTAGCAAGTGATAAAATCTCATGCGATGGAGTGATCAGATCTCGAGTGTCAAGGGGATGATGGGATGGAATGGATGGGGGATTGTGAGCTTGAGGTGGACTAGATGGGATGGTAGGATCTTGATCGGGAGGAGGGAATATGTTGGTATCATTTTGAGAAATCTCTTGGCATGACTCATCTTGTGTGGGTGGCATGATGATGGAGTCTTGGAGGGAATCTTCAATTGGGGAAGATGGAAGGATGGAGGATTCAAAGCATTCATGGGAATGGATTTCAATGGTACTAGGAGTGGGAGAAGTGGATTGGATTTGTGTGTCTTCAATGGGTTTGATGGCTCTCGGAGTAGGAGGTGGGTGTTCAATGGATTCGGTAGGTGATGGTTTCAACAGTTTGAGTAGTGCTAGGAGTGGTAACAACAATGATAGGTGTGGTATGGAGAAGGGTCTCATCACTAGTGACCATGGATGATGGAGTGGGATGACATGGTTCCATGACTTCAAGGTGTGGAGTTGGGGATGTATTCTTTGTTGAGTCCTTGGAGAACTTTTGGAGTGAGAATATTGCATACTCTAGGCTTAGATGGCATGATAGGAGTAGATGAGAGATTAGGGACTGGTGGAGGACTAGGATTATGGATTGGTGGACTAGGGTTAGATGGAGGAATGGTATTGGATGTAGGACTGGGAGTATATGGAGGATTAGGATTGGATGGAGGGTTAAGGTAGGGATATTAGAATGGTGAATTAGGATAGGGGGACATGGACAGTGGATTAAGACAAGAGGATATGGCTGGTGGATTGTAGTAAGGGTATTGGGGTGGTAGATTAGGATGGGAAAATTGAGATGGTGGATTAAGATAGGAAGATGTGGATATTGGATTAGGATAGGTTGATGGGGGTGTAGGATTAAGATAAAAGGATGTGGATGTAGGATTAGGATGGGTAGACTGGTAAGGAGGATTAGGATAGGGAGACATGGATGAGGAATTGTAATAGGAGTATTGGGATGGTAAACTAGGATGGGAAGATTGGGATAAGAACATGCGGATATTGGACAAGAGGATGATGACGAATATGGGGGCGGGGAAGATATTGGATATCCCTTGTCAAAAGTAGCATAATGAGCATGATTAGGCATGTATGAAGACCTAACGGGATAGCTTGGAGGAATAATTAGATTTTGGAAAGTGGGTGGGGATAGCTTACTAGTGATGATAGCATCAAGGGGATCTATGTCATATACCTCTTGATCAACAAGACTTTCGTTATCGTCGTCGATGTAATTAAGGTTTCCCTTAACTACTATTGATGGAGGATAAGGATTCATAATGATAAAAGGATAAATAGAATGGATCAAATATTTTGGATGGAAATGGATTAAAGATCAAATCGAGATTTAGGTCAAGCTCAGATTGAGATTGGATTAAATCTTAGATTAGGATGATTGGATGATGCGATGGGATTGATTTTGATGATCGGATTTGATTATCAAAGGATGACTACAACACCAGATCTGCTTCAAGATGGAAGCAAATTGATTGGGTTGAAGGTGATTGGATAGGGATGTGATTGGATTAGATTAGATAAGATCGATCAATGATTAATAAAATCGAATGATGGATCAGATAGGATGACGAAAGGGATTGGAAAACCTTGTTTAGAGATTACCCTAGGTGACTTAGGATACTGATTGATCATATTAAAGGATAAATGGATGATTGTGACACCGAATCTACCTTGAGATTGAAAGTGAATTGATTGGGCCGAGGATGATTACTTATGACACCAAATCTACCTCGAGATGGAGGTGAATTGATTAGGCCAAAGATAATGATTGACTTAGGATGGATGACAATCCTAAGCAAGTGTTGATGATGATGATCAAATTCAAACACCTAGGTCAATTTGGATGAAGAATTTTGAAATGAAGTTTAAGGGATTTGGATGGGGAAAACAATGATGGATGACACAACCTAGAGATGCTCTAAGAAAAATGATGAATGAATGATATTTGGAAAGTGAAAATGGACTAAAGTGTGGATTATGAATGAATGAAAGGTGATGCAAATGACAAGGTTTTAGGTCCCTAATTGTTTGATTTTATGGATTGGGTAGTGTCACTTAAATGAAAAGACAGATTCACTAGATGATGGAATGGGTTCCCAAAATGGCTAAATGAGGTCTCTACGAAGGTTCCCTAAACAACAAAATGGGTTCTCCTAATGGTGAAATGGGTTCCCTGAATGGCTAAATGATTCTTCTATATGGATGAACGGGTTTACGGAATGGGGGAACAAATGTTCAGAATAGATGAATGATTGGTCAAAAAAAGGAAATGATTGCTTGGAAGGGATGAATGATTGGTCGAAATGAGTAAACAAACACTTGAAATGGGAGCTAACTCTTGAGACAAGTAGATAGATGCTCAAAATGGATGAACGAGTGCTTGGGAAGGATGAATGACTCTCAAAATGAGGAGATGAAGGTTTGAAATAGATGAACAATTGGTCAAAAAAAGGAAATGATTGCTCAGAAGGGATGAATGATTAGTCTAAAGGAGTAAACGAGCACTCAAAATGGGGGACTGACTCTTGGGACAAGGAGACATATGCTCAGAATGGATGAACAAGTGCTTGGGAAGGATGAATGACTCTCGAAACGAGGAGATAAAGGTTTGAAATGGATGAACAATTACTCAGAATGAGTGAACGAACAAGAGAATGAATGATCAGAAAGCACGCAATGAGAGAATGAATGATCGAAAAGGGTGAATGATAGCTCAAAATGAGTAAACAATTGATTAGAATGGATGAATGAATGTTCAAATGGGGAGACTGACTCTCGGAATGGATGAAAAATTACTCAAAATGAGTAAACGAATGAACAATTGCTTGGATGGAGAGAATGAATGTTCAATATGGATGAACATTTACTTAGAAGGAGAGAACTATAGATCAAAACAAGAGAACAATTGATTAGAATGGATGACAAACTCTTGGAACGGGGATATGGAAGCTTAAAATGGATGAAAGATTACTCAAAATGAGTAAACAAATGATCAGAATGGGAAAATAGATTGATGGAATAACGGAACGGGTGATTGGAATGACCAAACAAGAGGTGAAATTGGTTGTTTGACTCAGATGGGTGAACTTGTAGGGAAAGTTTTCTTGTTTGAATTAGATGGGTGAACTTGCAGGGTAGGTTTTCCTATTCAATTAAACGATAGATGATTTTGACAAAAGCAGGCTATAAAATGACTGAGATACAGGGCAGGTTCACCCCTATTGAGGGCAAGTTTGCCCAAGTTGAGGGAAAGGTCACCTATGTCAGTTGACTTAGACTCAATTTAGATAAAAATGGCTATGAAAAAGGACTAAAAATGTTGCAAACAACAAGCAAACGACAAGAAACACACTAGTTTTGCACAAAGAAGATAGCTCAAACAACACAAGCCTAAGATTAGTGAAGAGGGTATGGGCAACACAGTCCTTAATCTAGGATGAACAAGGCATTTAGGGAGTCCTTGATATACGCTTGATACATGAGGCCCAAACTGTGAACACCAGCCTGTCACAAGTGTGAGTTGGGAACCCCAGCGAGATACTGAAGGCTCAGACCAACTCTTCACGTCTATCTAGTTATCACCCTAGCTTCAACACTCTTCCAGACACGACGTGACTAGATTGAGGTATAACTTTTGCTCTCCCCCCTTTGTATACCTTGCCAGTACATGTGGTTGGAGTTTTCCCTTGGGGTGATGAAATCCCCAAGTAGGTTCCACTAAGAAGAGAATGCTAACCATTTTTGGCTACTCCCCAGGCTCACACGAAGTGCAAGGGGAAAGCTTAAATGATATAATACCCCCTTGGGTAACAAAAATAACTTATGTAAGCTATGATTTCTCTTCACCCAGGATCACCAAATGGCACAAGGGGATTGGATACGTCAATAACTTACCCACAAACACAACAATCAAAGTTTTGGCTCCCCTATTTAGACTATGTGCCTAGATATTTAAGAAAATGATAAAACATACAATTAGATCTGTCAGCCCTACAACAAATATGTTAGGAGTTTATATTTTGGTCTTCAATTAGCATTGAGGGCTGCACAAACATTAGAAAAACTTAAAAATGGTCTCTATCTAGGGTTGGTTTACCCCCCTGGGAGGGAAAGTTCACCTCTCTACAACAAACAGTCAGTAAAAAGTGCAGAAAAATAGATTTTAATGCTCAAAAGGGTGACCCTATAGGGTAGGTTCGCCTGTTTGCACCAAAAAAATAGTAAATAGTTCAAAAACTAGATTTTAATGCTCAAAATGAGCAACCCTATAGGGCAAGTCCGCCTGTCTATAGCAAACAGTTAGAAGCAAAGAGCAAAAATAGTGTCTAACACCTAGAAGGGCGACCTTGTAGGGAAGGTCTACCTTTCTACAATAAACAATTAGAAACAAAGAGAAAAAATAGTGTCTAACA
>VDFB02373365.1:137144765-137342663 GCA_007258455.2 Sequoia sempervirens
CTTGGATAATGAGCTTGTTTCAATCAGTTTTATTGAAGAAAATTGATGAAATCGATGAGAGATATATGTGAAAAATGATGAAAGCTAATATAACATGGTATGTGCTAAGATGTATGCTGTAAATGTGTGCAAATCTATTCTAAATGTATGCAAGATTTAAAGATGAAAATCCTAATTCCAAAATATGCTAAATGGATACAACTAAGTTACCATGTAAGCCATTAATGGATGTTGTAAGCTGCTATGATCAAGATTTTAAACTAAAAAAAGATAAATGTATGCTAAATATGGATGCAAATGAGAGTAATTCTAACATAAGTTTACTATTAAAAGATGGATCCATTTGTCTCCAAATAGTGATCTATTTATGGGAGAGCAAATGAGAAAGTGATGGTTAAGATTGAAACAATTAATCAATTATCATGATGGAAAGATGGAGGCATGGATCATGGATTCCCATTGAGGGTTGAAAATGCAAGTTGATATTTAATCAAGGGATCACAATTATGAAAAGAAGCACACTTTCAAAACTTGCTCAAGAAGTTTCTTGAAAGTTTGTTACAAAAAAGAATATTCCCTTTTTTGAATGAGTGTAAAGGGAGAATATTTTCATGCAAGTGGGTGTGAGAGGAAAATTAGCATTTAGTTAATTAAAACCAAATTTTAATGTGCAAAGGGAAGGAATATTCCATGAGAATATTCCCTTTTGGAGGAATGTACAAAGGAGGAATACTCTCAAGGAATATTCCCTTGCAAGTGGGAAGGTGAGGATAATTAGCAATTTAGTTAATTAAAACTAAATTGCAAATGAGAAATCAAGGGATTAGATTGAAAAGATCAATCAATGGTCAACAATGAAAGGAGGATGAAACATGGATTGAGGATTCCAATCCATGGTCAAGGTTAAAAGTTGACAAGGATCAATTAATTTAATCAATGGTCCAAATTAGCTTTCAACAAACATACTTCCTAAGAATTAGGAAGAGGTTAAGAGATATTTTAGAGGAATGAGTGCACAAAAGAGGATATTTCATAGGAATATTCTCTTTTGGAGGAATGTGTAAAGGAGGAATATTCCAAGAATATTCCCTTGCAAGTGGGAAGGTGAGGATAATTAGCAATTTAGTTAATTAAAACTAAATTTAAATGTCCAAGATGGAGAATAATAGGATATTCATTAAATTACTAATTTATTTAATGAAAAGGAGAATGTAAAATGATATTTAATTAAATAGTTTAGGGTTATTTAATTAAATAAGAGGACCTAGGGTTTAAATTAAATAATTTTCATTATTTAACTAAACAAAATGAAATGTTAGTGTGAGAAGGGGCGAATTAACCCAATTAGGTCAATTAGATTAATAGGTGAAAAATGAGGCATTTAATTAAATAGCTAGGCTAATTTAATCAAATAGGCGAAAAGAAGATGGATTTTAGGATGAAATGATGTAATATATTGAATTTAAGTGTGTAATACCATTTAGGACATTTTTAAGTATCTACAATGCCTATAACTTTGCCTCTGCTAAGCCCAATTGTTTTTCATCAATATCTTTAGCCGTGGAAGACACACCACCCTAAAAATTTGGATATAAATACCTTTAATACATACCATTATTACCTTAGAACCACATGGAAAGATTCTACAAAGTGAAGTAGTACAAACCACAAAATTGTTCCTCTATTATATTGAACATGCATTTAGGAACTTAGCCAATTCTCCAAAACACTTAGTCTTCTTTGGACCAACACTTCTACATTTCTACAGGGGGTTGCCATCAATGAAAACACCATACACTATCATTGCTCATGTTTCCAACAATGTCACACTTTATCATTAATGGCAACACACTTGTCCAAAACACTCCCCCTTTGACATCAATGGAAAAGGGCTCTCTGCATCACTCGCCCTTTACATATTATCTCCCCCTATTTGTGTTATCCAACACCAAAAAGACAAAACTATACCACAACTCCATCTACTAACTCTGCATATCTACATTGAAATCAAAAAATTGCATATACAAAGAAAAAATGTATATCTTAACTAGATGAGGGTAAAATACCTTTATAAGACACCTTCAATTTTGCAAGGTGTGCCTCCCAATCCTTCTTTTCAACCTCCCAGTCCTTCTTGGCAAAGGAAAGCATATGGAACTGACTTTCAAACTGAACATAGAGGTTTTCCCCTTCTTCCAGAGAACTAGGCACTGGATTCTTTTTCACAACATTCTCAACATTAGCTAAAACTTTAGTAAAATATCTAAGTGTAAGACTTACCATGTCACATAGCATATTATATTGCTTTATGATTTTCTCTTTTTGTTTCTATAGTAGAAAGAATTAACTATGTAGATTTTCAATAACTACTCTTGTAGCTCCATCTACATCGCTCACCAGATCATAAACACTTGAGGCCTAAGAAATTTGAGACTCAATTGAGCCCATCTAATTCTTAATGCTCCTTATAGAAGTTGATCACTTCAAACATAATTGAAATAATTTTTTGGCTTCTTCCAAACACCTTTGAACTTCCTTCAAGTTGCCATGTAGCTTGGTATGTTCAGTACTACACTTATCAAAAACACCAACTAACCTTTTATCAGTGACTTTATTTTCCATTTCCTTCTCTATCTTCTCTTCCAACCCAATAGAATACTCAAAATAATCAAGCAATAACCTCAATTATTGCACACCAGATAAAGAATTTTCAATAGTTATTCTGAGAAGGAATTCTTGCAACACTTTAATAGCTTCATCCACCAACTCAGTACTCTTCTAGCGAGTTTGAAGAATCTCCTTCCTTGTAGAGGCATGAAATACATCACCAAGTTGTATCTTATGTAGATGGGAAATCTTATCCAAGTCCACTTGACCTTGTTGCATAGGAATCTACAACAATTATGCAAACGCCATCGATTGAAATTGTAATTGCATATCCAATAGATCTTTTAATGAATCTCTAGAGGGTCTGAAGGATTCACCACCTATTTTTGTGCTCTCTTCTTCATTTTTATTACTCTTCCCTATCTCATTACTGGTAGAACACTCTTCTGCAAACTTTCCAACTTTTGGAGGCAAGGTTTCTTCTTTTTGTGCTTCAGTCTTCTTCTAGACATCTTTCTTATCTTATTTACTCTCCACATTCAAAGGGGTTTTACCTACCATTTTTTCTTCTTGTTGATCATGCCCATGCTTATGTAGTTCATTGATTGGGTAATTACTTTTCAGGAGGGTTGTAACTTGTTGCATCTGATCTTCATCACTCAGAGGAACTCCCAACTCTTTAGCAAGTGTTTCAACTATCTACAATGTCTCTTTCCTTAGCCTTTCTATACCATCCTTATCTCTACTCATTAGAGTACTAACTCTTTGTTTTGTCTTGAATTTATTGCTATACAATTGAGACAACTTGAGTCTATCCTCATGAGACAACGAGGAACCAATCTTCTCCAAGGAAAATGTCTTCATCTTTGCATCCTCTGTAATAGCCTCTTGTCTTCTCACATTCAACACACCTTTTAGATCATCTAGCAATTGATCCTCAATATCACTCAGGCCAATATTAAATGACACCATATATTTGACAATGGATTTTTCAATTATTTCCTTCTCTTCATCATTTTCATTTGGATACATTGTAGTTGTATCTTTTAGGATCCCAAACTCTAAAATACCACTAAATAGTGCATCTAACTTCATAGGACTATGCATCCAGACTAGAGGGGTATCTTTTTTCTCTTTTCCCTTATCTACACCGGTCTCTTCATGAGAGACACTAGATTTCCTTTATTGAACCAATTGGGGTCCTTCCTCTTCCTCTTCACAACTGACATACTTTTCTCTAGTTGTCTTTTCTTTCCTTCTCTTTGGAGAATTTTGTTGCACAAAGGTGCTTGATGTATCTTTCTTCTTAGAACTACCTATAGGCTTTGTTCTGGAGAACTTTAGAACATCAAGAGTCGGGACTGAGGTCTTACTTGACCTTCTTATTCTTGGGGTAGTCTACAGAGGAGAATATGTGTCCTTAGATTTCTCCATAGGGGCTTCAGGGGCACCAAACTCCCTTTCCAAATCAACTTTCATCTTCTAAACCTTCTCTACAATATCCTTCTTCTTTTCTAGGTTTTCTTTGCTTGATTTCTCTTCATAGGTACCAAACCTATCCATTGTAGGATCTCTAGGTTTACTCAACACAACCTCTACAAGGGGAACAATCTTATATTTTTCTACCTCATAACCAAGCTCTATGACCCAAATAGTTCTAGGTTTAGCTGCTTCCATATAGCAGTAGTCTTTACTAACCATAAATGTTGTGTTTCTTATACTTATTCACAACACTAGCCAAAATTATATATCTCTCTTGCATTATGTCTTGAAATGTTTTGAAAAATCCCCATAATGTTGACTTCCAGGATTCAAAATCTTCAAATCTCCTCAAGTGATCTCTAAATTGTACAGCTATCAAAATACTATCATCGCATACAACATTCTTTGTTTTGGGAAACTCATTTAGAAATTAAAACAACAAAAAAATAATTAGGGTACCATACCAAAAAGGGTACCTTGAGTCTTTTATCTTCTGCAAATTCTCCAATAATTGCAATCTTAGGAGCTCACACAAATCAATGTCTATACCTTCCTTCACCATCTGGTATGTAGTATGTATTATTGTGGCAAACATAAAATTCTCTCTATTTGTATAGAAGATGTTGTAACCAATCATCATTGAAGCATATCTAACCACCAGATCTTCAATGTCATTTATAATTAGGGAATGCTTGTCAAACTTCACACCAATGAGCTTCATCACCACTTCATTCTTTACTACCTTCAATACTAAAATTGTTCCTATGGAACACAAACTACTGAGAGCCCTAATTGCATCTTTAGTGATCATGTGTGACATGTCTAACCACACAAATTTTTCATGCATTCTGCTCAGGACATACTTTACCCACTCATCTTCATAATATAAATTGGGAAAATCTGTCCACACATCCAATTTCTTCTCTATCAAGATGGCATAATTTGGTTCCAACTCAAAATCATCCCTAGTTACCATCTTTTTCTTGAATTCTACCAACTTCAAGTGATCATACTCATCTATCTTTGTATAAATGTAAATTCACACATCCTCAGTGTGCATCACACCACTAAGAACCCTAAAAAGTGCACCTTCAAGATCCATTTTCATTGATTTGTATGGGGTGCTTCTTGAACTTAGTTCCTGGCCTCTCAAGCACATCAATAAATTATGGAGTAAATATTTTGCACTTCTCTGAAACTAGGGTTTTGCAAGAAATAGTAAATACCTCGTGAATCTTCACTAGTAGGGTTTTTCTCAACACCAAAATTTCCTTCCCTCTTCTCTCCACTTCAAATGCTTGAGCATAAGTGAATTTTAGAATGTGCGAAATGAGATATAAACACATTTCTAGTGACCTAATATGTGCATTAATTGCAGAAGAAAAAGTTAGGTTCAAAATCTATCAAACCCTCTCTGTGATATCATAGACACTCCCAATCACTCTAAAAATCTCTGCAACAAGAGATTTCTCACTAGATATCTCACCAAATGATCAATAATATTATCCTATAAATGCACCAGTATATTGAAGATAAAAGAATCTTGCCTTTGGTAGGGGGTGGAAACTTTTTTGCTAAAACTTCCCCTGAGCCAATGCTCTCTATCTAGCTTTTGGAGGAAACATCTGCACCAAAATTTGGCACAGAGTTATTCTTCACCCCATTCTCTTCCTTTTTCTTTCATATCTTGTTCATATCCTTCTTTACCTCAATCAAATCAACCTTCTTTACCAAATCAATCTTCTTTTGTGAAATAGAGGGTGTGAGCAAGTGTAATTCCTATCTAAATATGCAAAACAAAACTAAAATGCACAAAGAAACAACACAAGACACCTCAAGATTAGCCTAAGTAAAGCACAAACAAAGAAAGAGATGAAGTTAGATTGGTTATACCTTCCTTTTTCTAGTGTCGAAATCCTTGGTTGGCCCTTGATTTGAGTTTGACTATGTGCTCCTTGGATGGAAATATGAATGCTATATGCAAGGTGGTTGATGCAAGATGATGATGGTGAATGCACTAATGGAGGATAAAATGACAAATGCTTAAAATTGGCTAGACAATTTGGTAGCATGAGGGTACTAAATTCTTAAGTTGTTCTAAATGAATGAAGAGGGGGGGTATTTATAGAAGAATTTGAATTCTCTAGAGAATTCAATGACTAGGATTGAGCCACCATGGCCAAGATGCAGGGCTATGGTGAGTTGAGGACTCACAAGCCCTCACATCTTGTCATGTGGAGGGTGAAGTGGAAAAGGACATGATGAGATGGAAAGGGGTACAAGTGATGCGGAAGAAGGAAAAGTACTTTGAAAGTACATTGGGAGATGAGAATATTTCCTCAAAAAGTAATTTTGTGTTCCCATATGAGAGGAAAGTGACATATGAGAAATTTTAGTATTCCTCAAAAATCTCCATGGAGAAGAGGAAAGTAGTTGGAGAAATAAATGTGAATTAAAAATTCACATGATTGAGAATAATCTTGTGGATAAGACAAGGTTCCCAAAGAGAGGTGAGAAGTACCTTGGATAAGAAAATGTCCTTAAAAAGGTAAGTGCTTACACACATGTGACTTGATGTGACAAGTCAAAGGTTCTAGAAGACTTGCATGGGAATAAGGAGAGTCTTGGAAGGATAAATGTGAATTAAAAATTCACATGGAGAAGAGAGGAGCCTTGGATGAATAAAATGGAATTTAAAATTCCAATAGGGAGGACAAAGGAATTTAATATTCCTTGGGAGATGAGAGAGTTGACCAAGGGGGTGATTAAGCTAGTTAATGAGGGATTAGAAGAATGTTAGTGGCTAATTGAAGATTAGGAGCCAGCTTGCAAAATTTGGAGGATGTGACACATCCTAATCATGGATTAGGAATGTGCACATCCCTAATGATGGGGTTAAGAAATAGATTAGGATTAGGTGAGTGGAGGAGAGATAAAGGGAATTAAATAAATGTATTATTTATTTAATTCCTTTAAGAAAGGAAAAGGGTAAGGTATTTAATACCTTAAGGGTTTAGATGATTTTAAGGGTATTAATTAAATAATAACGATATTACTTAATTAATGCAAATGAGAGGATAATTAGATGAAAAGGGATAAATTTGGACAAATGTAAGTGTCCAAATTTAGGTGTCTATAGAGGGTTTCACATTCTTTCCTCTACTAAACTTAGTTATGTGTCTTGGTTTATTGCATTTATGACATTTAAAACCTTTTTGTTGAGAAAAATTACTTCTTGCTAGTTTAGATTTACATTCAAAAGCCTTGTTCCCAAACTCATTGCATGTATAATAGTAACCATTGAATGATTGGAACATCATACCATTATTATAACCATACATCATCTGAATTCTGCAATCACTAGGCTTGTGACCAAATCTATTGTATATATAGCATTGACTAGAGAATGATTGAAAGTTCTAATTCATTCTGCTTCTACACTCTACAACTCTATGTCCAAATTTATTGCAAGAGTAACAATAACCATTAGTGCAGTTGGTTGTCTAATAGAAGGTATCTTGAAATCTTTCTTTTGGTTATAGACCTATTTTACATTGCTCTTCTTAATTCCGATCTTCCTTTGTTCATTATTCTTCTTTTCAACATTATTTAGACTCTAATTCTCCTTTGAGCTTTCTCCTTTTTCAAACCCTAATCTGTCTTTGTCCTTAGAAGCCTTTTGAATATCAAGCATATCATCTAGAAAGGTGGAGATCTTGAATTCATCCTCTTGAATATTTTCTTTATCTAGATTATCCTCAAAGTCATAATCTCTTCTTCAGGTTTTGAACATTCTGAAGACTTGTCTTTCAATTTGGAATTTATGCAGTTTTCAACTCTTTTTCCTTCTTCAGCTTTCACTTTTAGATTAGTGATTGTCGCATTTGATTTCCTGAGCTACTCATTTGTTTCCTTGAGTTTTTCTTTAACTTTCTTGAGTCGTTCCCTCAATTTCTTGATGCACTCATCTGCTTCCTTAATATTTTATTCTAAATCTCTATTCTCACATTCTACTTTATCTAGATCATCAAGAGCAGATTTAATTCTCCTTCCATATCAACTTCACGGTCTTCTTCTATAAACCCTTCCATTATAATCTCTTCCAAAGGGATTGGATACTTCCTAGATTCCATGTTTCCAACCTCCAATATCTACCTCAGTGGTTAATCCAATTGAAGGAACCTTGCTCTAATACCAATTGTTGAACACTCAAAATACTAAGAGGGGGGTGAATTAGTATTCACTGAAATTCATTAACTTCATCAACTTAAACATGGATTCAAAGCATCTCATCAAACTTTTATAAATGGAAAATAATAATTAGAACATGCACCACATTAATAAACATGAGAACACTAGATTTACGTGGAAAACCCTTGGAAGGGAAAAATCACAGTGAGGATTGTCTCACAATATATTATAACTGGTTATAATGGATTACAAAATGGAGGACTCACTATCCAAAAAGAAAGGCTCACTTCCCATAGGACTCACTATCCAAAATATAAAAGAGAATAGAATAATGGCTCACTGCTATATTTTGAATTGCTTGCAATGCATCCACAACATGCTAAAGACAGTTCCAATTAGACTTGGAAAATTGACTTTACACACTTCATACTTCACCACTATCACTATCACACTTATCACTTCTTCACATTATCACACTCTCATACATAATAGCTACATGCATCCTTCACACACTAAATCAACCTTCTATATATACCACAAACACCCATAACATCAATTAGGTCACCCTAATTATATGAACCATGTGACACCATAACCTATCAACTCAAAACTCCATCACACATACCTTGTGAAAGGAACCAAAATGTGTACATCACCAAAATATGTTGGAATGACCTATGATTACTCCCATAAATCTGTTTCTTACACAATTCAATTCTACACAACCCCAAATCCCTTAGGTCGACACTGCATTGTAAAATTGGTGAAGCAACACCTGAATGAAAAAAAAATCATCCATAGCTCGATGCGTAAACCACCAAACCACTTGCCACTTGGAGTGCATACACTTCTGACATCCTCAAAAACTTCCTCAATACTACACATCATAATAATTATCTGCAATGGAATGTAGAACAATCCAATATTCACTCTAGACCTGTAACTTTACATCTGTTAATCCTGATACTCTATCATCAATATCTTCAGTTGTGGAAGACATACCGCCCTAAAAATTTAAATATAAATACCTTCAATACATAGCATTATCACCTCAAAACCACATGACAAGATTCTGCAAAGTGGAGAAATGTGAACCACAAAATTGTTCCTCTGTTATACTAAACATGCATTCAGGGACTTAGACAATTCTCCAAAACACTTAACCTTCTCTGGACCAACACATCTACATTTCTACAATGGGTTTCCATCAATGAGAAAACCATACACTATTTCCAACATAACCGTGGACCTATCACACTTAGGATTATTGCTAAGAGATAACTCTACTATGCGCTTTGCCTTGAACTTTTGATATGACTTGAAAAAAAAAATTCACAAGGCTCTATAGGTTACATAGGATGAGGCCAAAATAAGTCCAATGAAAAATTTTCATGGGAAGACAAAGGATTAAACCCACTATGATGCATTGTAAATATCTCATTACCAAAGGGAAACTTTATGAACTTGTGAATGACCGGTGGGATGGTATTCATGGAGCATAGCCATGAATAACCTAGATTCACACAAAATTGGTCTGAAAACGGGATGAGGGAGAATGATACATCTAATTTTTTAGGTCCAAATTTGAGAGGAAGAGTGATAGAACCTATCGTAGGGCAAGAAAAACCATCACGATTTTTTATCCATGCTTTTGATTGTTCATAAGTATCTTGATAAATATCTTAAATAAACAAGAATTCCCCAGTGATCACATTCTCTGCAATGCATGATCAATAAGTATTTCTTATGCAGGTTTTTTATTGATACAACCAACAATACAGAGAGGGCCATTAGGTGCATGTCTAAGTGCATCATCATTAGTGAAAGCAATGTCAGGTAACACAATGGTTTTTCCTTTATGAGGTTGCACATCCACAAAATAAACCATTGTTTGTAGACCATATCCATTACTATTGTAGATTTCATTAGGTGTATCAATATTCATCTCATCATTCTTATCATCACAAGCTTGCACAAAGTTGGTTGCATGATTAGGCATGGGATTGGTAAAAAATTGTAAATTTTTGTTAGGAAAGGCAACTAACTTATTCCCTTTATCATTAACACCACCCAATTGAATATGATTAGAATAAATGAGGTCTTGAACTTGATGTTTAAGACACATGCATTGTTTTGTATCATGTCCATTTATGCAGTGATATTGGAAAAATTCACTTGGGCTAAAACTTGGGGGTAGAGGTTTGGTTGTATCCATAGGTCTAATTGGAGGCAAGCGGATTAGGTTCTTTCCCAAAAGTTGCAACATAATTGAATGGAGGTAATCAGGTAGAGGGGTAAATTATCTATCTTTTTCCTTAAATTGGTATGGGTTTGAACTTATGGTAGCAACTTGAGGCTCAACATTATTTATTTGGGATGTATTTATCTTTAGAAAGTCTTTATTTGGCTTCTTGAATGGTTGGTAATTATTTTTATGTACGTGCTTAGATTTCTCAGTATGAGCTAATGAAGAGGCTTCTTCATTCTTACCAACCAAATTTTGATAGTCACAAAGCACTATACATAAGCTTATAAATGATGGAAATTTCATTAATAGGACTTTTTCCCTTATGTCCTTTTGCAATTTGTCAATGAAAATTATTTGGATTTTCACATCAGGAAGAATTAGATTCACTTGTGGTAATATCAACTGATAGCAGTTTATAAAATCTGTAACCTTTTCACCTTGTTTTTGTTTGCATCTCATCAAATTAGTTATGTTGATCTTAAGACCAATGTTGACTTGAAAATAATTGAGAAAAGCATCAACAATCTCATTAAATGAGTGGATTGATTTTTTAGGAAATGAACAAATTCATTCCAAGGCCATACCTTTCAATGACCTAAAGAAATGTTTAGCTAGGAGCTTATCCTCAAAAATAAAGTCACTACACATGGCAGTATATGTTAATATGTGATTACTAGGGTCCCCTTTACCATTGTACTTGTCAAATCGAGGGAGCTCTATATTTTTTGGAATTTGTGCTTTCAATATTTCAACTGACAATGGGTTTATTTTGACATATTGTGATGGTTTTCCACTTTGGTTTTCGGTTCATTGTTGAGATTTGTTATTGAAGTGTCACATTTTGTAAAAGTTAGTTTATAATAGAATCATTGTTTGACATGTTTTAGGAATGAGGTGAATATGGTGGAATGGTGTATGTGTTTGGTGGGCTACTATGTTGTGAAGTTATGAGTGGGGATGGAACTTGAGGTGTAAAATGTGAAGAGCCAAAACCATAAGGATTTACAGTGGAAAGATCTATTGTTGAAGTTGTTCCAATGCTTTATTGTATGGTGGAGGAAAAAATTGGATTTGTATATGTAGGAATAGAGGCTATAGTGGTAGGGAGGGAGACTTGATTTACTCCTTGACTTTGAGAGTATCCCAAAGCTTGAGCATAACTAGCCATTGTAGGCATATTATCACCAACTATATGAGTTAGGCTACACACAACCTCTAATCCATGATCATTTTAAGCAGAACTTTTCCTCATGTTTTTAATTATAGGAATCGAAGTACCAAAAAAGTATTCAATACTCACATATTCTTGAAGTTTTTCTAAATATTTATCCAATTTTCTTAGTTTGTCTTCAAGAACATGGACAACCATAATCTCAACATCATTAAAGTTGAGTGCTTGTGAGGTTATCATTGACATGGTAACATCAAAAATAGAGTCCAAAATGGGTTGAGTATTGACAACACTTGTCATGAGAGATTTTGAAGACTCGTGATCCATAGTGGATGTAAAACCAACACAGGATTCCAATATAAGCCTAGAACTATGTCTCACTGAAGTGTTAGCAATTGGACACTAGGTCATGAAACTCATACAAATTCCAAAACACTAAGTGTACCCACTATGAGTATTAAACTGACAAAAAAAAATAACAAAATAGCTAGAAACAAGAATCAGACAACATGAGCAAATAGGAAACACATTAATAGAAATTTGTGAAAAAGTTTTTTTTGACAATGCACAACAAGATAGGGTCGTCCAAGGGCATATGAGTCTTGTTCAAGGATTCTGAAAGTTCAAAGTTTGACTTTGTACTACACTATTTAAGGATTATAATTCTACTTGAAGACAACTAAAACAGTAAACATTTTTCCAAAATTTGCTTAATATATCTCAATTTTATGCAAAATGCAAGTATGCAATGATGTTGAAGATTTTTGAACAAATTTGAACGCAAGTTTTAGATCTAAAATGTAATAATTGAATGATTAAAAGATGCAGAGACCTAAAAATGATAATTTTTTAATGCAAATTTTGACTCTAAAAAATGCACTTTCTTTCACTAAATGAACTAAATGCAAAATGCCAAGTACAAAATGTAGTTATGAGTTTTAGACTAAGATTTGCAAGTATAGGAAAACTGAGCAGATAGAGATAGGAAAGTGTGAAAAATATTGTTAATGGACCTATACAAAGACAGGGTCACCCAAGGGCATCTAGGTCCTTGTTCAAGGTTTTGAACATTGAAAAACTAAATGTCTAAGTTGTTGTTTAAGGTTGTTGTTCCTATATGCAAATAGGTTTGACAGTGTCTGCTTTTCCAAAAATTTCTAATGTAAATGTATGACAATTTTGAAACAAAATGACACTTTTTTTAGTGCAATTTTGAAATGAAGATCTAATTTAAATGATTGAAACACACCCTAATACAAGCTATGATGCAATATGGATACAATATTTTTGGATTTTTATAATACAAATATGAAACCTTGAATGAAAGATACAAAAAAATGATGTAAAACCTAGATCTAGGGTTTGAAAGACTACCAAATCATAAAGTTATGATGCAAATGTCGAGTTCACCAAAATGAAACATAGAAAAAATGTGGACCCAAAATGTTTAAAACCTAGGTTTCTTTAGGATCATTTTTCTATATTGCATTAGAAGGTGGATCAACAAGCTCAATAGATTAACTATCAACCAAAGAGGTGAGCCAATTGGACCGAGACCCACTTTCTTAGGGCCTTGAAAATGAATTGGAAATGATTTAGAAGGATTAAATTTATTAGAATATATGACCTAATATGAAAAATTCAATAAACTAGAAATAAATAGATTGGAATAGTAATCTGCAAGTGGATCTAGGAGATGTCTGATGATATGTGCTTGTCACCAAAAGTTGGATCTGGCATGTGCAGAGGGATAGAGTCACCTAGGGGCATATGGGTCCTTGATAGGGATCCTAAAACTAATTTTGTAGTCCTCTGATGTTGGATTCGAGCTTCTGTTTCCTAGATGCAAACTTATCAAAATATCGTCAGTAAATTTTGTAGGTGAGTTTTTGTGGCTTGATAAGATGTATGACAAAAAATACAACAATGGAGAATTTTCCTTCAATTTCTCTTCAATCCTCTTAAACATATAACTTGCACATTCAAAGAGAGGGAAAATTTTGTGCCATATAGGGGATTTCCTCAATCAAACCCCGTGTTAGTTTTTTCCACTTCAATAATGACAATACCAATGATAAATACTAATATAAAGGAAGGAATGATGAAATCATAATGTGTTACAACTCACCACCCTCCAATGGATTCCTTGAAGGACTGAATTCATGCACATCACCTCAAGGATCTTGGATCTTTCTTGATATATTTGCTTGAATGCTTGGAGACCTGCAACAATATCAGCCTTCACAAAATATGAACATGAACACACATAGAATTTGACATCATGTTGGATCTTGAATTGTTGCAATAAACTCTGATAATGTTGCTCCTGACTTACTCTTGAATGTTCTCAATGTTCACCTCTATCTTGTTAGGTTTGAAATGATAAAATAATTAGGTATTTATATGCAATTATTCTAATTCTTGAAATTCAAATTCCAAAAGCTGACAATTGAAATTTGAATTCTAAATGTTAAAATTCCACCAACAAAATATTAAAAATTGGTTCCTGAAAAGATAGGGGGACCCATACACCCATGGGTGTATGGATCCTAGCCCTATCTACTAGTACATTAAGTGTCAAGATCATAAGATTAATTCTTTGCATTTATTCAATGTTTGCAACTTTTTCGGAAAATGATAAAAATAGGCTTTGGAATGTATAATTTAGGAAATTAGGGACTTAATTAAGCTCATTAATTTAGGGTAGCCAAAAAATTGGGTGAAAATTGTTAAGGTATAAATTTTTCTAAACTACATATAGATATGAAAAAAGGTTAATATAATTAAATAATTAAAGATTATTTAATTATTATGGATGAAAAATGAAAAAATGTTAGATTGTTAATTAATATAGATAGAAGAAATGATAAGGATAATGATCAAATGGAAAGATAAAAATGCATTAGTCATTTTTAGGTGTCAACAGATAAATTTTATAGGATGATATAGTTAGAGGTTGGAGGCAATGGAGGATGGAGGAAATTTATCATCTTGCATGATAACACTAGTTTCATCTTGAGTCCCTTCATGGAGCAAGGGGGCAAGACAATTTTGTTTTGATTTGTAGATAATTAAGTATGTCTCGATCTACAAAATAGGTGAATGGTACCTATGGATAATTGAGTTCTTCTTGATTCATAGTTTCTCAAGTGTGTAATTTTTGATAATTGAGTTAGTCTCACTCCACAAATTTAGGAGTGTTATTGTGGATAATTGAGATAATCTCAATTCTCAATTGGTTGGTGGTTTTGTTATTTTGTATAATTGATTAAGTATTGGTTTATAATTGGTTGGTGTCTTTTCTTATGGATAATAGTTTTTTTCTGGATTCATAGGAGGAGTGTACATATGGATAATGGAGTATATCTTGATTCACAAGTATTTCATAGGTTTGTCAGTCAAGAGATCCAATAATGTGTCTAGTTTGGTGTTTCATGGGAAAGTGAGGGGAATTGGTGGAGATGCTTCACCAAATTCTTTAGAAGGGATTTTTTGTTCAATCCTTGTAGTGTTTCACCTTTTATTCAAATTGATGCAATAAGGGAGAATGTTGGAATATGTAGCATTGTAAATTGTCACCCATGACAATTTCAAACTATGTTTTTCTCCCCTTTAATTAATTGGACCTAATTATACACCTAATTTTCTAAATTATGCATTCTATAGCCCTTTTGGAAATTTATCAATAAAACCCATGTGGAAAACCTAAGAAAACATTTAATATTTTTCCCCTAATACATTAGATCTCATAAAATAGGGCCAGGACCTAGTCATTGCATCATTTGAAATCTAATAAGAAAGAAGTGAAAGAATTTAGCATTAAGAGGAAATTTTGGATATCAAGAGAATTATTATCAAGTTAAGAGAATATTTATTGTAGAAATTCAATATCAAAGCATCATGTCAAAGTGTATGTGAGTTTTTTCATGTTTATGGTATCATATCATTTGTTAGATCTAACACTTGTAGATCTTCAAGAAAATAAAGAAAAAAATCAAGCCTTGAGGAGATTTGTATGACTTCAGTCCTTCAAGGAAGCCATTTTTGAGTGGTGAATTCATTGATTCATCATTCATTTTTCATTTAGCTATCTTTCATTGATATTTCCATTGTGGAGGTGGAAACACCAACATCGGGTTTGACTAAGGCAAGCCCCTATATGGCATAACCCTTCCTCTCTCTTTGAATGTGCAAGTTTCATCTATGAAGAAGATTGGGAGAAGTTTGAAGGTCAATTATTTATTGTTGCAATCAAAAACTACACTTTGACAATATACAAAAGCATAGTTATCTTGGCACCCGATAAAGATTTGATAGTACGACAACTAGAAAAAGAAAGCTCTGATATGGCTCTGGAGGATTGTGAAATCATATTCTAAATTTCTTATCTAGGACATAGTATCCCTAGGCAACTTGGTCCTCAAAAATCAGCTTCAAATTTATATTACAAGTGCACAATACTCTGCTTAGTCTGTTTCCAAATTTTTAATATCTATGTGACATCCTAGATCTGTTATTTTTGCATGAAAATAGTTATTTGCATCATTATCCTAGTCAAATCATTGTATTTCATTCCAAAATCTATTCCAAGTTTGGTAAAGGGAAAGTTGACTCACCTTTCAGGTTGCAAGTCAGTCTTATATCTTTTTCAAATCTATCAAACCCCTGCTACCTCAAATCTCTAAATAAAATGTTAGAAAAAGAGTACCTACCTTTGAAATTCTAGGGTGGGTAAAGCTCTAGGGTTTCACTTTTTATTCATTTCAATTTGGTGAACTTGGCATGTTAACATTGTATACCTTTTGAAATCTGAAGCAAATCATCCTAGATATAGGTTTAGCATTGCACTATGTTGTATTATTCATCTAGGCATCTTGTATATAGCTCAAAAAGTGAAAAAAATTGCATTGTTTAATTTCACAAGGCAGCAACATAATTATTTTTTGATTTTGGCATTATTAAAATCAATCAATTATTACATATTAGATTTAGAAATTGCGTTTACAATTATATTTTATTGCTTGAACATTTTACAAATTGTTGCACACTTGAATTTTGAATTACATAATCATAAAATTGGGTAAATTCTAGAAAAATATTCACGGTCAAACCTGTATGCACACAAACTTGAGAACCTTAAACAATGTAACAAACGATAAAACTTTAAAATTTGTAGAACCCTTTGTAGGACATAGTCACCCTAAGCGACTTCGTCCAACTATTTTAAGCTCAAATTTGTATCAATTCTCTGTCTCTATGTTTCCTTTCTATTTTTTCTTTCTGACTTTTTCTTATGCATTTTTTTTTGTGTCTGTTTGGAAATTTAGTGTTCATAATTGGCACACCTAGTTTTTTGAAACTCACATGAGCTTCATTACCTAGTGTTCTATTACCAATACTTTGATGATATATAGTTGGAAACTTATGGCATATCACATTGTTGTTACATTCGCTATGGATCTTGAGTCCTTCAACTCTTTCAAGCAAGGTATTGTCAATACTTGACCCATATTGGAATCTATTCCTAATCTTACAATACCAATGACAAATTCACAAATGAGTACCTTTATGTATGTTAAAAATATTGTTTCCCATGTTCTCAAAGATAAACTAAAACAATTAGGAAAATACTTAGAGGGATTGGAGACTATTTAAGCACTAAATCCTTAGCGAGACAAATAGTGCCTATAGTGGATTACTTAAGGAAATTGATCAATGAAGCTCAAGGATTAGAGGTTTTTTGCATAGTCTAGCCCATATAGTTGATGCAAACATTCCTATAATGGCTATTTGCAATCAAGCATTGGGAATACTCAAAGCCAAGGAGGAAGCTAGATCTCCCTACCCATAATTATAACCTCCATTCCTACATTCACATTGCCAATTGTAGCTTCAACGTTACAGAAAAAAAATGGCATAAATCCAAGCTTAGAAATTTATTGTGGGAACCCTTATATTTTCATGAAATCACATGTAACACCTCAATATTCATCACCTCTTATAAAATTACAACATAGTAATCCACCAAGCACTTTTACAATTCCAACATATTCACCACATTCTCAAAACATGTCAAACAATGATTCAGTTATAAATTAAATTTTGCAAAACATAACCTCACTTCAACAAAAAATATTTGCATTGAATCAAGCTCAAAATGGAAAACCCCAATAATATGTCAAAAGGATCCCATTGTCAATTGAAATCTTGAAAACACTCATACCACAAAATGTAGAGATTCCCCAATTTGAGAAGTACAATGGTAAAGGATATCTTAATAGTCATATATCATCTTATACAACATTGTGTAGTGATTTCCTCTTTGAAGATAAGCTCCTAGCTAAACTCTTTCCTATGTTATTGAAAGACATGGCCTTGGAATCATTTTTCTCACTATTGAATAACACAATTCATTCATTCAATGAACTTGTTGATCATTTCTCCAATACTTTCAAGAAAACATTAGACCTCAAATACATTAACTAATTTAGTGTGGTGCAAACAAGGAAAAAAGGAAAAGGTAAGACTTCATAGGATGATATCAGTTACTCTACTCATAAATAAATTAGGCTCTTCTTGATGTTGATGTTCAAAGAGTATTCATAGGGAATTTGCAACCTAGCATTAGGGATAATATTTTGTTGATCAAATACTCATCCTTTATAAAATTGTGTACAACTCTTTGTGATTATCAGAATTTAGTTAGTTAGTATGAATAAACATCTTCATCAACTCCTTCTAAGCGATCTGAATTCATGCCTCAAAATAACTATCAACAATTCAAGAAGAAAAACAAGAACAACTTTATCAGGATAAGCACACCTTAGAAAACCAGCCACATTGAACCATAATTTATAGCAATAATTCAACTCCCTATCAATTTAGGTCGAGAGATAGATAATTTATCCAATTTCCTAACTCCATTTGATCATGTTACAACTTTTGAGTAATAAATTAATCCAATTACCTCAGATTAGACCCATGGACACAACAAAACCATTATCTCCAAATTTTAACCCAAAATCCTTTTGTCAATATCATCATACACATGGACATGATACAAAGCAATGCATGCATCTTAAGCATCAAGTGAAAGACCTCATCTATTCTAATCACATCCAATTGGTCGATTTTAATGACAAAGGAAACAAGTCTGTTGCCCCACCAATTCAACACTTACAAATTTTCACAAACCCAATGCCAAATCATACATCCAACTTTGTGTAAGCTTGTGATTATAAGAATGATGATGGGGATGGTCTATATAACATTATTACTGTAATAGATGTTCAACCTCGTAAGGATTGATGTATCTGTACATGCACCTAATGGTCCTCTCTATATTGCCAAATGTATTAATGACAGACCTACACAAGGAATACTCATTGATCTTATGTATTTAGAGAATGTGATAACTGAGGAATTCTTGTATGTGCATGAGCTTTATCAAGATTCTTATAAACAATTGAAAGCATGGTTAAAAACTCATGATGGTTTTCCTCTCCCTACAATAGGTTTGATCACTCTTCCACTTAAAGTTGGACCAAAACAATTAGATGTATTATTCTCCATCATCTCAATGTTGGATCAATTCCATGTGAAGCTATGTTATCGATGGCTATGCTACATGAATGTCATCCTGTTGGTTATCCACAAGTACATAAAGTTCTCATTTGAAAATAAAATATTTATAGTGCATCATAGTGGGTTTAATCCATTGTCTTCCTGTGGAAACTTTTCATTGGATTACTTTTGGCCTTAACCTATGGAACCTATTAATCCTCATGAGGACTTATTTTTTAGATCATATCAAAAATTTAAGGAAAAGTGCATAACAAATTTATCCCTTAATAATATTCCTGCAAAAATATAGGGCTATGGTTGTTCCTCCCACCCCATATATTATGGATGAACCCATGTCTGAAGTAAACATTGTTGCAAATAAACAAGGTATTTATGTTGTAGTTCCTCCACCTATATCATACAAAATACCAAGAGATAATAAAAAATTACCTTTGTGCCACCACAAGAAAAAAAATTTATAGACCTAAAGAGAAAGCAGTCTCTCAACTCCCAGTGGTCCCCTTAGTTCCTCCCCTAAGGGAAGAAAAGAGGCCAATGGTTGAGAAATCTGATCTTACACCTTCATAAATACAAGAAGAAATAAAAATGCTAAAGAGTGTAGGTGTAGATGTTTTATTGCTCATCGATTGGGTGAAAACAATAAAACATTAACTGATGATCAAACACCTATGCAAACAAACAAAGATGAGTTACAAGTTTCACCAAAACAAGAAATTGAACCTTACATGTCCCAACCAAAATAAAAACTAAAATAAGAACATACAACTAACATTGTCATTAAACCACCTATTGTGATAAATCTAGATAATGAGGATGAAGATGCTAAAATTGATGAGCAAGTGCATAAAAAACTATCTTTTTTGTTCTCAAAGTCTATGGATTTAGATGGGGGAAACCATGATGATATCCTAATGAAAGTGATTAACCATGTTTTGAACCTAGTAATTCTCTTGGTACGACACTTGTTGTAGTCCTTTGGCTAGTTGTATGTATTCCATATATGATGAGAAATATTGGGATGCATACGATTTTCTTTAGATTAGTTCACATACACAGTACCCTTTTGTGTTTTTCCTTATGTGTTCTTCGTGTTTGCTTACACATGATGTGATCTCCTATTTTATGTTGCTTGGTGTGTCTTTATATTTTTTAGTTTTATTTGGATGGCCCTTGTTACTCTTTTGGTGCAAGGAGGAAATGAATCTGTCATGATATTCTTCTATTTATACCTTCATTCTTCTCTTTGTCATGAACATTGTCTTTTATTTTTGTCTTGTGTTTTTATTTTAGGGATGATGCAAGGCATTGAAACATTTATGTCTCTTCCATGTTCACCCAAAATTTTGTTTGTCCTCTCTCTAGGTGTCATTCTTCCATTGTATTTGTTGTTCCATGAGTATTTAGGGAATGGTGTCAATATTGAGCTCATTATATTATGGTAGCAAATATGTATATATTGACCTCAGATCTGTGGATCCCTTTTGTGTTCATATTTTGTTTGTGGCATTACATTTGGGGGAAACCCCTTATTATGAGGTAGCTTCATTTGGAAACATATCATTGGCAGAGGGATTTCCAAATAAGCTCTCATGACCTTTATTACATGGAATTTATCAATTTTCTACCTTAAAGAAATTTCTCATAGCAGGGTGTTTAGCAATTACTTTAAAGTGGGGGCATACATTCCATTATGTCCTTCAATTTTATCACAAATGTTGGACTTAGTGATGTATTGACATAGAATTTTTACTTCTTTGTTTACATGCGTTGGACTTAGTGATGCGTTTTCACAACATTTTGATAATTTTTTTAGCACCTTATCATAATTATCAAGGAGTATAATTATTGGTATGATTGACATGGGTACACACCTAGTGAAAATCGGTCCTCACTAGTCCTTATGTGTTTCTCACTTTGCTAATTTGTCTTGGGGGATCACCTAGTGAATATCAAACTTCACTAGCCCGTGGTGCCTTCGATTTGCGATTCACCTAGTAAATATAAAACTTTTTTAGTCCTTGAGTAATGAACACCTTTGGGTGTGGATCCTAGAATAATGTAGCTTGATAGTTCATGATTATTCATACCCTTTTCATTTTGTGTTGAAATTTTGTATGTCTATGTATGTTATCTTGTTGCAATTCATACATGTGTGTTCCTTTGTGCTTATGTTGTCTTGCCATAGGATCTTGGATTGTGGGGGCTTGTGCACTCCCCTAGATTCATTGGCATCCTATCTCTGCAACATTTAGATAATTAAACCCCTTTTGGCATAAATTTCTACTTTAGTGTGAGTCTAAGCATAAGTTCATACTCTCACTAAAGTGTGTGCTAAATGTAGCATCGTAAATTGTCACCCATGACAATTTCATGATATGTTTTTCTCCCCTTAAGTAATTAGACCTAAATATTGTACACCTAATTTCTTAAATTATGCATTCTATAGCCCATTTGGTCATTTATCAATAAGACCCATGTGGAAAACCTAAGAAATCATTTAATATTTTTCCCTTGACACCTTAGATCCCGCAAAATGGGTCCAGGACCTAATCGCCTAAAGCAACTTGGTCCCCCTATTTTTCTTCCAAAATTTAGTATGTCGGTGTTGGAATTTTATTATTTGAATTTTAAATGTCAAATTTTGGTTATCGAGATTTAATTTTTGAGAAATTAGAATGATTGCATGTATAAATACCTAGTCATTACATCATTTGAAATCGAACAAGAAAGAGGTGAAATAATCTAGCATTAAGAGGCAATTTTAGAGATCAAAAGCATTATTATCAAGTAAAGAGAATATTTATTGTAGAAATTTAACATCAAAGCATCATGTCAAAGTGTATGTGTGTTTGTTCATATTTATGTTATCATATCATTTGTTAGATCTAACACTTGTAGGTCTTCAAGAAAATCAAGAAAACAATAATCAAGCCTTGAGGAGATTTGTATGACTTCAATCCTTCAAGAAAGTCATTTTTGAGTGGTGAATTATAGTTCATTTTTTATTCATCATTCATTTTTCATTTAGCTATCTTTCATTGACATTTCCATTGTGGAAGTGGAAACACCAACACGAGGTTTGACAGAGGCAATCCCCTATATGGCACAACCATTCCTCTCTCTTTGAATGTGCAAGTTTCAGATATAAAGAAGATTGGGAGAAGTTTGAAGGTTAATTATTAATTGTTGCAATCAAACCCTACACTTTGAAAACATATGAAAAACTTAGTTATATCAACACCCAATGAAGATTTGACAATACGACAATTAGGAAAAGAAATCTATGATTTGGCTCTAGAGGACTATGAAATTAGATTTCAGATTGCTCAACTAGGACATAGTCACCCTAGGTGACTTGGTCCTCAGATATCAGCTTCAAATTCATATTGTAGGTGCACAATACTCTTCTTAGTTTGTTTTCAAAGTCTAAATTTCTCAATGACCTTCCAGATCTGTTGTTTTTTCATCAAAATAGTTATTTGCATCATTAGCCTAGTCAAATCATTGCATTTCATTCCAAAATACATTCCAAGTTTGGTCAAGGGAAAGTTTACTCACCTTTTAGGTTTCAAGTTAGTCTTATACCTTCTCCAAATCTATCAAACCCCCACTACCTCAAATATCTAAATGAAATGTTAGAAAAAGAGCACCTACCTTTGAAATCCTAGGGGGTGATTAAAGCTCCAGGGTTTCACTTTTTCTTCATTTCAGAATAGTACATCAATATTTAGGTTATAGAATAGATAAATAATAAATACATTATAATATTAGTAGATAATAAATGAATAAAGGTTAATTTAAAGTTAGTTTTGGGATACATTCTTGTAAGTAGTTTTGGGTAGTTGGTAGGAAAAACAAATGGATTTATAAAGCCACTTTGAAATGTTTTGAAGATCAATTTAGATTCATATATTTTTTGTGTGATATATTATGCTCAATTATGATTTAATCAATTATATTTGTGTGTGCTCACCAATTCAACATGGTATTAGAGCATATTGTATCTAGTGCTATGAAAAATAATTTTCAAGCATGTGAAGAGGATTTGATGTTACATCTAAGGCATCCAAAATACTTTTTTCTTGTTGTTCATGTCCAGAAATAGAAAATCTCACTAAACAATGATATCTTTCTCATTTTTAACAAAATGTAGAAATTATTTTTTTTGAAAAGGTGACAAGGATATAATTAGTATTTGATGAGAATATTGTTGCAGAAAGTAGAGTAGAAGAATCATTTCAATTTTTCCATCACATCATGAAAGGTGTTTTTTGTTTAATCATTTGGGCAGTTTAAGTAAATTTGGTTTATGGATTGGATATTTAGCATCAGTATAAGGTTTGTGATGATAAATTTTGTGTTATGGTTAAGTATTGAAAGGCATTTTAATAAGAAGCTAGTTGGTAAGTTTTGGAAATAATACATCATATCTCTAGTTGCATTTTAAACACTAAATTTTGGGAGAAGATTTTTTGCAAGTGGAAATAATTTATTTTTAATCTTGTAATTGGATTGATAAGGTGTTATAAGGTTAATTTATTCATATCTTGTAAAATTATTGTAAGGGTGTATTATTGGTTGAAATCAAAACTCAAATTTTCATACTCAATTTTTTTCACTTTTGCATATGGCCACATAATATACTATATTACTTTGCATAATTTTTATGCTCTCTAAGCCATATATGCTACACTATATAGAGTTTTCAAATTCACATATTTTTTTCTATCAAAGATTCTAATGAGACAAGCAAATGGTAAATTGTAAGAAAAGATACAATTGAAGGTTGGAGACAATGGAGAATGGAGTAAATTTATTATCTTGAGTGAGATAATCACTTAGAGATGATACATTTCATGAGAAGCAACACTAGTCTCATCTTGAGTCCCTTCGTGGAGCAAGGGGGGCATAAATTTTTTATTTTAATTTGAAAATAATTATATGTCTCAATCAACAAACTTGGTGAGCAGTACCTATGTATAATTGAGTTTTTCTTGATCCATAATTTTTTAGCTGTGTACTTGTGTATAATTGAGTTAGTATCAATCCAAAAAAGGAGTATTACTATGCATAATTGAGTGAGTCTTGGTTCACAATTTTTTTTTAGTTTTTTTACTATGGATAATTGAGTGAGTTTTGATTCACAATTTTTGGTGCCTTTTCTTGTGGATAGTGGATTTTTCCTTGATTCACAAGAGGAGTGGCATACTTGTCGATAATGAAGTATATCTCGATTCACAAGTATTTTATAGGTCTAACAAACATGATATCCATTGATGTGTTTAGTTTGGTATTTCCTAGGTGAGTGAGGAGAATTATTGGAGATGCCTCATCAAATTCTTCCTAAGGGTTGTTGTGTTCAATCCTTGTAGTGTTTCTCCCTTTCTTTGAATTGATGTAATAAGGAGGGGATACTTGAAAATTACATTAATAGTTATATTATAGAATAGAAATTTAATAAATAAATTAGAAAGTAGATAATAAATAAATAAATAAAAGTGAGTTTAAAGTTAGTTTTGGGAGTTACATTCTCATAATTAGTTTTTGGTAGTTGGTAAGAAAAATGAATGAATTTATAAAGCCACATTGAAATATAATGAAGATCAATTCAAAAATTATTATATATATATTTTTTTGTATGATATCTTATTATGCAATTATGGTTTAATCAATTATCTAAATTGTATGTGTGCTCACCATTTCAATATGGTATTAGAGAATGTTTGATCTTGTGCTATGAAAAATAATGTTTAAGCATGTGAAGGAGATTTGATGCTAAATATAAGTCATCCAAACTATTTTCTTCTTGCTTATCACATCCATAAATAGACAATCAAAATATTCAAAATAAAGCCCATAAATTATTTGAGGATATCTTTATCATTTCTTAAAAAAAATTAGAAATTCAAAATATTCTAAAAAGGCAATAAAGAGGACAATAAAGCCCATAAATTATTTGAGGATATATTATTTGATGAGAATTTTTTTACAAAATAAAGAGTGGAAAAATAATTGTGTGAAAGAAAAAAATATTATGATTTTTCCATCACATCATGAAAGGTGCTTGTTGTTTGATCCTCTATAGAGTTTGAGTAAATTTGGTTTGTGCATTGGAGATTTAGCATCAGTATAAGGTTAGTGCTAATAAATTTTGTGTTATTGTTAAGTATTAAAAAACATTTTAAGAAGAACATAGTTGGTAGCTTTTAGAAATAATACATCATATGTCTAGTTGCATTTTAAACACTAAATTTTGGGAGAAGACTTTTTACAAAGAGAAATAGTTTATTTTTCAATCCTGTAATTAGATTGATAAGGTGTTATAAGGTTAATTTGGTCACATCTTGTACAATTATTGTAAGAGTATATTATTAGTTGAAACTAAAACTCAAATTTTCATACTCAAAAATTTTCACTTTGGAATATGGCATATAATAGACTATTACTTTGCATAATGTTTATGTTCTCCAGTCCATCTATGCTACACTAGATAAAGATTTCAAATTCACATATTTTTTTCTATCGAAGATTCTAATGAGATATAAAAATGATAAATTGTAAAAGAATATATGAATGGAGGTTGGATGCAATGGAGGATGGAAAAAAATTATCAACTTGAGTTATCTTCTCAGTTAGAGATGATACACTAAATGAGAAGCAACACTAGTCTCATCTTGAGTCCCTTCATGGAGCAAGTGGGTATGATATTTTTGTTTTGATTTGAAAATAATTATGTATCAATCTACAAACTTGGTGAGTGGTACCTATGGATAATTGAGTTAGTCTCGATCCATAGTTTTGTAGGTGTGTACTTGTGTACAATTGAGTTAGTTTCGATCCAAAAATAGAGGAGTGTTACTATAGATAATTGAGTTAGTCTCAATTCACAATTAGTTGGTGGTTTTGTTATTATGGATAATTAAGTAAGTCTTAATTCATAGTTGTTTGGTGTATTTTATTGTGGATAACGAATGTTTTCTTAATTCATATGAGGAGTGGCGCGTATTTATGGATAATGGAGTATATCTCAATTCACAAGTATTTTACAAGTTTACCAGTCATAGAATTAGTTGATGTGCTTAGTTTGGTGTTTCCTGTATGAGCGAGGTGGTGGATATGCTTCATAAAATTCTTATAAAGTGCTATTGTTATTATTCCTTATAGTGTTTCGCCCTTTGTTTGGATTGATGTAATAAGGGGGGAATGTTGGAATATTACACCAATAGTTAGATTATAGAATAGATAAACAATAAATAAATTAGATGTCAGTAGATGATAAATAAATAAAGCTTGTTTTATAGTTAGTTTTGGGAGCGAAATTCTCGTAAATAATTTTAGGTAGTTGGTAGGAAAATGAAGTTCTTAAAGCAACATTGAAACAAATTGAAGATCAATTAAAAAATATCTTTTTTTTTTGTAATATCTTGATGTGCAATTGTGGTTTAATCAATTATCTTTGTGTCCATGTGATCACCATTTTAATATGGTATTCAAGCATATTTGATCTTGTGCTATGAAAAAAAAATTCAAGAGTGTGAAGGAGTTTTGATGCTACATCTAAGGCATCCAAACTATTTTCTTCTTGTTACTCACATCCAAAAATATGTGGTCTCATTAGAATCATGATATCTTTATCATATCTTAACAAAATGTAGAAATTAAAAATGTTCTTAAAAAGTGATGAAGAGGACAACAAAACCCATACACCATTTGAGGATATAATTAGTATTTGATGAGCAGTTTGTTACAGAATATACAATAGAAAAATAATGGCGTGAAAGAGAAAAAACACTCCAATTTTTTCATCACATCATCAAAGACACTTGTTGTTTGATCCTCTATGGATTTTGAGTAAATTTAGTTTCTGGATTGGATATTTAGCATTGATATAAAGTTAGTGCTAATATATTATGTGTTATGGTTAATTATTGAAAGGAATTTTAATAAGAAGCTAGTTGGTAGCTTTTAGAAATAACACATCACATCTTTGGTTGCATTTTAAACACTAAATTTTGGGAGAATATTTTTTATAGAGAGAAATCATTTTTTTTAATCTTGTAATTGGATTGATACTATGTTATAAGGTTAATTTGGTCATATCTTGTAAAATTATTATAAGGGTGTATTATCGATTGATACCGACACTCAAAATTTCATACTAAAAATATTTTATTTTTGTATATGGCCGCATAATATACTATTACTTTGCATAATGTTTATGTTCTTCAAGCCAACTATTCTATGCTAGATATATATTTTAATTTCACATGTTTTTAGTAGCAAATATTCTAACGAGCCATCAAATGGATAAATTGTAAAAGAAGATATAATTAGTGGCTAGAGGCAATGGAGGATGGATGGAATTCATTATCTTGAATTAGATTCTCACTTAGCTATGATACACTACATGAGAAGCAACATCAATTGTATCTTGAGTCTCTTCATGGAGCAAGGGGAAGCATGAATTTTTTTTTTTAATTTTTAAATAATTAAGTATATCTCGATCTACAAACTTGGTGAGTGGTACCTATGGATAATTGAGTTTTTATCAATCCATAGTTTTGCAAGTGTGTACTAATGGATAATTGAGTTAGTCTTGATCCAAAATGGAGAAGTCTTACTATGGATAATTGAGTTAGTCTCACTTAACAATTGGTTGGTGGTTTTGTTACTGTGGTGATGGAATGAGTCTCAATTCACAACTAGTTGGTGTATTTTCTTGCGGATAATGGAGTTTGTCTTGATTCACAAGAGGAGTGACACACTTGTGGATAATGGAGTATATCTTGATTCACATGTATTTTACAGGTTTTATAGTCTAGAGATTCAATGATGTGTTTATTTTAGTGTTTCTTGGGTGAGCGAGGAGAATTGGTACATATGCTTTATCAAAGTCTTTAGAAGGGTTGATGTGTTTAGTCCTCGTAGTTTTTTTTCCTTTATTTAGATTGATGTAATAAGGGGGGATGTTGGAATATTACATCAATAGTTAGATTATAGAATAGATAAATAATAAATAAATTATAATGTAAGTAGATAACAAATAAATAAAGGTTAGTTTATAGTTAGTTTTGGGAGTTACATTCTTGTAATTAGTTTTGGGTAGTCGGTAGGAAAAATGCATGGCTTTATAAAGCCACATTGAAATGTAATGAAGATCAATTGAAAAATTGTGTGTGTGTGTGTATGTATGTATGTATGTATATGTGTTTGTGTGTGTGATATCTTTTTTTGCAATTATGGTTTAATCAATTATCTTTGTGTGTGTGCTCACCATTTCAATAAATATACCATCAATTTGTCCCCCATTGAATCTCTTAAATCTTGAAATGATTTATAATACATGGCCACTATAGATATCACTTCAAGTGGGACCTCTCCAAACAAATATAAAAGATGTCTTATGGGGTGGATCTCCATTACCCACTTTCTATCTATTGGGATGGCATATCCACTATAGTAAGTTCATATAGAATCATCTCTAGGTTATAACCCAACCATATTTGTGTAGGGGTTTGTGATCATATTTGCATCTATAAAGCTTTCTCCTCTTCATGTAATTATGTTGATGTGCCTGACACTATCCCATCTTATTTCCCTTAGGATTGCTTAATCCAAAATGTATGTGGGTCATTACAAAGGCTAAATATGCTCAAATATCCACCCCATAATCAATACAAAATGGTTTAATGACTACACATTACATCACACAATTAAATACCATTCATGATAAACTCAGGAAAGATATTCAAGCCCCAAGAAAAAGCTTGAACCTACTTTACTTGTATGATGGGAATCCAATTCTATACAATGATGTTGGCCTTCTTATCTCAATACAACCTAGAGGTAATAAAACCCATATTAATCACCTTCTAAAGAGGTTGGATCTCCAAATATAACCACTCTTCAAATAGGGATCCTTATCTCCTATGTATGTTTCTCATGCAATCCTTTGTTTCTTGGTAATCCAATCATCAATAACAAGTCAGTCCCCCTAGATAGGAACTTTGTAGATTTAATAAACACCATAAAGAGTGATTTTCCAATTCTTTGACGCTTGTAGGAATTAAAAGGTGTTCTAGTCTATATATTAGTAGGAAATAATTCTATAACAAATATTGCTTGAAAGATGGATAATTAGAACCTATGAAACTTAGTCCAACCTAACCCTCTTTAGTATATCCTAATCATTGCCTATCAAATATCTTAGTTTTTAATAAACATGATATCTCTATTGGATGTAAGCATCTTGCCAAATATGGTTGAAAATATCTCAAAAATCCCAAAAAAAATATAAAATCCATAAAACACAAAGAAAATTGAAAATTTGAAAAATTAACCTAAAAAACTATAAAATCTAAGTCTTTGTTCATATTTTCCCTTTCAATAGGGGTGATCATGAATTCCCTCGGATAAGTACTAATTTATCACAATGGATTTATGTTTTCCCTAACAATTCCTTTACTAACATAATCAATGAATATGCATCTAACTTGTGAAAAAAAATTTCAACCCACTAAAATTCTAAATTGATCAAATAGTACAAAAAATAATGTTAAAAGGGATAATTCATCCTATTCCTAGTCTAGATACTTGTGATTTGACTCTAGTGACCCTAAATTTGACTAGCTAAAACTTACAAATTTGATGAAAATTAAAATTAGCACATAAATAGTTTCTCTTGAACTATATACTTGTAGGTCCATTTAATTTGATAATGCACCATAATACTGATCATCATCTTACTAGTTCTCCAATGACAAATTTTTCACTCAATTTCATCATGGTCAATTTAGAGCTAAAAATATCAACTAGCTAGAAAATAATGATTTATAAAAACCTATTTTCTAGTTTATAGTATACATTATTCTCTATGACATATATAATTTATCATAAAAATGATTCTAAAAAGGCAACATTGGTATATTTCTTCTTGGTATATTAAAAATGACCTTCTATTTAAGATGCACTTGATTTGTATTTTCTCATTTATTTTGTAAGTCTTATATGATGATACTATCTCATAGCTATGGTAGTATCCCAAACCCTACATGAATGATAATTAATCTTGTCTATATTTCATTACATGTTGTATTTCCAATATAAATTGTATAGTATGCATGAATTTTTCTCACATTTTATAGGTCTAGATGAAAAATGTAAAGCAAGGTAAGTGGTGAGGTCCCATTTATAAATGGAAATATTTTTAGAATCACATTGTTATAGGCATATTTCTCCCTCAACAATTACATATTTTTTATAGACATATTTTATGTCTCAACACTTACATATTTGTTATAGGCATATTTTATCCCTCAACACTTACATATGTATCCTTCCCTCAAGGATGTAAATTCCTACAAATGGATTGACACATATGGAAAGATTGATGATGATATAATGGACCAAAACATGACCCACATGGCATGAATAAAAATATCTCAACAAATCCTAACTCGATGGAAGCATTGAGAACCCATGGGACCTCCCTTGCCCTTTATTTTGTGTTATTTATTTAGTTATTTGCTAGTTGTTTACACTATCATTTATTAAAAAATATCTTTTACTTGTGAATTGACAAAATTACCTATTTTTAGTTGACTCATCCTTTTGTTGAATTTAAATCTACCTTAGTGAATTTAATTTTCCTCGATGAATTTATTACTAGCAAAACTAACAAACTTGCTTTTTATTTTTTCCTATGATTACTTACATGCACCTATTCTTGTACCAAATTTGGCCCTTGAAATCTTGTTCTAATTATGGATGATTGTGCTTGACATAGTAAAACTCTAAATCTTATTTGTAATTATGGATCTCTTGATATATATATATATAGGCAAAATTGGCAAGCCATTATAATTATATTAATATTTAAATAATATTTTACAAAATCTTGGTTCAGGCGAGCATACTGGCAAGAAAGAACCAGGAAGAAAACCCCTAGTTATAGCTCGAGTAAGACCATTTTCTGACTTTTTACAATTCGACTATTGGACCATGAAATCCAAAATCTAACTGTTACATTACTTAGTTACATTTCCCATTTCTTGCCCAATTACAAGTTACTCAAAAAACACTCTAACTACATATGCACACTATATACTATCCCATTATACCCTGATACATAGAAAAAACCTTTTACAAGATGCACATGAACAATCCCTTTGAAAAATATATCTGCCAAACTGCTAAAGGAGAGAACCAGATTTAGATGGAGGTTGATTTGTTTCCTGCTCTTTGAGGGCCATTTACTGAACATTTTTTAGTTTCCACTTGCTTTTTTTTACTGTCATAATCATATGAAGGAATTGTTTTGTTGATATCTTTTGATATTAGTAGAGTGAAAAAGGGTAAAAGTACAAACCTGCGTCACACTTTATAAAGGAATTGGCCAACGACAAAAAAAACTTTGAACTTCAACCACATAAAATTGGTCTTTATGTTTTGAATTTCAAAATGGTGTAAATTGATGAAATGTAGAAATTTTGATGAAGTTTATTCTTGTAATTTTTAATTTTTTTTTAAAAAAAATCATTATGTTTTTATCAATTTAAGGACAGATTTTGGAATGCTGAAAATTTCAGAAAAGAGTGACTTCACGGGCCGTCAAGAAACAAATTGAAAAAAATATTTCTCTTTTTTTTTTCTCCAAATAGGTAACTTCAATATCTTGTGCATTGAAAAAACTCAAATTTTGATGTATATTTTTCTCGTAATAACGTTTTAAAGTCAAACATGTTAGAATTTGATAGTTTTCATGGGCCATCAACTATTTTCAATTATTTTAATCATTTTCAAAAAAATAAATATACCCTTTTGAAGAAGACTCTCTCCTCTTGTGCCCCATATAAGATTTAATTTTTTTTAATAAGTTTTACTATTTTTTAAATTTCTAATCAACCTCTTTTTTAATTTTAACAACCTACATGCATTATTTTAAAAATAAAATATATTAAAAGTGATCATAATATTAAAAAAAATTATATATTTGGACTCAACACTCGGAAATCTACAAAAAGGTATTTTTGTTTTTTTGTAGAAAAATCATTCTGACTGGAGAAATACTCTGCGAAAGTTGAATGTTTTAGAAAATTCTGAAAAAGGGTGAGTTGGTTGCCAAGTAGGATGCCAACTAGACATGCTCAGTCGAGTATGTTTCGGCCGAAACCCTCATGGTCGAGAACAACTCAGTTGAAAAGTAATCGACCGAGATGTAACTGGTTGACAACTACTTGGTCAAAAATGGTCAAAATTAAAAAAGTTTATTTTCTTTTAATTTTTCAACTCAAGAAAATTCAATAAAATACATATTTCGATTATTTTGACTAGGGAAAGCTTATTTCGATCAAAGAAGGTTTATTTCAACATTTTAGAAGGTTTATAATTTTGACAATTTAGAAGACTTATTTCGACAAAAGAAAACGTATTTGGACAATAGGAGAACTATTTTTGAAGGTATGTATTGGTCTTCAACTTATTTATTTGATTATGTCTTTATTAATGCATTTGAAGTTTGTTTTCACTATTTTTTTATTTATTAAAATATTAGCATCAAAGAAATATTTGTAAAAAAATTAAAATAAAAGTTACATCTCCATTTAAAAATATTGTACCTAACTATTATCATTTATTTGTTATCATGGACAAGTGTGTATAGTATTTATCATTGCAATTATTTCAAGTGGATGTAAAATTTTAGATCATATTCACATCTCATAATAGTAGGTAATTTGATAATTACTTTTATATATACATAAAATTAGCATACTTATCTTTAGTAAAATTTATATAAAAAACATCAAAAATATCATTATCAAGAATTTTATTTTTTATTTATTTATTTGAGAATTATATATAATTTTAGTGCCTCTTACGTAAAATTATATATTTATAAAGAATTAAATAGAAAGGAGATTATTTTATTTTATTTATATTATTTATTTAAGAATTATTTTATTTATTTAAAAATTATTTTCATGAATGCATTTGTTGTTTTCACTATTTAAATTCTTAGATTTCATTATTATCAATCACCAATTCTATGTTCTTCCATTCTTGTTCTTGCATGTCCTCCTTATACCTATGTTTTATTAAATTTACTTTTGCATTTACTTTTATTTCCAACTTGGACTTATCTTTTATATGTCTATATTATTAAATTATATTTTATGTTTTGCATGTTTATGTTTATTAGACTTTTGTTTTAAAGTACTCAGGATTTTATGATCTTTGCCTTAAAATTTTGGTTTCTCATGTTTCCTCATTAATTCTTAAATTTTCATGCATGTATTGTGATACTTTAAATGAGCATGTACAACTTTTTCACAAATTATTCTTTGACTATTGATTATTTTCTTTGATGCTATATATATGTTCATGTACCACACTTTTAGATCTAGTTACCAAAGAGACTAGAGGGCATCATGTGCATTCCACTACATCTTAAACCTTGAGTCATCATGTTGCATCTTCATATTATGGGAATCATGTCTCTATCCCTTTACATCTTATGCTTATATGGTTATATCCTTAAACATTTTAGGTCATTAATCCTTCCTCCTTTTAACATAGTGTGATTTTATTTGTCACATCCAAGTTGCATTTGAGGAATCATGCCTTGAACCCCTTTGTAATTTCTTATCCTTTCATTGTTAAATACCTTTTCATAGGAGATATATATATATCATGTTTTCTCTCTTTCACATCAAATATAAGTGGTGATCTACACATTTAGGTATATATCAAGCTCATGATGTTTCTCTTTCTATGTTTTATAGTATTCATTTTATTAAAATATCTGGACATATATTTCAATGCACATTTAATAGTGATCTAGTAAGTGATGTCATGATCTAGCACATGCATCTAGTTACATGATTTAAATATTTATGCAATATTAACTATACATGTTTCATTGAAAGCTCATGCATGTACAAATTTGTATGCAAGTGAATTCAAATTTGAGTGTAATTTGTGATGGTGAATCGAAGGATTAGATTGAGGAAGTATGATCGAACATGAACAAGACAAAGGAAGAGAAAAGTGGATGAAGGAACATCTACTGAACAACAACCCATGGAAAATATTGATGATCAAGGTGACGTACAAGTACAAGTTGTAGTGCCCCTCTGTATTTGATCTTTCTTGACATTTGAGTAAAGTTTGTTTGGTAATTGGTTTATTCAATTTAAAATTTGTATGATTGATGCACGGAGATTATTTGTTGCAATGAAATAATAATAAGTTAGAATAGAATGAATTTTTTAAATAAAATAAAAAAGAAAAGATAGTGGAAGTAATAAATGATAATGTGATAAATGCATCAATATGTCAGTTTTTATGGAAGATCTAAATTGAGGATATGGCATGTAACGGTTTTTGTAACTGCTCTGCTGAGTAAATGCAATCCATATTTTGAAGATTCTTTGTAACTGAAAAAGAAAGTTATAGGTAGAGTGATAGCTAAATTTAGCATTCTCTAAAAGATGCTTTTTTCCTTTTTCAATTTCAACTAGCTTTCCCCAAGCACTTATTCTGGCAACATCTCAGAAGAGTCTCTGGGATAATACACATTGTCTGGAAGGAGAGGGGAATGACCTTAACTAAGGGAGAGAGGGTACGTCTGGGAAAAGAGTGCAAGGCTTTCCAGATAGCTATGAGGAAATTAGTAAAATCTCGGTATGTGGGCATCTCATTCGAAAGCATGCTATCCTCGTTTTAAATTTATATTGTTTCTTACATTTCAGCTGTGAGATTTTTAACTAAACCGGTGACTGTTCAAGTGTTTCTTTATAAAATATCGGGAAGATTATGTGAGTTCAATTATAATAATTTTAGAAGAAGATTCGTACATCGAATGGGAAATTAGTTAATTTTCCATTATGAGTTCTTAAGCTTGAGCTTTGATTCTATTTATATGTACTCCTGAGTCAGTACTATAGACACCTAAATTTGGACACTTGCATTTGTCCAAATTTTTCCTTTTTTGTCTAAACATCCTCTTATCCGCATTAATTAAGTAGTATCATTATTATTTAATTAATATCCTTAATTCCTCTAAATCCCTAAGGTATTAAATAAATATGACATTTATTTAATTCCTCACATGTCACATCCTTTTCCTTAATCTTAATCAACCTCCTAATTCCATCATTAGGAATGTGCACATGACTAATCCTTGATTAGGATGTGTCACATCCTCCAACTATTGCAACTTGGCTCTTAATCTTTCTTAACCACTAATTATCTTCTAATTACTGATTAGTTAAGCCAAATCAATACCTTGGTCAACACTCCCTCTTCCACATCACTTTTCCTTCTTCCACATCATTTGTACCCCTTCCATCTCACCATGTACTTTTGACATCTCATCCTCCACATGTCAAGATGTGAGGGCTTGTGAATCATCAACTCACCATAGCCCTACATCTTGTCCATGGTGGCTCAATCCTAGCCATTGAATTCTCTAAAGAATTCAATTTCTTCTATAAATACCCCCCTCTTTCCTTCATTAAGGGACCTTAAGCAATTTGTAGAAAACTTATGCTTCTAAGTCATTTGAGCTTCTTGCATTCAAAAACACACTTAGCATACTAGTTCATTGTTCATTTTGCATACTTCGTTATATTCATCCCATCTTTTGCATTCATCTCTCAATCACTCTCATCATTTACATTTCCATTTGCATCTCCATCCATTTGAAGCACTTGCCATCCAAAGGAGCACACATCCAAGCAACATCAAGGGCCAACCACAAACAACACAAGTGAAGGTATAAGCTTTGTTTGTTTTATATTTCATTTCATTTTTGTTATCATTTTCCCAATCTTGAGGTGTCTTGTGTTGTTTCCTTATGCATTTATAGTTAATTTTTGCATTTTTAGATAGGAAAAATACTTGCTCACATTTCTGGCACACTTGGTGGGACCCACAAACGGGTCTCTTTTATTTTATGTTTGCTATTTTTTGAAATTTTTGCAGGTTCAAGACATAGAGAGGAAAACCTATCCCTACAGAGGGGCGAACCTACCCAGATGGGCGAACTTTTCCTCACAGACAGGCGGAGCTTCCCTACAGGGTCGCCCTTATGGGTGTCAAACACTTTGTTTGCTCTTTTTTTCTAACTGTTTGTTGTGGACAGGCAGACCTACCCTATAGGGTCGCCCTTCTAGGTGTTAGACACTATTTTTTCTCTCTGTTTCTAACTGTTTGCTACAGATAGGTGGACCTTCCCTACAAGGTCACCCTTTTGGGTGTTAAACACTATTTTTTTCTTTTTTTCTAACTATTTTCTGCAGACAGGCGGACCTGCCCTATAGGGTCGCCCTTTTGGGTGTCAGACATTGTTTTTGCTCTCTATTTCTAATTGTTTGTTGTAGATAGGAAGACCTGCCCTACAATGTCGCCCTTCTGGGTGTCAAACACTATTTTTGCTCTTTGTTTCTAACTATTTGTTGTAGACAGGTGGACCTTCCCTATAGGGTCGCCCTTTTGGGTGTTAGACACTATTTTTTCTCTTTGTTTCTAATTGTTTGTTGTAGAAAGGTAGACCTTCCCTACAAGGTCGCCCTTCTAGGTGTTAGACACTATTTTTGCTCTTTGTTTCTAACTGTTTGCTATAGACAGGCGGACTTTCCCTATAGGGTTGCTCATTTTGAGCATTAAAATCTAGTTTTTGAACTATTTACTATTTTTTTGGTGCAAACAGGTGAACCTACCCTATAGGGTCACCCTTTTGAGCATTAAAATCTATTTTTCTGCACTTTTTACTAACTGTTTGTTGTAGAGAGGTGAAATTTCCCTCCCAAGGGGGTAAACCAACCCTAGATAGAGACCATTTTTAAGTTTTTCTAATGTTTGTGCAGCCCTCAATGCTAATTGAAGACCAAAATATAAACTCCTAACATATTTGTTGTAGGGCTGACAGATCTGATTGTATGTTTTATCATTTTCTTAAATATCTAGGCACATAGTCTAAATAGGGGAGCCAAAACTTTGATTGTTGTGTTTGTGGGTAATTTATTGACGTATCCAATCCCCTTGTGCCATTTGGTGATCCTGGTTGAAGAGAAATCATAGCTTACATAAGTTATTTTTGTTACCCAAGGGGGTATTATATCATTTAAGCTTTCCCCTTGCACTTCGTGTGAGCCTGGGGAGTAGCCAAAAATGGTTAGCATTCTCTTCTTAGTGGAACCTACTTGGGGATTTCATAACCCCAAGGGAAAACTCCAACCACATGTACTGGCAAGGTATACAAAGGGGGGAGAGCAAAAGTTATACCTCAATCTAGTCACGTCGTGTCTGGAAGAGCGTTGAAGCTAGGGTGATAACTAGATAGACGTGAAGAGTTGGTCTAAGCCTTCAGTATCTCGCTGGGGTTCCCAACTCACACTTGTGACAGGCTGGTGTTCACAGTTTGGGCCTCATGTATCAAGCGTATATCAAGGACTCCCTAGATTCCTTGTTCATCCTAGATTAAGGACTGTGTTGCCCATACCCTCTTCACTAATCTTAGGCTTGTGTTGTTTGAGCTATCTTCTTTGTGCAAAACTAGTGTGTTTCTTGTCGTTTGCTTGTTGTTTGCAACATTTTTAGTCCTTTTTCATAGCCATTTTTATCTAAATTGAGTCTAAGTCAACTGACATAGGTGACCTTTCCCTCAACTTGGGCAAACTTGCCCTCAATAGGGGTGAACTTGCCCTGTATCTCAGTCATTTTATAGCCTGCTTTTGTCAAAATCATCTATCATTTAATTGAATAGGAAAACCTACCCTGCAAGTTCACCCATCTAATTCAAACAAGAAAACTTGCCCTGCAAGTTCGCCCATCTGAGTCAAACAACCAATTTCACCTCTTGTTTGGTCATTCCAAGCACCCGTTCCGTTATTCCATCAATCTATTTTCCCATTCTGATCATCTGTTTACTCATTTTGAGTAATCTTTCATCCATTTTAAGCTTTCATATCCCCGTTCCAAGAGTTTTTCATCCATTCTAATCAATCGTTCTCTTGTTTCGATCTATAGTTCTCTCCTTCTAAGTAAATGTTCATCCATATTGAACATTCATTCTCTCCATCCAAGCAATTGTTCATTCGTTTACTCATTTTGAGTAATTTTTCATCCATTCTGAGAGTCAGTCTCCCCATTTGAACATTCATTCATCCATTCTAATCAATTGTTTACTCATTTTGAGCTATCATTCACCCTTTTCGATCATTCATTCTCTCCTTGCGTGCTTTCCGATCATTCATTCTCTTGTTCGTTCACTCATTCTGAGTAATCATTCATCCATTTCGAACCTTTATCTCCTCATTTCGAGAGTCATTCATCCTTCCCAAGCACTTGTTCATCCATTCTGAGCATATGTCTCCTTGTCCCAAGAGTTAGTCCCCCATTTTGAGTGCTCGTTTACTCCTTTAGACTAATCATTCATCCCTTCTGAGCAATCATTTCCTTTTTTTGACCAATTGTTCATCTATTTCAAACCTTCATCTCCTCATTTCGAGAGTCATTCATCCTTCCCAAGCACTCGTTCATCCATTTTGAGCATCTATCTCCTTGTCTCAAGAGTTAGCTCCCATTTCAAGTGCTTGTTTACTCATTTCAACCAATCATTCATCCCTTCCAAGCAATCATTTCCTTTTTTTGACCAATCATTCATCTATTCTGAACATTTTTTCCCCCATTCCGTAAACCCGTTCATCCATATAGAAGAATCATTTAGCCATTCAGGGAACCCATTTCACCATTAGGAGAACCCATTTTGTTGTTTAGGGAACCTTCGTAGAGACCTCATTTAGCCATTTTGGGAACCCATTCCATCATCTAGTGAATTTGTCTTTTCATTTAAGTGACACTACCCAATCCATAAAATAAAACAATTAGGGACCTAAAACCTTGTCATTTGCATCACCTTTCATTCATTCATAATCCACACTTTAGTCCATTTTCACTTTCCAAATATCATTCATTCATCATTTTTCTTAGAGCATCTCTAGGTTGTGTCATCCATCATTGTTTTCCCCATCCAAATCCCTTAAACTTCATTTCAAAATTCATCATCCAAATTGACCTAGGTGTTTGAATTTGATCATCATCATCAACATTTGCTTAGGATTGTCATCCATCCTAAGTCAATCATTATCTTTGGCCTAATCAATTCACCTCCATCTCGAGGTAGATTCGGTGTCATAAGTAATCATCCTCGGCCCAATCAATTCACTTTCAATCTCAAGGTATATTCAGTGTCACAATCATCCATTTATCCTTTAATATGATCAATCAGTATCCTAAGTCACCCAGGGTAATCTCTAAACAAGGTTTTCCAATCCCTTTCGTCATCCTATCTGATCCATCATTCGATTTTATTAATCATTGATCGATCTTATCTAATCTAATCCAATCACATCCCTATCCAATCACCTTCAACCCAATCAATTTGCTTCCATCTTGAAGTAGATCTGGTGTTGTAGTCATCCTTTGATAATCAAATCCGATCATCAAAATCAATCCCATCGCATCATCCAATCATCCTAATCTAAGATTTAATCTAATCTCAATCTGAGCTTGACCTAAATCTCGATTTGATCTTTAATCCATTTCCATCCAAAATCTTTGATCCATTCTATTTATCCTTTTATCATTATGAATCCTTATCCTCCATCAATAGTAGTTAAGGGAAACCTTAATTACATTGACGACGATAACGAAAGTCTTGTTGATCAAGAGGTATATGACATAGATCCCCTTGATGCTATCATCACTAGTAAGCTATCCCCACCCACTGTCCAAAATCTAATTATTCCTCCAAGCTATCCCGTTAGGTCTTCATACATGCCTAATCATGCTCATTATGCTACTTTTGACAAGGGATATCCAATATCTTCCCCACCCCCATATTCGTCATCATCCTCTTATCCAATATCCGCATGTTCTTATCCCAATCTTCCCATCCTAGTTTACCATCCCAATACTCCTATTACAATTCCTCATCCATGTCTCCCTATCCTAATCCTCCTTACCATTCTACCCATCCTAATCCTACATCCACATCCTTTTATCTTAATCCTACACAACCATCAACCTATCCTAATCCAATATCCACATCTTCCTATCTTAATCCACCATCTCAATTTTCCCATCCTAATCTACCACCCCAATACCCTTACTACAATCCACCAGCCATATCCTCTTGTCTTAATCCACTGTCCATGTCCCCCTATCCTAATTCACCATTCTAATATCCCTACCTTAACCCTCCATCCAATCCTAATCCTCCATCTACTCCCAGTCCTACATCCAATACCATTCCTCCATCTAACCCTAGTCCACCAATCCATAATCCTAGTCCTCCACCAGTCCCTAATCTCTCATCTACTCCTATCATGCCATCTAAGCCTAGAGTATGCAATATTCTCACTCCAAAAGTTCTCCAAGGACTCAACAAAGAATACATCCCCAACTCCACACCTTGAAGTCATGGAACCATGTCATCCCACTCCATCATCCATGGTCACTAGTGATGAGACCCTTCTCCATACCACACCTATCATTGTTGTTACCACTCCTAGCACTACTCAAACTGTTGAAACCATCACCTACTGAATCCATTGAACACCCACCTCCTACTCCGAGAGCCATCAAACCCATTGAAGACACACAAATCCAATCCACTTCTCCCACTCCTAGTACCATTGAAATCCATTCCCATGAATGCTTTGAATCCTCCATCCTTCCATCTTCCCCACTTGAAGAGTCCCTCCAAGACTCCATCATCATGCCACCCACACAAGATGAGTCATGCCAAGAGATTTCTCAAAATGATACCAACATATTCCCTCCTCCCGATCAAGATCCTACCATCCCATCTAGTCCACCTCAAGCTCACAATCCCCCATCCATTCCATCCCATCATCCCCTTGACACTCGAGATCTGATCACTCCATCGCATGAGATTTTATCACTTGCTACCACAAATCTAGATCATATCACATCACCTGATTCCTCTTATGATCCCTTACCATGCACTCCTCTCAATCAAGATGCTGCCATTCCATCATCTCTATCTCATGATCCTCCATCATCATCTAACTCCACAATCCTAACCCTTTGTTTATATCCCCTTGGTACTCTCACATTCCTCTATGGTGGTCTCCTTGCAGAAGAAAAACAAAGCATATACGCCACCCATCCTCCCCCACCTAATAATGGACTCACATCATTCTTCCAAATTAACAAAAATATTATCATGAATCAAATGCTTAAGAACATGAACTATCAAGGAAAAGGTTTAGGTCTTCATGAGCAAGGTATTTTAGAGCCCATCCAAGTCAAATAACAAATATGTATGCCAAGTCTTGGACATATTTCTCAAGACTCAAAATCTAAAGATGTTGGTGCAACCTCTATATGGCCTCCACAAGCCTCTTCCAAAAGACATATAGGCTCTTCCCATCGCTCCACCAAATCATTTGTTGCCATCCCCCCTCCTCCATCATATCACTTCAAAACAACCACCCACATTCCTCCTTCATTTGTTCCATCCATTTTGGGTCCTTATGTCCCTCCACCCACTATCAAACATCCTCCAAGCCCTAAGTTCATTTTGGACCCTTATATCCCAAAATCACCTCCTCCATCTTGTCCTATTCATCCATCAATCACCCATCCATGTCACCCATCATCAACAACCCACTCCCATGTTCCCTAATCAGGATCAACAAAGGCATGTACCTACACATCCACCATCTACATGTAATCCCCATAATCCTACCTTCATCGCTCCACATCATCCATCTCCTCACACCCATCCCACTATTACTAAAATCACTTTGGATGCCAAAGTACAAATATATAAATCTAAACATCCACATGAATCAAAAGCTCCTCATGTCCCCTCTAAAAGACATGTTGAAGAATAGAAAAATCAAATCCGTAGGCCCCAAAGGCCCACCAAAGCCAAAAATCAAAACCATGTAAATCCCAAAGAAAAAAGATGCAATTCCTTCAAATGAAGCATCCATAACAACATCCAAAGTTTCTAATCCCAACGCTACGCATTCTCATCCACCATCTCCTCAATCTGTTTTGGGTCCTTATGACCCAAAATTCACTATCCCATCTCCCCCATTATCCCCACATTCTCCATCCATTAATTCTGCTATCCCTTCACATACATCACCATATGTTCCCATGTTGGTCCTGAACACCTTCCCCCATCACACATCCACCCCATCATTCCATCCATACACTTTCCAACATCCCATCCATTATCCCACATATCTCCCTCATCCACCCCCTTTAATTCATCCTCTTGCATAATTCATTTCTCCTAATAAGGTTGTACCAACATCCAATAGTCGCTTCAAACATGAGCTCTTAATACTTCATCCATATCTTTATCACATGTCTTCCACATCCACTCATCCACTCATCCTTATCCTTATCCATCTCCATCTGCATCTTATAAAAAAAAAATACAAAAAAAATAAAAAAGGCAAAAAATTGTCAAACAAAAAAAATAAGTAAAGAGAAATCCTTCATCCAATTGTGAAAACTTCAAAAACAAGCGCCTTGGATAAGTACCATGATGAGAACATGGCAAATAGGCATCATGCGTAAATCCCCTATCTAGTTTACTTTTGCACTTGGGGACACCTACCTCCTCTTCACCCATCTCCTCCATCCCACCTATCTTCCACATCCCACCTGTCATATCCATTTATCTCGACCCCTCCATCTTCCTTGTGATCTTGACATAGCTAGGGAAAAAAGAAGAAGCATGCTTTGGAAACCTCTTGGCATACATTCCCCTCCCCTATCCATTTTCGTATTCCTTATCCTCCCAGTCTGCATTGCTTGCTACCATCAATCTCCCTTCCTTATCCAGGAATCCTACCTTTATCCATCACACTCCCTTCTTTTCCCATCCTTTTATTTTCTATCCTTCCTGCCTCATCATGCATGACATATCTAGAGTGAGGCATATCCTTCTTTGTGACATAGTCCTTGGAGACATCATTTATCCATCCTAACAATATCTTCCATCCCCCATACTTGTCTTCCTACCCATCTCAACAATTCCTTCCCTCCCCCATCCTTGTCTTCTTATCCCTCCACCCTTGCATCCCCTTCCATCTCCCCATATTTATCTTCCTATCCATCCATCAATAGCATCCTTTTCATCCTTTGTCCTTATCCCCTATCCCCATCCTCATCCCATCTCATAATTCCTTGTCATTGGTATTTGGCTATAGGCTTCTCCCCATGCACTCCAATGTCATCTATCTAATCATCATCACTCTTGATTCTCTTGCACATCTTTCCAATCTTTTATCACTTCTTATCATTCATCTCTCCATCATGTCCTCATCCCATTTCATCTTTTGATGATTTGGATACCTATCCCATCCTTGAGCTTTACCTAATCCACATCTTATTCACATCACTATCATCACCATCCTATCCACCAAGTCTATCTTGTCTCATCCTATCATTCCCATCATTTTATCCCCTTATCAGGGTTATCCTATCATGATACCTCATCCACCGTCTATCTTTGGCCTTTTGTCGAATTACGTTGCCCCTACGCTTTCACATAGGCAAGGTCGATCATTTGATCCACCCTCAGGGCTCCTTTCATTTGTCTAGTCCTGTCATCCATCATCGGTCTCCATCGTCCTCTTTCCACCTTTATCCATGGTTAGTCATTAGTCTCTTATCAAACTACGAGGGCTTTGTGCTTTCACGTAGGCAAGGCTAATCTTTTATCATCCCCCCAACCCCTAGGTCTTTAGGGTGTGTCAGTCTTCTGTCTTATGTCTCATTTCTTGTGTCGTGTCATCAAGCTATGCCCTTATCTAGTTGGTTCTTCACAAACGAGATCCACTTGTATCATGAGATCCAATCAATTTTGAGCATCAAATTTCATAACGATCTTTTAGTTTAGTATCCATCATCTTTGGTCTCCATAGGATGCATCCTTCCTAACAAACCTCATCAACCCCATCCATCCTCTTGATCCTATGGCAAAGGACATTTGAACTTGATTGTGATCTTTTGATTTTTTTGGATTTTGTTTCTCATTTGAGCTCCCTATCACACCTCGTCAGGGTCACCTTGATCCATCATATCATGGTGTTCTTTGACTGGTAATCATAGGGGCATATCTTGATCTTTTATTTGTTTGTGTCTTCTTGGTTTTCCCACATAGTACCCACCAAGATCCTTGTGATCTTGCATTATGTTGGGGCATCCTATGTACTTGTGGTTATCCCAATACCTGGCCTGACCAAGGTCATCATGACTTTGGGGTGTTGGGATAGCCTTCTTGTTTGCAGTGTTTGTTTTATGCATTAGACACCAATCTGCCTTAGTCCTTCATACCCTGGCATGTTGTGTCTTGTGCTATATCAAAAATTAGTGCTCTTAAAGATGGAAAATTGCATTAGGATTGCATTTCATTCATCCTTCATCACTTTCTCCAGCCCTCATCTTTTCATCATATCTTCAATATTCTTAGAATACTATACAATGGTTATTCTAAGCATCTTTTCTTCCATCCTCATCCATTTCAATCTATTAAAAATGATCTAATCAAATCCTTGGTTTTGTCCCCAATCTTGTTACAAGCCTAAATCCCATCATCATTATCATCATCATCGTATCCTTCCCTATCCCTTCGGTGTTGTTTCGGGATGTAGTCTTCCCTCATCAACAACACTTTCATCATCATCATCGGGATGTATTCTTCCCTATCCTTTAGTGGTGTTTTGGGATGTATCCTTCCCTCATCAATACCACTCATTGGGATGTATCCTTCACTATCCTCATGTTGTTTTAGGATATCTCATTCCCTCATTGACAACACTCCATCCATCATCAATCCCTTTTGGCAGGTAGCTTGACTAAGGCAACATCACCTTTTGTCCTTAAATCCATTTGTGCTTCATCAATCTTCTATCGCTTATCATCCTCTCTTATCCATCAATTTTCATTATCTTCCCCATATACCCTTTTATCGTTTCATCCATTTCGAGAGCACATCCATGTTCTCTTGAACCCGCATGTCCTCTCGAGGGAGCATCCTCAAACCCTACTCTTCATCTTCACCCCCATCATTTTTCCTTCCTAGTCACTCCTTTGAATGACTGGGGCATCTTTTCCAATCTAACCATCTTCTTCTAGGTTCTCTATTTTAATTTTCTTTGAAATGATGCTACTTCATAACACCATCTCAAAGAGGGAAAAAATGTAGACACCTAAATTTGGACACTTGCATTTGTCCAAATTTGTCCCTTTTTTGTCTAAACATCCTCTTATCTACATTAATTAAGTAGTATTGCTATTATTTAATTAATATCCTTAATTCCTCTGAATCCCTAAGGTATTAAATAAATATGACATTTATTTAATTCCTACATGTCACATCATTTTCCTTAATCTTAATCAACCTCCTAATTCCATCATTAGGAATGTGCACATGCCTAATCTTTGATTAGGATGTGTCACATCCTCTAACTTTTGCAAGTTGGCTCCTAATATTTCTTAACCACTAATTATCTTCTAATTACTGATCAGTTAAGCCTAATCAGTACCTTGGTCAACAATCCCTCTTCCCCGTGTGAATTTTTATTTCACATTTATTCATCCAAGATTCCTCTCTTCCCCATGTGAATTTTTAATTCACATTTATCCCTCTTTATTCCCATGCAAATCTTCTAGAACCTTTGACTTGTCACATCAAGTCACATGTGTGTAAGCACTTACCCTTTTAAGTTCCTTGTCTTATCCAATGTACTTTTCACCTCTTTGGGAACCTTGTCTTATCCACAATATTATTCCCAATCATGTGAATTTTTAATTCACATTTATTTCTCCAACTAATTTCCTCTTCTCCATGGAGATTTTTGAGGAATACTAAAATTCCTCATATGTCACTTTCCTCTCATGTGGGAAGAAGAAATTCCTTTTTGAGGAAATATTCTCATCCCCTAAGGTACTTTCAAAGTACTTGTCCTTCTTCCACATCATTTGTACCCCTTCCATCTTACCATGACCTTTTGACATTTCATCCTCCACATGTCAATATGTGAGGGGTTGTGAGTCCTCAACTCACCATAGCCCTACATATTGGCCATGGTGGCTCAATCCTAGCCATTGAATTCTCAAGAGAATTCAATTTCTTCTATAAATACCCGCATCTTTCCTTCATTAAGGGACCTTAAGTAATTTTTAGCAAACTTATGCTTCTAAGTCATTTGAGCTTCTTGCATTCAATAACACACTTAGCATACTAGTTCATTGTTCATTTTGCATACTTAGTTATATTCATCCCATCTTTTGCATTCATCTCTTAATCACTCTCATCATTTACATTTCCATTTGCATCTCCATCCATTTGAAGCACTTGCCATCCAAAGGAGCACACATTCAAGCAACATTAAGGGCCAACCACGAACAACACAAATGAAGGAATAAGCTTTGTTTGTTTTATATTTCATTTCATTTATGTTATCATTTTCCCAATCTTTAGGTGTCTTGTGTTTTTTCCTTTTGCATTTCTAGTTAAGTTTTTCATTTTTAGATAGGAAAAATACTTTCCCATAGGTCTATTATCAAAGGTTAATCTATGCATCCTTGCATGCACTACCAATTCTGCTTTATTTATTTATTTTTCTCCCCCATGCTATCACTTATTGACAATAGATATAGGGTGATGGCTTATTCACAAGCCCTACTTCTGTCTCAAAATTTATCTCTTACTCGCTGGTCTTTCTCCTCATCCATAAGATAACGTGGTGTGCCTTATTCTTTGGGTTGATATGGGAAAAACTTATACTTGCAAGGTTGTAGGATGGGGATTCTATAGAGGAAGAATGATTTATGGGTGCTAAAAACTATCTAGTTGTTAAAGGTGTCACATTCGGCTTTACATCTACCCTTTTCCATTTTCTTGTGGGTTACTAAACCTTTTCAATATATATATCTTTTCATTGTGTTCCCTATATCCGGCAGGACCACATTTCTTTGAGGCATTCTGTCAAATAATTTTACATGCCTTCTCTATGCTTCTACATTTCACATATAGGACTGCCAGTCACTTGCAACCATAAAATCTGAAAAAATCCTTCTATCTCTTATGCCTCTATGGATGTCCATCCCCTCTTCTGAGCCCTAATATCAATTTAGGCATCAAAGATGCTGGCAAAGATTACGAAATTTCTCTTTGCACTTGTTAATTACAATTGCTTGAAAGTTTTTAAACCTGACTTCCTTGGTCATTGAAATTACAATACATATATAGGAATTCCTTAATCCCTTATGCTTTGGTGGAAAATCATACCTTGTTCCCATGCTCCACCTTAACCGTGGTTTTTACTTCAGCAAAGTGCTTAAAATAAATCAAAGCTCTTGTATTGCTATTGATTGTTGCATTGGTCTCTGGCGTTTGTTGTCTTGGTTATAACCTAAACTATTTATTTTGATTCCTGTATTTCAAGATATGCATGGTTTGAAAAATAATTATTGTGACCTCTATATTATGTTTTGGCACCGTAATCCTCCTTCCCTGCTCATTAGAATTTGTGTTGAAACTCATGAGTGATATTGAAGGTTCTAAATGATATAATTGATGATAAATCATTGGGCGTTCGATGTATCACAGACCCTATGTTTTTTATTGTGAATTATTTTGATTAATATATGGTAGGCCTGCAATCAAAGGCTTGTATTATTTTTGCCTTGTAAGTAGCGACCTAGTTAGGGACCGATGTACATTGTGTGCTTTGTTTTCACCGTTTGTTTTTCTTGCCGAATGTCATCTATCTTTAGTAGGGAAGGTTAGGATTCGTCGTTCCATCGTTTCATTTGTTTGGGATACTCTGTCATATGCTCTATATTATATTGATTTATGTGCAAACCCTTTACCTCATTTTTATCCCTTTTCTTAGCATACTCGGGTCTTTGTTTGAGGATCTAATTTTGAAGACATCTGGTATAATCAACATGGGAGGTTTATTTCTAACTTCCCTTCATCTTAGGTTCAATATTCTAGTAACATCATGATGTAAAACAAAAGCCTATCAAATTGATAACATCTCCTCTTGAGTGAAATTAGTATCTTAATTCGAGACTTAATGTATCAATTTACGTAGATATCACTGGCTACAAGGTTGTGTTTGGAATTTGATACTGTATTGTTTGTATAAATACTTAATGAGTTGCATCTGATGTATTCTCCTTACATTCAATAGTCAAAGGATACTAAATTTGTTGGAAATTTTATTGTCCTACATTATGTTGGTAAATTCGAATATATGTATGAATATGTAAGTGTGCGTGAATATATGTAGGCATAAGTATGTATTATGGTTTTAGTAGAAGAATATTTCCACCTTTTCTATAATCGTGCAAGATTATATTATGAATGGAATTCCATGGAAGGTAATCAGATCTCTCCTCTCTCTCTGTAGTCTAGATGCCTAGCTCGCGCATTAGAGATTAAGACTGTATTTTTATTCACCATTTTTACTTCCTCATTTGGTATTTGGTGTGCGCTCACTTTGGGACAAATAAGATTCTTTGAAATCTTGCACGGCCATATTCTTTTATGAATATTGTGAGCGAGAATTTTACAGTTGTAATCATACAAATCTTTCGCAATTTTCCCTTCTTCAAGTCATACACTCGTTTCCTTGAGCATATCCTTGATTACTAGAATTCTAGTGGGAATTCCTTCCATTTCTAAACTTTGGATTTCCCCTGCTCACAAAATTTGAAGACTGTAGTGAGAAAACAATCCCTTCATATTTAGCTATGTATGCAATGTCTTCCTTCTACTTTCTTCCTACCTTTGAACTCACTCAATCAATAATCATGGTTATGGAAAAGGAGGGACAACTACATAGAGGAAATAGGTTTTTATGAGCCTTAGTTATAGGAAATTAATTATAAAATCTAATTCTTAATTCGGGAATCATTGGAGAAAATATTTATCAATCTTGGGTATAAATTATTATTGGTTAATATAGTTGGCTAGTAAGATGAGATGGAGTTTGGACTTGAAGATTCTAGACTTGGTTTCCACCCTAAAAATATTTCTATTAGGATTGAATAACCATTTCCACATATTTGCAGTTCTCACTAAACCCTTTGACAATGCTTTTAGAATATATGGTTTGCATCGTTATATACTTATTGATAATAAGAAAATAGGGAATCCATTATTAGTGTATGCTATAGTGATTGACTAATAGTCATTAGTGTTATGCTCTTTAGGTTTCATTTGATAATCATTAATATTTCATAGTTATTGCATAGTCAACAAATAGTATCCTATAACAGTACATGCTATAACAATAATTTAGTTTTCATCATCAATAGAATTATATTCAAATATGTCCCTTATTTTATCTATTCAGATAATTTGAATTGAATCCTATAATCAAACATTTGTTTAGATTGATAATAAATAACATAAATTTCTTAAATGGATATTTTTGTACTATCATGACATATTATTATACGATCACAAGGTAATAACCTAAAGTTATCTCTTTTCTTCTATTGTATCAAGCTAGGATAATTGGGAGTGACATAAGTTAGAGTTGATATATTCATATCTAGACAATTGAAGGAATTTTTTTGAACGAATGAATTAGAGTATCTATTTAGTTAATCAACGAATGTTGAATTCTTTTATAATTGTATAGTTAAATTGTAAATTACCATGTAATTAGTTTGGAGTTCTTTATACAAATGCTAAATGAAAATATTGTAGATTCTCTTCTTGCAATTGATTTTAGTGGTAAATAGCTAAGCAAGTAGATGATAGTTAAATATTGATTTAGGCAACATTGATTTAGTATATTGTATGTTTGAGTTTTATGAATTGATACTGTATTGGGTGGATTATGTTAGTTTTGGATTGAGTTTGATGATCTTGTCGTAATGTTGCCACTTGTTATTCCACACTTGATGATTTTTAAATGTGAATTGAAAATAGTCTTGAGATCATGTTATTGTTGTCATTTCTTCGATGGGGAAACTTTATGTTCGTGTTTTGTTAGTCTTCTAGAGGATTGGGGGAAAGAGCTTTCTTCTGTTTGGCTTTTCATGTTGGTTATTAGTGAATTGTTGATCTTTTACTTGATCTTGATAATGTGGGTTTTAGCCTTGCACTTGGAAATTGTTTCATTATGAATATTTTGTGTGGGATGGTGTATGCCTCAATGTATGTGATTATTCATGTGCTTTTTATGTTGTGCAAGTTGGCTTACCCAATTAGTGACTTTTGAGTTTTGTTGCTAGTAGGGGGAGTAGCTTCTAATGGGGGTCATAACCTAAAAGTGGTGCCAGGGTAGCTCATTGGAAGTTTCTTAATCAAGTGAAAACACTAATTTAATTAATTAGGGGGTTACGTAGTAATAACACTAATCAAGATAAATTAATGCCTCACTCATGGCTCAAGTGCTCGTATAGGCTTGAGATGAGTCAAGAAGGCCTTGAATGGCAAGATCAACTACCTCTTCCTCACGAGAGGTATGTTGATTTTGCATAGGTTTGCATGAGGGGCCAAAGATCGGTAGAGGCTACCAAGGTAACCCAAGATGGGGGTCAGGGCCTAGGAAGATCTACCTGGGTAACCCATGAAAAACTATGTGATGGAAATTTTCCCTTTAGCAACCTTGCTTGCCTTGTTGGTTGTTTTCCCTATTGTTCTTGTACCTCTGGAAGTAGTTGTACCTTATGTATATTGAAGTGGTTGTTTCTTTACATTTATTGTTGAAGCCTCCTTTTAGTTACTTAATGTTGCACATATTTCTCATGGCAACTTTATTGATGCTAATGAAAGGTGCCCATTGATATTTATTGTTGGTTGATACTGTAACTCATTTGAAGGATTTTGGATCTTATTGTTGTTGGCACCTCTTATGGTTATTTAGTGTTGATCTATGATATTGTAAATTGGTTCTAGTTGGATCTCCATTTTTTTGTTGTGGTTATGTGTTGATGATGTTATGAGATGTTCCTTGTGTTTATTGTTGATTTGAAAGCAGATGTTCCTTTTGTTTATTGTTGCTTTGGTTGTGGAGTCTTGTTAAGCCTTGTTCACTTGATTGTTTTATGTTGTGGGTCCTTCTTGTCATCTTCTAGCATAGGGGGTGAGCCTTAGGGTCCACATGGTTGGGTGGAATGTGCTATGCACCCCATTGGGTCCATAGCCGATGATTGTTTTATGCAGATCTATACCAAATTGGAGTTGGCATTGATGCTATATCTGATATTCATTCTCATTCATGTTGGGAAGCACTGATGTACCATTGTAATATTTGTAAAGAAGTAAACTCTTGTAATAAATGTGATGTATATATGTTCTTGGTATTACCATGTGTTCTCATATGGATGTCTATCATTTATGTGAGTAACTGGTTGATGTTAGATCATTTGCAAGTAACATTGCAGTCATGTTTACCCCAAAGGACGTAGCTAGATGATGTTCACATAATGTTGCATTATTAGTGTTGTGTGTTAATTTATATTGTATATTAGTTTTACAAAAAAAAAATTGCTATAATTGGTAGGTGTTAAGTTGTCCTTTGGGGATTGCATGGCAGGGAGTTACACAAGAACAAACTAAACCTAGTAATAGAAATTTTTTGGACTATGGTATGGAAAATCTGATGGAGATGGATGAGGATTCTCTTTTCAATAATATTTCATCTAAAGATATGTTATCTGAAAGCACATTAAAATTATACTCTAAAAAAATATGGGATGAATTTTTTGAAGAAAAATCTCTAATTGGAAGGGCACAGTTAGTTGCAAAGTTATTTAGATGAAAAGAAATGCCCCTTGTTTTGGAGTTGTTAGGGGTTGATAATAGGAAAAGGTCATCAAATTTAAAACAAACAATTGTTGAAAACTTGCAGTAATTTCTAGTAAGAAATTATCACATAGAAGACAAGTTCAAGCAATTTCTAAATTACTAAATTTTTCTAGAACTGTTCAAAGGTATATTGAAAAGAGAAATAAAATAGATGGAAAATTTGAGAAAGATTGGGTAAATATTTGTAGGGTTCCCCGAAAAGATAGAATTTTAGAAGATGTAAAGAAATATGTGGTTGAATATTGGACCACCCACTCTTATGTTTCTTCCAATAGAAAGGATACTATACAAATAATAGGTGAAGATGGTACAAAAATTTCTCATCCAAAACATTTTATAGATACAACACAAAGTGAACTTTTTGAAGCATTCAAGCAAGAAATTTCAAATGTGAAGATTTGTCAAAGGATGTTTGAAACACTATGACCATCATTTGTACATATAAATAAAGTACATGAAACTTGTCGAAATCATGTTGAATTTGATCTACACCTACAATCATATAGAAAAGCTACAGAAACAATTCATCAAAATTTAGCCATCCCTAGAAGCACAACACAATTTGTGAAGTCCCTTGTATGTGAAAAATCAAAAGATTCAGATGAATTCAATGTTCAATGTATAAAAAATGTATGTAATGGTTGTGGAGATTTGAAGAATCTTTTACATGTTGACAATAATAAATGCAAGTTACTTGGAAGAGATTTGAATATGAGACATACTTAACGAAGTCAGGAGTTGAGGCCAAAAAAATTATTCCCAAAGAGAGTGGATTTCCTTACAATGAATTCATGAGTAAATTTTGCAATATCATATATCCACATATCCAACATTGCCATGGTGCAAGATGGCAAGCTAAGCAATTTCGTGATTCAAAGAATTGCTTTCCACCAGGTTGTATTCTCTCTATTGTAGATTTCTCTGAGAACTATACATTTAGTCCTCAAACTAAGATTCAAAGTCAATATTATCATTTAGAGAAAGTTGCAATATTTGTGCAAGTTTGCTATAGGCATGCCGAGTTGGCAGTCGATGGAATACGAAGTAGAAAAGATGATCGAATTATCATTAAAGAGGTTCACTTTTATATCAGTAATGATACAAATCATGATAGAAGCTATGTAGCTCATTGTTTCAAAATGTTTTTTGAAGACCTGAGACGGCGTGGCATAAATCAAGAACAACACTCAATATGGTCTGATGGATGTGCTGGTAAGTACATTGTTTTTTTTTTAATTTTTTTTGAATTTATATTTACTTTTAACTTTGAGACTTAAATTGTTTAATTGCTTATATATATATAATTACTTTTTTGAAGCTAATTTGGTTTGAGTGCTTAATTATTTGTAACTTCACAAGACAATTTAAGTTTTCAAAAGCTTTTGTTTGGTTAAGCACTCAACATGCTAGATGCAACACCAAATTTTTGTGAAATTTTATGAGTGGACATGGAAAAGGAGAGCACGATGGAGTAGGAGCATGTGTGAAGTGTGCATTTCGTCAACATGAACTTGCTAGTACAACTTTTACCATATATATATGGAATCTAGAGATATTTTTTAAAAGATTAGATATATATATTTAAAAACTAAATTAAATTCTTTTAAGTTTCTTAAAAGTAATAGGTGACAAATTGTGACAACTTGTGTACTTGTAGGTAATGCCATACGGAATGCACATGAAATTTTTGAATGGTGCAAAATTCATTTTTCTGCTCACAACTCGACATACAACTCATAGTATTTTTGGGAAGTTACAGTTACATCTAGTCAAAATTTGTTAAAAATTTGAATTTCAAAGTTCAAGTGTACATGATTTCAAATTGAATTTTCAAATTTGAATTTACAGATATTGATGGATCAAATCCTTATAATTGTCAAGCAATTCATGGTATTAGAAGTCTACATCAAATCATGACAACTGGAAGTAGTAGGGCTTATGCAATTAATGTGAGAGAAAAATCATGTTTTTTTGTTGATTGTATTGAAGACAATGTAAATATTGTTCAATGTGAGAATACTAGAGACGGGTATGCTTCAGAATGGGAAATGAAACAATTAATATCAATGCCTCCTTTTACTATAGATGACAATGTTGATGTATACTATCCTCTATATTCAGTTGATTACGAACATGTATCTGATTTAGTTGTTACAGGTATAGAAATTGATGAATTTAGTTAAAATTGATTTAAATATATTCTATGTTTTATGTAAGTTTCAAGCATGTTTATATATATAAATTTATATGTATTAAAAATATATTTACAACTTAAATTTATTTACTTTATGTATGTGGTGTGTGTACAAGAGATATTTTTGCTATTGTTGCAAATCCTGACAATGCGAAAGGTGTAGATTACTATCTACTAATATGTACACAACCAAAAAGAAAATTGGTGGAACTGATGACAAATGGTGATGGACAAGAGTATCCCATTGGATCAGTCGATATTGAAGGAACATATTATCAACAAATAAAGATAGATAAAAATGGTGATATATTTGTTGATTATATGCCAGGACAAAAGGTTCTACATTGCATTCACTTAGTTTTGGAAAAAAACAAAAATTTAGAAACTTTACCTAAAAGTGGACGTGCCAAACAAAAGTGGAGGTTTTCTATTAAAGATCATGAAAATATTTTAGAGAAAATTAAAGATAGAGAGGATCCAAATTTTATGTAGCAGGAGCTTTTAGTTGTTTTTTGGATATATGTACATGTATGATAGGATATATATATATATATATATAAATGTATGTATGTATATATACATACATATACATACATACATACATACATACATACATACACACATACATACATATATATATATATATACATTCATATATATATATATATATATACATTCATATACATACATACATACATATATATATATATATGTATGTATATATATATATATATGTATGTATATATATATATACATTTATATACTCATACTTTTTATAGATCTTAGAGATCTATATCTTTTATATTGATTGGACATGTGACATGATTTAGAATGGGTTTTTTTCAAAGGCTTGGTCATTTATTTTTGTCTAGTTGTATTTAAATAAATTTGTTCCATGACATGGAATTCTTAATTTAGTTCAAGAATCTTTGATTTCATAATTTACATTTGAAATTCCACTTTAAAAATATGTATGTTAGATCATATATGCTTGATACAAAACCTAACTTGACTTTAAAAATGTTTTCAAACATTTTTCCTAAATTCCTTTAAATCATCTATTTTGAATTGCATTTTTATGTTGGAAATGGAATTCTCTAGTTTTCTTTATTTTTTATGTTACTAATGTGGCATTCAATAATTTTAAATGACCATCCATTTTCATATCCTAATCATCACATCCCAATTATTATTTTCATCCTAAGCATCCCTCTCATTCTAATCATCTTTAATCACCTTATCCTAATAACCCATATAGCCATAATCATCCTATAATCATCCATTCTTAATCATTCATTATCATGTTCTAATAATCACCATTCTAATCCCAATCATTCATATATTTAACCATTCTAATCCTAATCACTAGGAATCTTAATCATTCATAATCATCCTTAAATTTTCACCCTAATCATAATTATCTTTCATAATCATTCTAATTATCCACCTTATCTTAATCATACCCAATAATTTAATCCATATATCATGCCTCTAGTCCATCCTATCGCATTCTAATCATAACATCTAATTCATCTGTTTGTCCTAATTATTCCATCTTAATCATCCATCATCATCCTTAATCCCCACCCTTCACCATCATCTTAATCTGAATAAATCACATTATCAACCTAATCCCATCCTAATAAAATCCTAATCTAATCCACCTATCCTCATCCAAAATATAATCATTTATTATCCATCTAGATCCATCTCAACCATACATGTCCAATCTCCATCCTTAATAAAAAATCATCACTTGAACATCAAAATTTGGTTAAGGTATCAATCTTTTTCATACATCATATTAGATCCTTTCGTCATCACCCAAAGCTTTCATCTAGGGACCTTATCCTTAATCCACTATCATCCATTTCAAATCTAATATCCTAATAAAAAATCAAGACCTTAATTTTATTTCATCTTTAATCCAAACTTGCTTAAGAACATTATCCTATCTTAAGTATAGTTATCAAATCCAATCAACTTTTGCTTAGGAACATTAGCCTATTAGGTTACAAGTATAGAGAATCAACCTTAATCAAATCAAATCATTTTGAGGTCTTGAAAATTTATCCCAATCCTAATCCCATCCTCCATATTTATCCTCATAATTTATTCTTCTAATCACTCACCTTGTCCTAATCATCAGGTATATATTATGCAAGATCTATATAGGCATTACATAAAAAAAAATTATTTCGTTTAGAGTAGCAACCATTATTTTCTATAACCTTTGGTATACATAACTTACACATATCATATTGTGAATGTTAGATTGTATGGGTTCTTGTGGATTGGTCTTTCTTGTTCACCTTGGTGCATTGGAATATTCATTGTAGTGAATCATAGTGATGGTGTTTTGGGTGCTTGAGATAGCTATATGTTCACATCAATAGTTATTTATCATGTATAGATTGAGACCACATGTAATGAGATCTTTGGTAATTATATATATGGACTGATCGATTTTTAATACATAGAATTGTCATGTGGATCTAGATACAATTTATATTATGTGCATAACTTGAGATTTAAATATCAATTTCCAATTGCATAAATGTTCCATGGAATTCTTAAGTTCAAGAATAGAAATTTGATTCCATTTACATTCATCTCCAGTTATAGCTCATCATCTAGATCGCTTTCTTTGCATGCACAATCAAATTCATGTGTATTTGATTATGTGGAATTCTTAAGTTCACTTGAATATATTTGATTTCATTTACATTAAAATAGACACAAGTATAGCTCATCATCTAGTTCAAGAATTCTTTGCATGCACATTCAAATTCATGTGTATTAGATTATATGGAATTCTTAAGTTCATGTATAGCATGATATATGCACAATTTACATTTAACCTAGAGTGACTTTAAAAATGAACATTTAGAGCTAATAATTCAGGTTATCATCTATTTCCAATTGTATTTTTATGTTCCACTTAAATATAGCATTAATCTCTAACATATTTGCATTCAAATTTTTCTATATTTCTTGACCTATTTATTTAGAAAAATTCATTTCTATTTAAAATTAATTGTACATGGCCATCTTTTTAAATTTACAAACAGCAACCATTAGATAGTCCAACATTCTGATTTCACGATGTAAATAGATGTACAACAAGTGCGAACAAACCTTTCAATAAATTTAAATAAAGGTACAAAATTGCTAAATAAATAAAACCATAATAATGCACGATGTAAATAGATATAACAAGTGTTCAAACCATAATAATGTGTATAAAAAACCTATTCAAACCATAAAACTTAAATGTACGAATGTGATGTAAATAACAATTATATACCATAAAACATAAATGTATGTAATGTGAGCTAAATAAATCATAAAAAGCATCTCCAACATAATAATCTAATCTCAAACCATAATACTATAAAACATCTCAAAGAGAGGGATATCTAGCATGAATAGAATCATCATATCTCTGCCCTGATCTCCCTCGATCTCTCCCTCGATCCATGGCCCAATATCTCCCTCGATCCATGGACTGAGCCCTCTCCTGATCCAAGATGTGTGGATCCATGTCCCAATCCAAGCTCTCCTAATCTGTGTCCTGAGCCTCATCCCAAGCCCTGCATGTGTTCAAGTACACACATGTTTAAATTTAATTTTTAATACATGTATGTATATATGTGTGTGTGTGTACATATATGTAAAATTATCTAAATTTACAATGTACAAGTTCAATGTCTTCAAACTTACATCAAGTAATTAATTTTATTATTATTTAAATGTACCTCAGTTGTATACTGCATGAGATCGCCATCATGTGCCAAATTTCCAAAGTCTGAAAAATCACCATACTGCTTAAAATTTTCAAGTACATAATTTCAATAAGGAGTTAAACAACTAGACTTTAAATGCATTACATGTGCATACAGACATAATTATTTAGAAAAAAATTATATATATATATATATATATATATATATATATATATAAATTATTCAAGTACTTGTCATGCCTGATCGATGGCTCTACCAATGTCACTAAGATCACAAGAATGCAAAGAAACCATAGGGCGATTTGTAGCATGTACAATATAAGTAGAAAAAAGAAGCTGACTATATGTGCCATGGATAAGATCAGGTGCCGCAGTAACCTCAACATGATCTGTAACATCTTGACAACTTGGACAAGCTAAAGGATCAATAGAAACATGATGTGCATGGGATCCTGTAGGTTGATGTGGAAAGACTTCTATAGTTGCCACCCCATGGCTCGTATGTGTACCAGGATATTGTCATCTAATAAAGTCTTGTACATGGTCAAGAGAGATCCCATGGTCCTCACTGATGACCTGATATGCTGCTAGTAAATCCAAAACTAAGAATCTACACATATTACATAGAGTCGTGTGGGTCATCTGCTCAACATCTGAAGGAGTAGGTAGATCGACATGAATAAATGGATCATAAGATGCAGATGTAGCCTCAGTGGGAGGAAGGTTGATCCATGGGCGTAATAAGTGTCTACTAACTTGATCAGATGACATTTGATTAATCTATGTCATAATAGAGACAATGCTATCAAAAATCTAGGATCAAGTGAAGCCTATTGTTGCCTCCCCTGTTGTTGCCAATTCCAAATGTTTTGGTAAAACCAAAAGGTTTGGGCCAACTAATGCCCTCTTGTTCATAGGCGGTGGAAAATCTGAACATCTAAACTGTGGTTTGTTAGAAAAATGGCCTTTACCTTGGCCAGCATGCTTAGGATAAGATGTGTAGTCCACATTTATCTATAAATGAAATTTTGCATATAATTTTTTGACAAAATATTATGGCAGCTCATCATTGTGAGGCCATCTATGATACGCTACCAACCATCTAGGGTATATGAATGGCGCAACAAGACGATCTACACACCTCGTAATCACATATCCTCTAATTCTATTTTTTCTTGTATAATGAAGGAACATGGTTAACACATTTTCACCTGAAACTAATTTGTCAACTTCTCTCCATTTCATTGTGCCAATAATAGTCCTGGCAAGAGACAAATAAAACTACTCAATGCTGATCTCATCATAAGGATTGCATGATTGAATTGTCTCGATCACTCAATAAATATCCTCTCTAATAGTGACTAATATATCTCAATTAGCCAAATTGGGGGAGTTATGAATTGTTTGCTCTAAACATCTTAGAGCATTGTCTAATCTAGCAATCCTATCTTGATATAAATTTGTTCTAGCTTGAGAAACTTTCTTAGAATGAGGGTAATGGTGAGATCCCTCATCGGCCATGATATATATATATATGTGTGTGTGTGTGTGTAAATCTAGAGATTTGTATATCATTAAAGCAAAATATACATGATGTTAAACAAATTTAAATCAAATTTCAAAACTAAAACAAATATATATTTAAATTATAAAATTTTCAAGTTTCAAAACTATTTTTTTTTTAACTTTAAATATATCTAATGAGATAGTTCAAGTTATATCTATCTCTACGTTCAATAGTTCACCTTCTATAACAACTTAGATAACATAAGAAATTTGACAACTCCAAAGAGGCTTTCAATACATGTGTACATATATGTGTGTGTTTGTGTGTGTGTGTGTGTGTGTGTGTGTGTGTGTGCATGTGCATGTGTACATGTGTATGTATATGTACATGTATGTACATACATGTGTTTGTGTATGTGTATGTATGTACATATATATGTGTATGTGTGTACATATACATGTATATATGTGTATGTATGCATATATGTGTATGTGTGTATGTGCATGTACATACATACATATGTATGTATGTATATATACATACATGTACACATGTACATGACATATGTATATATATGTCTATGCATTTATGTATGCATAAATATATATATGTGCATGCACACGTACATATACATACATATATTTATACACACATTCTCAAGTACATACATCCATACACATGTGCATGTATACATATATGTACACATACATGTACATACACACATACACATATATGCATTATACATATACACATACACATGTATATAATACATACATACATACATCCACATGTACACACACACACATATGTACACATACACACATGTACGTGCATATATGTACATACATACATACACAAATACACATATATATGTGCATACATGTACATACACATATGTATACATACATGTACACATGGTGTACTAGAAATTTGGGTTTTCAATTTTGGGTTTATAGAAATGTAAATTTAGGAAAAATGTATGTATATACATACATGTACATACAAATGTAGACATGCATTTACATATATGTGTACACATACATACATACATATACATATATATGTACTTGTATGTATACACATACACACATGTAAGGTGAAAATATTTCATGTGCATCCTTCACATTTGATTAATAATGCATCTATATAATCTATAGAAAATCTACATGGAAGAGAGAATTAGAAAATAAACAAATCCATTCCACTCCCACATGTAATACAAGTTCATTCATAGCTTTTTTTCAATTGTGTTGTGGGTGGAAAGTTGCTTATGGGTATCAATTTTTTTGTTTCAGTAATGTGGAATTTGTATTGATTATTGAGGTGGGTACAAATCCTTTCATTCCTTAATGTTTTAGAATTGCATGTTGGATGAAGATTTACTTGTGGTTATCAATTTTTTAACTAATAGAGGCATTTTTTCATGATGAGTGTTTATCTACTAGAGTGTATACAAGCTACTAACAGATAGGGATCTTTATCTCTTTCCTTGGTGCAAATTAATTTAAATGAAGCAAAAAAAAACCTTAAGCTTGGTTCCCTGCTAATTTTTAGAAGAACTAATATAAGATGGGTTGTAGAGTATGTGAAAGAGCCAACCATGATAGTTTTTCCTCTTAGTAGATCATTTCCTTCTCTACCACTGGCCCAAACTTTAGAATTTTTACTTAAAAGTATATTTGATTTTAATCTTAATAGATATTTTGATAGAATGTTGTACAGGATACCATTCAAGTAATCAGTTTGACTATGAACAAAATGCCCCTAAACTGGTTTTAGTATTTCGGACCTACATTTCAAAGTGTTTTTAATAAAAATTTCTAATGCCTTGGCTACATAAATCTAATGGATCCTATTGATTTGGCACATTTGTACGCTATATGGTTGCCTTTGTATAGAATGTTCATTATGGTTACTCTATATGCATCATCTCAAAGAGAACTTTTTTATGCTTCTCTCTCACTATGAAGGTCATCTGAAGGTCATATGAATAATCTCTTATTTTTCCAATGTTGAATTCTTATCTTTCTCTTCAACCTTTTGCATTGTCTCAATTTTAGTTTGCAATCTAGGTTGATGTCAGTCTTTGCTTACGATGAGCTAAGTTTTACACCTAGCAGATACTGTGATTTGGTTTACCACACCGTATGAGTTCAGTTAACTACCAAAAATAAAATCATTTGGTTCATCCTTGATGTTATTGTTATGCATATACAATTCTTGAAGTTATTTACAAATCAACTATTGTTAGGCAATTTTGCAAATTTTGTTTCACATGGGGAACAAACATTGGAAGAAAAAAAATTTCTCAAAGGTTTATCTTGTTAATTTCACCATGATTTTGAACTTTTCTGAAAATTCAGATATAGTATATGCATAAATTTTCATTTTCATGCATATACTTTATATAGTGTATGTAGTTTCAGTGGTTATTCTAGATAACTAATTTATCTAGCTGATAATTTGTGCAATCAAATTTGCAACTCATGGTTCCCATTACTAGGTATTTTGCTCAATTTTTTTAATAAAATCAAAAAGTTGGGATTAATGCAGCTTGCTAGAACAACAATGGAATGATATCAACTATTTTTTTGATGTAATATAACAAGCTTAAAAAAATGACATTAAATTTCCATTAAACTAAAACCCAAAAATTGAAACCCCAATATTTAAAACCCCAAATTTCCATTTTTATAAACTAGAAACTAAAGACCCATATTTATAGTTCACCATTGCAGGTTTTTTACATAGTTTAAATCATTTAAAATATTAAATCCAAAAAAAGTTTCTTTGTAACTTCATGGCAGCAAGGGTTTTTAAAAAATACAAAATTCATCTACTCTAGCAAGAAGCAAAATAAACAACCAAATTTTCTTTCTATTATGCCTCAATACAAATCACAAACTACTATGCATTTCTTTCATGGAGATCACAGAGAATCGTATTGCTACACCATTCGGCCAATAAACAACCAACAATGTGATTAATTCACAAATCACAGAAACCCTAACACATAAAACAATGCCTTTACCTACCGATAGAGCTCAAAAACTTGTAGCATAAAGAGAAAATGAAAGTGGAACCTAGGTATTTATCGGCTATTGGGTGATCTCCACTTTGGTCAATGACCTCTCATTACAAACTGTTTCACCTAAGCATGCAAATGGTCGGGCCCTATGTTTTTTTTAATTTTATTATCCATGTTTCGACCGATACCCTTTCGGCAAGTGGGTTTCAGCTAGAAAGGTACTGCCACATCGGCGCCATGTCACTGTCACGTGGCTTTAGCCGAAACCCACTCAACCAAAAATGTATCGGCCGAAAATAATTTACTTCAAATATTATTTTGGCCGAAAGTGTGACATAGGTTTGTGCTTTTACCTTGATGTAGCTTGTGTAGTCATGTCTTCTTGTTAGTTGTTGTTGTTGTTTGGCTGTTGATTGTATGTGAATTATCTTATTTGTAGCATGCTTATCTTGAATAGGGTTATAGAGCCCTTCAAAACCATTTGTAATGGGTTTCAGGGCCCACTCATAACCTATTTTTCCTATAATCAAAAACATCCTAATGTACAAATTACACAATTGGCATTCAAATTGATAAAGAACAACTAATAGAAAGGGAGTCAATATAAATCTAAATTTGAATTTATATTTAGATTTAAATTTAAAAATTATATAATTATTTTAACATTATAAATTTAACCTAAAATAATAGATAAATAAAATACAAATCAACTTGAGAGGATATGATCATGGGCATAGGACATATCGTGGGTATAGTATGTGACAGCCTGGGGCCCACTTTTGGGCAATAAAAGAGACAACAAAAAATTCAAATGTCCTTTTTAATACAATAGGACAAACCCATGTCAAATTTGTAATATGTCCTATCATAGGTAGACTATTTATTTGCCACCTTCTCAATATTAAGTGAATGCAACTTGATATACTTATTTCCATAATATAAATATTCTTTGCCACCTTCTCAATAACATGTTAATGCAAATGGATATATTTTTATCCAAAATATGTCTTATTGCATTAAAAGTGAGTTGACATACATTCAAAGTGAGTTGATATGTACATAAGCCATTGTCAACTAAATGAGTTGTAAATATATTTTAACAAAATACAATAAAACACGTTCCATTTCACATCTTTTTTTACAAACTACCAGTTCCACCATGTCCATATACACCAATCTTTTTGTGAATTTACCTACAAAAATGAGAAAAATGAACTCTCAGGCTCACTATGCAATGCAATTTTACAATTAAACACATAATTATTAAATTATTATTTAAAAATAAACATAAAATTAAAATAATCAAAACAAAAATTAAAATTGGTTAGAATTATAATTTTTTTTAATATCCTTTCAAATCACCAACCAAAATTTCTATGTACCCATTTCATATCACTTCTACCATTAATTCTTTCAATACCAGATCAAATTCCCTCCCAGAATTCAAATTCTATAAACCTATTTATTTATACAAGAGACCTCAATTGTGTGATGCAAGCTAACCAATTCACAATTTCAAATTTTTGAGTTTGTGTCGGATATACCTGATCAATAATGAGCTCCTCCAAAGTGATGTAGTCTCCTCCTTCAACTTCTACAATAAGTCTCAAAATTTCCTATGCCTTGTCCATTTACATTTAAATGAATCAAATTTTTTGTTTCATACACCATGCTTTTTCTGTCACAATCTATACCAACGACACAACCCCAACCCAATATCAACCACTCTCCCCTACATCTAACTATGATATTTTTATATACCTTCAAACAACAATATGGTATAAATATTTCCAACCCTTTCTGATACAACATTATGATACACACACACATGTTGCAAAGATACAGAGATATGTAAGTTTCCTATAGCCTTTTTCATTTGCAGTCAAATTACGCATTTATCTATCTTTGTAATATATATAAATTTGCTATATTAGTACAATGCCTAATACTGAAACTGCATGCTAAAATTTTTAAATAACTTCAAAGTTCAAACAATAGTATGGTACAAATATTTCCAATTATTTTTTATACAACATTATGATACATATATATATATATATAGATACATAGATGTGTAAGTTACCTATAGTCTCGTTCATTTACATTCAACTTACGTATATATCTATCTCTACAATATATATATATATATATATATATATATATATATATATATATATATATATTGCATAGATAGATAGATAGATACATAAGTTATCCATATCCTTCTTCATTTACATTCAAATTAATTAGATGTATGATTCTTTTTTCTTCAATTAAAGTGATTGTAAACATTGGCCCCTCTCCCTTACAACCAACTGTGATAATGGTTGACTCCTAGTTAAGTTATAACCATTTTTGAAACAACATATATAACTTGAAACTATATATATATATATTGTAGAGATAGATAGATACATAAGTTTCCTATACCCTTCTTCATTTACATTCAACTTAATTCTAGATGTATGCTTTGTTTTCTCTTCAATTAAAGTTACTGTAAATATTGACCCCTCTCCCTTACAACCAACTGTGATAATGGCTAACTCCTACTTATGTTATAACCATTTTTGAAACAACATATATAACTTGAAACAACAGTATTATATGTGTGTGTGTGTATTGTAGATATAGATAGATACATAAGTTTCCTATGCCCTTCTTCATTTGCATTGATTAGATTTATGTTGTGTTTATTCTTCAATTACTGTAACATGTATGGTAACCATTTTTGAAACAACATTATGAAACATTTACATAACTTGAAAAAGAATTATGATAGAAATATTTCAAACCTTTTCAAGGAATACACTGTTGTTTCAAGTTATTTTATATTGTCATTTTAAGATTTATCTGTATCATACTTCTCTTTCAAGTTATATATATTTATATCATTCTATTGTTTCAAGTTTATATATATTTGTATCATTATGCTATTTGAGGAAGGGTTTAACATGAACACCCAAGGGTTTAAAAGAGTTAGAATTGGGGATATGATAGTATACCATACATTGCTTGTTTCATTTAACATGATCACCCAATGGTTTATAAGAGTTAGAATTGTGGATATCATAGTATACCATGCATTGCTTGTTTCATTGCATGCATACCCTTGATCATTTGCAATCAACTCAATTAGATGCATGGTTAGTTAGTTCTTCAATTACACTCACTCTTACATGTATGAATTTGTTGTTTCAATTTGTATCATTCTTTTAATTGTAAGAGTTTGAATCGTATGTTGTTTACTAATCTTACGCTTGGTTCAATGCAAAGGAAGAATAAAGCAATAGTAAATACCACACAACCTATAACAAAGCAGATGCAAACAAGAGTGCCTACACACAAGAGAGGTGTGAGGTTTCCACAGAGTGATGACAAGGACATAGTTATTCCTTTTGAATAGCCAGCTAAACATCCAAGCAATGATGAGGGTGCAGTAATTGTTGTGGAGCATCCAACTGAACCTGTACTCCAAGTTAACCCAACTATAACAACTAAAAAGGTTGTAATGCGGCGAAAATGGACCATGGCTGACATGGAAAATTCCATTGAATATGTGAAAGAAAATGGTATGCCAACAAGAGGGGCAGCCAAAAAGTGGGTTCTTCCAACTACCACATTGTCAAATTGGCTAGGAGGTGTTACCACTACAAAAAGGAATGGCCCCCCAACAGTCCTAAATGATTGTGAAGAGGCAATGGATGTCCAATGGTGCAAGGAGATGGTTGTTTTTTGATATGGTTTGGAGATTATGAATCTCAAATCAGAAGTGTCCCAAATATGCTAGTCGAGGCCTAATCCCTTCAAATATGGACTTCCCAGCAAGTCTTGGTGGACAAGGTTTAAAGAAAGGCATCCCAATCTATGTTTGAGAGCTACCCAAGGGCAAGATAGAGACCATGTTGTAAATCTTAGGCCTACAGTTGTATCTGCATTCTATGAAACACTGGAGAAGGCATACACATCCAAGAATTATGGACCCCAAATTATTTGGAACTATGATGAGATAGGGTTGCAAGCTGGGTGAAATAGTTTAATGAAGGTGCTTGCCAAAAAGGGCAATAGGAGTGTTACATATATTATCCCAAAGATCTAGGAGTGGATCACAATTTTGGCATGTGTAAACACAGTAGGTCAAAAAATTCTAGGCTTTTACTTGTTCAAAAGAAAAAATCACATGTTGAACTATATAAGCATTAATGGTTGTTCAGCCTCATGCATGGATGACCAAAGAGATTTTTTGTGAAATGGATGAAATTTTTTGATATGCAAGTACTTGGGGGTTGCTCGCACAACCATAGACACCTCCTCATATTTGATGGCCATGGCAGCCACGTAGCCTTTTCTACCATTTCCAAAGAAAGGGAACTTAGTATTCACTTGCTCACCCAACCAACCCATTCATCACATAGGCTGCAGCCACTTGATGTGTGTTTTCTCCTCTTTCAAATCTCATTTCAAAAGGGAAATAATAGAATGGAGTAAAAGACATCCAAATTTGGAGATAAGAAGGGCAGAATTGGCTACACTTGGTAGCCTTGCTTTTCAAAAGGCATTCACAATTAAGAACATAATAGTTGGGTTCAAGAGGACAAGTATTTGGCTTCTTGATCCAAATGCATTCGACAATGACATGAGGGTTAGCAAGAATTTTCAATTTGTTGCCCCGAGGAAGCATCATTTGTTGAAAACATTCTAATCCTATCCAGCAATGGTTTTCCAGTAAATGAGGGTGACTGTATAGATGGAACAACAAAACTTGGAGATCAAAAAATCCCGCTTTAAATAACCGATGGTCCAGACCACCAAATTCCACCACAAACTTCAAATTTTTCAGACTACCAATCACCACTAACAACAATTTTGGGAGAGTAAAATGGTATTGGAGACATCTCTCTTTCCCTACCAACTCCACTCGAGGATCCCTAAGGTTGTTAGAGGGTGTTTCTAATCTTGGTATTGATCTACATGTGGAGCCAGACCAAAGTCTTACAATGTTGTCTCCATCACACATCATGGGTCCAAATACTATAGTTCATTTCTATGTTGATTGGGGAGATAGTTAAGCTGATCAGTTAGGAGATGAATTGGATGACACAACTAGTCAGGTGTAGGAAACAAATGTGAGGCTTCGATGGAGTCATTGGGAGGCCAAACAACTTCACACATCTTACAATTCTTGAAGCTACATGTTCATGTAGTCAAAGAAAAGTCTAATATGGTAGTTGATCATGGGATTAAACTGTCAAGAGGATCCCAACTCCTAACCGTTGATGACTACATGGTTCTAACTGAGCAAGAGGATAGAAAGAAGGAAATCAAAGAACTGAAAGAGAGGAAGAAGGAATATATTGAAGAGCACAGGATAGAAAGAATAACAACATTGGACCTCAAGGCTCTATTGAGAATTGAAAAGGAACATCAACAAGTAGTAGAAAAGGTTGAAAAAGAGATGCAAAAGGAGAGGGAGAAAAAATGGGAGTAGCAAAGGATAGAAAAGGAAGATGCAAAAAAGGAAAAAGAATTTGAGAGGGCACAAAAAGGGTGGCAAGGGAAAGGAAACTCAACAACCCTCTAAATTCCTTGCCTGATTGTCATAGGATATTCACAGACTTTGTGTCTATTAAATGCCCCCAATATTGTCCACCCTCACCTACCCCAATTATTAGCCAACCATTTCATATTTGGAGTCCCTCTCATTCAAAGTCCTATCCACCATCACCTACCCCAAGCATTACCCAACCATTTCAGAGTTGGAGTCCTCTTTTGGAGTCCTATCAGCCCTCACCTACCCCAAGCATTACCCAACTAGTTCAAAGTTGGAGTCCTACTCTGTCACAGGCCACAAACAACACACAAGATAGCTTCACTTCATATTTTAGTTTTCCTACTTTTTTTACTTGATTAGAATGTTATGTATGAACTTTTTTGTTGTGAAATTTTTTATGGATTCCAAACGATGTATAATATTTTTTGTTTTTAAGGTTTGTAACTTGAAAAAACAGTATGATTTGAATACAAATAACATATTCCTATGTTACAGTCACTGACTATTAGAGTAACTGTAATTAAAGAACCAACAAGGTACACATCTAATTAAGTTGAATGTAAATGAAGAATGCTATAGGAAACTTATGTATATATCTATCTCTACAATATTTATCTATATATATACATATTTATATACATATATCTATACAAATACATATATATATACATATACATGTATACATGTATTGATGAGTGAAAGAAAAGACACTTTAATTAAATCCTTTTTGTGTTCTAAAAGACTTTATTATATGTCAATTAACTATGTGGCGGTAGAATTTATGCTTAAATATTTGATTAATGATGCATTATATTTAACTAATTAGAGCATATATGAGAAATGGTATTTTGTAGTAAATGTCTTACTTTTGAATGATGATTAATGATGATTAATACAAGTTGAAGATCTTTTGTTGTCTTAATTACATCCTATCTTTGAGGATTCTATTTGGTTGATTGAAGTGTTGTTATTATGAGGTGGATGTGTTAAACTTCTTGTTTAACGGATTTGAAATATGTCTTGCCCCTGAATCGCTCCAGCTGGCTCCTAATGAATGTTTCCAAATTGACTTCTTCAGTCAGTTTGAGAACTTTCTGTTTGGTTACTTTCACGTGGCAGATTTCTTTATGGCACTTTTAGTTATGTTTACATTTGGTTATTACCGCTTGCATCTTGGCGAGCTATGCCAGTTTTTGTATTCAAATAAGTGGATATTCCTATAAATATCCACCCTTGTATTAGTTTAGAAGTTAGTTAATATTTTCACTTTAGCAATGTGATTTAGAATTATCTGCACTTTTGTACTACTCGCCTGTTTAGGCCAATTGGAACAAAAATAGGGAGTACTAACTCATTTGACTACAAAATACGATGAAAATTTTCAACGAAAGATGTATAATTATATGTATCATCGAGTACCTATGATACTCAATGTGAAATTTTCAAAAAAATTAAAATGTGTGCCTCACATTCGTCAAAATTTTGATGATCCTAATTTTCATTGATATTTCGATAAACAGTTTCATCAATATTTCGACAAACACATAAAGTTTTTTTAATAAATAAAAGTGAGCTTGACAATTTATCTATACTTGCAACAGTGTTTTGTTATACTTCTAAATTTTCTCTACTTGTGAATTTTCTATACTTGTGACAGTTTGTGGAGAACTAAGGACAATTTTCTTGGAAAAAATCAGAAAAAATTCAAGAAGATATCTCCAGGTTGAGGCTAGTCATTGTCTTTTTCCATAATTCATTTGTGTAGTCAGATTTTTTCCAAGTTTGAAAATCATATTTTAAAGCAACATCTCATCAGATTTCATTTTTAGACTTGTGCATTTTTAGAATTTCATTTCTAAATTTTGTTGTGCAAGTTCAATATTATGATTTTAGGAGTCTAACAGTTGGAAATTATAGTAAAATAAGAATTTAATAAGTTCTGGAATTAGCATTTCAAAGTGTTTTTTGGGGTCATTAACTTCATTCTATCTTCTCTTTTGCAAGGGTGGTTGCATGCTGAATTTTTTTGGTGCAAAATATCAGAATTATTATATTTTGTTACCTGTCTATGATTAAAAATTATTGGAGTGTAAGTTTGATATTTTTGAAGATCTCAATATTCAAGCTTGGTAAAGAAAAATCATGTCAAATAATATTAGTCCAAAACAGAATGAAGAGAGAATTGCTAGATTGTGGGCTAGATTGAAAAGAAAGGGTGATGGGAAATGTTAGTCCTTGCAATAATTGCAAGGGCTTAAAGACGAGAAGACTTTTAATCACAACAGCTAAGAAACATTGTAAGTGGCATGTTCACATTGAAGGGCGGCATGATTATCGTCCATTGGTAAATTGTTCATTATATGTCTTTATATTGATTAAATTTGTAAATGTTTATATCATTTTAACATTTTTAATATATATAAAAAATCACTTGATCATGATCATGGTTTATTTGTGTTGATCAAAATTATAAAGGTGGGGCTATAGTGCCCATCCATTCCCACTATGGATGTGAAGGAAGTTTGGCCTTGAAATTTGGAGACGAAGGTAAAATAATAGGGACATTTAAAGGTATGTGCTAATAATGTTAAGCAATTGATGTTGTATATTATGAATTTATAGACATATTGATGTGATGAGAGTGTTTGATTACATTTGGGGTTTTTATTTAATTATAAAATATTATTATTGTGTTGACATGTTATTATGATTTTGATTATGATTATGTTTATTGTCATAAAGATGTACTGACTTGTGTTCAAACTTTGTGTTGCAATATGGGACATGAGCTTCGGTTAGTGTGTCGGTGAGTATGATGTATATTGTCATGTTATTATTATTATGCAGAGATTTACTTGGATAGTTAAGTGATGCAGTAGTATGTTTGTTAGAATAAGTGGAAAGGGCAGCATCGTACCATTGGGCGTATGAAAGACATACGAACATGAGATACGATTGCTAGAGTTTCTTTCCTAGTGCTTCGGCTATTATGCACATGTGTTCTAATTTGTATGTTGAGTGAATAGGTACTAGGCTACGTCTCCACCTGAATTAGCAGGTCTGAGCGTGCCTTTAATCCCAATGGTGGTTGAGAAGATAACATCTAGGCCCAAGTTATAACCTGACCTTAGCCATTGTCCCCAATTAGGGACAATTGATTCACTGTGTGACCACCTTTTTTGGGTTGTCATGGGACAATGTCTGGTCTCTTTTACCTTATGGTTAGAGTGTTGCATCTATGTGGATGTTTCTTGTGGGTTATGTGATTGTTTTATTTTGTTGTTTTATCTTGATTTTAGATCCCAACCTGTTGGTATTAAACCCTGTGGTTAGTTGGGTTGTTGTGATTGTGATTAATGTTATTTATGTTATTTATGTTTTGATGTGAATGTTTCTTTCATTTAGAGTTATTTCATAGTATATGTCTAACTTTGGTTTATGGATTATTTGAGTGAAGTTAGATATTGGATCAATATGTTAGTTATTATTTAATTGTTAATATTATTATGATTATATGTATATTACATTTTATGAAAATAAAGTTATAAATATTAACATATTATAATGTTATTTTTTAAAATATTAATGTTTATTAGTAAATATTTAAATATTAATATGTAAGTATATGTTATATTTATGTTTTGATTTACTGTTTTGGTGGAGTGATTATTTTATGGGGGTCTTCTTTATCTCTTGTAATATTTTGAATTTGTTTAATGAGAAACCCTAAACAAATGAGTTAATTATGTGAGTTAATTTAATTATTTGATTTATTTTAATTATTTTATTAATGGGTTGAGGATATGTGTTTTAATTTAATATTTTAGTAATTTATTTTATGAGAGGATTTTATTTCCTTATTTTATTTTGGAAAAAGAGTCTTTTTAAAAAAAAGAAAGAAAGTTGCTTTCATTTTTGTTTTTGTTTTTTTTGGAATTTGATTAATTTTATTTATGAGAAATTAGGGAAATTGAGTTTCACTTTTTTTGGGGGCATGAAATTTTAGAGGTTTTGAAAAATAAGAGATTTTGCATAGTTCTAGGAGAAGTTTTCAGAGGTTTATTGAGAAATTGGGAGTGGTTTTGAATGAAAATTTGGAATTCAATTTAAATTGGAGGGAAATAGATTTTGCTGGGGGATTCTTCATTTTCTGAGGGTTTTTGTCATACTGGCAAAGAGGAAAAAGCATGAGAAAGTTGTTGCAATTTGGGGATTTGGTGCAGGAGCACCTAGGCTAAACTCCAATTTGTTATGTTCAATTTTGACTTGTACCTGATCTTAGCCAAGTCAAGGTATTAGTGTGTTTGTTTTGGACCTTAGAAGGTCTTGTTTGTGTGTGATGAGTTAGTCACTAGGACTAAAGTCATCTTAGTTAGTCATTGATGTTAAATGTTGCTTTAATTAGCTTTAGATAGCTTATGTTAGAATGAAAAGAATTAAATGTGTTATAACCACATCCTTGTTGTTAGAAGATGCCAAGGGGCAATTAGGGGAGTTGTTGGCTCAGAATCAAGGAGATGGAGGTCCTAAAATGTAGGATGATGGCAAAGTTGCAAGAATGTTGCAAAGTTGCATGACAACATTGTTAGGTTGCATGCAACTTAGTTGGAGTGGAATCCCTAAAAATAAAGAGTATGGGATCGATCAACTTCCCCTGAAATATGGAAAAGACATATAAATAGGTGTGGTGGCTCGTAGACAGCAGTTAGAATGCATTGTAATCAAATTTTGGTTTAGAAGAAATAGAGATTGGCTGCATTTTCTGTGTTTACCCGAGTACTTTGAGAAACAGTGGTATAAGAGGCATTGTATATACATATTTAGCACTGTATTTATGTTCATTGGATAGTTTAGAGTAATTTTCATCTTGTATTCAGGTTACTTAGAGTAGTTTTGTTGTTTTGAATTCATAATTTAGATTGTAGAGGGTTTGTTTTCTCTGTTTTGAGCAGTCAGTTTTGAAATGGCTCCCCCATAAACACTGACCACAGGATCTTCCTGAGATTAGTTGAATATGGAAGGGGAGCCAAACAACTGTAAATATTTAGTAGTAGGAATCCCAAAGAGCCAAGCAAGTATTTTTAAACTGAAACCCTAGGTGAGCTAGGATAGTCCGGTTAGAGGTTTGAGGAAGAAAAGATAAAGAGAATAGGTAGGGGAAGGAACCACTGTACGGAACAAGTACAGTTCTAGGTGGGGTATGACCATACCTAAGAATGCTGAGAGGATTGGGGCTTGAACAATCCTTTTGAGTGAGAAACTAGCCAAAGAGCAGTAAAACCCTAGGAATTAGGTCAATTAGCCCTTTTGCCCTTGATAATAGGAATCCACTGTATGGATGAGATAGGGGTCTGACACCCTGTGAAACATTTAAAGGTCCAAAAAAGGTTTCTGGAAGTAAAGTTTATTTGATAGGTTGTTTGACAAGTTTAAGCAAGAAAGGAAAAAAAGTGACTGGTAAGGGCTACTAGAAATTAGGCCTCACCAAAGCAATTTCTTGAAAGCGCGTAGTGTGAAGATTGAACACTAACCAAAATGGATCTATTTGGATGTGAGATGCATGATGACAGTACCTCCAAGGGTGTTGTCATAATAGTGGTTTACAATTCCTGAGATGAACTAATTTTAGCTGAAATCAAATATTTTTAGAAAATATAATAATTTAAGCCTTTAAAAGTTTCATTTTAAGGATTCCAATTGAAGAGGGTTTGATCAAATCACCTTAGATCAAACCCCCTTGGATAGAACCTCACTAGTTTTAAACCATACCTATAAATGCGTCTCCTTTACACCTATCAAAATGTTGATAAAAAATCACTTTTGATTTAGCTTTTGGGGATCAAATGAATTCATTTAAAATTTATTTGAAATTATTATGGTATTCTTCAGAACAATCTATCCAATGAATATAATTTTAATATGTTTTGGTTTTGTTATGTATTTGTTTTTTAAGTTTTATTAAACATAGGTTTTTCATTGAAAATGAGTTTCTTTGTTCTTCACATGTAGAAAAATAGAATATTATAAAAAAAAATTGAAAAATATGAGTGCACCAGATATTGAAGTCCTTGATCCAACAAAAAAAATTAAATTAAATTTTGACATATACAAAAAAAGTTACGCGTTATACGGTCGCGTTGTGTCTGAATTTTAATTCGTTTGACTTTGAAACTTGATTAAGGAAAAAATATTCAATAAAAAACTATCTAACTAAGTAGAAGCACTAGATATCAAAGTTACAAATCTAAATTTGAAAGAATTAGAATTTTATCCTTCATGGAAACAAAGTTATGCGTTATACAATGTGCGTCACTTTTTAAAAATGTTGTTTTCTGAAAAAAATCAATTTTCGTGGGAGATGGAAAAAGAAGTGCAATTTGATTACAAAAATTTTGAAAAAAATATTTTTAGAATCTACAGACAAAATTTGATGAGACTCTAGTTTGTACCATCTTCAAATTCCTCATAGTTTAGCCGCTATAGGTGCCCGAATGTGAAAATTTAGTTAAAAATAATAATTTTAGTGTCCAGTTTGGCCAAAAATTGTAAACCACTATTATGGGATCACCCCCAGACTCCCCTGCAAGCAATTCAAGTAAAATGATGAAGTTGGCACTTAGATCCTTCTAGGTGTTGGGAAGAAGATTGCAAGTTCAAATGGTGATAAGTCCTCCAAGGTTAAGCACAAGGATTGAGACTCTTGTAATAGAGTTGAAGCAAGGCTTAGTTGATGATCTAAGTCAAAATAGAGCCTAGAAGTTGTCAGGCTCTTGGTGGAAGGCAGAGTGAAGTCTTCTAGTAAGTTGGTGCAAGCAAACCTTGGAGTCTCATACACTAGGATTTTGAAAGTAAAGTTTGCAGAGCTCGGCATCAAATTTCTATCATTGCCAAGCGATGGATTCAGGTTGGATTTTGAGATATTTTGTTTAATTTTATTTTTGTGGGTAAGAATAATTTGATTGATTTATTTTCTCTTTAATTTTTGAAAATAAATATTGGATAGTTTTATTTCTGTGTGTGAATGAAACATTTATTTATTCTACAATAAAAATCAATACATATTTGTTGTTCTTGTTCTTTACCAGTAAAAGGGTCTGATTGCATTGCTCATAAATCTATTTTTACGAATTAGGTCATTGAGATTTTTAATGGGTTCTTTTTCATCTCGTTGTCGTTTAAATTCGGTCCAAAAATCTCATAAACCCAGATCGTAGTTTGTGAGATATGGTTGAAACACGAGACTGTTGTCAAGTTGCTCCTCTATGATTGCAAATATCTTTATTTCTCTCTGTAACCAGCCAATAGAAGATTGAGATTTTAGATTTATAAGGGTTTGAAAGAGCTTAAATTAATTTTAAGATTTTTCTTTTAATATTTTATTTTGGATAAAATCTGGTTGTTGAGTTACTCATTTTGTCATTTGACTGTAATTCAATATTGTCGAAAAGAGAGTTTTATGGGATTTGTCTGTTGTTTTTCATTTTATGAAATTATTATTCATTTTTAGTCAATTTCTTTCATGTGGCTGAGTAGTTGACGGCTAAATCTGAAATGGGTATTTTACAGATTTTGATTTTGAGTTGATATAACTATTTTATGACTGTTTTATTGTTGACAGATTTGACTGTTATCAAGTGAGAATTAGTTCAGTTTTAAAAGTTGTATTAGAGAGTATAACTATATTCGTTGGTTTGTATTGTGTTATACCATTTTTATTTAAATGTGTTTACTATTTGCATGTTATAAATCTCTTCATATTTGTGAGATCTTATGTTGATGCTTTTGCATGTGTAAAGATCACTTGTATCAAGATTGTGCATTGTTGGTCTTGACTATGAACTGCTAAATTAAACTTGGTTATCATGTTATAAGATTGTGAAAATAATGTTATATATTTCATTGTGGTGTCATGGTATAATGGTAATCTTTTGAGTTTTCTATCTGTTGTGTTATGTGATTGGGTCTTTAAAAGTACCTAAAACCTTTGTGGAAGTCCTTGTAAATTTTTGATTGATTCTTGTTTTGGTAGTCTCCATTGGATGGTTAGTGTCAACCACTTGTTATTTCTTTTGTTTGCTTGTGTGTGGGGCCTAGTATTGTCTCCTAGCACGGAGGGAGTGGGTCTCAGGGTTCCACATGGTAGGGTGGTATTTCTGAACCATCCATTGGGATTTAGGTGGTGCAATTTATGCACAACATGGAGAGTATTTTCTTTCGCTGCATTCTATAGTTAAAGTTATGTGCAAGTGATATTTTCATGAAAATTATATTTAATATGTATTATATATATTTCTCTTAGATGAGTATATTTTATATATTGTAACATTCTTGTAATAAAAGTGTAAATAGATTGTTGTAGTCTTGAAGATATATATATTAATTGTTGTTTATTATGTAATAAAAATGTTAGCATAAGAATGTTGTATTTATGATACATATAAATTTAATTTAGTAGTAGATGCAATATGTTTTTATATACTTCTTCTATGGTGTTGATTAGAAATAGGTTCATATGAACATAGTGCTAAATGAGCCTTAAATATAATTAAGTAATGTTACCATATGTAATTTGTTGTATGAGATTTAATTTACATTCAAAGTATTGATTGTATGTGTTTTGTTGTATAACATTTAATTTACATTCAAAGTATTGATTGTATGTGTTTTAGTGTATCAAATGTATTTTATAGGCTAAGTGTAGGTGTATTGTAGTAGCGACGTTAGTGGACTATGGTGGATAGGTGTGTAAATGAGTTATGATTAATGTTACTTTTAACCCATAATGTGATTATGCTATAATGTTAATGTATTGATGTTATTCGTATTAATTTGTTGAGTTGCATTAGTTAATGTCACTTTAGTTTCAAAAATAAAATTATTGGCATGATCTTGTATATCTTTTGTGTTATCCACTAGATCCCTTAGCAGGGTGTTACACTTGGTATTAGAGCCAGTATTGCAGCACTAGGATCTCTAGTTAATGTTGTTGTCCATGTGTCGTTATAGTAACTTTCCCATACATATGTTATCGAATGTCTGATGTGTGGCTAGAAGGTCATAGGGACCATTGTATTAGATACCATGTTTTAATCTATATATCTAGTTGAGATGTTAAACAATGGATTATATGCTTTGTGTATTATTTTGTTGGGTGTGATTTTTTGGATGCTTGCAACTATTATTTTTTCTTGTGTGACTTTGTTTCATTTCTATGACTTTCAGTTTCTTAAAAATGCAAGTTTAGTTTTGAAATGCATGAATGAGTTTAGATTAATTAGTTAACAAGTTGGCATGTAGATTACTTTTGTTTGATTAAATGTGCATTATGATAAGATATTATTTAGCGTAATTAGGTTACTTATGTGGTTTTATGCAAGTGCTTAAGAGTGTATGTTATGTAATTAATAGGGAAGTCCTGACCTAAGTATGTCATATGTTTGTGTGTTCTTTCCATGGTTTGTAAAAGTGTTTACACCCATATATTGTTAACTGCATTTTTATAATGTTAAAAATATACTGCATGTAAAAAGGTTGTTAGAACAAACTAAAGAAAAGTATGTTGGTAGTTTAAAAATGAATTATTATTGATCTTTCGTGATTACTATAATACATGCTGAGTGATGTAATGAAATCTTGATCTTGTGTTTGGTTATGTTTAAAAATGGAAAACTTGTCTGATGGTTGTAGTTAAGATTTTGGGTAGAAAGTGTGACTTAATTTTCCTTTGTATAGACATTTTGTTTGAAAAAGTTGCATTTGCAAGTTGATTGCATTGAATTAAATTATTTTGTTTCATCTTTCTCTTAACCCACATATAGTTGATAAAGAGAATTAGTTTTAAACCATATTATAATAGAAAAAAAATTAAACCTAAAACTTGTATGCTTAAACCTTGACTGTGAATTAAAAAAAAAAAAATGTTTGAAATTGTTTGAATGATAAATCTTATGGTCTCTTGAAATTGCACTCCTTACTTTTGATTTATGCATAAAAAAAAAAAAAAAGATTATGAGACTGATTGTAGTTGCTGGATATTTAATAAATGCATCTAGAAGTAAATTCATATAATTCATTTTTGTTCTACACTGTGATATGTTTTTATTGGAAATGACTACTTTTATGGAATAAATAAGATGCTAGTGTAGATAACTAAATTTTTATTTTAAAAAATTATGATGACTGTATTGGCATTTGGACATTTTTCTTGTTGTGTAGTTGAAACCTATAATGCAATGTCTCTCCTTTCTTACTTTTGTATAAATAGAAAAGATTTATCCATTGGATGTCTTGCATATTGAATTATTATGAGGGGGTAACATGTGAAGTAATTAAGCCTAGGTATGGGATATCATGTTTGAGTAAGAATAACCACTATGTAAAGATTTATGGTTATTAGTACTGACTTGAAATAAAGTTTGAAAGAATGTGGGACTATATTTTGGAAGCAAATATGCGAATCCTTTTATTCTGTGGAAGTTTGAATAACTTATGATTAAGTAAGAGTTAAGTAGAGGATCATTATTGTTCTTTTGTGAATATAGAACTTGCGTATAATTTGTTGAATTCTTAATGCATGAATGTTGATGTGAAAGTATTAATGATTCTTCAATGCATTTAGAAATTCATGATGCCTATGTAAAATTCTTATTGAATGGAAGAAAAGTTAGTGTACATATGCATATGTTATGAGGATAGACTGTTATACCGAATGGATAAAAATGAATGTGAATTTGTTGTGGAGTTGTTAAGTGATCATGATGATCGTGACATTGACATGTTAACATCATGTGATATATGGAAAAGAGTAAAGTGAAAGAAAAATTGATAAAGGGTTATTGACATATGTAATGATATGAATCACATAGGTTATGTAAGTAAATGTACTTATGGAATTGTGTATGTAATTATACCCTCTTCTAAATGTGAGAAAATAGTAACTGTGTATTGATTGAGTGTTATGAATACCACGTACTTGCTTTGTGTGCCCATGGGATGGTGATATTGTGTACCCATTCATGGAGACTATATTGTATTTGTGGGTGTGGAATTAACTATACCATTATGTGTGCTTGTATGTCTGTTACCTGATTGAGGGCCAACCCACGTGTGGTTGACCTTTATATATGAGTAGCCAAAAGATAGTTTCACAGATTCTTTTCTTTTGGTTCTTCAGTCCCTCAATCCGTGAAAGGGTAGTAGCAGCCACAAAGTTCCTTGGGCGGAGTGTGCAGCATACGCATATTGCGACACAGAGCAGTCTTAGCTCAACCGATCTCGAGGAAAAGTACTCACTACTTCCCCTTATGATGGATCAAGGTACTTGATCCATATGTGTAAGCATAATCCCCACAATTTTGAGTGTAGCAGCATTGTTTTGTTAGTTTATGCTTGGTCATCCATAGGGACGCTGAGCTGGCATTAGTGAGTCAACCTCGTCCATATGAGAGGTGAAGGTCGAGTAGCCCCATATTGATATACTCATACATGTATACCGTATTTGCACGTGTTCCAACATGATGCAATGGATATGATGCCACACCCCACTGATATTCCGACACAGCTTTGGTGATGATGTCGTGTTGTTGATGGTAGCGAGCTGGGCTGGAGGACACGATGCCATGTGCATAGACACGTGAAGGTGCACTATAAAATGTGTTATGATAGCCTACTTGTGTGATAAGCGTAATGGGGCCTCACACACTTGTAGAGGGATACTCATGTTTGCTTTCAACAGTGTTTGGGTTGGTTAGCATATGGGTAGGTTCTGGCCATGTATACCTCTGGCGACGGTGAGTACCTGCGTGTGCCTTCTCCATGAGGTATCACTATGCGGGGTGTGTCTAGTGCGTGCCTACTTTCGCAGAGCCATGGACACACTGCCATGCAACATACGACCAGTGCGTGCCTTCTCCGGCTAGTGTATGACCATGCCGCACTGAGATGCGATGCGGGATGGAGGCCGAGGTGCACATCCCATGCGAATAGCCAAGGAGTGTGTGGGCCACTTGGCTAGTCCATGCCGCGTGATGACACGATGCAGAGTGTAGCCGAAGAGTACACTCTGAGTTATGCGGATGGCATGTTTGTTCCGCACCACATGAGGGCTACTGTTATAGCTTGACGTTGTTCCCTCCTTCCTCGTTTGGTGGCTAGTATTTAGTCATGTAGTGTTGTACAGTGCTATTTCAAAGATTGTGGATTTCTTGATTTTCTATTGATTGTGAAGGTCGACACCTTGTTTATATTTGATTGTGATGGTTTAGCCACACCTTGTGATCTTATTTGCTCGTAGCCCTCGTGGTTACATGAGATTTAGTGTTGAAATTGAATTTCTATTTGCTCTTCTTTGACTTTGGTGGCTAAACTAATTTCTCCTTATTATTTTTGATGTCAGCTATGTGTTGTATGGTGATTCCTCTCCAAGGACGTATGAGGCAGACTTGGTGAGTGTATACGAGGAAGCAGATGCAGGGAACCTTGAGGATGGGGGTATGTGAGGTTGTTACACAGCTAGGACCTACTACCTACCTATGTGTAATGACTATCTCTTGGAGGCTAACCACCTTATACAACAAGAGGTAGGTCATGGTGGTCTTGTTTGGATGGTCTCACCATGTGTGTGGCCTAACACCATTAAACCACTGAGTGTGAGGTATGGATCTTGTGAGATGGATATTAGCTCTTGGCTCATAGATTATGTATCACGAATTAGTATGCTACTTTCCAGCGTCCAGAGGGACCCTTGTGTAGCCTTATGTTGTGCACCTCCTGATGATGTGATTGTGTATGTATGTGTTAGATGTATATTTCTTATATTTTTTTGATTATTGATGTAAATGAGGGATAACCATGCTATCTGAAATGTGAATATATTGTGAAACTGTGGTATTAAATGGAGTGGATGTTATTGAAATCATAAATTGTAATTTGAAATATGAAATGATGTGTAATTTTTAATATCAAGAAAATCATTTGATGTGTTTTCCTTGTATGAGGTTATGGAGAATTTTGTATTCAGAATAAAAAAAATAGAGTTAATTGGAGTATTCGTTATATTTGTTGGTGTAAAAACAAGTATCATATCATCAGAGAGGTATGGATTTCTGAGTAAAGGTAGTTAGGAAAATATTGCTTTCAAATGTGTAGTCATATAGTGATTTTAATCAAAATGATTTAGAAAAAAAGGATGTACATCAAATATAGAGTAGAGAAATTTTGGTACTAATGTGTTATGTTTCCACCCTAGTTTGTGACTTCCAGGAGTAAGTCAAGTTTTAGGGGGGAGAATGTAGTGCCTATCCATTCCCACTATGGATGTGCAGGAAGTTTGGCCTTGAAATTTGGAGACGAAGGTAAAATAATAGGGACATTTAAAGGTATGTGCTAATAATGTTAAGCAATTGACGTTGTCTATTATGAATTTATGGACATATTGATGTGATGAGAGTGTTTGATTACCTTTGGGGTTTTTATTTGATTATAAAATATTATTATTGTATTGACATGTTATTATGATTATGTATATTGTCATAAAGATGTACTGACTTGTGTTCAAACTTTGTGTTGCAATATGGAACATGAGCTTCGGTTAGTGTGTCGGTGAGTATGATGTATATTGTCATGTTATTATTATTATGCAGAGATTTACTTGGATAGTTAAGTGATGCAGTAGTATGTTTGTTAGGATAAGTAGAGAGGGTAGCATCATACCATTGGGCATATGAAAGACATACGAACATGAGATATGATTGCTAGAGTTTCTTTCCTAGTGCTTCGGCTATTATGCACATGTGTTCTAATTTGTATGTTGAGTGAATAGGTACTAGGCTACGTCTCCACCTGAATTAGCAGGTCTGAGCGTGCCTTTAATCCCAATGGTAGTTGAGGAGATAATATCTAAGCCCAAATTATAACCTGACCTTAGCCATTGTCCCCAATTAGGGACAATTGATTCACTGTGTGACCACTTTTTTCGAGTTGTCATGGGACAATGTCCGATCTCTTTTACCTTATGGTTGGAGTGTTGCATGTATGTGGATGTTTCTTGTGAGTTATGTGATTGTTTGATTTTGTTGTTTTATCTTGATTTTAGATTCCAACCTATTGGTATTAAACCCTGTGGTTAGTTGGGTTGTTGTGATTGTGATTAATGTTATTTATGTTATTTATGTTTTGTTGTGAATGTTTATGATTATATGTATATTACATTTTATGAAAATAAAGTTATAAATATTGACATATTATAATGTTTATTTTTTAAAATATTAATGTTTATTAGTAAATATTTAAATATTATTATGTAAGTATATGTTATATTTATGTTTTGATTTACTGTTTTGGTGGAGTGATTATTTTATGGGGGTTTTCTTTATCTCTTGTAATATTTTGAATTTGTTTAATGAGAAACCCTAAACAAATAAGTTAATTATGTGAGTTAATTTAATTATTTAATTTATTTTAATTATTTTATTAATAGGTTGAGGATATGTGTTTTAATTTAATATTTTAGTAATTTATTTTATGAGAGGATTTTATTTGCTTATTTTATTTTGGAAAAAGAGTCTTTTTAGGAAAAAGAAAGAAAGTTGCTTTCATTTTTGTTTTTATTTTTTTGGAATTTGATTAATTTTATTTATGAGAAATTAGGGAAAATGAGTTTCACTTTTTTTTGGGGCATGAAATTTTAGAGGATTTGAAAAATAAGAGATTTTGCATAGTTCTAGGAGAAGTTTTCAGAGGTTTTTTGAGAAATTGGAAGTGGTTTTGAATGAAAATTTGGAATTCAATTTAGATTGGAGGGAAATAGATTTTGCTAGGGGATTCTTCATTTTCTAAGGGTTTTTGTCATACTTGCAAAGAGGAAGAAGCATGAGAAAGTTGTTGCAATTTGAGGATTTTGAAAGTAAAGTTTGCGGAGCTCGGCATCAAATTTCTATCATTGCCAAGCGATGGATCCAGGTTGGATTTTGAGATATTTTGTTTAATTTTATTTTTGTGGGTAGGAATAATTTGATTGATTTATTTTCACTTTAATTTTTGAAAATAAATATTGGATAGTTTTATTTCTGTGTGTGAATGAAACATTTATTTATTCTACAATAAAAATCAATACATATTTGTTATTTTTATTTTTTACCAGTAAAAGGGTCTGATTGTGTTGCTCATAAATCTATTTTTACTAACTAGCTTGGTGAGATTTTTAATTAGTTTTTTCATCTCGTTGTCATTTAAATTTTATCCAAAAATCTCAGAAACCCAGATCGTAGTTTGTGAGATATGGTTGAAACACGAGACTATTGTCAAGTTGCTCCTCTATGACTGCAAATATCTTTATTTCTCTCTGTAACCAGCCAATAGAAAATTGAGATTTAAGATTTATAGGGTTTTGAAAGAGATTAAATTAATTTTAAGATTTTTCTTTTAATATTTTATTTTGGATAAAATATGGTTGTTGAGTTACTCATTTTGTCATTTGACCATAATTGAATATTGCCGAAAAGAGAGTTTTATGGGATCCGTCTGTTGTTTTTTATTTTATGAAATTATTATTCATTTTTAGTCAATTTCTTTCACACAGCTGAGTAGTCGACGGCTAAATCTGAAATGGATATTTTACAGATTTTGATTTCGAGTTGATATGACTATTTTATGACTGTTTTATTGTTGACAGATTTGACTGTTGTCAAGTGAGAATTAGTTCAGTTTTAAAAGTTGTATTAGAGAGTATAACTATATTCGTTGGTTTGTATTGTGTTATACCATTTTTATTTAAATGTGTTTACTATTTGCATGTTATAAATCTCTTCATATTTGCGAGATCTTATGTTGATGTTTTTGCATGTGTAAAGATCACTTGTACCAAGATTGTGCATTGTTGGTCTTGGCTATGAACTGCTAAGTTAAAGTAAGTTATCATGTTATAAGATTGTGAAAAATAATGTTATATGTTTCATTGTGGTGTCATAGTATAATACTAATCTTTTGAGTTTTTTATCTGTTGTGTTATGTGATTGGGTCTTTAAAAGTACCTAAAACTTTTGTGGAAGTCCTTGTAATTTTTTAGTTGATTCTTGTTTTAGTAGTCTCCATTGGATGGTTAGTGTCAACCACTTGTTGTTTCTTTTGTTTGCTTGTGTGTGGGGCCTAGTGTTGTCTCCTAGCACGGAGGGAGTGGGCCTCAGGGTTCCACGTGGTAGGGTAGTGTTTCCGAACCATCCATTGGGATTTAGGTGGTGCAATTTATGCGCAACATGGAGAGTATTTTCTTTCACTGCATTCTATAGTTAAAGTTATGTGCAGGTGATATTTTCATGAAAATTATATTTAATATGTATTATATATATTTCTCTTAGATGAGTATATTTTGTATATTGTAGCATTCTTATAATAAAAGTGTAAATAGATTGTTGTAGTCTTGAAGATATATATATATTAATTGTTGTTTATTATGTAATAAAAATGTTAGCATAAGAATGTTGTATTTATGATACATATAAATTTAATTTAGTAGTAGATGCAATATGTCTTTATCTACTTCTTTTATGGTGTTGATTAGAAATAGGTTCATATGAACATATTGCTAAATGAGCCTTAAATATAATTAAATAATGTTACCATATGTAATTTGTTGTATGAGATTTAATTTACATTCAAAGTATTGATTGTATGTGTTTTTAGTGTATCAAATGTATTTTATAGGCTAAGTGTAGGTGTATTGTAGTAGCGACGTTAGTGGACTATGGTGGATAGGTGTGTAAATGGGTTATGATTAATGTTACTTTTAACTCATAATGTGATTATACTATAATGTTAATGTATTGATGTCATTCATATTAATTTGTTGAGTTGCATTAGTTAATGTCACTTTAGTTTCAAAAATAAAATTATTGCCATAATTTTGTATATCTTTTGTGTTATCCACCAGGTCCCTTAGCAGGGCGTTACAGGGGTGCCCTAGGGCACATGATATGGATTATCATGGCCCGAACAATGTGTTTTTTCAAATGGAGGAACATGGAGTTGTGAATATCAAAGATGAAGTTAATGATCCTATAGAAGAAGATGATCATGTGCCAGAAAACACAGTTCAAGATAATGGTACAAATACATTGATCCATGACACATTTAGTGGCATGGCTGATCATGAAGATTGAGATGACTTTGATGATGTTCGTGATTTACCTGTACTTGAGAAGGCATATGAGCCCCTTTATGAAGGCTCCCAAACAACTCTTCTCTCTATTGTATTGTTGTTGGTGAACTTAAAAGTTATGGATGGTTTATTCAACATAGCAATCTCATGGATGTTAAGGTATGTCATATATGTCATATTTTTTCATCTATTTTAATTGTTTTTAGTTCATCACTAGTAAATAAAGAATGAAATATGTACCATTAATATTCTTTATATTAACAAACTATTTTTTGTTAGATTGATAAGTGAATTTTTGTTATCACCATAAAATATTTTACCTCGCTCATACCGAGATTTATCTGTCATTATGAAAGATATTGGAATGGAGTATCAAGCAATAGATGTATGTCCCAATGATCATATTATATATCATAAACAACATGAATTTGCAACAAAAAGCCTGGAATGTCATATCAGTAGATATCGAACAAATCAACTAACAAAAAAGGTGTCTCACAAGGCTCTTTGTTATATTCTCATTATTCCATGTATGCAACTATTATTTAGGTGTGAAAGCTTAGCACAATTTATAGATTACCATGCATGGAATAGAAGTGGAGATGACATTATTTGAATTTCTATAGATGATTCTCCATTTAGGGACATGGAGGAAAAATGGTCACACTTTAAAGAAAAACATTGTAATCTCAAGCTTTCATTGGCAGCGAACAGTGTCAATCCATTTGGAGAGCTGAGATCTATTTACTCAGTGTGGCCTATTCCTCCATGGATGTCAATAAAGAGGGAGCACATATTGTTGGAAATGATTGTTCCAGGTATTTGTTTACATCAATTTTCTTTAACGTAGTAGCATCTCATTTGTCTTATTTGTTAGATAATGACTTATATTTTTTTTATTTAATAGTCATGTACATTAATTTATATATATTGCAGTAAAATAGTTATAATAATTATGTAATGTTTATGTTTATTCAACTAGGTAAGTACCAAGTTAAAGATATGAATGTATATATCGAACCTCTTATCGATGAGTTACCAAAGTTATGGAATGGCATCACTATGTATGATGTCTCTAGACCAATAGGACAAAGACAATTTCAATTTCATGCAATGCTTGTATGGACAATTCATGATGCCCCAGGGCTAACACATTTTTGTGGTATGTTATAATGTTCAATTGCACTTTAACGATATTTAATTTTATGAAGTAGATATCGTGCATGTTTTTTAAATAATCTATTCATTATATATAATTATAAAAATTGACATATTTAATCCAATTATATATAATCTTGTAGGTCTTCAAACAAAGGAAAAAATTGCATATCCAATTTGTGGTCCAAAGATGAAATTTTGTTATTTAACAAGTTTAGGAAAGCAGGTGTTTGATGAGTATAGACACTTCCTCCACAAAAATCATAAGTATCACACTACTGAAAAATATTTTTTCAATGGGAAAGAAGAGACTACATCAAAACTACAAAGAATGACACCTCGCCTATGGAAGTTCGAATATAATAGAATTAATCGTCAAGGTTATACATCAGATCAAATTGTTTATCTATCATATATGATATGTTTAGAATTTATATTTTTATATTGTGTTTTGTTTACTCATGTTATAATTGAAAATGATTGTTGTTGTTAATTTTTTTAACTTATATGCTTCATAAAGTTCATCAAGGCATTACTAGCAGGCTTCCACAGGGACTGAAAAGTTATCCTACACAATTTAGTAGGTTGCCCTACTATGAGCAGCTACAAATTGTGCATTTGTTTGATACAATGCATATCAAAAAGAATATAACAGAAACATTATGGAAAATATTGGATGGAAGGTATGACAAAGAAAAATTTGTTAAAATTTGTAGTGACATTTAGGAAGTCAATCATGCAATGAAAAATGTCATTCAATTAAATAGGGATGGAGACCAAATTAATATAAGTGCCCTTCTTTGGTTATTAATAGAGCACCAAAGCAATGCTATAAAATAAGTCATATGAAAAAATTAATTTCTCACAGGATTTGCTACGAACATAAACAATATCATAACAAAGAAAGGTGAATTTGGGTCAGGGATGAAAACGCATGATTGGTATACCTTCATTAAGGTAATTATTCTAGTATATTTTATATATATTTGTATACTACATGTATTTTTTAGTGTATTATGTTTAATAGTTTTGGAAAAATAATGAAAAGATCATTTTATAATTGTTGCAGTACGTTCTACCTCTATCTCTCCCAGACAACTTCAACAACAATGTCAAGCAATTTATATATGATCTTGGAAAATACTTGAGGTAAGTAACGATATTTATTCAATTCGTTGTATAGATCTTATATTGGCCATTTGTTTTACTTGTTATGTAATATATTGTATATTTTTGTTAAATTTCATTAATATATTTGTGCCTTGAATTACTTGTAGATGGTTGTCATCTAAAGATATCCATAAAGAAGATATAAATTATTGAAAGAGAAAAATTCATCGTCTAATGTGTGAAATACAAAAGTGTCTACCTTCGACATTTTTCAATGCACAAGAACACTACCTCATACACCGAGTTGAGGAGATTGAATTGTGTGGACCTGTATAAACAAGGTCAATGTGGATGGTTGAGAGGTACTTAAAATTTTTGAAGGCTTTGGTTAGACAAAGAGCACATCCTAAAGGTTCTATGGTGGAGGGATATATGGTATACCAGACCATGGTGTACATTACCGAATATCTTCCTAAGTTCGCAACCAAGATCCATGTAGATCACATTTGGAATCCCAACTCCATTAACAAATTCGAAGGGGAGTACTTGATGGGGAAAGGTAGATTAAGGAAAGTGAGAAATAATTATAAGATGGTCATGGAGATTAATTAACTAATTATTGTATCAATGGGTAAAATCTTGGATTAAGGATTAACAATGATTAGATCAATAATATAAACTCAAAGAAGTTATGAAGCACAAAGAAAGCAAATAATAACGAAATGATTATACCAGATTCGCGAAGCTTCCATGAATCACCTCCATAGCACCTCCTAGTTTGCAGCGTATGATTGATGCCCTCAGATCGAGTGTGTAAGCAATTTGACTATGCCATTGTCCTATGCAAGTTTTGAAGGATTTAAATAAAATTATGCATATGCCTATGACAATGATAAATGACTATAATGCCTATATTAATGAAGTGGTGGGATCTTAAATTATGAGCAAAATTGACATTTTATAGAAAACACAATTTTGAATGGATGGACGAGATCGACTCTTAACAGAAACCTAAAATTAGAGGACAAGATTTCATGTGACAATCCCTAATTAGGGTTAAGGAAAAATCTTTAAAAGAGTGATCAATATGTCATCTAAGAAAATCAGATCGGTGGTGGAGAAAAGATGAGATAATTAATTTGAAAAATAAAGATTTTCAAAATTAAGAAGATAAGAGACTGCCTGATTTATGAGATTTGAAAAATCAGATAAAAGATGACTAAAAAGCAAATTTAATAAAATCAAGAACTTGCTTGCTTTATTTGATTTTTGGAAGAAAGCTACCAATTTGAATTAAATCAACTCAAAATATGGATTTTATGAGACAAATAAATAATCTTTCTCAGATTATTTACCAAAATGGACTGTTAGTTAAGAATGTGATGACATTTTAAATAATTCCATTTATTTAAAATGAGAGGAATATTAATTTTGACAATTAAGTAATTAAAGATAATTATTTAATTTAACAGATATAATCAATAATTAAATAAATTGATGAATTTATTTAATTATGACAATTAGTGACATATTAAATAAATAAATAAAACTTATTTATTTAATAATCAGGAATAAATGATTGAAGAAGGGTGATTAAATAAATTAAGAAATTTATTTAATTAAGGATAGACTTAGACCATTAATGACGTATTTAATAAATAAATGAAATTTACTTATTTAATAATCATGAAGAATAAAAGATCGTGAATTATTTAATCAATAGTTGAATGTGGACCGAAGACATAATTAAATGTCATAATTATGCTAGAACAAAAAATGGTAAAAATAGAGCTTGCAGGCCTAGGTCATTTTTAAGTGTCTACATTTTTCCCCTCTTTGTCATAATGTAGCATGTCACATTGTGACAAAGAAAATAAGTCAAAAATATGCCCCAGTGCAAAATAGGATAAGGAAGAATGATGAGGGAGGTAGCGGTATGCCCCCTCGAGAGGACATATGGGTTCCAAGAACAAGGGTGTGCTCTCGAATATGAAGAGACAAAGAAATGTTAGTGCAAAAGATGTGGATGATGATATGGATGTAGACTACATGAGATGAGTGAGAGAAGATGACAAGACAGAAAGAGATGCATGTTAGATCCTAGACCAAATCCTTCAAAACATTACCATAGGACTTTTAGATTTATTACTCTTAATCATCATTGGGCGGTAAAAATAACACAAATGGACAACAAACACCATGATATGACATAGACCAAGATGTGCAAGGACATCCACTTGAAAAACAGATAGTCACAGACAAGGAATGTCCTAACTCATACTAAGGGCAAAGTTGCCCCAATCTTTTTGTCAAGACAATCCACAGACAACAGTCAAAGAAAATAAAATAGGCCAGGAGACGTCATCGCACCTCTAAATCCTTCATGGGACATCCTTGAAGTAGCCAGTAACATGACCAAAAAGATAAAATAGTACAAATATAAGACAAAATAGCCAAGATATTCAAAAGATAAGACAAGATAGACCATAAAGATTAACAACCATTTTATTTTGTTTGTCAAAGATTGATTTCTTGTCGGTTTAAAAGTTTTGATAGTTTAAGAGTTTTGTCAATTTGATGGTGTTGACAATTTGACGGGGCCTATTGTCAGGAATGACACATCCTGAAAAAGGAAAAGGACATTTTGACGAGGTCCAAATCCGAGAAGGACACATCTTGAAGAGAACCAAAAAGTGACGAGACTGACATTGTTTTGACTAATATGTTTTGACAAGTTGACTGATGTTGACTGTATGATTGATTGGACTGTGTTGTTTGATTTTGACTAATTTTGACATTGACATTTCAAATGATTGTCTTATGTCTAAGTTTGACTATGTCTGACTTATTTGACTGATGTGATGATTGTGACAAATGCCATGGTTTTATTTGAACCAACCTAAAAGGACTGACCTAATGTCTTGGGGACTCATCGACTGATGGCCTTGCCTACCTAGCAAATGTGCAGAGACAATGTAGTTCGACAATGACATGGACTGACTGACATGACTGACTTTGACTCCATTTTAGGATTTTGACATTGATTTGGATGTTTTTTGTGTTTTTCTTTAGGACGTTTTATGATTTTTAGGTCTTTCTTCAGGACATTTTATGATGTTTTTGGTCTTTCTTCAGGACATTTTATGATGTTTTTGTCTTTTTGTCATTTTATGATTTTTTTGGATTTTGACATTTAAGAGGATCGTGACAAATGCATATGACTGATGCCTACACATGAGAATCCAAGGACAAACATGATTGTGCCCCTAGTCAAGCTGAATACCAATTAACAGGTGATGACAATGTTGTTTGACATGGGAAGGATGCATCCCAAAACAACGTGAGGACAACGATAATGTGATGAAAGTATCGAGGTCTGCAGTCGGGCCAAGAACAAAGTCAAGTAATGTTTTGGATAATGTGTTTGTATGGATTAGATTCGTTGCATTTGGGATGATGATTATCCTTAAACCGTTTGACAAGGGAAAGCCAAGGTAGGTGATAGGCATGAAAGGATAGGGGTGGTCTTGGTAAAAGATGAGAGACATGAGACTAATGGAATTGTCATATGATTTTCAAGGACTATGTCGTATAAGGACAATAAGACTATGATGGTCAATGACATGATGTTTCATGAATCGTGTATGACCTAAGGATAGGCATGTCAAGATTTTTTCCAAAGCATGATTTATGTGTGCCAGTTTTATGTCAAGACCAAAATAGGTGGGAATGATATGGATTAAATGGTTGGATTCCAATGTCAAGAAAAAGGCCTAGGATATGAGACGACTTGCCCCCAAGTGGAAGAGTCCACATAGATGATTTATTTTACACATGACGCCTGTTTGCCAGGTTTTCATCATGGTACTTATCCAGGGCGCCTATTTTCCAGGTTTTCACTATTGGATGAAATTTTTCTCTTTACTATTTTCTTGATTTTTTTTTTTTTGGGCGTCACCAAGACGCATGTTTGCCAGGTTTTCATTAAGGTGACAATTTTTTAATTTTTCAATTTTTTTTTAATTTTGTGGATAGCCTGGATGCTTTAGATGACCACTGACTGTTCTGAATCCACTGACGGTGCTGATGTAGAGATTGGTTCCATGATATGCCAATAATGTCTTGTCTGAAGTAGTTGTCTTGTCAAGATCGTAGCACTTATATACAACTGATCGATGTCATTGTGGTCCTTTCTGATACTAGAGTTCGCTTTATCAGAATACACACATCGCGATAGAGTGTCATGAGAGTCCTTGTGGTAAAGAGTTGCTGCCAAGATGTGACGAATTTGTGACGTGGGATCATTGGACTTTAGACGAGATGTAGGGTTATGACAAATGATGGTAGACGTGGAAAGATTGTTTGGACGTTTGGATGAATGACTTTTTATTTTCCAAACTTGGGATAGTGGATGACGGATTTTGGAGGGATGGTGTTTGGAACCAACACTCTTAGATGCCTTGTTTGATGACCATTTTGAAGGAGGTGGACATGTGTTATATGTGGGAGTCCTCTTGTCTTGTGGCTCCACATTGTGATTGACTTTTGTATTTGATTTTGTGTCTTTGTTTGATCCATCTTTCTTTGGGATCCATTTTAATTTCATTTGTCCACTTGTCTTTTTGTTTGATTCAATGGCCTTTGACATTTGATTTTGATCTTTTGACTTGTAAGATTTTATTTTTGTTGGTTCCAAAGGGAAGGTTTATTTATGATGGAATGACAGTTCATGGTGTGGGTGGAGGGGGTGTTGGCAACAATCTTATGACAAGGATTTCTCATAGACTCCATTTTGATGTTTGTATCTGACAAAGTTTCCCTCAATATTGAGGAGGTACCACTGACATCATTTGATTTACTAACTGAGGAATAGCCAAGACCTTGATGTCTGTAATTTTCTTGTAGTTGTATTGGTTCTAGAATGCCTTGCTCGTGTATGCCTAGTCCTTTGCCTTTATATTGCATGCTTTGACAGATTCTATTTGTGATGGGGTATTTGTTGTTTTGAAAGCAAGATGCTAACCCATCATTAGGTATGTGGATACTGTCACTTGTAATATTTTCATCTGCAAGAAAGTCTGCTCTGAAAAAGATAGATGACCCTAGTTGATAAAGTGTCTTAGTTTCATTGTCATGTTGGACATATTCCTAACTGATATCTTTGGTCTGATCATGTGACATGTTAGGTTCAGATGATTCTGTTGGTGCTTCCAAGGCAATGTCGAAGCCATAATTATGTTTAGTGTCATAGAGTCCAATGATTTTAGCTATAACTTGATCATATGCAATTATGTCCATAATGGAAGACTCTTGTTCTAGAGGAATATCGTCTATGTGTCCCATGGAGGAAAGTGTCTCATTGTGCGAAGTTTCAATAGTCGAGGACTTTATAAGGTCGGAAAGTGTTTGATCATGAATGGCGTAAAGGTCAAGGAGTGGATCGTTTTGGACTTCTTGGTCAATGGTAGGGTCTTGGTATAAGATGGGGTTGTCATGGATTTGGACTTCTTGGTGAATGATGGGGTCTTGGTCAAAGATGGGTTTGTCGTGGATGATACAGTCGAAAATAGAGTCATTGTCAAGGAGAGGTGTGTTTTGGATGTCATGATTGTCTTGAAGGACTTCATGGATGGACTGAAAGATAGGGTCATTGGATGAACTACCTTGTTCTTGACATGAGGGTGAAATTATAAGGTCATGCTTTGGGCTTTCATTTTGTCATATATCCTCAAGTTTATTAAATGGGATTTGACTTTGAGTAATGACATAATTTTCATGACTAGATGTGGCTTGTGAGGGGGTGATTTGAAAAGGATTAGGAGAAGACATGGGGACTTGGACTGGACTAGTATGTGAAGGACTAGGATATGACATGGGTACTTGCATTGGACTAGTATATGAAGGACTAGGGTATGACATGGAGACTTGGAATGGATATGACACGAAGTCTCAGACTGGATTAGGATGTGATGGCATAGGATGTGACATGGGGACTTCAACCAGATATGCCATGGAGCCTTGGGATGGATTAGTGTAAGGTTGACTGAAATAGGACATAGAGACTTGGACCGGATCGATATGGTATGATGTAGGGACTTGACATGAGTTGGAAGATGGCTGATAAGGGATGCAGACTTGGACAGGATTAATAGGTGAAGGACTAGCATATGACGTGGAGACATGGAATGGACTAGTGGATAGTTGGTTTCCCTTGTCAAAGTTAGGATAAGGGTGAGTAATGGATGTTTGTTGGAGACTAATGTCATGAATGGTGTTAAGTGAATTTTGGTAGTGAGGGTAGACAGACGGAGGACTAGGACTAATGGGTTGTTGGTACGAAGGACATTGATTTTTGACTTGGATAAATTGTCTCCTAAAGTTTGAGGCTTCTTGGCATTGACCTCTACAGAGTAATTCGTATTTAACTTTACTAGCAAGCCTATCCATATTTTGTTGAAGGGAAGACAAAGTGGTGGATGTCCCGATGTTGTCTAAATGCAAAAAGTGATTGTTGACCAAGGGAAATGACCAATGCCAAGTCTAGATGACAAATGAGGACTATGATGGACAATGCAAAGTCTAAGTTCAAAATGAGGACTGAGATTGTTTTTTTATGTTTTGTTGAGAAGTCTGAATTGTCTAAGGTTGATTGTTTGTGTCCAGATTTGTGACTATTGTGTATAATGTTTGAGTAATCCAGCAAGCACTTGACAAGCACATTGTTTTGGTGTATGCAAACACACATAAGATAAGTACAATCCTAATAGGCCAATAGGCCAATGGTTTGTATACTTGATATATCCCACCGATATACCCCTGATTGGTGATAAACACCTTTCCTTCTTGAGAGAGGATAGCTTAGAATTTTGGTGGCATTGGCTCCCCTCCACGGCTCATTAACATCATTTGAGCACACCAAATTCAGATTCTTTGGGTAATGACATCCCAAGAATTGCTATCTCTACTAAAGGGGATCAGTAGTGAGTGTCTTCGGGCATGATACTGTACCCTGCACTATATCAAGCAATGACTAATAGAACAGTTGGACACTAAGACAAGAGGTGTTTAATATGGGAATTCCATTCATAGGGCATGATCCATGCAGTGAGAGTCCCCTTTCGGATCCATCTCGTCGGAACCACACTCATGATTCTTGGGTTTTCCCCAAGAATCCACTTTTATATACTGGTTGGAAGTCCCTCGGGTTTAGAGTGCTACCGGTCTAAGTCGTCCTAGGGTGAATACTTTTTCCCACTAGAATAGGCCCAAGTTCTAGAGTTAGTAATCGTTTCTCTTACACCCAGGATCACCTGAAAGTGCAAAGGAAGAGGATACTTCGATTACTAAATTGTGAGGGTGACACAAAAAAATAAGGTGGGTCTTGTTTTCTAATCACCTAGTTTTCACAAGGTGAGAGCATAATCACCTACCACCTTTAAGCACAGTCAAACAAAATCAAGCACACATGCATTTTAATGCACCAAAGGAAGTGTGTACTAATCTAAAAAAAAGACAAGCATAATGTTTAGTTTTCAGTCTTCGACACTCGAGCCTGCAAGACCACAAGTTAGGAGTTTCTTTGATATTTAGTCTTCGACAAATGTATGTTTATGCTAAACCGGAAGTTTTTTCTTTTCAATCTTTTACATATGACTGATATTTCTGCTACTATAGCTCCTTATGATCACCTACAAGATCAAAAAACAATATTATAATGCAGCCAAAGAAAAAAAAATAAGCTCATCAGAAAATTGCAATTTCAGATACTTTTGACATAGCCGAATTAGATTTTATTATTTGATGATTTTATTGATCTGAAAAATAAAAATTTAAAGAAGAGATCCTTGCTAATTTTCTGAGAGCTTTCCAGAAATGTAAAGAAGTCAAAAAAATCCATGTTTTGCACCTAGAAACGCAGATTTGTGAAAACCATACAAAAAATAAAGATTAGATTTTTTCGCATTGTATTTGACCTCCAAATTAAATATGTAAAACATAGACCCCCATTAGAATTTAAAGAGATTTTCAAAAATGTAAAAAGTTATGAAAAATTCATCGATTTGTGTCTAGAAAATCAATTTTATGAAAATAATTAAAATCAAAATAACTTCCACAAAAATGATGATAAACCCTCAATTTTTTTACTGTACCCTCTTGAGATGATCTATAAGATTTTGTAAAAATATTGTAAAAAAATTCGTAGTTTTGTAGAATATATGAATAAATTGGTAAAACCTGAGGTTTTGTCCAAAAACTGACATATCTGCAACAAAAAGTCAATAAAACCTACAAAAGGTAAGCTAGATCAAAGGATTCACGTTAGGTTCACCAAATGTATTAATGGGTAAAATCTTAGATTAAGGTTAGCAAATGATTAAATCAATAATAAACCCAAAGAAGTTATGAAGCACAAAGAAAGCAAATAATAACGAAACGATTATACCAAATTCGTGAAGCTTCCATGAATCACCTCCATAGCACCTCCTAGCTTGCAGCGTATGATTGATTCCCTCAGATCGAGTGTGTGAGCAATTTGACTATGCCATTGTCCTATGCAAGTTTTGAAGGATTTAAATAAAATTATGCATATGCCTATGACAATGATAAATGACTATAATGCCTATATTAATGAAGTGGTGGGATCTTAAATTATGAGCAAAATTGACATTTTATAGAAAACGCAATTTTGAATGGATGGACGAGATCAACTCTTGACAGAAACCTAAAATCAGAGGACAAAATTTCATTTGACAATCCCTAATTAGGGTTAAGGAAAAATCCTGAAATGAGTGATCAAGATGTCATCTGAGAAAATTAGATCAGCAGTGGAGAAAAGATGAGATAATTAATTTGAAAAATAAAGATTTTCAAAATTAAGAAGATAAGAGACTGCCTGATTTATGAGATTTGAAAAATTAGATAAAAGATGGACTGAAAAGCAAATTTGATAAAATCAAGAACCTACTTGCTTTATTTGATTATTTGAAGAAAGCTACCAATTTGAATTAAATCAACTCAAAATATGGATTTTGTGAGACAAATAAATAATCTTTCTCAGATTATTTACCAAAATGGACTGTTAGTTAAGAATGTGATGACATTTTAAATAATTTTATTTATTTAAAATGAGAGGAATATTAATTTTGACAATTAAATAATTAAAGATAATTATTTAATTTAACAGATATGATCAATAATTAAATAAATTGATGAATTTATTTAATTATGACAATTAGTGATATATTAAATAAATTAAGAAATGACTGAAGAAGGGTGATTAAATAAATTAAGAAATTTATTTAATTAAGGATAGACTTAGACCATTAATGACGTATTTAATAAATAAATAAAATTTACTTATTTAATAATCATGAAAAATAAAAGATCATGAATTAACTAAATAATTATGAATTATTTAATCAATAGTCGAATGTGGACCAAAGACATAATTAAATGTCATAATTATGCTAGGATGAAAGTGGTAAAAATAGAGCTTGCAGGCCTAGGTCATTTTTAAGTGTCTACAATTATACTATGGTAATTAACTAATTATACGTCATTTGTGAATTTCATTTTTTTTTATACAGTTAGTCGAGAGTGGGATGCACTACATTTGTACATCACAAACAATTTTGATTAGATGATGGTATGGATTGAACGATGTCAACAATTTGGTCACGCATTAACATGGGAAGGTGTGGCTTCATTGGTTAAAGAAGCTCATTGTAATGGAGATTCCAATGTTACACCCAAGGAAAATTTATTTAGCACATGGTTTAAGAGATAAACAGGTACGTATAAATATATTAATCACCCATATTATTTAATTATTTTCAATTATATTGATGTATATATATGTTGAGTTTTTTTTTCTTTACATACATTAGGCCAAGAATAAATATGTTTACCAACTGACAATGCAATAGTTTTTACATATTTGACATATTTCAAGTGAAACACCACAAGGCTATGTGGTGCAATGGTCATAAATTTTGAATCAAAATTTGGATGACACAAAGAAAACTTGTGATTCTATGACAACTATAGTCTTTCAGGTGACTAATGTTTCATCTAGAAGCGACATGCATCTAGAAGTCTCATAAAATCGATACTATGGGATTTTGGATGATATACTTGAGTGTGACTTTAAGTTTTTCAAATTATTTATATTTGCCGTCCAATGGTACAGGCTGCGATTGAATGAAAATGATCTCAAGAGAACTATTAATGAACATGATAATGAATTTACCATGGTTAATACAAGGTCGATCGAGTGAGCTAGAAATGAGCCCTATGTTCTTCCAAGCCAATGTGAGCAGGTATTTTACTCAGAGGTTCCAGGTAAACCGGGTTGGTCATTTGTTGTTAGACATGATCCAAGAGGAAGGCCGATAAAGTATAATGTGGTGGAAGACGAAGATACCAAAGAACTAGAAGATGATGTAGATGATGATCAGGATCAACAATTAGTTGATGATGTGCTTGATGAAGATGTCAAAGAAGAGGAACTAGATAATGATGATGTAGGAGTTAATGTTCATGAAGATGATATCCATGTGGATAATGACATTATCGAAACTAATATCAATGACGATGATGATGATATGACCAATCCTTACAATGTTGAATCTAGATTGGATGATACAAACAAAGAGTTGGATGAAGAAGAAGATCAATGACATTGAAATGTATGAGTTATGTGATTATATTATCTATTTGATATTGATTTCTTCATATAATTATATTTGACTTATATGGTTACATAATTAATTCATAATATTTTTAATTTTTGTGCCATTACATAATTAATTCATGATGTTGCAACTATTGTAGCTCTCTTAGAAATATTAAAATTAAAAAACTCCCACATTCAAAATAAAGACGATTTTTCAAGAATATTAAAATTAACTCCTAAATGGACCATGAATAATGAAAATGACCTATGTACTAATAATTTTAACATATTTGACTTTTAACTCTTTAATGAACCATATCCCAAGATAAAATTATTGATAAAATTCTTGTAAAAACTAACCCATGAAGATATATACTTTATAAATGCTTTTGGCCATTCAAAAATAAATTTGATTTTCTTAGGATCCATCTTTAGATCATTAGGAAAAATTAAAAAACCTATAAAACTAGTTGTTTCTTCATAATACTATATTTCCTCACATTCATCAACATTTTTTTTCTTTCAACCTTTGTAGTACTAATCTAATATACTCTAGATATATTTTACTAAAAATTATAATATCATCTATGCATACAAGGACAAATTTATGAAGATTTAGTTTCAATACTTCATTTATTAGCCTCATAAAAGTACTAGGTACATTAGTCAATGTGAAGGCATAATCAACCATTCATATAAACCTTATTTTATGTGAAATTTTTATGTTCCACTCAATCCTTATCTAATCTTGATTTGTTGAAATCCTCTTTTCAAATCTATCGTGTTGAAATATTTTGTGCCACATTAACAATCCATAAGATCATTCATCCTTTGTAAAGGAAATTTGTACTTGATAGTAAATTTTTTTTATAGCTCTATAATTTTTACACATTCTCCATGCCCCTCCTTTCTTTGGTGTTAGAATTGGTAGTATTGCACATGGAATGAAACTTTATTTTACAATCAATCCTTCAACAATTATGCAACTTGCTAGTTCAATTCTTCATTTTTAGTTGGTGTCAACCTATGTGTCACTTTATTAGGTAAACTTTCTCCTTAAATTAGATACATATTATGACTTCTCTCTAGTGAAAATATTTCTAAAAAACTATTAAAAATAATATCAATATACTATGTCAACAAGTTAGAAAATGAGGATGTACTCTTGCATTTTCTTCTCCCACTTTTGTGTCATCTTCTTTTCTCGTAAAATAAAAAATAAATTATTTTATTTCTTCACATTCTTAGGAATTTCATGCAATTTACTAACATTACTCTTTCAATAACAATCATTCATTCACCACCCTCTTTCAATGGTAGAAGTACATGTTTCACTTTATCTTTTTAAAATATATAAGTATTTTCCCTCCCATCATGTATATGTTTCCTATGAAACTTCCATGGTCCACCCAAAAAAATATGACAAACATCTATTGGTATAATGCCACAAAAAACCTCATCTCCATATACTCCAATTTAAATTTCATGATATTGTTCACTAACCAAAATTCTATGATCATTTTGTAACCAAGACACTCTATATGAATTAGGATGCTCTAGCATTTTCAAAATTAATTTCTAAACCATTTTACTTGAAACTTGATTGTTAAAACAATCACTATTAAATTTACCAAATTTACATAGAGTTGTAACTAATAAATTATTTGTAATAGTTCTTTTAGATCTTTACAAGACTAGCAACTTTATTTTTAGCAAGAATGATTCTCCTTTTTCTAGCATACTTGTTCAAGTTATTAGAAAAAACTTCTCCATCAAGATGTGATGATCTTGCGGTTCTCTTAGATCTTCTTTAATATTCTCCTTGTGACTAATTACACAAATAATTTGTGACCTTTACCTCCACACTTAAAAAAAGTGGTTCCTCTAGATTACCTTCCACCACTTATTCCATATCTACCTCAACCTCTTTTATAGATATATTTTTTATTGCACTAACTTTATATACTTTCTTTTGTTTTAGCATCATCATCATCATGAGCTCACCATCCACTTCGATGGTTCCTACCTTTGGAAAAAAATTTGCTTCTTCCCCTCTTATCTCTTTATTTTTAAATCTAAAATTTATGATATCTTTATAATTTAGTGAAATTAATATGATTTATCAACATAATAGATAGTTAATATATTCAATTCTTCTTCTATTGAACCCCTTAAACTATTTAATATATATCTAGACACCTTCTCTTGGTTACCTTCTTGATGACCAACTCTAATAGATAACTTAGAATGATCCTTGGTATAATGTTTCTATCTCACATTTTGTGACCTATTTTGTAGATCTAGTTGATAAAATATAGGAAAAAAACTTAGAATTCCATTTATTTACCATCCTTTCCCATTGTTCAATTTTAGGCTTACCTTTCCTATTTCTCTCCAATTGAGTTTCCTTACATTAGATTGTAGAATAATATTTCAACTCCATCTTACCAAAATTTACTTTATTAGGATGATAAATATTCTCATATTTAAAATATCCTTCAAGATCATTAATCCAATCAATCAATTCGTCGGGATCTAGACTATTCAAGAAATTTTGTATATCCATTTCACTTTTCTTACCAAATCTTGTAAGTGCTTTTATTATTATATATTTGTCTCTTTCTTCTTCAACTATGAATGATTCTTCTAATCCAACATAATCATGTTCATAATCACTATCATCCAATTTAGGGTTAATAATACCTCTTCTATCATGTCCAACCAAATATGGATATTCCTAATCATAGTGAAAATTTTCTCAATTAATTCTAAAACATAATTTTAGCCTCTATCCATCCTTCTAGGTGGCATCTTTAAATTTTGATATGAACTACATCAATATTTGTTAGTCTATCTACTATAATTTAAATTATGAGAATATTCTACACAACATTATCTTAGTAGAAGACTTGTGGTGTCAATTTTTTAATACATCTTGATTTACTAACCTTATTATATTACTCCAGTATCAACTAATATCAAACCTTGCTCTACCCTACTCTAATACCAACTAATCTAGTCAAGGTAGCCTGGTCTAGTTAGGCATTATCCAACCATTCATCCAATAAAACTTTCATATATCAACCTTATTTAAACATGGTCAAAATTTATAGAAATCAATATGCAAGGAACAACATGATATCATTTATCAAATTTGCATAAGACTTAAATTACATGTTTAGGCATCAACCTTTGGTTACAAAATAGATATTATGATCAACCACTTAATTTCTTGTATGGACATAGTGACATGTGAATGGGGCCAACATTGAAATTTTTCCAATTTGTGCTTGTATGGAGTGAAACTTGACATGGTTAGCCTAGACGCATGTGTTGACAATAGGGGAGGGTTTCGAGACTCAAACATGACACAATGCTATATAAAGGCATCTCATCCTTCCTAATAATATGATGAGTGCACAGCCCGAGACACAGAAAATAACCCACAAACAAGAGAATAATTTTATTATTCAAAAAATGGAGCTTCTTACATGCAGAGGATCTCAAATCCCCAAGTTCTACAACACATGCAAGTTACAGAAAGCTACAGAATAACCCTTTCGCAATATGCGAGCTTGTCCCCAACAAGTTACCCAAAAATTAGAAACCTGCCCATAAATAGAGCTCCTCATTAGTTTGGAGCCAAAACAACATTCAAATTTGAGTTTAGGCGGTTTGGCACCGAAAATTTACAACATGAGGTTCAAATTTCAAAAGAGCATTTGCAATTGTATCTTCTAGAAAGTGCGCCAACTTCTCGGGGCCATAACTTTTGATCTGGGGCTCCGATTTGTGAACCGTTTGAACCGTTGGAAAGGTCTCAAAGTCAAGAACGCACTTGAAATCCGCTATGCCAATTTTGGCAAGTTTCAGGGCCATTCTGGGAGCTATAAGTGCCTCAAATCCAACTCAGAAAATTTTCAGGTGCAAATCTGGGAAACTAAAACTGCAATATCTTTCAACCCAGAAATAGAAAATAAAAACCGTAAATTGAGAATTTCATTATGACGAAAAGGGTATCCAAAAATGTAAAAACATCTAAAAAACTGAGAAACTTGAAATTTAACTATTTTTGGGTGATGCAAGATTGCCCTTACACCACTGGATGCTCCTACATCAGACACCCAGGGTAATTTGAGAAGTGACCCCATCACGTCTCAAATGGTGGAGGAAAACCAAAATGGTCAACCACTGCCTTAGGCAACCAGGATGAATCTTCAACAGGCCTTCCTTTCCATTTCACTAGATATTCTTCATACTGCCTGTTCCTAGTACTCCTTCCCACACGACTATCCAAGATTTCTTCAATCTCCTCCTTTTCTGAAGTAGGTGCTAGAATCCCATACTGTTCCATCGTTGGTACTTCCTCTGTGCCACCTTCATGATACTCTATCAAATCTAAAATGTTGAACACAGGGGAAATGTTGAATCCATCTGGCAACTCTACCTCATATGCATTCTCTGAATCATGCCTCTTCAAAATTTTACAGGGACCGAACTTCTTTATCTTCAATTTGTTATATGTTCCCACTGGAAACCTTTCTTTCCTCAAGTGGACCATCACTTCATCACCAATCTGAAACTCCTTATACCTCCTCTTCTGATCTGCCTTAGCCTTATACTGCATATTCATCTTGTTAATATGTTCTCTTACCTTCTCATGTATATCCTTGATGTGTTCTGCAAAATCTTCGGCTTCAGCACTTATTTTCTTCTCTTGGTCCATCTTCCTCAATTCTGGAGCTATTCTAGGGCTACCTCCATACACAATCTGGAATGGTGATCTACCAGTGCTTCTGTTGATAGAATTGTTGTAAGAAAATTCTGCCTGGGGTAAGATCAAGTCCCATCCTTTGGGTTTATCTCCTACCAAACACCTCAGTAGGTTACCCAGACTCCCGTTAACAACCTCTATCTTCCCATCTGTTTGAGGATGGTGTGCAGAACTGAACTTCAACTCTGTCTTCAGCTTCTTCCACAAGGTCCTCCAAAAATACCCCACAAATTTGGTGTCACGATCTGAAACAATACTCTTTGGCAGATCATGTAGCCTCACCACCTCTTTGAAGAATAAGTCAACAATGTGGACTGCATCATGGGTCTTTTGACATGGAATGAAATGTGCCATCTTTGAAAACCTATCAACCACCACAAAGACTGAAGCATTCCCTCGTTGTGTCCTTGGCAAACCAAGAACAAAGTCCATACTTATATCCTCCCATGGCCTCTCTGGTACAAGTAAGGGCTGATATAAGCCTGTATTCTGGCTCACTCCTTTAGCCATTTGACATACCCTACAACTCTGTACAAACTTCTTCACATCCTGTGACAATTGAGGCCGATAATAATGCTCACTGATAATGGCAATGGTCTTATCCCGACCAAAATGTCCTGCCATTCCTCCACTATGCTTCTCCTTTATCAGGTTCTCCCTCATGGAACTCCTTGGGATGCACAATTGACTTCCCTTAAATAACATGCCATCCTGGATTATGAAATCCAGCCACCTTGTCCTGTCCACTGTAACAGGTTCCTTGCAAGCTTTCCAAGCGTCTGCAAAATCAGGATCTTTGCATACAAAGTCTTGAGTTCATTGAACCCAACCACTTCAATTTGCATCTTTGTCATCAATGTATGCCTCCTACTTAAGGCATCTGCAACCCTATTTGACTTCCCACTCCTATGTTTCAAAACAAAGGTATAACTCTGCAAAAACTCTACCCATTTCATATGCCTCTGATTTAATTTTCCTTGACTATTTAGGTACTGCAAAGCCTGATGATCAGTATATAGAACAAATTCATTTGGCAACAAATAATGTCTCCATTTTTTAATGCTTGAACTATTGCATAAAATTCCTGATCATATATAGAATACTTCTTTTGGCATCATTTAAATTTTCACTGAAATAGGCAATGGGCTTACCTTCTTGGCTCAACACTGCTCCAATGGCACAACCACTGGCATCACAATCCACCTGAAACACCTTGTTGAAATCTGGGAGGGCTAGAGCAGGTTGCTCTATCACCTTTTGCTTACAGTTCAAAACCTTTTGTTGCTCGATTTGAATTCTTTTCTATCCTCTCATTGTTTGAGTCAAGGGTCCACAAATACTACTGAAGTTTCTAATGAACTTTCTATAAAAACTAGCCAAACCATGGAAAGATCTCACCTCGATAGCAGTTCTTGGGGTAGGCCATTCCAGAATAGCCTTCACCTTCTCTGGGTCCATCTTGAGAACTTTGCTAAGAAAACAAACCCCAAGTACACTAACTCCCTCTTCACAAAACTGCACTTCTTCAGATTAATCAACAGTTTCTCTTCTCTTAACTTCTCAAAGGCTCTCTGAATATGCATTAGATGCTCATCCAATGTCTTACTGAAAATCAAAATATCATCTAAATACACAATAATAAAACTTCCCAGAAATTCTTTTAGTACCTCGTTCATGAGCCGCATGAATGTGCTTGGTGCATTGGTTAGCCCAAAAGGCATGACTAACCACTTGTATAGGCCCTCTTTGGTCTTGAAAGTAGTCTTCCATTCATCTCCCTCTCGAATCCGGATCTAGTGATATCCACTCTTCAGATCAATCTTTTTGAAGTACTGAGCTCCACTCAAACAGTCCATTAGGTCATCCATCCTTGGCAGGGGAAATCTGTACTTGATTGTTATCTTGTTTATGGCTTGGGAATCTATACACATCCTCCACTCCCCATCCTTCTTTGGTGCTAGTACTGCAGGTATTGTGCATGGACTTAGACTCTCCCATATCAAACCCTCTCTCAACAACTCTTAAACTTGTCTGTTCAACTCCTCATTTTCTATTGGAGTCATTCTATGAGCTGCCTTATTTGGCAAACTAGCTCCAGGAATCAAGTCAATCTAATGACTGATCTTCCTTCTTGGTGGTAAACCCTCAGGTACATTATCAAAAACAATATCCTAAAACTCATCCAACATCCTACAAACTTCTTCTAGAACCTTCTCACTATCCTCCTTACTCACTCTAAGAATCAATGCATAACACACACGGTCATGCTTCATACCTTCTAAAAAAATTCTTCCATCTACATAACAAATACTAGCACTACTGCATACCTTTTCTTCGATCTCCTTCAAGGGTTTCAACTTGTGACGAACCCCATCCTTTGTCAAGGAATAAGTGTTTGCATGGCCATCATGTATAGCTCGCCTATCGAACTGCCACAACCTCCCAACAACATGTGACATGCATCCATGGAGATGATATCACAGAGTACCTCATCATGGTAGCTCCCGATCTTGAACTTTACTAAGCACGCTCATTGACCAAAAATTTGTGGTCTTTCGCAACCAGCAATCCGATACAGATGTGCCTTTCCCTCTTCAACTTCAACTTTGTGACCATCTCCTCGACACCAGATTATCAGTGCTCCCACCGTCAATAATGACATCACAACACTTTTCTTCACACTTGCACCTTGTGCGAAAGATTCTTCCTCTGTTCTAGTTCCTTTTCTTCAGTCACTAGGGCTCTCCTAATCACTAGGGTTTCTCCCCTTTCAGCATCCTCTGAATGTTCATATTGGGCCTCTTCATCTGCATGCACAACCCTTCCATGACCTTCTAGCCTTTTGTATGCCCTTCTTTGGTGTTGTAGACATTCATAGGCTCGATGCCCTTCTTCACCACACTGGAAACACGTTCCTTTGAAACCACCTCTTCTAGATCCTTGTCCATATCTCCCTCGTCCTCTACCTCTTTGATCACCACTGTTTTGATCACAAGGGTGGTAGAAGTTTTCATTCCTTTGGCTTCGGTTGGTACCCACATCTTCACTTTTCTTTTCATCATCATTTCGGCTTCTTGAAGGTCTTCCATTGCCCCTTCCACTTTGACCTCGTCCTTTTTTTTGCCATCAAATCTTTTGTTCAGCTTCTCTTCCACTTTAGAGAAAATTGATACACATCCTCAATGGTGGTCATTCTGACTAGGCTTAACTCCTCTTGAATGCTTAACATAACCCATTAAGATATCGAGCTACCTTCTCCTTATTGGCCTCGTAACCCATTCGATGATTATCTTGTGAAAATCAGTATATTCTTTCACAGATCTGCTTCCTTGCTTCAACCCTTGCAATTTCTTCAACAGATCTAACTCGTAGTCCACTGGTATGAACTGCTTCTTCAATTTCTCTACCATGCGATCCCATCTGGTGATCTTGACTTTTCCTTTTCGATTTCTTTCCAACTGAACCTCTTTCCATCAAATACTAGCATGGCCCTTCAGCTTCATTTTTGAAAACTTAACCCGATCTGGGTCTCTATTTCCTCATACTCAAAATATTCTTCTAACTCGTTGATCCAGTCAATCAACTCTTTCGGGTTCAAACTTTCGGAATAACTGGGGACTTTTGCTCTGGGTCTTTTCCTGATCTTCGAAATGGCCCTTATTAGCCACATTTGGTCTTGATCAATTGCTTCTTCTTCCTATTCTACATCTGAACCTTCTTCCTCTCCTTCATCCTCACTTTCCTCCCTCAGGTTCAACTCTCTTCTCAACTGCTCTTGTAACGCATCAATTTGTCTCTAGAGGGTTGCCAGTGAATCTCTTCCACTAGCATCTCTGCCGCCTCAACCACCTATGGCACCACCACGCCTACCAGGCATCACTCTTGGAGGCATCTTTCTTGACCTTGACCCACAACCACGGTCCTGGTGCAAACTTCCTCACGATCGGCGATCTGTCCACACGCTCAAGAAAACCCGCTCTGATACCACTTGATGAGTGCACAGCCCGAGACAGAAAATAACCCACAAACAAGAGAATAATTTTATTATTCAAAAAATGGAGCTTCTTACATGCAGAGGATCTCAAATCCTCAAGTTCTACAACACATGCAAGCTACAGAAAGCTACAGAATAACCTTTTCGCAATATGCGAGCTTGTCCCCAACAAGTTACCCAAAAATTAGAAACCCGCCCATAAATAGAGCTCCTCATTAGTTTGGAGCCAAAACAACATTCAAATTTGAGTTTAGGTGGTTTGGTGCCGAAAATTTACAACATGAGGTTCAAATTTCAAAAGAGCATTTGCAATTGTATCTTCTAGAAAGTGTGCCAACTTTCCGGGGCCATAACTTTTGATCCGGGGCTCCGATTCACGAACCGTTTGAACCATTGGAAAGGTCTCAAAGTCAAAAACGCGCTCACAATCCACTATTCCAATTTTGGCAAGTTTTGGGGCCATTACGGGAGCTCTAAGTGCCTCAAATCCAACTTGGAAGATTTTTAGGTGTAAATCTGGAAACTAAAACTGCAATATCTTTCAACCCAGGAATAGAAAATAAAAACCGTAAATTGGGAATTTCATTATGATGAAAAGGGTATCCAAAAATGTAAAAACATCTAAAAAATGAGAAACTTGAAATTTAACTATTTTTGGGTAATGTAAGATTGCCCTTACACTGGATGCTCCTGCATCATAATACAATTTTCCTTATTCTTCATCTCTTTCATGCAATATAAAGGCATCTCGTCCTTCCAAGGTGGAAAATCACACCCAATCTTCAAAACTAGAGTAAATGAAATATGTGTACTGAACTCAAATTTTAGGTCTTCAAAGGACTCTAAAAAAATTTCAAGGACATAAGGGATGGAGGGTAATGTTCCCAACACACCCCACTCACTCTCCCTTTACAAGGAGGACCAGAATGACACAACAACAAGTTTACATACACAAAATCAAGGTTAGAGAAATAGATATATCTAACATTTTAATGATATTATATAATTGAATATTTGCTAGCATATTACATCTATTATAATCCCAAATCAAATATTCCCTAGTATCAATAATGAGTAAAATAAATGTGAAATTTCATGTGTGTTTGACATCGACATCAATACATAATAAAATAAATGATAAATCTATCATCACTTATGTGGGTAGTTTACAATCCACGTAATAGGAGGTTCCAATATAAATTATATGATTAATATATGAGAACCAAAATATTCTAAATTATATATGTATAACATTATTATAAATTAAAATCAATAAGGATATGAAGCATTTTCTAACTTGTGCATGATCTTGTGCCACTTGAATAGATTTGCTAATCCATAATAATGGTTGAATACTACTTAGTCGTATGGTTCCTATAGGTCCATCCCATTGTGCTAGGAGATAGACACATAGAAACAACAAACACACTCACTTGAAATAAATCTATACCCATTGTGTCTCCATACATCATTTTCAATCTTGAAAAACATTGAGATCCACTCTTTTCCCACATCATATCTCTCAAATCCTAGGTTTTTCATCCTAAATCACCATTTGAATACAACACAAAATTCAATGCAACAAAATTTAGGTAATAGTTTTGGACACGGTCTCAAAAGATTCTAAATAGAAAAATATTGAGTCATTGTTTCTCCCACTCTAACCCATTCATATTCATTCCCAATTAAAAAATTTCCAAATGATATTTTCAATGAGAAACCATGAAAATCCCAAATCCACATTTGATGAACCTAATTTTTTTAACTTTTTAATCAAGGATTTTTTTGAAATCAAAGAATGGCCTTTTGATCCAAATATGAACAACTCGACATTCTTTTCAAATAAAGTTGGAATTTTAGAAATCCATAATTTTTTAATCATAATCAAGACTCAAAAATGGATTTTTTAGAACTAAAAAAAATCAATTAAACACAATATATATTCAATAAATTCAATCTACACATGGAGCCATATGTAGCCACTAGAGTGGGAATGTCAATATAAATTGAAAAAGCCTCTAAAGCTAAGTAAAGAAAGAGAATTTCCTTCACTTCAAACTTAAATATTAATTTGAATTTCACATTTTATTTTTATTTTCATCCCACACACAGGAGAGCTCAGTGCATGGAGACCCTGACTGGAAAAATAGGGCAGGAGGAAAGCTAGAGTGACGAGGTTGAGTGCAAGCACAACATAGCTTAGTGCATGAAGATCCTAACTTGAAAAACATGACAAGAGGAAAGCCAGAGCAATGAGGTTGAGTGCACTCAAAAAGGGAAAATCGAGGACCAAGGGACAATGAGTACCAAGGGTAGGTCATTGCTTGATAAAATATCTCCATTCCTCCCTTCCATAACTGACTTACAAACCAAGGTAGTGCCTACACTGTTTTTTCTTTGAAGCATAGTTCCTTCATCATTTTGTCGCTTTCCCTTGCACCAACAGACAATAATGAAGATAAGAATGCAAAGGAATAGGGATTATAAGAGGCTATTGGAAAGGAAATTAGGAATACAATAGATGAATAGTAAATGACACAATGGAGATAGGATGACAAGGAGGATCTAGCTATGATGATGAAGAAATTGGCAATGGAGGATCAAAGGAAATGCAACTAGGGATCCTTCTGTAGATATGTTCAATGTAGTAGCTTCAGAAACCCTATAGCATGAGAGAATAAATGAAAAAAATTGTATTGGGAGAAAAATTTTGATAGCTTTACATCATGCCCCAAGTCTAAATGACCATTTGAAAGCATGTTAGGGAAACTTAGAGATTAGGGGTATAGCTTTGTGTAAAATTTCAAATTCTCAACTTAACCCAAACACTAGTGTTTAGAGTGCATAAGTGTTGAGGACACAAGTGTTTGGAGGGCGTAGGTGTCTTTATGGGTTTATATCTAAAACTCTTGGGGTAGTTTTTATGGCCTTGGAAAGGCTTAGAAGTCATTTTAAATCAGTCCAATGTCACGTAAAAGGACTAGAAAAGTCACAAATGAATCTTGGAACACATCTTTGGGAGTGGACACTAAAATGAGGGTAGAAATGTAAGGTGGAGATTACAAAGTAGGAAAATTTCAATCTGACAAGAAGCACCAATCCATCTTTTAGAGGAGCACAAAGCTCAATTACAACAACTTCAATGTTGGAACCAATCTCTTTTTAGTAGGGAAAAAATAAATCACAATTTTGTGGTGGCTCTGTAATGCCTAATTTTCATTGAATTAGCATTACTCTGAAATGCCTAATTTTCATTATCAAATTGGCTTAGGTACATCCCCATTGTTTAGTGTAGTGTTATATTGTCTGCTAGGTCTTTTATGATGTAACCCTCTATTCTTAAAAAAATGATTATGTTCTTAATCCTTGTAAGCCCATTAGTTACTTGTGCAAGTGTCTTATTTAATTCCTCTCATTTTTATGTCAAATGTGAAGTCTAATCATGAGATTATTGTGTAGCACTTGATGTGTTGTATCTCAATTCTATTCATGTTTTTTTTCCTTGATGACAAAATCACTTTCTTGGTTTTCATGGTCAGACAGTTTTAGATTTGGTCTATCAGGATATTTATGCTTTGATATGATACATATTTGATTCTCTTGGCTATTACAGATGGTTAATCATTATGATTCAGGTTCATGTTGATTCTCATGAGAATTCTAGTTCAGTGTTATGAATGCTATTCTTTTGCAAATGATTATGATTATTTGACTGACAGTGTTGATAAGGTTTGGTTCAAGTTATTTAGATGGTATTCATGGTGACAGGGCTCTCTTCAGCTTCATATTTATGAATTTGTCACTTCACATATTTAGGTATATTAATTCATGGCATATACAATTATGGTTTTAGTTGGTATGACTTATTGTTGTTAAACATGGCACATCTCTTTGGTTAAGTGCTTCTATATATTGCTCCATCTCAGGTAGTTTGGTTATTGTTTCATTTGCTCCATGACACTTGGATTAGTGACTTCATTTCTCTCATGCTTCTAAAGCAATCCCGAACTTACATTTGTTTTTTGGAGGCATTGAATTTACCTTGGTTCTAACATCTCATTTGTTTGATGGTATTTGTTGGTTCACATGGCATATATTTTTAACATTATACTTGGATTCTCCAATGCTCAAGCCTAGACTTCATGGTAGACATTCAAAGGCAAATACTTGTCTTTATTATTCGATCCCTTCTCTTTTTGCATGAGATATTAATTTATCATTGGGCATGTTAATGCTTGTAGGGTTGACATCTATATGGATTCAACACCATCGGGTTTCCCAGCTTACATTTGTGGTGGTTGTCGAAGTTGTTTTCTTTGAACACATTAACATTGTTTCGATCATATGTCACATAATTAAAATTGACTTCAATAAGTTACATGTGGTGACATCATTTGTGTTGGCCTATTTGGTAAATTGGTTTGAAAACAATTTTTATATTCATTATGATGTTTATCTATTTCATTGTGGACTTCAAATCTCATCATGTTTTTGAAAGTCATCAAATGACTTGGCATTTGAAAGGTTAGGGAAAAGTATGTTTAATGATATTATTTTTGGCTGAGTATAGAACCCTAGCCGCCACCATAGTAATTTTCTACTCTGTTGTAAATAACACATGGCTGACTCCAGAGGAATTGAGGTTTTGATGGTAGGTTGGTCTATGAAATCTGAGCAAATGCAAGCTCGACATTGGTAAAAGGAAGTCGTGGGAGTTGCAAATCTGTCTGGTATTTATTTGTTTTTCATGCTACTTGAATAGGTATCACATCCATCATTTGATGTTTATGGAAATTATTGTTTTTTCTCAAATAAGAAAAAAGAAAAAATGGGCTCTCATTTATCTCAATCAGAAATGCATGTTTACATTTTAGTTATTCTTGGCTGCATTATCGGCATTTTGAAAAATTGATTTATTGATTGGTATTTGGTGGAGATATAGGTTCGATTCTATGATAAATATTCTTTCATTCTGACTTAGCAGTGAAGGTTTATTGTCGTTGTATTTGATTTCTAAAACGGCTTTCTAAATTTCAGTTACCGATGAAGTAAATGATGCCCTGATAGATTACTATTCTTGCAATGAGGGTTTGTGACTTTCGGTTGATGGGTAGTCATGCATTTTGAGAATTATGTCGGTATCATTGTGGATTTAAATGGATTTATTGATATGTTACAAAAATTATGGTTATCTGCATAAGGTTTTTGAAAATAGATTCTTTTGGGTCCTTTCTGAAAAACGGAAATGATATTACTTGTTCATATTTCTCTATTTTCATATCTGGGTTTTGACAAATCTTGCAGTTTGAAAAGGGAACATTACTTGATTTATTCTTGTCAGATTTTGAAACGGCCTTCTATATAGGTGTTACACAAGATTATTCTCCATCTGTTGATCATCATTCTACTAGTTCATTTTCTAAAAAAAATAGTATGGGGGTTTCAAATTCCTTTGAAAATGAATTCTATGAAGACCTTTTTATTGGTAGACATATATGTGAAAATAGATATAAACATAGTGTTTTTGATCACTGTGAAAATAGTGGTGTGATTTTGTGATGTTATTACATGCTGTTGTATCAAAAAAGAAATGTTGAAAAAGCTTTGTTATTAAATATTGAAAACATGTTGCAGAGCATTGATGTAAACCTTATTTATTTAATATTTTAAGGATTCATTGTGTTGAATCTTTAGGGTATTAGATATAGAGGTATGATTGAGATTATCTGAGAAATAGAGAGATCCTCTTTGTTATTGTAATTTTGAAATCTAAGTAAGGGGTTGGTGCTCCTTGAGTTGGTGCTTAGAAATTAGCCTGTAAGGCATTGTTAATAGTGGTTTTTGAAGATTAAACCAGTAAGGCAGTTTAGGAGTGGTTTTTCTACCCTAGGAGGGTTTTCCACTCGACAAATCCTTTGTCTTATGCTATCTTTATTTTTATGTCATAATGCTTCTTGATTGTGATGATTTTGTGAGTGATAGTTTTTATCAGTCTGAACATTGTTAAATGTTAGTTCCTTCATCTCTACAAATATTTATTTTAAAATGTCTAGCACAAGTCATTGTTGAAGAGTCTAATTCAAAAGGAAGCATAAAAGTACTCATTTGATTCATAGCTCAATAATTGTTATAATTTTCTAAAGGTGTTTGTTGTCTCAATACCTTTCTTGTGTCATTTTGTTGCATTGTTGTTGAAGTGTCATATAAAGCTGCATTCAAATCAGTTGTTTAAGAAGCGAATCAATAATGTTGACCTTCATTTGCATAGTCTTATGAGTTGCACCTGCACTGTCATCATGCTTTGATTGTTAATCAATTATAGTCACAATTGTTTTGGAAAATGCAAGATATCTCACTCAAAACATATTTGCATAAGTTATCTAATGGACTAATTTAATATTGTCATATCTTTATTTACCCTTTTTCATGAATGCTCTCAAGGTGATCACTTTTCTCTGTTGTCATTAAAAAGGAAATCATATTTAAAAGTCTTTGACGAAGTTTAGAAAAAGGTTCAGACACTAATTCACCCCCCCTCTCAGTTTCTATCGATAACTCCAACATGATGATATTCTTGTTTAATTTTTTCATTGCACAATAGCTGTGGAAACTTAATTTGTTGCTTGTTTATCAATTAGTGTGTTGTTAGAAGGCTAAGGTACATTAGGAACAACAAGATTATTTTTAAATTGCCCCAAATAAGGTGATATGTGGGTAGGATAAACTTGATTTAGGGGTTTCTAACACATAAATTGATTTTATCCTTAGGAGCAATGTTTGGTATGGAGTTTAGTAAAGGTGTACTATTTATTAGGGCATTGTGGATACAGGGATCTAGTTTCGCATCCCTAAATATCCTAATGAAGGTAAAGATACTATATCTCCCCCTATTATAGGGTTTATTTCTTGTTTCAATATCACAACCTTAATGTAAAAGTAAAACCACCATAAACTTGAATGTCATTTAAAACATCATATATATACACATAATAGGAATCCTACAAACTAAAAGTAAAAAACATTACACTTTTGTTCTCACTGACTTGATGTACTCTCCAACATCTCTCTTCTCTCATGTGGAGAGTTAGAACTGCTTGGCCATACCTTTGCATCATTAGGGAAGTTTTTCTCTTTTTGAAAATGTCAAAAGCATGGTTGCATACAAATTAGGAAAAATAGCATTCCTTGGTAAGATTAGCAATGCATGGAAGATTCAAAAAGTATCCTTGATATTACAAAAAGATATGTGTTTATGCACTTCAATTATGCAGTCACCTTTTGGTTCTTTCAAAGAAAAATCTTTCTATGCCACTGTTACATTGCACAAGTAAACTATATTTTGTATTGTGGAGCTATATTAAGCTACCACTCTCAAGACCAATGTAACAATGATACAAAATAATGTTTGATACTGCAAGAAGACATCAAAATGGCTAGTGTACTAAAAAAATTCTTATGATTTCTGAAGAATGTTGCTAAGTCTACTTAGTTGGCTTCTTTTTCAAAATCATAAAAATTGAACCCTAGCATCAATAGACTATGTATATCAAGCTACCACAATTCAAATTTCAACTATGAATATTTATCATTGATGTAGAGTGGCAGGGGAAGCACCCAACTTGACACACTTATTCAACTATACCCTTCAATAAGACAATCTGATCACACAACTTGACTCACACAACCAAACATCACTACAGGACTTGGGGATGATTTTTACACTTTTAATATGACAAATCATGAACAAACAACCAGAATTTTCTCATAGAAACCCTCACTCCTCCATCGCTTCCAACTAGCCCATGCATTCCTTGTAGCATTGCCCAATAGGACAGTCATTATAAAAACTGGTTAAAGACAATGAACAAACAAAACATCTTGTTTTCAGACATCCAACATAGACCCTTACAAACTCCCAAAAGCACAAGACTCAATACCATAAGAAATTGCCTCGAGGGACTATCCTTCAAGCCACTAGAAGGCCTAATTTAGACCTGTGCAAAGGAAGTTTTGGATTATCAAGGCTCACCCTAGCACCCCTAAGCCTTTAATAGGTTTAAAAGTTTTCCCCAAGACCCTGTACATCACTTCCATCAATCATTATTACTCAAACATTCAGGAAACAATGAAATAAGCATTTAAATGATCACTTTCAGACTGTTACAAGGCAAGAACTTGTGCTAGGGAATCAATTAATTCTTGAAAGACTCCATATTACGATTTGAAACAAATTGAATCATAAAGAGGACCCTTAAATCCACCATTCCATCAAGTTTTAGAATTTTCCCATGATGGAATGGTGAATTATTGACATTTTATGATCAAAACCCTTGTTTTGTAGGGTTTCTAACCCTCTTTCACTAAAATGGATGTAACTTTGTTGATACTTAATGAAAAAAAACCAAATCACCACCAAATTAAAGTATACCATTTCCCTTTCAATTCATATTCATTAGGAGGTCATACAATAATGCTATAGACCATACCAAGCACAAAAACAATGAAAAAATATGGAAAATATCAGAAAAATGGAGTTTATTTGCTTCAAATCTCTAAAAATGCCAACATCCATCATCCCTCGACCAAATGGAGGATTTTTAAGCTTGTATCCACCTTCCCCAATGGTCATTTAACTATTTTTTTAATAAGGAACCATTGGTTAAGCTGATTACAACATAATGTTGAGATTACAACAATTAACAACATGAAAATATTTCATTCTTTGAAGCAATTTTGTACTCCTATCACCTAAGACTTCAAAAATCAGTCAAATGACCTTGAAACAACCTTATTACATCATTCAAACTCCAACCTTACACATTTACATACAAATTCATGTTTTTTCCTTCAAAGGCTACAAAAGCAACTTTTGGTGCAAGATTGCATTGTTGCACATTTTGACTCAAAACTCAAAAACTCAACCTAGAACCTATCCAATGGTCTTATTAGACCTTCTTGAAGATTAAAACACTACAAATACTCAAAAATACTCATTAACCTACTAATAACTAACTTACAAACACTACAACTTTTAATGTCAACAATTGCAACTTTTTACATTATCAACTAGATGACTTCCAAGCACCCTAAACACATTGAAAATGGTCTTGTTAGACCTTATTCACCTTGAATACATGACTCCCTACAAGAAAACCTATTCTACCTACTTTGAAAATATGTGACCATCATTGAAAATTTCTTCACATATTTGATCTTGTTTACAAAAAGGATCAATGAAACAATAAATGGTCTTTTAGACCTTATTAAAACATCAAACAACTTTGCAAACCTCCCTAGATACTTCTATGATTAACCTCTAATGCTTTAGTTGTGAACATAAGGTGTAGGTGCCCATGCACCAAAGACTCCCCAATAAGCTATGCATGTATCGCATGGGCGTAGGTGTCTTCCATTGATTGTAGAACATATTATTGACCCCCATTCACAAAAAAATAATATGAATTTTTCTTGAGCACAAAAGATAGGGTCTTAGCAACATTAAAAAATTAAAATTTTCATTCTTCCTTTCTTATCATGCAAACTTGTGACTCAACAAAACAAGTATGCAAGGCCAACAACTTCAAAGCTAAGAATGGAAGATCGCTAAGACTATGAGACTAATAATGACTATCATTCATTACCTTTTCCCCTCAATTGTCATGCAAAAATCCTTGGAACATTGTCATACATTGTTCATGTAGGAAAACTCATCACTAAGTCTAGGTTTTTTAGGCTTCCATAGCCTCAGCTACTGTGAACTACATCTCCCAAAATCCATGTTTGTGTTAGGTTGTAAAATAATGAGATTTTAAAGTCATTAATTACAAGGGATAGTCTCCTTCATACATTGATTTGATTTGTGATGGACACATTTGGATGGTAGTAATAATAACTTGCAAACTATCAAGACTTGATTACCTTATAACCTGTCAAATTCTAGCGATGAAATGATAGATTAATCATAATGTCACCTTGCGATCACATCACCACGAAAGAACTTCATCCAACATCCTTATGACTGTAGGTACCACCAAATAGGTATTTGTCAGATCTATCTTCCTCGAGCGAGGGAAATTCAGGAAGAGAAGAGGAAAGTGAGACATGTAGTAGGTCTAAAAGAGTGAGATCAACTAGAGGTCAAAATATTAGAAGAAAATTTTGTAAACAAATGGAATTTTTTCTTGCTGAAGAGGGGTCATGTTCTTATGATGATGAGAGAATAGGCAACATCGAGGTTCCCTTGAGGTACAAACATCTATGGAAACAATGGGTACCTAAGGAACTTCCTCCAATAAACACTGATTTTTGTGTCAACGAGAGGATATATCACATTGCACCGTCATAATTACATGGTTTGGGCCTATTTTGCATGGACAACATAAAGGTATGTTATGGAAAAGTTACTAAATTGATGGAGTATGTCGGACCCTGTTACAATTATAAAGACTGGATGCATCTGGTTCGATATACATGAAGTATGTGTAGGTATGCACTGTCAACAAATTATATATAGCTAAAAGATAAGGATCAAATTAAAGGAGTGGCTATGTACATTAATGGAAGGCCAAAAGCATCAAGGAATATTGTAGGGTTTATAAACAGTACATGACCTAGGTCAACAAATAAGCAACCCAATTGTATATTCGAGGCACACGAGGGAAATTGTGTATTTGTATGTGTGATAAAATTAATAACTGTAGGGGAAGAGTTGCTAATCGATTACAATTTGAATCGCATAGATACAAACATAGCTACTATGGGGGTGGTACGTACTATATACCATTTTACCCAACCTCCAATTAATGACTCCAATATACCATTTTATTATTATGTTTTTTTTTTGTAAGTCTATTGGTTTCATTTCGGTAATGTTTTTTATATTTAAATTTTGTCACAATGGGAAATTGATCATACAGGGAAGGCTCCATCCCATAGCACATATCACAATGCATCTTTAGGTGATTCTACCCAATAGGTTTACCTCATTGTAGTTGTACAAATTAGATACGAACAATTTTTATTTATTTTTCATAAGTTTATTTGGTTCATTTCGATAATGTTTTTAATATTCTTGCCGTAGTCTATTGATCGTGGAAAGGCACCAGCAGTAGAGGAGAGAATTCATAGGGAGGTGCAATCACTATTATATGATGATGACATCACATATTCTACAAACCCTCTAGCTATGATAAGAAAGACCCAAAAAAAATGCAATGAAGAAATCCTTCAGTTATTATTCATAGTGTGTCAAACAGATGAGATAAGAGAAAGGGTTAAAATATTGATTGAGAGAGCACAAAACTTGCAAGTAAGTTGTCATGAGATCTTTAATTATAACATAAGTTCATTCATGGTTTTATATTTTGTACTCTTTTATGTCATGAACTAAAATATGTGTTGTTTTTACAGGATTTTTTGGGTCCTCATGATGTTGTTGGTCATGATCAAGGTACTGCAGGTGTTTCTTAGGGAGTAGGGGTTGGTACAAGTCTCGATCATGATCTTCCTATGCATACATCACATCATCCAACCCCATCATTTTTGCCTGTATTTTCAAATGAAATGTTGGCAACACATAGCATGCAGACATCAGGTAGTGCACCATGTGGCAGTGAACACATGCCAGAACATGCGTCAGGACATGTACCTAGGGATGCAGAGGCCACTAGTATTGGTGACATTTTAGCAGCATATCTTGGATCTTTCCATATTACTAGTACAGGAATATTTTCTGGTCACATTTGTGGTGACCAAGGATTTTGTTCCCATAAAGATAGAGAAGGTCCTAGGTACTTTAAAATGTTTTAATTATTATATATAATCCAATTGAAATTTACTTATTGATCACTCTCTTTAGAATAATGATCCCATGATCATTTTGCAGGAAATGATGTTTTTTATAAACATCTAAATGATATTACATTGGAGATCTTTGGGCCCACCATACGTACACGATGGAATGCCCAAAATCAAGATTTAAAGGATGAGCTCATTAACTGTTTAGTTGTGTTGTTCGGTAATAACACATTCAACTAAACTAAGGTCCTTAAGAAAGCTGGTAACTATCTAAAGTATGTGAGGGACCAATATAGGTCACATTTAGAGAAGAAAAAAAAGTACAAGCATGCCCCCATGATTCTGGAGAGGGAGTGGAAGGACCTGGTGTCAGATGGAAAGGAGAAGGCTGAAAAGAAAAAAGGAAAGACACCATCGGGCCAAGGAAGGTATGTGATACTATCAACAATGTAATTATATACTAATTACTCTTTCTTTTTACATAATCTAATGTATTTCAAACTTTTCATAAGCTACCTAACACATCAAAGGCAACAAAGGCAAGACTAGAAAAACACGGGCAGCACAAACTTGGTTGTGGTGGTTATATGAAATTAGCTGCACAAATTGTAAGTATCAATAAATAAAATATTGCATCCAAATAATAAATTGCAAACAATTTTTGTTTTATCACACCATAGAAGAAAAATTCATGATCTTATGCAAAAATGTAGGGCTCTGAATTCAATAGAGTTCCCATGGAAGTGGACCTAAAGATTGCCTTCCAGTAAGGCTATGGAGTCGTGGTTGAAGGCCTAAGACTCTTGATTAGGCAAACACAAGCTTCCACTGCATCTGACACGCAAGTAAATAAACTCAATGAATTTTATTTAAAATTGAATACTTGTGCAATCTATTCAATATTAATTTCCACCATAAATTAATTATGTGCCTATTTGTCTTAAACAGGTAAGCAATGATAATATTGTACATGACATTAGAATGCATCCTAGTGAGGGTGGAGCACAACCTACAAATGAAGGTCATGGTGTGCATCCCAGTACTGGATATATTCATGTGCTATACATAACGCAGTATGGATTAATACAATTAAACATCTTTAATTGCAAATGGTGTATTAATTAATGTAACCTTTCATGTTTCAACTTTAGAGCATGTAGTGCGTGATCAACATGTTGAGCATGATCAGGTTAGACAAGATCAGGAACATGATGTGGCCCCATCAAGTAAAGAGGACCACTCTAATGTTCTTTTAAACATATTTAATTGCAATTGGTGTATTAATTAATGTAACCTTTCTTGTTTCAACTCCAGATGATCAGGATTTAGAGGGTGTTCAGCATGTTGAGCATGAGGCTATAAGAAAAGATCAAGAACATGATGTGGCCCCATCAGGTAAAGACTACCACTTTAATGTTCTTTTAATTAATGAATTGCTTGTAACAATAATAATAAAACATATCAATTTAACATTTCTTTGTTATTGCAGCAGACTCCCCCTTGCAGTGGCCTCCATGTCATGAGTACACAACTAGGCATACATTAAGATCACGAGTAGAGGGCAGAAAAATTGAAGGCCGGGGGACAAATGATTTAGAAAATGATACTCGACTTCAACTTTTTTTATCTGCAAAAAAGAAACAAAAAAAAGTGATTGTAATCATATTATGACAACCATATTTTTGATAATATGTTAATGAATGTTAAAAACTATTATTTTTGACAAGCATATTTTTGATAATATGTAAAAACTGAAAGAATGAATGTTATATGATAATGAATGAATGTGAATATGTTAATGAATGAATGTTATATGTTATTAATGGATGGATGAATGAATGAATGTTATATGTTATTAATGGATGGATGAATGAATGAATGTTATATGTTATTAATGGATGAATGAATGATTAATGTTATATGATCGGGTATGGGGAATTGAGAGTGATGTGAGTAGGGGGGGAGAGGGGCCAAATGAGCTTCCACCTTCATGTGTTTGGCCTTGTTAAGTAGAGAAAATTAAACTATTCTCAAAACAAAGAGAAGCTCAATAAGGTAATGCACTTTTCAATATTTCATTATGCTACACTTTTAAGCTTATGCGATTTTCATTAGTTCTCTTTGCTTCAATATGTTACCCTTTGTAGTTATTTTACTTTTTAACACATCTCATATGTTACCCTGGATGACAACTTTTTCTAGGGAAGCTATCCACAGATGGATCCTGCTTCAAACAGATTCCTTCGATAAATTGCATAAGGTCAATACTTATCTTCGTTGCATATTGGTTGAATCTTAATAATTCTTGTAAAGGTATGATTTGGAAGGACAAAAATGAATGAAAATGTTGATTGCAACTTGATTGTGCCATGTGTTAGTATCTATCTAATGATGTAAGTTCCTAACTATCAAACTTTTAATTTTCCTAGATGTCCCTGAAGTATTCTATCATAGAAGATCTTTCCAATATGAAATTTCTTATGACTAATAAATCAAGCATAAGAAATTTCATATTGGAAATATCTTCTATGATAGCGTACTTCAGGGACATCTAGGCAAGTTAAAAGTTTGATAGTTAGGAACTTACATCATTAGATAGATAATAACACATGGAACAATCAAATTAGAATTTTTTGTGTAAAACTATTATTAAAAATGGTCTATGGTAGTCAACTCAAGTTATACTATGATTAACTACATTATACATAATTTTATTTCATTACTACTAGTAAGGTCATGGTAGCCATTAGAAGTTATATTAGGATTTTGTTCTGACACTTTAATTTTTACAAATGTTATCATTATTTTAACACTAAACTTTATTGATATATGGATGGAAAAATAGATTTGTACATGTAAATGTGTGTATGTTGTGTCAAATACTAATCAAGCACAAGAATTATATAAGTTTCAAATTAATTATGTGACCAATCATCAAAAAAATGAGTATTGCATTGCACAAACAAGATCATTGGATGTGGGTGAGGTTTAAGGTGTGCATGTGAGATCTAAATATGATATGATATAACTTGGGATGTGTTGGAGATGTACGCGCAAAAAATAATCAAGACTGATCCATCCCATTGTGTAGCTAGTTCAATACCAATAAAATAGAAGTGTTTATTGTTCATTTAATCTAGGAAATTGGAAATCACTTGTCTATGGTGTGAACCATCTCCAATGTGCATTGTCAAGTAGCATGGTAGATGCAATATTTGTACAAGGTAAGTTGAATAGAATTGAAGTACATGTAGGCATTCATATGTGGAGCATGAGGGACTATGCTCAACATTCAAACCAAAGGAAATGGAAAGTGTAAGTATACGGAACACTAGAGGTTTATTTGAGTGTGTACAAGATGCACAAGTAAATGAGAAATAAAAATAAGGGCATGGAAAACTTCTACAATGGAAGATGATGGATGCATGGGGATGATCATCGCATGACAACTCAACAAGATTTGATGACTAGTATGGAAATAGGTGAATTATTAATTAACAAAGTGGATGTTATAATACACTACATATTTTTCAAAGGGTATTCCTTATGGTTATAATGGCTCCAGGAAGTGAAAGGAGTAAGTGGAGCTTCAATGTAGTGTACACACAAATAATATGAGGATACAAAGAATAGAAGGGACTTAAGTTGTAGATTAATATAGATGGTATCCACAAAGAATTAGAGATAAATATTTAGACATTATGCTTATAATGTAAGACACCAGGCTTATGTTGTATTCTTTCTTGGTGTATTTGATACAGGTGGGGTTCTCTTCCCCCACTCAGTCTGCAATGATAGAGGACCTTGGCCTCACTCTATCTCAAGTGCTTTTGATCTACTCTTGAATGTCTTGCATTTCCTTCTTTTGTAATTTTACTAGTAAGTTGAATCTAGTTTCTATTAAATGATTTTTGTACATAAGAATTAAAAATATATATAAATATTTGTATTGGTTGAAGATTGAAATGTTGTCTTATATAGTATTTGAGGTCTTATTCCCTTTTACTATGTCATCAAACATAAATTTCATTATGGGTCAGGATTCAAGAGGCAAGGCCTCAAAAGTTGGTCTATAAGAAGGCATCAACATCTTTGATCTTATTTTACTCTCTTTAATGATATAATTTTCCCTCTTTAGCACCATATCTGAATACTTTTGTGGACCTTAAACTCTTTTACCACTCATCTCCTCAGCATCCTTTGGAATTGCTCACTATGCTAGTCAAGAACTTGATGTCTAATTTTTTCTTACCACTAGGTTAGGCCTCAACTATATAATACTAGTCTATTCTAGCACTTATGGCCGATCCGTGCAGATCTGTTGGGTTCTGAAGATACTCCAAAATTTATATATTTAGGACTAAATTCATTTCGTTAATGTTCTTATGCAGTATTCTACCTTTGGTTCCCTATTAACCATAGGTACCATGATTAGTGCAATAACAAGTGGACGTGTTGCAGATTCCACGAGAAGAAAAGGGGTAAGTTCTTTGCTTTGTGATGAGTCCTCAGCATCAATATTATGTACTGAAAATCACACATTAAGAGATGCATTATAAGTATAAGATAGTATATTGATTGAAGTGAGGTCTACTCAGTGTAAAAAGATTCACTGGTGTTCTATGGCATGAGACCCTGAAACTAAAATACCTATCTTCACTTAATGCAGGAACTAAGAGTGGCTTCAGTCTCTTATATCATTGGATGGCTTATCATAATCATCTCCCAGGTTTAGGATATTCTTAATTTTGCCTTCTTGATTTTTCATGCTCTAAATCACAAAGGGATCCTAACTAATAAAAGAAAATAGATCTTAAATTACTTTATAGGTAGAATATGGACGTCTTAAAGAGTAGATCATAAGATAAATTTGGTTTGTCTTTGATACTCATAAATAGTTTGTAAAAACAATATTTTTATCTTGTGCAGGTTGCATTACCATTGGATATTGGAAGATTGTTTGTGGGATATGGGTTTGGCCTTACTTCTTATATAGTATGTCTCATTTCTATATAATAGTCTAGGGCTAATGTTTATCCTCTGAATATATGGGTGAATCAATGTCAGTATTTATATAATATAGTTAACCACGACTCATTTTTATAGCATATATATAGCATTTTGAGGTCTGAAAAAGGTTGATTATGCTTTATTTTTGGCATTAATTTTAATTCCCTTATTTTTAAATACCTGGATAGGTTCTTGTCTACATAGCTGAAATAACTCCCAGGAACTTGAGAGGAGCACTCACAAATACAAATTAGGTCAAACTCTTTAATAGGCCTTATCCTTTTGTTAGTAGATAGGTAAGAGCATGATTAAAATAGATAGAATTATATTAGTTAAAAGTTAGAAGAAGCATCATTTCACTTCATTATGCTCAAAAGAAAGTACTCCTATCTGCAAATCTAAGTTTCATTGTTGACTCTAACAGTTGTCGATAACTGCTGGTATACTAATAGTATACCTTCTTGGAATGTTGGTGACATGGCACAAACTTGCTATTATAGGTAATAAAATCTATTAAGATACCACTTGACATGCTTTCATCAAATAAAACATCACAATAAGAAATTATTGTTCTCCATCTAGGTTGAACTCTAGTAAAAATCACAATATATATAGGTTTAGTATCATGAATACATCAAAATTGTATTTTTGCATGCGAGGAAACTCAACATTGGTCCACTTATATCTAGAATGAATGGTATTTGTAGGACTTATCCCCTGTTCTATTTTGGTCTTGGGTCTCTTCTTTATTCTAGAGTCCCCCAGGTGGTTGGTGAGTAGCTTTTTCAATTGGTAATTTCATCATCCTTTGTGGTTAATGTACATTGGCAGTAATTCTAGAAGCAGAGAGCAGTGTAAAAGATTAGATTTTAGACATGTTACATGCTTATTAGCTCAAAACACTATAATATGTAGGAAATTAAAAGAGTGAGTGAAATTATGGGAACCTAATCCAAGGAAAGCTCAATTCCAGTTGATGGGTTTAATTTACAGTATCTATTTTACATTCCCAATAATTCACTTGCAAGCAAAGATAGGATGGGAGAAAGAGTTTAAAGTAGCATTGCAAGCTCTTCGAGGAAAATATTGTGATGTTTCTGCTAAGGTAGCTAAAATCAAGGTATTTATTTCTACCTTGAATCATACATATATGAGTTCTATATATCTATGAGCAGAGAAAATCATGAAAACAAAAATACTAAATCTTGAGTTTAACTAACTGTCCTTGGAGAAAACTTACATATTGATTGATTTTATTAAAGTTAGTGATCTAGGAAGAATGTTATAATCTAATTTTGTTGATTTTGATTCAAAATGTTACTAAAGAATGGATCTATCTTGTTTAGGAATACATGGATGAGTTAGAAACCCTTCCAAAGGGTAGAGTATTGGACTTATTTCAACGCAAATATGCACATCATGTGATAGTGAGCACATTCTTAATGAACAATGTGATTTGTTGAATTTATGAGTTGTGACAAAGCATTCATTTATTAAATTATTTGTATTATTTTCAATACATGTATAGGTTGGGGTTGGCTTGATGGTGTTCCAACAATTGTGTGGAATCAATGCTCTCATGTTTTATGCTAGCATAATTTTTGAAGCTGTTGGTAAGAAATTACAATGAAGTCATAATTTTGATTCTATGTAGCCTTTTTTGGATGTCTGAATTGTTTGGATTGTCATATAGGCTTCAATTTAGATCATGCAACATCTGTCAGTGTTGTTTCCCTTTGTTAGATATATATGCCTCAATTCCACAGGCTGAAACCTCTAAGAGAGCCAAGTTGGTGTGACATGCTTTGTGTCTAGCCGACTAGTAGGTGAAACCTTATTGAACAATTTTGGTCGTTGTGACCTTGCTTTTGTCTTGCCGACTGGTGTTATCATTGTGACCTGTGGCATTCATTGTAACCTTCTACCGAATGGAGATCTCTGGCCGACAGGCCACTCTTATCGTATATCGGGGAGACTAAGGACAACAATCAGTGTCGAGAGACCCTTGGCCAAAAGGCTTATCTCGATATGAAGTCTTATCGAGTTTGCATGTCTCGCCAACAGGGTGTTACACATGTGGTCATTAGAGTAACTCATATGCTTCGGTATGAAGTCTTGTCAATATGGAGATGTCTCATTGATAGGTATTCATTTGGAGTCATCGGGGTAATGAAAGGGTTTGGTAAGAACTCTTGGTGATGAGCGTTTATCTCACCAATGTTGTGGGATGTGTTCTGTATGACTCCTGGTGACTGGTGGTCTCATGGTAACTTGGAGACTTCAGTAAGAGCTCTCAGTGAGAGTGATAAGTTTTGCCGATTGTTGAACGTTTCGGTATAACATAAAGGCTCGGTATGATCTCTCAGTGAAAGTGATAAGTCTTGGCGATAGCGATACAAGTGATGATCATCAGTATGAGGTCTTGGCGACAAGGAAAAGTCTGAGCGATAACTTTCTGAACTCGGTAGAACCTCTTGCCGATAGTGTTGACTCTTGGCAATATCGAATGTTGGCTTTGTTGGCATCGAGGAGACATGGTTAGTGTCTCACCGACATACCAACACAGGTTGAACGCTTTGACTGAGTGAAGACCATCCTACGTGGCTTGTGTTTGATCAATCAGGGAGTAGAATGGGAGCCTCTAGCAATTGTACTATTGCGGCTATTACTAAGAGGAAATTCGACAGATCAGAAGTGACATGGATATTCTCAGTGATTACAGATTGTGATCGGTTTGATGGTTCAATGAATAGATGTGTGAAAAGTTTGAATGGTGATCAGTGTGAATTTGATTCTAAGAGCATTAGAATGTGAATATTATGTAGCAAGGTTGATCATTGTGAATGTTGTTGTAAATTGACATCAGAAAGATAAGTCTGATCTCTGTATGTAATCTTTATTACTGTAATACAAAGTGACTTCTTTTGGTGTGGTGGGTTTTTCTCCCATAAGGGTTTTTCCACGTAAATCTAGTGTTCATATGTGTATGTCTAATTCTCTATTTCTGTTATCTCTTTCAAGTGCATCTTAATTGGACTGTAATTGTAAAATTTAAAAGGTATCTCTACATTCTTCCCTGAGGTTTTGATGTTAGGAGAGTTGTTCTGCACCTTAGCTTTCCTTACAAGTGGTATCAGAGCCTGGCCAGTTGTGTTATCCTCGTGGGTACGTTGGGTTTTTTGTGTCATTTCTATTCAATGGGAGTCTTGTAGAAGTTTTTCAAATTCAAATTATAGATTGAGATGACAAGCACGTCAGGAAAGATTGAAATTGAGAAATTCAATGGCAGCAATTTTGAGTTATGGAAACTTAAAATGGAAGATCTGTTGGTTGATCGTGATCTTTGGATTGTTGTGTCTGGAATGAAGCCTACAGGCATGAAGCAAGAAGATTGGGATCTTGCAGATAGAAATTCTAAGGGGATGATAAGGCTCTGTTTGGCAGACTTTGTTCTTCTCAATGTGCATGAAGAGAAGACTGCATCTTCCTTGTGGAAGAGACTGGCATCTATTTATCAGGGGAAGTCCTTGGTGAATAAATTGTTCTTGAGGAAAAAGTTGTATGCTTTGAGAATGTAGGAGGGAGGATATGTTGCTAATCATTTGAACACATTCAACATGTTTATTGCATAGTTAACATCTGTTGGTGTGAAGATTGATGAAGAGGATCGTTGTATGCTTTTATTGTGTTCTTTGCTAGATTCACGGGATCACCTGGTGATGGCTATTGGGAATACAACATCCAGTTTCAAGATGGAAGATGTTGTTGCTTCTTTTTTATCAGAAGGGATGAGAAGGAAATCCTCTGAGATGGCGAAGGAGGCCCTTGTTGTTAGAGGAAGATTGAAAGAAAAAGGAAAGAAGAAGGACAAGAAATCTAAATCGAAATCAGAGGGGAGATCAAAGTCTCTTGGCAAGAAGTCTAAGGTGAAGTGTTGGAACTGTGGGCAACCTGGTCATGTCCGAAAGGATTATAAAGAGGAGAAGAAGAAGAAGAAGAAGTATTCTTCTGACATTGATTCTTCTCATAGTGATGCAGACGCCTTCATTGCAACCTTGGCTACACAGGCATCAAATGATGTCTGGCTGATTGACTCTGGAGCATCTTTCCACATGACATCTCATAGAGACTGGTTCATGAAGTATGAAGAATACGATAGTGGAAGGTGTACTTGGAAAGTGATTCAACTTTGGAGACTGTTGCTCGTGGAAGAGTTAGAATCCAATTCCCTGATGGAAGAGTGAAGGAAATCAAGGATGTGATGCATATACCAGGTCTGGCTCGAAATCTACTGTCTGTCAATAAGCTAAATGATATTGGAGTGCAATTCACATTCTCTGGAAATGGCTGCAAGATGACTAGAGGCTCGATGGTGCTAGCAAGGGGTGCTTGTATTGGTATCTTATACAAGCTGGATGCACATGTTTTTCAATGCACTAGTGTCTTTGTAAAGTCACAGAAAGCTACTCATGGAGGAAAAGAGGGAAATGTTCCTAATTGTGTAAACTCTGTGGAATTTAAACTCCCAGTAGAAAAGACTATGCTTTGGCATCATAGGCTAGGCCACATTGGAGAGAAAGGTTTAAAAACCTTGAAGAATAAAAACCTGGTTGAGGGGCTTGAAGATTATAACCTTGAATTTGAATTATGTGAACATTGTATATATGGAAAGTAGCACCATGTTTCCTTTTATTCCAGTCCTAATAAATCTTTTGGTTTGCTAGATTATATTCATTTTGATGTATTTGGTCCAGTGAATGTTCCTTCTTTGTCTAAGTCAAAGTACTATGTATCATTTATTGATGATTATTCAAGAAGAGCATTTGTCTATTTTTTGAAAAGTAAATTAGAAGTGTTCAGTCAATTTAAGGAATTTAAGAACCTTGTAGAAAATCAGACTAGAAGAAAAATAAAATGTTTAAGGACTAATAATGGTGGTGAATTATGTTCTGATGATTTCGAGAGGTATTGTAAAGACCATGGGATTAAAAGACATAAGACTACACCTTATACTCCACAGCAAAATGGAGTTGCAGAAAGGTTCAATAGGATAGTGATGGAGAGAGCACGAAGTATCTGAGTAGTGTTGGCTTGGAGGAGAAGTTCTGGGCTGAGGTAGTTGCTACAACATGTTACCTGATAAATCATTCTCCAAATTTTGCTCTTGTTGGGAAAACACTATTAGAAGCATGGTCTGGTAAGAAGCCCTCTTTAAGACATATTCATGTTTTTGGCTGTGAGGCATATGCACATGTGTCGTATGAGAAAATATCTAAATTGGAGAACAAGGTTGTCAAATGTGTTTTTATTGGCTATAGTGCTAGCATAAAAGGATACAAGCTTTGGAATCCTTATACGGAGAAGGTTTTGTAGAGCAGAAGTGTAATCTTTCATGAGTTGAAGCCTTCTACCTTGGATCTGCAGTCAGAGACAAAGTCAGAAAATAATAAGGATGTAGTTTAAATTCCTCCAACACTAGATAAAGAGGAATTGAAAATTCAAAATGTACCTGAAACTGAGGAGAGCTCTAAAAGTTCTGAAGAAGAAGAACCTCAGCCTCAGCAAGTGAGGAGGTCAACTCGTGAAAGAAAGAAACCTGATAGGTATGGGTTCTCTTTGATAGATTCTACTTGTGCCTATGCTTTAATTTCTAGCACTGATGAGCCTAGGACTGTGAAAGAGGCATTTAAGATGTCTAATTCAGACTCTTGGTTGGAAGCTATGAATAAAGAAATGGCATCATTAGAAAAGAATGATACCTGGAGTTTGGTGCCCTTGCCTGAAGGAAAAAAAGTTGTGGGCTACAAATGGGTATTTAAAAAGAAAATTGGTCTAGATGGCAGTGTGGAAAAGTACAAGGCGAGGTTGGTTGTGAAGGGTTATTCTCAGGTAGAGGGAATTGATTATGGAGATATTTTTTCTCCTGTAGCTAAGCTGACGTCCATTAGATTTCTTTTGTCACTTGCAGTAGCGTGTGACTTAGAATTCGAACAGATGGATGTGAAGATAGAATTTGTTTATGGTGATCTTGAAGAAGAAATCTATATGTCCCAACCTGAGAACTTTGTGGAAAAAGGTAAAGAAAAACTAGTTTGCAAGTTAAAAAAGTCTGTGTATGGGTTAAAGTAGTCTCCTAGGATGTGGTACCAGAAGTTTGATACTTTTGTATTGTCTTTGGGATTTGTAAGATCAAAATATGATCATTGTGTGTACTATAAACCTGAAAGTGATCGAGTGCTTATTATTGCTCTCTATGTTGATGATATGCTCTTCATAGGCAATAGTAAGTTGATGATTTCTGATCTTAAGTCTCAGTTGTCCGCTAAGTTCAAAATGAAAGATCTTGGTGCAGCAAGGTATATTCTGGGGATGGAGATAACCAAGGACAGGAATAGTAGAAAACTTTGTCTCAGTCAGAGTAAGTATATCAAGACTGTTCTAGAGAGATTTTGCATGAATGATTGCAAGCAGCTAGTTGTTCCAGTTTTGCATGGAATGAAGCTATCTGTTGAAGACTGTCCAAAATCTCCTACTGAGATGGAGGACATGACCAATGTACCCTATGCTAGTGCGGTTAGTAGTCTTATGTATGCAATGGTCTGTACAAGGCCAGACATTGCTCAAGCAGTGGGATTTCTTAGTCGATTTATGGCTAATCTTGGAAGAATACATTGGGATGTTGTGAAGAGAGTGTTTAGATATTTGAAGGGGACTTCAGAATATGCTTTGTGTTACCATGGGAACTTGGTTGAATCACAACGAACTCTCAATATTCAAGGTTATGTAGATTTTAATTGGGCAGGGGACATTGGCAGCAGGAGGTCCACTAGTGGATACATTTTCACAATGAATGGTGGTGCAGTGAGTTGGATGAGTAAGTGGCAAGTTGTGGTCACTTTGTCCACTACGGAGGCTGAATACATGTAAGCTACACATGCTTGTAAAGAAGCAGTTTGGTTAAAATGTTTATGTTCTAACATTGGTTTTGATGCAGGGAAAATAACTATTTTTTGTGATAGTTAGAGTGCAATTTGTCTGGCAAAGAATCCTACTTTCCATGCTAGGATGAAACATATAGATGTACAGTATCACTTTGTATGAGATATGGTGGAGGATGGAAAGGTCTCATTAGAAAAAGTGGATACTCTAGAGAATGTTGCAGATGCATTGACAAAGCCAATGAGCACAAACAAGTTCAGGTGGTGTGCCAATTTGATGGGCCTTAGTTCCCATGAATTTCAATAGTTGTGTTATGCTCTGGAGGTGCCTGTGTGATCTTCGTCAAGTGGGAGATTGTTAGAAATATATGCCTCAATTCCATAGGCTGAAACCTCTAAGAGAGCCAAGTCGGTGTGACATGCTTTGTGTCTGGCCGATTAGCAGATGAAACCTTATTGAACAATTTTGGTAGTTGTGACCTTGCTTCTGTCTTGCTGACTGGTGTTATCAATGTGACTTGTGGCATTCATTGTAACCTTATACTGAATGGAGATCTCTGGCCGACAAGCCACTCTTATCGTATATCGGGGAGACTCTAGATGACAAGCGATGTCGGGGAGACCCTTGGCCGAAAGGCTTTTCTCGGTATGAAGTATTATCAAGTTTGCATGTTTCGTCAAGAGGGTGTTACACATGTGGTCATCGGAGTAACTCATATGCTTCGGTATGAAGTCTTGTCAATATGGAGATGTCTTGCCGATAGGTATTCATTTGGAGTCATCGAGGTAATGAAAGGGTTCGGTAAGAACTCTTGGCGATGGGCGTTTATCTCACCAATGCTATGGGATGTTTTTGGTATGACTCTTGGCAAATGGTGGTCTTGTGGTAACTTGGAGACTTCAGTAAGAGCTCTTAGCTAGAGCGATAAGTCTTGCCGACTGTTGAACATTTCGGTATAACATAAAGGCTCGATATGATCTCTCAGCAAAATCGATAATTCTTGGCGATAGCAATACAAGTGATGATCATCGGTATGAGGTCTTGGCAACAAGGCGAAGTCTGAGCGATAACTTTCTAAACTCGGTAGAACCTCTTGCCGATAGTGTTGACTCTTGGTGATATCGAATGCTGGCTTTGTTGGCATCGGGGAGACACGGTTAGTGTCTCACCGACATGCCAACACAAGTTGAACGCTTTGACCGAGTGAAGACCATCCTACGTGGCTTATGTTCGATCAATCAGGGAGCAGAATGGGAACTGCTAGTAGTTGGACTGTTGTGGCCATTACTGAGAGGAAGTTCGACAGACTAGAAGTGACATGGATATTCTCAGTGATTGCAGATTGTGATCAGTTTGATGGTTCGATGAACAAATGTGTGAAGAGTTCAAATGGTGATCAGTGTGAATTCAATTCTAAGAGCATTGTAATGTGAATATTCTGTAGCAAGGTTGATCATTGTGAATAATGTTGCAAATTGACATTAGAAAGATAAGTCTGATCTCTGTCTGTAATCTTTATTACTGTAATACAAAGTGACTTCTCTTGGTGTGGTGGGTTTTTCTCCCGTAAGGGTTTTCCCATTTAAATCTAGTGTTCATATGTGTATGTCTAATTCTCTGTTTCTATTATCTCTTTCAAGTGCATCTTAATTGGACTGTAATTGTAAAATTTAAAAGGTATCTCTGCATTCTTCCTTGATGTTTTGACATTAGGAGAGTTGTTTCGCACCTTATATTTCCTTACACCCTTCAGGTGACAATCTTTTCTCTTCTGATCTTTTTTTTCTGCAATGGGATCTCTTTGAAAATTTCTCTCATAAAGGTGATAGCTAATTTGAGATAAATCTACCAACTTCACATTGAGAATTATATATCCACTTTATACCAACATATGCTTCACTTTCATCTATCCATGTTGAATTAGTAGACAGAGTAGTTGATTCTATCAAATTTTCCTATATGAAGTTAAGACATTTATATTTAGTACTCAATACCCTTTTGGTTTTCTAGGTGCCAATGATAGTAGTAGGTGTACTACTGATGGAAAAATTAGGAAGGTGGCCACTTTTGATGGTATGTAATGAAAATTTGAGTAATATCAACATATTGCAACCTAAATTGCAAGAAGATTGGTTAATACAGGCAACTGAACATATATTTTTAGGTCTCTGTTGGAGGGATAAGCTTAGGTTGTTTCATGGTTGGAGTTTCATTTTATATACAGGTCACTCTCATAGCCCTTTAAGCCCCATGTGCTAATTTTATTCATGTTTTATCTATAAGAGGGATAATACTAACCTAAGAGATTAAGATCCATGTCAATTAAGATCCCTACATGATTAATGTTGTGCTTCTTGTCCCTAAGTGAGATGTCAATCAATTTACATTTTGTGCTATCTATGACAGGGGCATGAATCTTATGCTCCTCTTAGGGCACTAGCAAGCATCTTGGATCTAGGGGGTCTCTTGATGAGTAATATTAATATAAAATAGTGATAGACTTCCCATTCTTCTCACTGTACCTTATTCTCATCTTGCATATAATTTTGTTTTTCCTTATCAGACTTACATTGCAACATTTTCCTTGGGCATGGGTGGAATCCCATGGGTTATAATGTCAGAGGTAAATTATATATGAAAGAGTTTAGACAATTCATTTTAGAATATTTGTAATAAAATCATTCTTGTATCATCTACTCATAGTCTACATTTTGGATTGTTTAGATATTCCCACTAAATATGAAAGGGGTTGTTGGAAGCTTGGTGACACTTGTTGCTTGGTTTGGCTCTTGGGTTATAACCTTAACCTTCAATTTTCTTCTAACATGGAGTGCAACAAGTAATCCACTTTCTTCCATGAGATCAGTTTGAAACTTTGCATGTATGATTAGTAGAGAGTCCCTCTTAATATATGTAATTAGGACAAAGTATCATCAACAATTGTATAAAATTTCATACAACAACTGTTAGGATGCTTTACAATGATTGACTATTTTATGCATTGGGCTAGATGCTCTAAATTAAACATTCCATGCTATTGATTTTGTAAATTGATGCATGAAGCATTGGGAATGCTAATTTCTCATGTTATCTTGTAGGTTCATTTTTTATCTTTGGGGGCACTAGTCTAGGTGCAATGTTGTTTGTTGCAAAACTATTGCCAGAAACCAAGGGGAAAACTCTAGAAGAAATACAAGCATCATTTCTGACATTTTTCTCGAAAAGAACTCCCAAATCTCATAATGGGCTTCAATAAACAATTATTTTATTTCAGTAGAAAGCTATGGATTCATTGTTACCCAATTTTGTTAGTGCTAGACATCATTCACTACAAGTTCTTAAATCTCCCCTATGATATATCAATTGATATGTTAGTACAGTGAAGGCGTGTGTTAGATTCACACATCTGTAGAGATGATAAGTTTGTCAGACCATCATATCTTGTTGAGAGTGATTCAAAAGTTTTGTAAACAAAAGAAAAAGTATTTAAGGAGAAATATTTTTTCTTTGTTGTTGTGGATCTTATTTGAATGCTCATCAATACATAAGTTAGAATTGCAAAAGTAGGATGAAAAAATTCTATAATTTTTTTAATTGATTATATATTACCAAAACAGGAGCAAGTTACAATTTTTTTTCAAATGTATGTAATAGCATACATTTGAATGAATAATTTTTTTTTTTAAACTTTAGAAATTCATCGCGATTTTGACAAACATCTTGCGATGAACCATAAAACTTCCAATGAAGTTGCTATACATGAGACGATATTTTCATCACACTTTCAACGATGTATATCGTCGCATGTACAACAATTTTGTCAAAAAATTTAGTGGTTCATCACAAGATGTTCATTGAAATTGCGACGAATGTTTGATGTTATTTCGATGCTTTCGAAGATGCATTTCACATTGTGTTGTGGTTATTATTTGTCGCTAGATGGACGAAGTTTGCATTGATTTTATGATGAACACTAGTTCCATTTTTCGTGGCAATGACCGATGATGTCGGGTCGTGGTTTCGACATATAAAAGTTGGTCAAAAAAGTGACGAAATTTATATGAGTGTTCTGCCGATATTTCGACAATAGTTTGTCGATATGTCAACAAACATTTGTCAGAATTTGGAGTCAAATATAGTAGTGGAGTTAATTTGAATCTTGGTGTTTAAGTCCCACTAGAGGAAGAGCAGGACCCGCTCAACTGAAGGAGGTGACTTGTGTTATTTTCTTTGATTCAATTAGTTTTTTCATTTGTTCATCTCAGTTGGAAAATAGGAAGTTAGATCTTTGTTAATTATTGCTAGTAACTGTGAAAGCTCATATTCTTATATTAGATTCATGGAATCCTTAGAATAATTCATTATGCTTTATTGTAGATTTATATTGTAGATTCATGGAATCCTTACAATAATTCATGAATCTTAACTTCCATGAATCTGTAAGGTAGATTGATTCAACAACTAATAACTAGAAGTTAAAATTGTTTCCTTCTACCTTAAAAGAATTGGCCTTACATTGGCTTATGGGTTTAGCTATTGGATCAATCTCAATTTGGCAAGAAATGGAAACTTTATTTTTGAACAAATATCAAGATTATTGTTGAGTAAGAGATAGGAAAGAGGAATTGTTTTAGATGAGACAGATAGAGGATGAAATCCTGGAGGATTGTTCTGATAGATTTCAATTTGTGCATAACAAATGTGGTAATGGTTTAGACAATGAGATTAGTAAAATAATCTTTCTGAAAAGAATTGATGATGAATAAAGGGAATCTTTGAATCTTATGGGAAAAGGGGATGTCAATAAACTTTCTTTGGAGGAAATTATTGAGATATGTAGAAACTACTCTAGAACTAGAGTAGGGACTAGAAACATCTGAAGAAACAAAGTTCTTACTCCAGATGTATCTCAAGTCATGGAAGAACTTGAAAATTTGAAAAATAATTTACTCCATTTTAACATGCAAGGAGATAAAAAGACAACTGAGCCTTTATCCAGTTATTGTACCAAATGTAGAGGTAAACATCTTTTAAGAGAGTGTCCATTAAATCAAGCTGATCTTTGTGAAATCTGTGAAAAACATCAAACAACAAGTTCTTGTAACCTTCTACTTGGAATTAAGAATCATTTAAAGAAACAACCTGAAGTAGAGGAAGAACTTAACTATGTTGGACAGAGATCCTAGAATTCAGGATATAATCCAAATCAAGGGTAATATGGTCCTAGAGCCAATTGGAATCAAAATCCTTGGCCAAATTCAAACCAATGGACTCCTCCTTACCAATCACAACCACCACCTATATTTTGGGTTCAACTTGAAAGGATGAATCCTTAATGGAATCAACCACAATGGAAACCAAATAAGTCTCAATGGCAGCCAAATCAGTCTCAGTGGCAACAAAATGAAATGCAATTTCAACCATGGAAAAATCAGGGGCCAAGATGTCCTTGGGGACAATCATCTCCATTGGTCACTGGTCCTAATCCTCTAAATGAACAAGTAAATCAGCCTCAGTTACCAGCAGAACCTATTTCAAACCCAAAAAACAATTGTAATGATGCCAATCCTCCTACTTTGAATGTGATAGATGCAAATGATATTCAGCTGAGAAATCAAAATGTTCCATTCATACCAAACGTTAGAGAAAAAGGAAGTGAGAAAGAAAAAGAAGATTTAAGGGAACATCAAACTTTTGATGATGAACAAAAGGTTAGGCAAGCACCTTATCCTAAACATCTGGAAACAAAACAAGTAACTCTAACGGCTCCTAGCAAGATTTAATGAATGTGGTAGATTCCCAGCTTCTTCATGAGTTGAAAAAGATTAATATTGAAATACCATTATTATAGGCCATTAAGGACATACCAGAAATAAATCAGTTGGTTAAGTCTCTCTGCATGAAAACTTCAGGTAGGAAGAAGAAATTACCTCCTACAATACAAATAGGCACCAAACTAACCGATGTCTTATCAGGAAGATTACTTCCTCAAAAGTATAATGATCCTAGTAGTCCTATAATAACTTTGAACATTGGAGGAATAGAGATAAATAACATGCTAATTGATTTAGGAGTAGCCATCAATATTATCACTTCAGACACCATTGAGATGTTGGGTATGACAAAGGCTCAACCCACCACAACTATTTTACAGTTGATAGATCAATCTACTACCAAACCCAAAGGTGTTTTGGAAGATATCATGGTTACCATTGATACATGGGATTACCCAATTGACTTTTTGTTTATTAAGGCTAGAAAGAAATATTTTTGTTATCCAATTATCTTGGGTAGGCCATAGTTGGCTACTGCTACTGCATTAATAGATTGCAAGTCTGGAAGTATGATCATTTCTAATGGTCAGAAATAGAAAGAATTATCACTTTTTCCTCCAGCCTAACCATCATTTTAACCTAATACCCAACTCTAGGTTCATGAGGATATGGAGTCAGAAGGTGATGGTATTGTAGATTTGGATATGGTTACCTTAGTTGAACATGCTAAAGAATCTAAGGACCAAGATCTTGAATTTGAAAAGAAGAATTGTTAGGGGATGTTGCATTAGCAAATTTCACCTCCATGTCCCTTGAATACACTTGTTGGAAATCCACTAGACTCTGAGAATGAGACAAAAGAAATTACAATAGCAGGGGATAAACCTCTTTTTATCAATTCATCCTTGACCTCTTCTCAAGAAGAGGAGTTAAAATAAACTTTAGAAAAAAATACCGACGCATTTTCTTGGGAATAAAAGGATATGAGAATAATTCACCCTTCTATTTTTACTCATCGTATATATACTAAGGATGTGAAACCAATAAGACAAGGACAAAGAAGAATTAATCCTATTCTTCATGATTATGTTAAACAAGAAATAGAGAAACTACTGGATTTATTTATTCGATATCTGATAGTCAATGGGTTTACCCATCAATTATTGTCCCTAAGAATAATGGAAAATGGCATGTGTTTATATATTATAGAGAATTAAACAAGGCTACCAAGAAAAATCAATTTTCATTGCCATTCATTGATCAAGTGCTTGATAACCTAGCTGGAAGTAGTTATTTCTCTTTCCTTGATGGCTTTAGTGGATACATTCAGATCCAAGTGGCTCCTAAGGACCAGAATAAGACTACTTTTACATGTCCTTGGGGTACATATTCTTACACAATTCTACCATTTGGATTATGCAATGCACCAGCCACTTTTCAAAGAGTTGTCCTGGCTATCTTTGTTGATTTAACTACATGTGTAGAAGTATATATGGATGACTTCACTGTACATGCACAAACATTTGAGCAAGCACTTAAAAGTTTGGATAAATTTCTACAAAGATGTAAAGACCATAGGTTGTCCTTGAATCATGAAAAGTGTTCCCTTATGATGATCAAAGGTATTGTGTTGGGACATCACATCTCAAAAGAGGGGATAAAATTTGATCCCAAGAAACTTGAAATTATTCAAAAGATTGAAACCCCTACAACTCAAACTAAAGTTCATAGTTTTCTTGGGCATGTTGGTTACTATAGAATGTTTATTGAAGGATTTAGTAAAATTGTTGAACCTTTATTTGCATTGCTCAAGAAAGATGCAAAGTTTCTTTGGACAAGTGGTTATCAAAAAATATTTAATTTAATTAAACGTGCCTTAACTATTGCTCCAATTATCAAGGGACCTGTTTGGGGAGTTCCATTTCACATCCATGTTGATGCATCTAACTATGTTATCAGTGCAGTATTGGGACAAAAAGATGAAATTGAAGCAATGCATGCAATTTACTATATCAACAAAAATTTGAATCCTACTAAAAGGAACTATACAGCCACTAAGACAAAGTTCTTAGTAGTAATATATGCAATCAATAAATTTAGGCATTACATTACTGGTTACAAGGTATTTTTTCATACAGATCATGTTGCAATTAAATATTTGATGAATAAAGCTATTGTAGGGGGATGAATCATAAGATGGTTATTGTTGTTACAGGAGTTTGATATAAAAATTGTTGATAATCCTGGTAAAGATAATGTTGTTGCTCATTTCCTTTTTAGAATTGTTTTACAAAGTAATCAAGAGCTAGTGGATGATACATTTCTAGATGAAACTTATTTGCAATGTCAATTCATCCACCATAGTTTGTTGATTTTGCAAATTACTTGGTAATAGGGAAGTGCCCAAATTATTTCAATCCTAAACAAAAAAAGAGGTTAATTCGTGAAAGCTCTAGATTTCAATGGATAAACGGTTTATTATTTAGAATGTGTCTTGACCATTTTCTTCGCAGACGTGTTGCTAAAATAGATGTTTATGATGTCATACATGCTTTCCATCATGAGCTAGAAGGAGGACATTACTCAGTAGTCAAAACTGTTCATAAAATCTTAGGAGTTGGTTATTTTTGGCCATCTATGTCAAAGGATGTTTCATTCTTTTTGAAGCATTGTGATGAATGTCAACACATGGGAAGGCCTACACCAACAAATAGAGATTCCATTACAACCTCAAATAGCTTTGGAACCATTTGAAAAATGGGGAATTGATTTTGTGGGACCTGTTGATCCACCCTCCAAAGGAAAAAAAATATATCTTAGTTTGCACAGATTATGTCACAAAATGGGTTGAAGTGAAAGCTTTACTAGCAACAAGAGAATATAGAGTAGTTGATTTCCTGTACAAGCATATTCTGTTGAGATTTGGTGCACCAAGGGAGATAGTTTTTTATCAAGGGCCACAATTTGTGTCTACCATGATGGAAGAATTTATACAAAGGTACCAATTGACACACAGAAAATCAATGCCATATCATCCTCAAGCAAATAGAAAAGTGGAGGTCACTAACAGAGAATTGGAGAAAATTTTGACAAAAATAGTTTCATTAAGGAAGATAGATTGGGCAGAAAGATTGGATGAGGTTGTCTGGGTGTATAATACAACCTGGAAAACAACTACTAGATTCTCTCCATATGAACTAGTATTTGGAAAAACTCCAGTCATTCCAATTGAGTTTGAATTGCAGACATTGAAGACAACATTAGAGGTTGGTATTGACTTTCCTGAAGCAAAAAAGAATAAAATTCTACAGTTGAATTGACTTGATGAGATGAGAATGGAAGCTCTCCAGCATACTGAAATAATTCAAAGGAAGAGGAAGGAGTGGCATGATAAGCATATTATCACTAAAAAATTTAAAAAGGGAGATTGGGCACTGTTGTTTGACTCCAGATTTCAAGAGTTCAAAGGAAAATTTCATACAAGATGGCTGCGACCTTATGAAATTGATGATTTTTTTCAAAATGGAGTAGTTCAGTTGATACCAATAGATGGAGAAAGAAGGGTCATGCTAGTTAACGATCATCATTTGAAAATGTATCACAAACCTACATCAAATGAGGAAATTGTATTCGAGCTACAAACTAGAATTGAACATTTTTTGATGGAAGATATTTCTTCTATTGATGTTTTTTTATGCACTTCTCAACATAGGTAATGCATAGGTGCATCACCTCTCTTGAAAGACAATCTTCCACAATCAAATTGCATAACACTATCCCAAGGTCTCTAATGTCAGTTCTTGACAGTGCTTGGAATATCTCAGTTGATTTATGTGATTTTCTGGAATCACAAGACGGACTTACGGATGAGTTACAAAGTGTGGGAAGTTGGGCCTGCAAATGCAGTTTTAAAGTGTTGGAAGTGAATGAACAGTGGCTACCCACTCAAAATAGCAAGCCAAAACCCACCAAATTCATTTGACTTAGCGTCATGGTGATGCTTGAGATCCTACTCTAACCAAGGACTAAAAGAAATAGCAAAAGGAGAAGGGTTAAGAAAGTTGTTCTAATCCTTAGCTATGAATGAATAGTAACAATGGTGGTTGTTACAATAGACAAACTCCCTAAACTGGGTTTTGCTTAGCCAAGAGGAACCTACAGTTACACAAAACTAGTGCAATCTTCTAAGGACTGCAGATTTTCAGATTGCACATGCACATCATGCACATGTGATTGAACTAAGTTGCAGCATTAAAATCAATAAGCCCAGGCTAACTTTACACAGCAGTTTGTCATCAACAAGTGCTAAAAGTATGGGCTGAAATTTCATCAAATACCATAACAACAATTTCCATTATCACTTACATTCAACAATCTACAAATAAACTAAAAGGGAAGTAGAACCATGCATGCAAGATGAGCAAAATCAAAGAGAACATCCATAAAATCATGCAATGTTTTCTTCTATTGCTGCAAATTCCTTTTACACCAGCTCTCCAACCCTTTACAAATGAGGGGAAAGCCCCTATTTATAGTTTTCTAAAGCCCAAATGAATGGCAAGGATTGAATTACATTGTGTGGCCCAACTTTCATTACATTAGGGTTTCACCTACCCCCCATTATCTAGTAATTTTAAAATACAATTTTGTCCTTTCCCTATTTTGTCATCTAGTGCTTAGGGGTTGTAGCAATTTCGTCATTTAGCTAATTGCCCTTTTCACTATAGCTGAAATTGCCCAAAGGTTGCCTTCTTACTTGATGTGTTTGCAGTGTTCTTTATTGGATCAAACGGGTTCGTCGATGATTGGCATCAATTGATTGGTTGCCCCTAATTCGGGGGACAAGTCATCATCATCTGGTGAAAAGTAGGACAACTCCCTCATGCCTTCTTCAAGGCCTCCCCCTTGCATTTTTGTCATTGACTTCCTTGGCATAGGCCTTCTTCTAATGCTGACCTTGTTGGTAGGTGCTAGTGGGAGAGGCAAACATGAAATGAATGGTGACAGGAGCGATGCACTTTTCCTTGTTCAAATTTCTCAATGGGTCTCCTAACAGACCCGCAGTAGGCTCCTTGATCCTATGTACATGAAATTTCATAAGTGCTTTCATACACAAATCAAGAAAAACGTTAGTCAAATCCTACAAAATCCTTGTTAGATCCATCCATGCATCATCAAAAGATCATAATATTCATATTTGGAGCTCATTTGGACCATAAACATTAATGTGGTCCCAAGGGGGCAGATAGCAAATAGGGGACAGCAAACTAGAAGGGAACTTCCTGAACCTCACAAAACTTAGCAAAACCAAGATTTTTCAATTATAGCGCATGGGAAAAGGGGAAGGAAGAGCGCCAAGAAAAAATTCCTCAAGATTGGACTAGTTGAAAAAAAGTGGAAGCTTGGAAGGGGAAAGCCAGAGGGTCACCGCCCTTTGAAATGGCAATGAGCACATGGTAGCCAGGAAGGAAAGTCTCAGACGGCGATGGAGGGGCCGAGTTCCAGAGGTTGGATTGCCAAGGGCCGGTGGATGTTCAAAACAGTCAAGGAGGGATGGAGAGGGCCATGGAGTCCAGATGTTCAAAACGGCCAAGGAGGGACAAAGGAAATGGCCACGAAGGGGCCGGGTTCCAGAGGCTAGTCACGGGGGCGGCGGATGTTCAAAACGGCCAAGGAGGGATGGAGTCCCATAAACGGCCACAGAGGGGTCAGGTTCCAGAGGTCGGGTCACCGTGGGCTAGCAGATGTTCAAAACGGCCAAGGAGGGATGGAGTCCCAGAAACAGCCACGGAGGGGCCGGGTTTTGGAGGCCAGGTCTTCGGGGGCCGAAAATTTTTCAAAATAACCAGGGAGGGACGGAGTCATGGAAACGGCCACAAAAGGGCCGGGTTCCGGAGGTCAGGTCGCTAGGGGCTGGCGGATGTTCAAAACGGCCACAAAGGGGCCAGGTCCTGGAATGAAATTCTCGCAACTTCTTGAAACTTAATGAAACCTTGACAGTTCACTTAGGCACCACTAAAACATCCTAAATCCATAGGAAACTTGTCCCCAAAGTCAAAAATGAAGGAAAAAGCGAATTGAGCGAGCAGGGAAATCCAATCAAGGAAATCAGGTAGGGCGGACCTGGAAGAGCCAAAGGACATAGAAAATTTGTGAGGTGAAACATGGTCAACTTGAAATGATACTATGAAGCTCGTTGACCATTTTAGATGCCAAAATTAGGGCACACAAAACAAGGCAACACAAAACGACCTGGCAAGGCAACAGGAAGAGAGGGTCCCCATTTTGAACGGGGCGTGTGTGCAAAACATGCACAACATCTTCCATAGGAGAATGTGTTTCTTTATAGATCTTTGAAGAAGGAAGGAATAAAGAAGGTAAATTGAAAACCAAAAATGGCGGTTTACCTTCTAAATAAAGGAGATAAATTGAAAACCAGAAATGGCAGTTTATCTCTTAAAAAAAGGATGGCTGAAAACCAAAAATGGCAGTCTCCTGATGACTCCTGATTGCTTTTGATGCTTCCAAGGTTCTCTGTAATAAATTCTCTAAGTTAAAATTTGAGCCCTTTTTTATTAACTCGTTGGAATTATTGCAAGTTGAGTTAATTCATGTTTTGATTGACTTTTGCATTTAATGAAAAGGTATGCATTTATTTGTGAATGTCATTTTCGAAATATTACTTATAATTTAGTTAATTTGATGTGACATTAAAAGAGTATTTTGAGTATAGATATCTCCACCGTAGTTATTAATTTTATAATAAATGAGTCTTAATCATTCCAAATCTGACAGAGATATAAGGGTTTAATAATTGAATTGACTACTACAATAAATGTGATTATTTAAAAGATTTCAAATCGGTATGGAATGTGTGTGCTAAAGCTATTATCACCACCAGATATTATCATCGCCACCTACACCAGTTATTCAAGTCATAATTCAAAAAGTGATGGATGGTGTGTGTGAAGCATTCACAAGGAATGAGATGGAGTAAATGCTTAACTGATTGACACAACATGCATTTTTGTTCTTTGAAAAATGTGGCGTCTATGAAAATTAATGATCATTTTCATTTCACTCAAAGAGTTGCATTCACCATTATCTCTGATAAAAATTGCAGAAGTTAAAAGATGGGGCAGAAGAGGAACTCAGAACTAAAAAACTTCATTCTTGATCATGAAACAGAGAGATTGCTAAGAGAAGCAGGGTGACTGGAGTTCATATATATGTACGAAGGATTTGAACTTGATTTGGTTGAAGAATTTGTGATGAACTTCCATGTAAACATCACCAGGGTAAGGGGAGAAGTAATTGAAGTTACACCCATTGTTATTAGTGAGTTCTCTAAAATTCTAGCTAAGGGTGAGCCAATGAGCAAAGGACATGTGGGTTTTGAATAACTGGTAGTTGCATTCCATGAGGAACCGGAAAGGAAACCAGAAATCTAGTGGCATAAAGGAAGTCAAAAGGGAATTGCTCGCAATAGTCTAGATAAACCATGGAAATCGATTGTGACCTGGTTAATGAAATTTTTCACCTATGAGGGATAGTACGACACAATTCTTGGGCCAAGAATGCAGATGCTTAGACACTTAAGGTATGGAAATACAAGGCCTTCTACAAGGATCAATCTTCCTACCTTTTTATTTACACAAATCTCCTCTATGGTAGCTAGGGTAAAGTCTAGAGGAGTTTCTTCCATTAGATACAATAGCCTAATTCATTTGATAATAAAACATCATTTTATGAAGGAGTCTGGGAAAGAAGGTTGGTTGGAATTTTTTTCAACCCCCATGTCCAAAATCAAAAAGAAATCTAAAAAGGGACCCACTGTGAAAAAGTTAAAAAATGGAGAAAGGGGAATCCTCTGAAAAAGTACAAAAATAGGGAAAAAGAAAGATAGAGGAATTTCAAAGAGAAACCTGAAGCACTACTAAAAGAAAAAGGAATGTGTCACCAAGGGAAAGCCCTGATATTGTTGACGTTGACACCAGTGTTCCAACGTCCCTTGAAAAAATAGTTGAAACTCCCACAACCACTCATGACCAAGAGCCTATTTGCTCTCCTGAACAGCCCGAACACCCTCTTGAATCCCTAATTTCATCTCCACAAGAATCCCCTATTCAAGTTTCTCATGGTTCTCCATCTAAGAAATAGTCCCCTAATATACCAGAAGAAGATAACCCTATTAGAGGCTCTGATGAATCTTCTTCACCTCCTATTCCGATTTTTAAAAGAAGAAAAGGAAAGGAACCAATAACTAAAAAATAGAAATCTCCTCAATTGCAACAGGAAGAGGAGATAAAAAAAGGTAGAAGAAGAAGAGGAGGAATAAATGGCTAAGGCTATGGTAGTTTCTAGAATGCAAGCAGATATGGATGAGGAAAGCAAAAGAATGCGATTTCTAGAGGAAAAGTTAAGAATAAAAGAAGAATTGCAAAAGTTTGTGTCCAAAGCTGAGAAATTAGAGAAAGAGATGATAGAAAAAGAAAATGATTTTAAAACACAATTAATTCAACTAGAGGAGGCCTTACAACAAGCTAGTACACATGCATTGGCTCAAACAAAAGAAACAACAAGGCTTGGTACTACAGAAATAGAAAGATTAAAAGTTGATTTGCAACAAAAAGAAGAGGATGGTGCTAAAGAAATAGAGAGATTAAAAGCTGAGTTGCAACAAAAAGAGGAGTTAAAACAAAAACAAAATAGATTGCATGATCTTGAGGCTTATACTTCATCAGCTCCAAGGAGATACCTCTCCCTTATAGCACTCAATCTTAAGCATGAAAACAACCAATTGAGGACTCAAAATCAGCAGCTGGAAAAATAGAGAGATGAGGTGAATGAAAGATTGCAGCAAATAGTAGAGCTCTCCTCTGCTATGTTATCAATGAGGAAACCTTTGGATTTGTATGAATTATTTTTCAGGGAAAGGTTTCTACAATGGAAAATTAATCAAATGGTTTTGAAAAGGAAGATAGATTATAATGATGATCAAGAATTTCTAGAGGATTTCTACAATAGCCATCCTACAGTCCAAAACCAGATGTACAAATACTTTTAGTGTGGTTTCATTCTCAATAATTTCCCATAGTCTTTCCTAAATATTTGTGTTGGTGAGTTGCAAATTAGGTCCTTTGTCTCTTTGTTACAAAATCAAGTTGAGTGGGATAATAAAATGGATTAGTCTAAGGAGGCACAGTTGCGATTGGGCATTCCAATGAGGAATGAAATGCCTTGGTCCATGGCCTTCAAAGTTTCCTTTATATATTTTACACAAGGAGATAATGTGAAACCTGTTTATAGAAGAAATTTGTATGACAACATTAAATTTTTTTTAAATGTCCAAGAACACCTTCCACATAGAGCCTTAACTATAGCCAAGGAAAGATACAGTAGCATTCCAGCATCACTCAGAAGGAGAGAACCAATCTCTCCAAGGAACATCACTTGGAGTCTCATGAGAATGGGCTCCTTGATACAAATTGTTGAGGAGAAAAATACAAATTGGGTGGGAATGAGGTTCAGACCTCCACTACTCATATCACCAGCACCTGCATTAAAATCTCCACCACAATTTGTTGGAGAAAATTTGAGAGATTGGTTACAAATAATTGAACAAAATGGATATTCTCAGTGGAGAACATTCATGCAGTATATGACTTACATTGGTGACCTTGTTACTTGGCTTCAAGGCAGAAATAGGGATTTACCAAATCCTCAACTATGAGGACATAGTTGACAGCAGAAGGGGGACAAATGATGAGTGAAAGAAAAGACACTTTAATTAAATCCTTTTTGTGTTTTAAAATACTTTATTATATGTTAATTAACTATCTGGCAGTAGACTTTATGCTTAAATATTTGATTAATGATGAATTATATTTAACTAATTAGAGTATATATGAGAAATTTTATTTTACAATAAATGTCTTACTTTTGAATGATGATTAATGATGATTAATGCAAGTTGAAGATCTTTTGTTGTCTTAATTACATCATATCTTTGAGGATTTTGTATGGTTGATTGAAGTGTTGTTATTATGAGGTGGATGTGTTAAAATTCATGTTTAACGGATTTGAAATCTGTCTTGCCCTTGATTCACTCTAGCTGGCTCCTGATGAATGTTTCCAAATTGACTTCTTCAGTCGGTTTGAGAACTTTTTGTTTGGTTACTTTCATGTGTTGGATTTCTTTATGGAACTTTTAGTTTTGTTTACATTTGGTTGTTACCGTTTGCATCTTGGCAGGCTGCACCAATTTTTGTATTCAAATAAGTGGATAATCCTATAAATACCCACCCTTGTATTAGTTTAGGAGTTAGTTAATATTTTCGCTTTAGCATTGTAATTTAGAATTATTTGCACTTTTTTACTACTCACCTCTTTAGGCCAATTGGAATGAAAATAAGGATTTAATCTAAATCTTGGTGTTTAAGTCCCACCAAAGAAAGAGTAGGGCCTACTCAATTGAAGGAGGTGACTTGTGTAATTTTCTTTGATTTAATTATTTTTTGCATTTATTCATCTCAGTTGGAAAATAGGAAGTTAGATCTCTGTTAATTATTTCTAGTAACTGTGAATGCTCATATTCTTAGATTAGATTCATGGAATCCTTTGAATGATTCATTATGCTTTACTATAGATTTATATTCATTCAGTTACTTTAGGTTTAATTGTTGTTCATAGATTAGGTTCACTGATTATGGAAAAGACTATAATGACTTATGGAAAGATGGAACTAAAAAGCTCATTTGGAATGTGTTCATGGAAGTTAATGTCAATGCTTTCTAGATTAGAGTTTCTTTTCTGCAAATGTAAATAGATTTACTTTCCAAGTACATTTCAATTTTGAGTTCTAGTTTAAATGAAGATTTAAATTTATTAGCTTAATATTTCCATGGATGCATTACAAATAAGTTAAGTGAAGTTTGAACTGAGTTATTGGAGTTTCGATAATCATTAGTAAAGAGATAAATTAGGATTAATTCTTTAGAATTACTTGGAAACATGTTGTTAAGATTGGCTACTAAGAGCTCCTGACAACTCTTGATGGAGCTAAACCGCAACCTAAAATTCACTGTTTACAGTGCAAAACTCCCCCAATTTATGGAAACACCCTTATCACATATAGCTCTAAGACACACCTAGTTCGATAATTGATAAATTAAATGATGCAAGAAGTGACATCAATGACATGTATATATACAACTATAGGAAACATATGCATCTATACATCTAATTAAGTTGAACGCAAATGAAGAAGGCTATAGGAAACATACATATCTATCTAACTATGCACATATATGTATCATAATGTTGTATCATACTGTTGTTTGAAGTTATATAAAAATTTCAATATGTTGTATCATAAAGGGTTGGAAATATTTATACCATAATATTATTTGTAGTTATATAAATTTCATAATGCTATATCAAAAAGTGTTGGTAATATTTGTACCATAATTTTGTTTGAAGTTATATATATATTTCATAATGTTATATCAAAAGTTTTTTAAAATATTTGTACCATAGTGTTGTATGCTCGAAGTTATATATAATTTTCATAATGTTGTTTCAGAAATGGTTATAACAAATGTAGGAGTCATCCATTATCATAGTTAGCTATAAGGGAGAGGGGTTGATATTTATAGTCATTGTAATTGAAGTAAAAACAAAGCATACATCTAATTAAGTTGAATGAAAATGAAGAAATCTATAGGAAACTTACATATTTATCTATCTCTCTAATATGTGTGTGTGTGATCAGGAAAATCAAACCAAGATTAAAGATTTCAAATCATTAAACTTAAATCCTATAGATCTAGATCAAGTAATAGAGTATAAAAGAATGCATAAAACATAAAATAATGAAACATGGTTACCAAAGTCTTCATGCTTCGATTGAATCACCTTTATTACCCTCCACTTCACTTTAAGTAACTAATGCCTCAGATTATAAGTGCAATTAAAAGTCTACATCTATGCCTAGCAAAATATCAGAGATTAATTGTCTTAGCTTAATTCTGGAATTTCTAAGATTGTTAAAATGAAAATGATATGTGTATTTTGTAGAAAAGATAATTTTAAATGGAAGATCAATATTAAAAAGATGTTAATTTGATCAATGGCTAAAATCAGATGAGACGAGAGGGGATAAGATTGAAAGTGAAGGAGAATGAGGAAATTGAATGATTTTTTAACAAAATTAATTAGTTCGAAGAGGAAAGGGCACAACTAAATAATGGAAACATTATTTAATCACTACCTACTATTCTTTTCATGATGTACTTTATGTTCGGGTCAAGGCCCTTTTCCCTACTTAATCAATCAAAAACATTATGTAATGACAAAATTTAAAGTCAAGTTATCTTTTTGATTAAATGACAATTTAATTAAAAAAGGTGAGCGAAAAGGAAAGGCATTAATTAAATAAGATTTAATTAATTTGTGTCAGAAAAGGCCAAAATGAATGATTAAATAATTGACATAATTGTTTAAAATTATAGGAGAAAGTGGTAATAATTAAATAAATAAAATTTATTTAATTATAGAGGAAAGAGGACATTAGTGTCATAATTTAAAAAAAAAGGGATAAAATCTTTATCGAGATCAAGAAATAGACATTAAAAAGGGATCAGGGAACCTGTAAGCTCCCAAGAAAGAAAGCACAACACCTAACCAAGACAAAAACCACCATCCACACCCCAAAAAACACCTCATCCATCCATATCATTAGCAATGACCCTCTCTAATTCATGACAATAATTAGGGGATAACTATCCCCATTCCTCAGTCTTCCAATTATTAGCATGCTCTAAAGCCCACTTAGCTAAACAATCAGCAACCCTATTCCATTCATGCAAAATGTGGACAAAAGACACCACTTCCAACATAGAGCACATCTGCAAAATCTAACACACCACCAAAGCAAGCTACCAATTAACCTCAGCCATCTTCTACTCATGTGACATATTAACAATAATTTGTGAGTCAGAATCATAGATAATCCTATGCCAACCCAAAGCACAAGCACATTCAATAGCCAAGAGAATCACCAACCCCTCCATAAGGTTGTTAGAATGCTGCTCTTTGTGAATGGACAAAAAGAAAATAAACAAGCCAAAACTATCTCTTCCAACTCCACCAATCCTAGCAGGCCTAGGATTACCCCTAGAGGAGCCATCTATATTGATCTTCAGAACATCTGTCAAAGGATACAACCATATTCCAACCATTTGAACCTTCTTTTTAGCCCACCTACCTCTTCCGACACAAGCAGAGACAGAATTCAACCTCTACTAGCTCAATCTATTCACAATATCATCATCACTCCTTTCTAAAGGATAAGCCACATCACATTTGGCTTCCACCATCTCTTAGATCATACCAACAATTTTGTGCCAAACCTGTTGAACCATGAGTCTATCCCCATGAAAAATATTATGATTCATTTCCAACCAAATTTTCCAAAGGATGAAATTAGGACCAATGCACCACACAATTTGGAGGAAAGAGGCATGGGAAGGAGGTCTTCCCAGACTACTCCAGAACTCAATAAGGGAAGAAGAATGAACACATGGATGCTTCCAAACATCCCACCATAAATTCCAAAGTAGCATAGAATAAGAACAATGAAAAACAAGTGGGAAGAATCCTCCTCATTGTAGCCACATAGAACACAAATAAAGGGGCCCTAGAATCCTCGCTTCTGAAGATTATCCTAAGTCAAAAATCTATTCCAAGTTAGAGTCCATGCAAAACAATTACACTTTGGCCATGAGAACTTGTTCCACACATGTTTCCACTAAGGGACCTTCATCCCACCAAACTTATGAGCCAACAAATTCTGATACCCCTTAGCCATAGTGAAAGCACCCTTAGGATCCAGGCTCCAAGCAAGAATATAGTTATCCTTAAGGGAGCTGCAATGTCTACCAACCAAAATATTTTGAAGCTCGAGACAATCCTCCTCGAACCCAACAAGAAGCCAATTGCAAGGATCCTTCCACCTAGCAACCTCCATCTTCCCACATGGATAAGAAGTCTTAAAATCAATCACCCTTGACCATCCATCCTCCAAGAAGCACTGACAAAGGTTCAACAAATTAGGATACTAACGCATAAATGGGGGGAAACCATCCCAAAAATCCAACCAAAAGAGAACCTTAGCTCCCTATTATATATCTAGAACAATCCCTCCTTAATCAATGCAACCCCTTTCTTAAGCATTCCCCAAATCACAAAACCTTTCCCCCCTAGAGGAAACCTGGGAATCTCCTCCTTTAGAACCCCCAGAAGGTACTTGTGAGATAAAATCCTAGCCTATCTATGATTCTGCTCCACACCACCTCCAATAATTTTTTGCTACCAACACCATCCTAGACCAAGTTGACTACCACAATCCAAGACCCCCAAAATTATTTTGGCTACACATAATATCCCACTTCATAAGACTCCACTTAGATGAGGACAAGTTGCCCACCCATAAGAATTGTCTAGCCAAAGAATCCAAATCCTTCACAAACCCAATTGGAGCCACCTGGAGCATACATCTATAAATAGGAAGAGCCTGCACCACAAATTTAAGTAGCTAAACATTCATAGTGAAGGACAACCATCTATGAGTCCAATGATTAACCTTTATGTGAAACTTGTTGAGAATGTTCTACCACAACTCTCTAGGGAGACTACTAGAAGAGATAGGAACTCCAAGATAAGTTAAGGGAGAGACCCAATCTAAAACCTCAAGATACGAGCAATCCTTTGTTGAATAATCCATGGAGTATTGAAGAAGAAAATGGAAGATTTATCTTCATTAATCATTTGACTAGAAGCAACAAGATAAATATGCAAAGCCTTGCGCAAATTCGTGGCTTCTCTAATCTTAGTCGTACCCATCAAATTAGTATCATCCACAAATTGCAGGTGATTCTGAGGAGGAAAAACATTTCCCCACACCCAACCCTAAATCAAACCCAACTCCACATTACGTTTCACCACTCTCCCCAGACCTTCAGTAAGAAGAATAAATAAATAAGGAGAGAGAGGATCCCCTTGACGAAGGCCTCTAGAAACACCAAAAAGAGAAGGCTCATCAATTATCAACACCGAGAAAGAGGTGGAAGTAACATAGGACATAACCCATTGGACCCACTCTTAAGAAAAACCAAAGGAAATAAGAACTTTTTGGAAGGACCACTTAACTCTATCATAGGCCTTAACCATATCCAACTTGATGAACATAGCCTTTTCTCTTGAGGCAGCCATAGAATGAATAGTTTCAGTAGCAATGACCACCCCATCAAGAGTTTTCTGACCCTCCACATAACCACTTTGTTCCTCAGAGATAAGTCATCTAAGCCATCACTTCATCCTTTTAGCAATCATTTTGGAAATGATTTTATAAATAACATTACAAAGGGAAATAGGACAAAATTGACTCAACTGATACGCCCCCTCACATTTGGGAATGAGAGAAAGGAAGGTATATTTCAAAGCCCACAACATCTACTTATTCCTCTAAGACTTACAAACCACCTCCAAAAGGTCCAACTTAATGATATCCCAAAATTTCTAATAAAATTCAATCGGAAAGCCATTAGGGCATAGGGCTTTCCCTTTCTTCATCTAAAAAATAGTAGCCTCCAATTCCTCCAGCGAGATATAGCCCAAAATATTCTCATTCATCTCCCCAGTAACCAAAGAGGGGATACAAGACAAAACATGGTTTTCTTCCACCAACCTATCCTGAGAATCCTCTCTAAATAATGAAGCAAAGAATTGTAAAGCTTCTCTAGACATATCCTACCAAGAAGATAAATGCTCACCCCTGCCATTCACAAGAATAGGCATAGAATTACCATGTCTCCTGGCTTTCACTAATTGAAGAAGAAATCGGTGTTTTTTTCCCCCTCCTATAACCACTCAATGTGAGCCTTTTGTTTCCAAAAAATTTCCTTGCACAGCTCACACTCCTCCAAATTTTTCAAAGCCCTTGCCTCCTCCCTGAGTAAATCCTCAAAAATACCAAATTCCCTTATCTCCCGAGTGATGAAATCCAAGTCAGCTTGAGCAGCAACCTTAGCATGAAAAATATTTCCAAAACACTGCCTATTCCACCATTTTAGCTGATATTTCACATATTGCAGCAATTTGGAAAAAGAATACATAGCAGTTCCATGGGCAGGTCTTCTCATCCAACACCATTTAACCATATGCACCTACAAAGAAGCATCCCTTAACCACATAAGTTGGAACTTAAAAGAGGGGGACCGAGCAACATGAACCAAGGTAGCAAATAACTTAATAGGCCAGTGATTTGAGCCCCTCCAGTCTAAAATCTCAAAGCAAGCAGACCATAATCCTCCAATCTAGGAACAAGAAACCAAAAAATGATCAAGTCTCTCAGCAATACAATTCTCTCCCATTCTCCTATTGTTCCAAGTAAATTGACCATTACGCAGCTTAATCTCAACCAAATTCAAGGCAGAGATGTTGACACGAAGAAGGAAAGCAAAAGACTCCAGCCTCATAATACCACCCTTCTTCTCATCCAACTCAATGATGGAATTAAAATCACCCGCAATAATCCAAGGGAAAAAAGGACAAAGGCTTTGAATGAAATTGATATCCGACCACAATAATTGCTTACCAGGAAAATCAGTAGGTGCATAGATGTTTGAAAGAAGAATAGTTTCCCCTGACTCCAAACTTGAAGTATCCATAAAGATGGAAGACTTGGAGGAAACCCACCAAAGAGGATGAAGCTTCAAAGGGTTCCACAAGAAAGACACACATCCAACATTACCATGAGCCCCAATACACTAGCAGTCACCCCGTCCCCATAGCTTTGGCAACATACCAACCATACTCTCAATAGATAAGTTAGTCTCTTGTAAAAAAAGAAACATCAAGAGAATGAATTCTCACCAATTCACAAACAGCTTTTTGTTGAGGGCCACTATTCAAGCCCCTTACATTCCAAGAGAGGAAAATCATTTCGAAGGGTTAGAAAAATGGGAATCTAGGGTCTTAACAGAACCTATATCCACCAAATTCTCCCCCATCATCTTTAGTTTTTATAAGTCCTTTATCCCAAATTTGGAAGACTTCTCAGCAACCCGTTTCTTTTGGTCTTTCTGAAGAAGTCCTAATGAGGGAGATGCCTTGCTACCTTTTACCGAATCATACCCCACTTTCACTAATGGAGTAGAGATCTCTCCCTCTCCAAATTTTGCATCTACAAGAGTATCAAACCTCCCATGAACCACCAACTATGGTCTATTTCCATTTGCAAAGCATCAGCCTCCTAAGAAGTCTAGTTGTAATCTAGAATAATTCCCTCTTGAACCACTTCCAAAACACCCTGATCCATAATCATCATACCTGGATTCACCTCCTACTAACTAAGATCATTCTGAACCTCAAATCTATTAAAGGTATCACCTTCCTAGCACTCCTTAATAGTCCTCTTTTGACCCTAGTCCCTATTACTATGAGTCAAAATATCTATACTTGGGCATCTTCTTTGCAATGGCCATATTCATGACATAGATGACAATGAAAGGGAAATGTCTCATAATCTATCTGTTACACCCATGAATATGAGCCTGCACGAATTTCCAAAGAATCTGGAAGAGGGTTATTTAAATCCATCTGAACACAAATCTGAGAAAATGTCATTACCTTTCTATCTTGAGTTTGCTGAGAAGGACCCAACAGTTTCCCCAATAGTAAAGCAATCCTATGCAAGATGTCATTGCACCAACATTCAACTAGAAATCTACAAAGATAAACCCACACTAGAACCCAATTCAAGAGCTCCTCTAAAGGATCAAAACCCACATGCTAGGGTTTAATAAATAAACCAATCTAGTTGTGGAAATAAGGCCCACCTTTGAAAAATATATTATGATCCACTATGCAATTAAAGGTCACCATGAAGTAACTATTCACCAACAACATTATTTCCATCTCTCCCTTTAGGGACCAGGTCCAGTGATCCCACAACTCCAAAAATTGGATTGAAACCCTCATTCCCAAGAAATTTTAGAGCAAAGCATGCTTCAAAAAGTACTAAATATCCTCTACAATCGATTCTGGTTGAATTGCCAACACCGGCCTATCTTTGGTACATTTCAGGTAGCTATTATCTTCAAGATACAAGAACCTCCAAAAGACACAAAACCTCCATTACCCAAATCATTTTAAAATAGATTATTATCAAAAACCCTCAAAGGATGATTTTGAGAGGAAGCCCCAAATGCAACACAAAAATCCATAAGCAATTTTCCCACTGATGTCTCCTCCAGAGCCATAATGGAGAGGACAAAACACCCTCAAACCTCCAACACCTACAACCCCACTCAAACACCAAATCCCACACTTCAAACAACACAAAAAAAAAAAAAATAGAAAAGAGTGGAAAGAAGAAGATAATACGCAACCACCGAATAAGAAAAGCCAACCACAACCCCAGTCGGTGTCCAAAAATTTCACCCCCTCAATCATCAAACACCCCAACCCCGAAACACACCTACAAAAAAACAATAAAACGAGCTCCCATATGTGAATGAATGTGTGCACTAATGGGCCAACCTCATGCAAGGTGCGACCTGCAAAGGGTAGCAAACAACACTAGCGATGCCATCCAAAAGTTGGGAACCATCGACATTAGTGACGTAATTAAATAAATATAACGTATTTAATTAATCAAGAGTAATGGAGAAATGAATTAAATAATTAATAATTATTTAAATAATAGCAAAAATATGACCCTAGATAATGGAAAAATGGTGTTAGAAAGCCTAGGACATTTTTCAATGTCTACATTTTCCTCTCTTTAATACAATGTAGTTTATCATGTTGTCTCAAAGAAAAAGATATTCCCTTGTGTAAGGAAGAATGATGAGGAGGTAGAGGTATGCCCCCTCGATAGGACATGCAGGTTAAAAGAACATGAATGTTCTCTCAAAATGGATGAGAGGAATAGAGGATGAAAGATAGAAGGAATGTTAGTGTGGAAAAGATGGGTGTGAGCATCACTGACATGGATGTCGAGATAGTGCTAGTTGAGATAATTTGTAGATATATATTTTTCTAGAAAATACTTTTTCATTTAATCATCATTGGGTGGTAAAATATAACAAATGGACAACAAACACCATGGTATGACATAGACCAAGGTGTGCAAGGTCATCCATTTGTAAAACAGACAGTCACAGACAAGGAATGTCCTGACTCATACTAAGGGAAAAGTTGCCCCAGTATTTTTGTCAAGACAAACCGCAGACAGTTGTTAGGGTTAGAACGAAGATATCTAACAGTTAAATGTAGATTTGACCAATAAAACAAAGAAATAAAACACATAGAAATTATAGCAGAAACAAGACAACACAAAGAATTTAATGCGGTTCACCAAATCCAAGCTACATCCACAAAACCGCAACCATCCAATGATTTTATTATCCAGTGTAAAACATATTGCAATCTTGCTAATAATTCCCTACTACAACCCCCATCCAAACCACTTATAACAAGTTTTTTAAAAGTTTCCAAAATTAGGGTTTTACAAAGTCAATTTTTTCTTTTGTAGATGACGAAGCAAAAAATGGGAAAAAAAAAATTGGGGGATGCTGCCCCCAAACCCCTACTTTTCGAGGGCTTCCGCTCCCGAACCCCTGCCCGGGGCCCAGCCTAGCCCCAGACCCCAGCAAGGATACATGAAGAGTGTATAGTATAGCATTATTAGTCACCACATACCAACAATAACAATAAAATAAAAGATGATTCATGAGACATCATCACTCCTCTAAATCCATCATGGGACATCCTCGAGGTGGCTAATAACATGACTAAAGCAAATCCAAAAGATAAGACAAAATAGACCAACAAGGTCAAGATTCATTCAGATTGTTTTCCAATAAGTGTTTGCCAGTGTGTTAAGGGATGAAGTGATGGGTGGACTATTTTGAAAAGGCCTGGTTTCAAGAGAAGAATCATGTCATATAAGATGTCAAGTCTACTTTTTATCATGTAACTACTTGTCTAAGCCAAATGAAAAAATGTGATAGTGACAAGGTCTGGTTTCAGGAAGGACACATTCTATATAAGACCATTGGTTTTGATCGATTTGACAAGTTTGATTGATTTGAAAAATGACTTATTTGACTTGGAGACTTATTAGCTTGCTTGTCTTGTTGATTCAAGATTTGTGTTTGAAGTTCATATGATTATTTTACATTTTAGTTGACAGTGACCCATTTATTTTTATTGACCCAACGAACCCTAAAAGATTGACCTAGGGGGCCTTGGGGGCTCATTGACAGATGGCCTTTCCTATGTAGCTATGCACAAAGACCTCATAGTTTGACATAACCCTTGACTTTGTTTCAATCACAAAGGACCGAATCATGATTTTATTTGACAACACCTAAAGGACTGACCTAATGCCTTAGGGGCACATCATAGATGGCCTTGCATGTGTCCAATCACAGAGGCAACGTAGTTCGACAATGACAAAGATTGACATGACTGACTTTGACTCTGTTTTTGGGATTTTTTGAAAGTTTTTTGAATGTTTTTGTGTTTTGACATGTTTTGAATTTTTTGGATTTTGAAGTTTAATGATTTTTTTTGTCTTTTTCAAATGTTTTAATTTTTTTCTCTTTTTCGAGTGTTTTCATTTTGTCTTTTTATGGATATTTGATTTTGTCTTTTTTATGGATATTTGATTTTTTTTGTCTTTTTTGAATGTTTTGATTTTTTGTCCTTTTCAAATATTTTGATTTTTTTGTCTTTTTCGAATGTTTAGATTTTTTTTGTCTTTTTGTCATTTTATGTGTTTTTTGTGTTTTCCGAATGTTTTGACCTCCAATGACAAGTGTAGAATCCAATTAAACCAAGTGTTAGGAAATTTCCCCAGTCAGGTATAAGACTAACTATAGACACTAAAAAATGTCCTAATCGATGCCATGCATTCAAAATAGATTTATTAACATCATTTCCTCTTATTTTGTCCTCTTTTTGCTTAATTAATTTAATTATCCTAGCTAATTAAATAATTGCATCATTTTCATCTATTGACCTAATCAATTAAATTGGGTTAATTCATCTCTTTTCGCATTAACACTTCATCCTATTAAATTAAATAAATCAAAATATTTAATTTAATCTCCTATAATTAAATAACCCTATGTTATTTAATTAAATATCATTTCATTCCCCTCCCCTATTTATTAAATCATCTCATTTAATAAATATCTTCTAATTCTTCTAATTCCCTAATCGCATAAATTAAACCTTGTTTAATTGGAAATTAAACTAATTTTCCTCTAATCAAAGGGGAATATTCCTCACCCTTTTTTTGCACAATTAAAACTTTGTTTTAATTTGCAAATTCACCTTTATCCTCACCCCATGGGATATTAAGGAATATTCCCTCTCCTCCAATCAACTCAGTTAGCTTCTTTAGGAAGTTAACCCCTTTACCTTTTGAGCAAGTTGCATTTGACCTGTGTGAGCAAGTCAAAAGTGTGTTTGTTTGAGGTAAATATGAGCCCTTGATTAAATCTCATCATGCATTTTCATCTGTTGATGATAATCCATGATCTATGCCTCTTCTTCCTTTCATCTTGAACCATTGATTAAGATTTTTGATCTCAACCCCTTATTCTTCATTTGAGCTTTCCCATAAATAGATCACTATTTGGAGACAAATGGATCCATCTTTTATTGCAAACTTATGTTGTTAAATTTTCTCACATACTCACTCATCTTTTATTCACTTTTTAGCTTGTTTTAGTTCATTTTCATTGCATGTTAGCTTCAATCTTTCATTAATGGCTTTCATGCATCCATCTTAGTTTGTAAATAAATTAAGTTTTTCATCTTTTAGCATCATTTTAGCTTAAATTAGTTTATATTAGCTTAGCAATTGCATAATTAGTTCATATTTAGCATAAAATCATGGTAACCTAGCTTGCATCATGTTCATTTTTAACATAATCTAGGTTTTCATACACAAAAACACCATGGTTTCATCGATTCTCTTCCATAGAATCGACTGAAACAAGCTCACAATCTGGGATTGGGAAAGGGTCATCATTCCACATCAACACGACACCAATTCCACAAGAAGATAAGTTTCAATAGTTTAGAGTAGATATTTTCTTTAAAGCTTTCATAAATTCAACATGTTAGGTTTTTTGATAAAATGTTTACTTTCAATTTTCATTGATTGATCTTGTTGAGATTCGAGTACCCGTGGCTCCATTATGCTTCGACTCTTCATGGATCAAGCATGATTAGGCCCATACTAGTATTTTCAACATCAACATTCTAGCACTAGAAGGAGGGAAAACCTATCATTTAGTTTTTTTTTAGCTCGAAATCCATGTTCATGTTGTTTTGCAAGTTGCAGAAACACTCAAACCACAAATTGTGACGCTATTTCAATAGTGTTGTCATATAGCGACGCCTAGGAAATTTAATACATGTATTTAATTTGGCGACGGAAATTTAAATATAGTGACACATATTAAATTTGAAATATCGTGAAATGAAAATAGCGATGCCCAAACTCACCAGACTAACACTTTCAAATTCAGTGACGCATTTGTTTTCAGCGACGCTCATCAAAATAACGACGCAATCGTGCTCATTGGTTTTACTGCAAAGAGATGCTCAAATTCACCAGAGCGATGCCCAAATCACAAATTGTGATGCCATCATGTGTAGTGATGCTCAACCAAGGTAAGAAATTTTTCTTTTTCTTTTTCAACATGTGCCTTAATTTCTTTTTATTATCTGATCATTGATGGATGTCTAACTGTTGTTAAGTGGAGCCTAATCAGAATCGGAGGTTAAATTTTCCCCACTTTTATCGATGCAATTTCCCCCCAAATTATTTTAATGGGGATTTGGGGGCAGTCATAAAAAAAACCCTATTTTGTAACTGACATAAGTCTTGATAAAAGGCTAAGGGTTATTGTAGCATTTGCAGCAGTATTGAGTTGCATGGATTATTGGTTATAATCAGTTTGATTTGTTGGATAATAATATTGGACTCCCTATTGGTGGATGTAGCCTGAGTTTGGGTGAACCACATTAAAATTTGTCTCTCGCTGTTATTATTTCTATGTTTTTCATTCCTCTGTTTAATCTTTATTTGCATTTAATTGATATTTTCTGCATGCAATTCCTAACACTGACTGTGTTTTCATTATTAGACTAATAGGGTTTTGCGAGGTTTAAAAGCATGGAGTGAAATTGAAGAAATTCTCTTCTCTCTTAAATTTCTCTAATTGTAACAAGCGTTCAACGCTTTGGGGCAATTATAACCCACTTTCATGCATTTGTTTTACTTTTAGTTTTAGGCAATGCACTAGCTTTCCATTGGACTTTAAAATGAATGTTCTAAGTTGGTTAAAACTAAACCCTCACATCACATCTTTCAATTGGGCTTAAACTTAAACAAGACAAACTCATCTTTCAATTGGTGCTTAAAATTAATTCATCATTGCTTTGAAGGATAAAATTGAGAATTGTTTGCCTTGTTTTCTGATTTTTAAAAACTGTTAGTGAATGCATATGCAATTCTCTCGTGTCGTTTGGTGATCTTGAGAAATAGAAACATTCCTTAATAGTTTGGAAAATTACCTCCACCTTTCATTTGGATTAAAATTGAACAAACCATGTGAGTGTGAGAAAAAGGCATAATGTGTGTTCTCTCTTTATTCATGCAAATGAAGATGATCGAACTACAGATGTACTTCCTCGCTATTGTTTACCTTTAGAGGGAATTCCTTGGTGGGAAAAAGTACTCACCCCAAGGGAATGATCCAAGCAGTAATGAGCATAAACCAGGCTCTTCCAAACCACTATACAAATTTGTGGTTGTAAGGAAAGTTTGCAATCAATTGAGTGATGCATGATAGCTCTCCCCCAGTATCTTTATGATGTGTAAATCCCTTTTTCTAATGGTTGGGAGACCTCTTGAGGGATTTTATCATTCTTTCCTTTGAACTGGATGCACTTATTACGAACCCTTGTGTAGTAGCTCCAAAAATCCCTAATATTTGTTGGTGTCAGGAGGTCGAACCTCTGGAGTTGTCCCACATACTTGCGGTTCTTAGCAGAGATGAAAATTTTGTCATGGGAGATTCATGAGAACTGAAGCTTGGTTGACCCATAGAAGTGAGTGTCGTGGAGGGGAGCCAGTGTGGTCAATCTTCTAATCATTCACTCTAAATAAGCACAGCTAGAGAAATCCAAGTGGAAATTCAATAAATATAGCCATCTCTATCCTAGGGTTGTAATGTTTGTGAGGCAGTTTAACACTTTGCTTGATTTCAAAATGATCCAAAAACAAATATTTACTATCCAAATTTCAAACACTTTGGCATAAATATGGACTTCTTGAGTTAGCCTTGATATTACTACTTTTCCTAAGGATTTATTCTTAGTGATTTCTACATATCTAGACATCAATCTCAAACCCATATTTCCTCAAAGACAACATAGGAAATTATGGCTTTGAACTCATGATTTTCACGAAATGGACATTGTGAAATTTATGATGTTTTTTGACATAAACATCTAGTTTTGAAACATAATCAAGACAAGTGTTTGTGTTAAAATCAATTCACTTAAGCAAAGATAAATTGACAAATGAACCCCACATGACTATTTGGAGACTGATTGCTCCTGTTGAACAACCTTATCTCCCAGGTGCTATAATTTGGCCAAACTTTGAACTCATAAATAGGGATAAAACCAATCTTATTAGAAGTTTGAGAAGCTTCACTTTTGAACACAAGGAGACAAACACATAGTGGAGAAACACAACAACCATTTTAGATGAAAAAGTGGAACAATTTGATATTAAGGCTGGAAGGCCCATATTACCACCTCCCGCGTGGCAATAAATATCTTCCTTTCTTTGATACACTTAAACTACTTTCACATGACATAAAACTCCCCTAAATGATCCATCAAATAGTCAAAATCCACAAGGGAAAATCTCCAGCATTTCATTTCAAACATAGGAATTGTAGAACAAAGTACAATCAAAAGTGGGCCTCAATCTTTTACCACAACTGTTACACTTTTTTGAGAAACTTTTATGCACAAGCTAGGAGAGCTAGAACTAGTTTGAACATTCCCATTCATCCTCTCATTTTCTAGGACTTGACCATTTTAGGGGTCTAGCATCATTTTCATTACCTTGATCTTGTAGCTCACTTTACCCAAATGATCTCACGTAAAGTAAAGATCCCCAAACGAAATTCAACTGGTCATCACTTTAAACGTAGACATTGGAGTGCAAAATCCATCAACTATTGTATTGAGGCACTCTATGAGAATAGAACCAAGTTGTTGGTAAAATTTTACAAACACACCATAAGAAAATATCCTGACATGTACTCGTTCTTCATGAGCCAAAACCATCAACTTTTTGATGAGCAATAAACTTGTCTAAATGATTGGGTCTTTAGGATTTGAATATTTTAGAGGTCTAGCATCATTCTCATCATCTTAGTCTTTTCAACACAAAAGGTTCACTTTAAGTCAATATTGGGTCAAACACCTCACTCACCCCTTCATCCAATTTCATCTCCCATATCATCTCCCTTTGCAAAAATTCAAATATATCAAACATTTTATGACTTGAACATCAAATCAAGCCACATCACTTGCTAACTTAGCTACTTTTTATATGGAATGTATCATTTTCCATACATTTATCTAAGTTAGTTATCAATTTTGAACTAGCTTATCTTGAAGGTCACAAGTCTACCCTAAATATTTCTAAGTTCATTAGCATCCTTTGTCCCAACATCAGAATATCACACTCAAGTCAAAAGTGTTGCTCTAAAACATTTGCAAAGGTCACTTCCCACATCACCCATCTCTTCATCCCCAACTATCACAATTTCTCCTAAAAGACTTAGAGCATACCTTTTACCTAGATTAGAGTCAACTAGAGAGTTCAAACATTAAAAAACTCAACTCAACTCTCCCACGGGTGACACAAAATTTATGGTAAAGACAAGATCACAACACAAGAGAATCATGGAGAAAACCAAAGTTACATTTACCTCAAGTGATCCAAATCCTTTATAATTTGATCCTAGAAGTCATTTTACTCCATCACAACAACCATCATCTCCTTCAGGACCATATGAGATTGAAGACGTCAAAAATAACCCATTTGAGCTTGCTAGGGAATAACTCTTAGAACATCATGCCTTTGACAATATCCCTCCTATTTCACCAATGTTTGTAGCACAAAGTTCAACACAACATTTCACAACTCCATCACAAGGGATAATACCTAGTCTTGCAACAAGCCTTGCTAAATAATTTGGTCACACATCATTTGAAAGTAGTATACTTGTAGGTACCCTCAAAACTAATCCTCCACCTCCCACCACTACTTGGACACCTACCTTTGGTGCTCCTCTTGTTCCTGAAAATACTTAAAAAATACACACCACTCAAACTTCATTATTCCACCACCACTTCAACATTTCGGGGACACCCCTCTTCATCCACACCTATGAGCACCACGAGTATTCCTACCATCATGCAAAGCAATGCAGACCAACCATCTCAAAACAACACGCAAGGATATGTCAATATTATACCACAAAACCAACCCTTAACACAAATAGGGACATTTGTATCTGAACCATTGGTGGATTCATCCATGCCATCTACAATTTCCATGTCATCCACCATCAATCCACCTCAAAAATATTCCTTGGTTACAATTTCATTCAATCTAGGAAGTACCTTGATCACCAATCCTTTGTTTACATCTTTAGCACAAGGTAATCCTCAAAACACAGGACAAGGGAATCCTTTCAGTCAATGGAATCAAGGTCCTAGGGTGTCATTTCCATTGTAGAATTTAACGATGTCATTACCTTTTCCTATAGTTCCCTTTTCAATACCAAATCAATCAAGACCTCAAACATACATTCCTCCACCTCAATCTACCATCTTGCAAGGAATGTTAAACCAAGGGAACCCTCCACCTCTCACCAACACTTCGTTTCCTACTCAAAACATCAATTCATCACAGATGTCCCAACAACTACCAAATCCAACATTGCAAGCACATGCCAAGTAGCTTTACAACAAGCCTATCAACAGGCTATCCAACAACAACAACAACAAGCACAACAATCAACTTTAGCCCAACAACAACAACAAGCACAACAAGCAACTTTAGCCCAACAACAACAACAAGCACAAGGAGATTTATCCCAACAACAACGACAAGCAACTTTAGTCTAACAACAATAGAAAGTACAACAGCAAGCTTTAGCCCAACAACAACAACAACAAGCAACACTAACCCAATAGAAACAACAACAACAACATTGAGCATCCTTAGCAACACAACAAGCCACACAACAACAACAACAACAAACATCTTTATTAGCATAGCAACAATAGCTAGCCCAGCAGCAAGTTTTAGTGGTGCAACAACAACAACAAGCTCAGCAGCAAGCCTTACTAGCTCAACAATGTTCCCAACAACAACAACAAGGTTCCTATTATCCTCATTTCAACATCATCAATCCAAATGCATTAGGAACATATTCATCACTCTCACAAAATCCCACACCTTCGTACACCCCATACAAATCATCTCTCATCCCACCATATGTTCCTCCACCCAATCTGCAAGATGATGTAGCATCCCAATTGAAAGCACTCTCACAAGAAATGCAAGACCTTCATATAGGAAAGACAAAGAAACCACATATGTAGAATTTGTGTCCATACCCATTTGATTGAAACATAGCAATGGTACCATTCCCTCCTAGTTTTGAAATCCTAAAATTTGATGAATATAGAGGGAAAGGAAGTCTTGTTGACCATATCAAATAATTTAACGTCATGTGCATTGAAATGTCTTATAATGACTCATATCTAATGCGCCTCTTCCCTTGAAGTTTAACGGGAAATGCTATGGATTAGTTTTCTCATCTATCTCCTACTGTCAAAACCTTTCAAGAAATTACTAATAAATTCATCGATCACTACTCCTTCATTCTTTACATGGATGTTAGTCTAGAGATTTGCACACTCTTAAACAAAATCTAGGAGATACCTTCACTAATTTCTTACAACGATGGAGACAAAGAACTAGTAAAAGCAAGTGGCCTCTTCCTAACGAGCAACAAGTGGGAATCATTATCGCCAATTTGGATCCAAATCTATCATTCCACATGAAAATGCAGTGCATCACCTCATACGATGAGCTTGTTCCTAGATCCCTTAACATTGAAAGAGCCCTGATCTCACAAGGAAATACACAAGCTTACAAAGACAATTGTCCTTCAACTAGTTCAAATGACAAACCTCGTATATGGGCTAAGAACAAAAACATGACAAACGACGGTGTGGTAGATGCTAAGGTCATATTAAGTGCTCCTAGACCTAGTAACAATCAAGTTACTAACATCCAACCTACTATGCAACAAATGATACCACCTTTGAAAAATAAGATCAGTAACACCAACACACAACAAAGACAACCTAGTAACAAGAACAACTACCCCAAACACAAGTACACACAGTTATTGGAACCCATCAAGACAATCATGAATAAATTGGTAGAGTCAAATCTAATAAAACTTCCTAACTTTGAACACTACCAAGAACCACAAGAAAAGCCATCCTGGTATAACGAGCATGATCTCTATGACTTTCACAAAATCAAAGTGCATAAAACAAAAAATTGAATGAAACTCAAGAACATCATCCAAGATCTCATAGAAAGCGATACCATATCTGTTGAAGTACCAACAAGGAATCAAGATCTCAAGATATACAAGACCCCTCTACCAAATCATAACAAAGAAAACAACAATGGCAAAGCTAAGGATTACACCAATGTGCAGCATACCTATTCCAATGTAGTTGTCTCCTATGATAGCACAATCAATTTTGTCACCATCAAAGGAGCTAGTGAGCAATTTGGAGTCACCACACAATGTGGAAAAATAACTATTAAAGGATTCCCATCTCAACCTAGGACATAGCCTACTTTGTTTGCATCTAATCCTAGCAAGTACAATCTGGTAGATCAGCTTAAATAGACCTCAGCTTAGATATCAGTCTTGGAACTCTTAAGGTTATCTCCTGCACATAGAGAAATATCGAAAAAACCCTTATCTGAGTCATATGTTCCTGAGAACATTGATACCGATCAGCTTCAAGCTATGGTAGGGCATATCATCAATCATCTTCTCACCTTCTCCGAGCAAGACCTACAATCACAACCATCTCATAACTATGCTTTACACCTTGAGGTTTTCATTCATAAAATCAAGGTCAAAAGAGTCTTGGTATCTATGGAGGTGTTGGTCTGAACATTTGTACCTTGCAGTTGATCAAGAATCTAGGCTACTCAGAAGATACTATTGAGAAGACAAAGAGTACCACCATCAAGGCATATGATGATCAAGAGTAGATATCACAACGGATAATTGCACTTCCAATCCAAGTAGGACCTCTTATTACAAAAACTACATTCCAAGTACTTGATCTTGATATTTCCTCTAATATATTACTTGGCCAACCTTAGATCCATGCTTTGAAAGTTATAGCCTCAACCTATCACCAGTGTGTGAATTTTCCTTTCAAAGGCATAGAAATCACTATCCATGGAGATCCTAAGCCTTTCTACTACTACAAAAGTCTTGAGGCCAAGTTCTATAAAATCCCACAAATACCCAAAAATGATGAAGGCCCTACACCATCAAGCTCATTTATTGACTAGTCATCCCTAGCTTCTACCTCAGCATCAAAAATACCCATTGTGCAAAATATACCTGATGTCAAAGTAGTAATCCAAGATGATGGTTTTGAAAACTATGAATTATTGAAAGACAACTTTGTCTTAGGATAATTACCTATTTTCTCCTCAATCTCATGGAAAACCTACATCAAGCATAAAAGAACTAGAAACAATCAGGATGGCAGCCACTACCTTTACCAAGTGGGGGATCTAAATCAAGAAGATGTCAACAAGGAAGATATCTCTAAACTCCTCTATCAGGATGAACAACCAGTTCTTGTTCTTCCCATGGAAAATAACAAAAAAGGCCTACAGCTAATGTAGAGCATGGGGTATAACAAGAATGAAAAGCTAGGGTAGAATAAAAATGGTTTACTAGAACCCATCGTTCTTGAGAAATGAATAAAGAATCTTCGCTTAGGTTGTACTACTAGAAAGGTCACACTTATTGGAAAAATCATTTTTGCTAAACAAGTTAAGGCTTACTCTTGGTCACCCACATCACGTGATATGACCTTAGATGACTTCCCCTTGATGTTGCTGACCTATTTGAGAACAATACCCTCTTTATGATATCCATAACATCCTTTGTTCCAAGCAACCAATCAACTAAAACATGCCTAGTATACCCACAACTCATTGACATGGACCAACAAGGACCACTGATTCTAGATTTATTCAAAAATGATGAAGCAATCCTAGAATTCGTGGGACTCTGAGACAACCTATCATGGGAAGATCACAAAGCAGGCTTTGACATAGAGCTTGATACAGAAGCATACTATGGGGAGATGATTAAATCCCTCGGTCATAAAAAAATGAAATGCAGTTAACATGCAAATCCTTGAGTGAAAACCACCTTGTGGCACCTCTGATCCCAAAAAATTAAAAACAAAGGAAGCATCCAACAGTGAAAACCTCTCCAAGGAACCCAAGGATGATGGATTCAATTTCCCCCTTAATGCAATGCATCCAGAGAAGTTAGCAGTATTGGTAGAAAAGGCTATTCCAATCAATGTGGGAATAGAGGAGAGACTTAAGATCACTTTTTATGTTGAATCCTTGTTGAACAAAGAGCAGAAGAACCTTGTAACATTCCTCAGAGAGAGAAGAGACAACTTTGCATGGTCATACATAGATATGCCAGGCCTTGATCCAAAAGTGGTTGTGCATCACTTAGCAGTCTATCTTGAAGCCAAACCAATTAAGAAATATGCACCCTCAGATAGCACTCTTGGTCAAACTTGAGTTACAAAAGCTTCTTGACGTTGGATTTGTGAATGGTGATCCTAGACCTACACAAACACAATGAACAAACACATAATTAGTCCAATATGCAAGTTAGAAACAACATTCCCCATAAGATTCATTTGAAATGCAAAGAACAAGAAATAACATGAAGAACACAAATAAAAGTTATGAAATCCTAGTCAATGCAAACAAACTCTCAATCCCATGGGGTAATTGGTGTCAATTTGATGTGGAAAATGGCCCTTTCCCAATTCCTTGCAAGCTTGATGATGATTCAATGGAGTTCCTTGATAAAATTCACCATAACCTAGCTATGATGGATAGAAAACTATGAACACATGATGAAATGGATGAAATTAGCTCTAAATATGAAGATAGTGACTTTGCAATGGATTTGTGGATCCTTAATCCAAATGAGAGCCTTCTATTTATAGAAGAGAATGATGGAGGAAGAAGCAAAATGGATGAATGTGGGATCAAACACCAACCAATGACACAATGGCATTTGTCAACATTTGAGAGGATGAAGATTGAGCACATTTTGATGAATGTGCCAATAAATGATATTAGGTGGAATTTCAAATTTATGAAATGACATATTGGAGGGAGAAAGGAATGAATTGAATGCCACTTGGTTCAATGCACAAGGACATGTAAGAGGCATCCCATGCCTTGTTGGAAGGGCACATCCCTTTGGAGGGACTTTTCAAATTTGGAAGAATATTCCCTTTTGATGCCATGTTGAGAGAAATTAGAAGATTTAATAAATCAAAAGAAATGATTTATTGTGCAAGTTGCAAAATCTAGAGGATTTGGATGATTAGGATTAGATTTAATCATGATTTGATTAATTTAGAGGAAGATGAGGTGATTAGATATTTTAACTTATATTTTTGGATTTAAATAAGTCAAAAATGAGAGGAGAAATGAATATTAGACTTAATTAAATAAAGTTTAATTTATTTAATTAAAAGGGGTGATGTTAGATTCAAATTAAATAAAAGGTTGATTTATTTAATTTAAAGGAAGGACTTTAGAGATTAATTAAATAAAGATTGATTTATTTAATTAAAGAGGAGAATGTGATCAAATCAAATCAAATGATTTATTTAATAGATAGAATATGATGATTTAATTAGATAAAAAAATGATTTATTTAATTGAAAGATGAAATTTGATGAATTTTCAAATAAAGATTATTTGATTAAATGGTTAACAAAGAAGATGATTCAGGATGAACTGGTGTTAGTAAATCAAGATCAAGTGTATAGATCAATCAATACATTTTCCATGTCTACAGGATTCATCCGACCAATAGATTATCCTAAGTAGGTTTCAAACTTGGTACCAGTCTCAAAACCCACTAGGGGCATCAGAATATGCATTGATTTCAAGGATTTCAACAAAGCAAGCCCGAAGGATGACTTCCCTCTTCCCAACATCGATCTCATTATAGATTTAACAACTGGGCATGAAATGTTGTCACTCATGGATGGCTTTTTCGGCTATAACCAAATCATAATCGCTAAGGAGGGTCAACACAAATTTCCTTTATTTGTCCATGGGGAACCTATTGTTGGAATGTAATGCCATTTGGGCTAAAGAATGCAGGAGCTACCTATCAAAGAGCAATGACCCTTATCTTTCACGACATGATCCACAAAATGGTTGAAGATTATGTGGATGATATTTTGGAAAAATCAAAGAAGAGAAGTGAGCACATATAAGTTTTAGGACCTATCTTTGACAGACTTGAAGAATACATGGTATGGTTGAATCCAAAAAAGTGTGTGTTCGAGGTCACATTAGGAAAACTCCTTGGCTTTATTGTTTCACAAAGAGGGATAGAAATTGATCTAGAAAAGGTAAAATCCATCCTAGACATGGAACCACATCAAATATTGAAACTGATGAGAGGATTACAAGGAAGGTTGCAGTCCATCAGAAGGTTCATAGCTCACCTATCAGACAAAATCCACCCCTTTTCACATCTCCTTCATAAAGGGATAACTTACAAGTGGGATGAAAAATGTGATAAATCCTTCTAGTAGATCAAGGATTATCTACTAACACCTCTTGTGCTCATGTCACTGATACCAAACAATCCACTGATCCTATACATATCAGCAACACCAGCAACATTAGGAGCTCTCTTAGCACAACATGATGAGAATGGAAAGGAAAGAGCCATATACTACATCAAAAGAACCTTGGTAGGCTATGAGATGAACTATCCACCCATTGAGAAAGCATGTCTAGCAGTATTTTTTGCTTCACAAAATTTTAGGAATTACATGTTGTGACATCAAATCAATCTCATTGCAAAGATTAATCCATTGAAATATCTATTATCCAAAGCAACTCTTATAGGAAGAATGGCCAAATGGGTAATGATCTTGATAAAGTTCGGCATAAAGTATGTGGAGTGAAAGGAAATCAAGGACAAGTGATCATAGACCAGCTAGCAAAAGAACCCATCTATGTAGTGAACCATTTGATATCTAAGTTCCCTAATGAATTAGTGTTCCTTATTAATCTCACAGCTCAATGGAAGATGTACTTTGATGGATCATTCACTCAACATGGATCTAGAGCAGGCATTCTTTTCATCACCCCTCAAGGTGATTGCGTCCCAAAGTCATACAGGCTATCATTCCCATGTACCAATAACATTTCCAAGTACGAATCCTTGATCATAGGTCTCAGGATAGTAGTTCAGTGGCAGATACAAGAGATGAAAGTCTATGGAGACTCACAGCTGGTTATCAACCAAGTCAATGATGACTGTCAAACTAAGGATGGCAAGCTCACTCCTTATAAGAAGATGGTAGAGAATCTCAAAGATCTATTTATAGACATAACTTCTGAGTAGATTCCTTGCATGAACAATAGAGCAGTAGATGCCATGGCACCAATCAAATCATTACTAGACATGTCGAACAACATCCTCCAATGTGAATTCTTGGTAGAACAACTTCTTGTAACAACTTTTGAAATCCTTGAATCTGAATTCGTGTGTTTCATTATTGGTCCTAGATCCCCTTGGTACGATGACATCTTTATTTACCTTAACAGAGGAACCCTTCCATCTGATATCACCTCAAACCTTAAAAATACCTTTATCAAAAAGGCATCTCGATTTGTGATCCTAGGTGATACCCTTTACCATTAAATCATCGAAGAGACATTACTAAGATGTATTAACTAAGACGAAGCCTTAACTGCCTTAACAAAAGTACATGATGGCATATTTGGATCCCATTCTAGCGGTATGACATTAGCTAAGAAACTATTGAGGATGGGGTACTATTGGCCAACCATGGAAAAATAAGCTCATCAGTATGTACAGAAATGCATCCAATTTCAACAGCATGGGGATCCAATTCATGCTCCAACTCAAGAATTGCAACCAATGAACACACCATGGCCTTTTTCACAGTGGGGACTTGACCTCATAGGAAAAATCACTCCAACCTCATCCAACGGCCATAAGTTCATCATAACCACCATGGAGTACTTTACAAAGTGGGTTGAAGCCATTCCTATGACTTACATAACGGGGAAGTAGATAGCCAAGTTTATCCTAAATTACCTCAACTGTCCTTATGGTGTTCCACAAACCCTTATCTTAGATAATGAAACACCATTCATGAATTAGGATGTAAGAGAGTTGTGCCAAAAATTCAATATCCAACATTGATTCTCTACCTCATGCTATCCCCAAGGCAATGGCCAAGTAGAAGCAACAAGAAAAATTACCCTAAAAATCCTGAAGAAAACAGTCAATGAAGTTGGTCATGACTGGCATCTACAACTAAATCCCACTCTTTGGGCTTATCAAACTAGTATTTGCATGCCTACAGGTGCAACCCCTTTCTCCCTAGTCTATGGATCAAAAGCCATCTTGCGTAGCAAGGTTGAGCTCCCATCACTACGAGTGTCATTGCAAAACCTAGTAATTGATGAAGAGTATAGAGTGCCTCAATTGAATGAGCTAGAATTCCTAAACGAACATCATCTTGATGCCATAAATCATTTGCAAGTGTACCAAAATTGATTGAAACAAATCTATAACAAGAGAATCAAGTGTCGGTGGTTCTAGGTAGGTGATTTGGTCTTAAAGAAAAATCAGAAGAATCTTCCAAATCAAGACAACAAAGGAAAGTTTGAGCTTAATTGGTTGGGTCCCTTTGCCATCACAGCAAGCTACAGATCAAGAGCATACCAACTATCAACCCCTAAAGGTGAACCCTTACAGGAGCTGACCAACAGCTTGCATCTCAAAAAAAATTATGCCTAGTATCCAAGGGTATAAATTAGAAAATACAAAAAAATAAAAAAATGATCAAAATCCAAAAAAAATGGGAAAAAGGATTGAAAAAAGTAAAGAAAAAAAAATCGTCCTCTAGTGAAAACCACTTTGGTGGTACTTTGGGCAAGTACCTCAGTGAAAACCTGGCAAACAGGTTCCTTGCATAAATAAATCATCTCCATCTATTCTTTGGATCTTTTGGCCCATCATTCTTTGCATCACCATTCATCCCTCATATGTTTCCTTATCATGGCTTGTCACTGTAAGGTATCATGAACTCTTTAGTACTACTTGGAATATTCCCAAGGTCAGTTTGTCCTGCCTTTCTCAAAGTAGGCTAGCATATCACACTGAGGGGCATTTCGTATGCGTCGCAATCGGGTTCTTGTATATCTTGGGGTGATGAGACATCTTATCCAGAAAACACCAAAAACATTTGCAAAATTTTATCCATGAAAATCCAAAAACATTTGCAAAATCATGTACAACGAAAATCCAAAACATCCAAAAAACATCAAAATCCCTAAAAAGGTTAAACATCGAAAATCCAAAAAATAGAGTCATTTTGTCAAACTACATCATCTTTGAGCTTTAACGTAGGCAAGGCCATCATTGATGTGTCCTTGAGACACCCTAGGCTAGTCCTTTAGGAGTCTATTGTAATTATTTGTCTTCTCTCATCTATTCATATCTTTTTCCTATGAATCGGTCAAGTTGGTCCAACTACATGGTCTCTGCGTGTATAACGTAGGCAAGGATTATCTTTGATCAGCCCCCGAGACCCCTAGGATAGGTCTTTAGGTTAGGTTCTTGGTTGGAACTCGGAAATTCTCAAAAAACCCCTAAACATTCAAATATTTAAAAACCCAAAAAAATCCAAATAGCTCTCGCAAAATCCAAAAACATTCAAAACTCAGAAAACGCCTAAACATCCAAATATTTAGAAAACACAAAAACATTTGAAAATTGAAAATCCAAAAACAATAGAAAAGTACTCAAAAGACCTAAAAATCCTCAAAACATTTTCAAAATACAAAAAACATTGAAATATTCTAGAAAATCCAGAAAATCTCATCCATCCCATCTCACTTTCACCCGCAATAAACTTTCACCCATAATAATCGATCATCACCTTCACCCTTTGGCGAAATGAGTAGAAAGCAAGCATAGCAAGTTATAAAGTGCGAACCTAAAAGTCAAAATCTAAAGTCTAAATCATAGTTCAATACATCCTAAAACCATAGTTTATCATCCCAACATCAAACAACCTATGATCAACATGTCCTAGGATGTATCCTTCTTGCGATGGACATTAGTATCAGTTATCACTTTAGCTAAACTTCAACTAGGCAGGAGCTATAGATAACACTAACTGTTTATCTTTGATATTTTCTTATGATTTATCTCAATGACCCATTTCAAGGACCTCTCGATGATGTCTATCTAAAAATAATTAGAGAGAAAATAATGGGGCATCAATCATTATCTTTCATTTGTTGTGCTTGTGGATACTCTTGTAAAATAATCTTGGTGCATACTTGGTTAGTTGTGTGTAGGAAGGTCATTTGGAGTATGTTGTTGACTATTGTGTATGCTTTGGTCCAATATGTTCTAAACTTCTAACTTGCATTCCAATGACATTTTCGTATGTTAAGAGGTGAACAAGAATTATCCTATCTGCTTGTTGAGTCAAAGTCAGGGAAAACTTTAAGAAACCCCCCCTCGGTGAAGGTTTAAAATCCTAGTGAATCTTGGATACTTTCTGATAAAAATATTAATTTTAGTGGCATTTTTTTTTCATTTTTCATGAAAACAATGTCCATTGGCGAATCTTTTCTAATCGCTAGTAGTCTATGGAAGATCCTGGCAAAATCCAAATTTTTTAAAACCACTAAAATATTTTCATTGGCAATTAAAATCTATTTTCAAACCAATAAAATATTTCCATTGGTGAATCAAACCTATTTTCAAACCAAAAATAATAATTTTGTTGGCGATTAAAACTTTTTTTCAAACTAAAAAATAAAATTCATTAGTGAATTAAACCTATTTTCAAATGACTAAGAAAAAAACATTAGCGAATTAAACATAATATCAAACTAATAAAAAAATGCAGTGGCGAAGTGTCAGTGCAATCAATATAACCACGAACGTTTGATGAATTGTTGATGGATGGTTGTAATTCCATTTCAGAAGTAAATCTCTGAAGCATTAGACTTGCGAATTGAAAACTTTTGAATAACACTAGAACCGTTAGATTTTTTTTTTTGGTCGATAATAGGATTTTGTATTGCATGAAAATAAAGATTACAACATTTGCCTCATTATTTTCATCAACCATCCAAAAATCACCTACAGCTATAACAATTTTTTCAAAAAAGCATCTTAACATGCTTCGACAGAAAAAGTAATGCTACCCAACTAAAACTAGTTCCAAAACTATCTGTAACTACCTTACATATTTCAACAAGATTTTCAAGCATTATTTTACCCTTCCTACTATTCAGACTATACAACCGTAACAAGGTTCAACCCCCAGCAAGCCAAAAATTTAGTACTAGTCTTGTGTTAATTCTATAAAAATCCTACAAAAACTACAAATTCAACTAGTGCTACCCATTTCATAACCAACTTTCCTTGTTTCTTTGCCTTTCATCTTTCATTTTGTCACATTTTATCCTTTTTCTTTCATACAATTTTCCTTCACTTTCGCCTATGCTCCCATGCACTCTGCCTATGCTTTCGCCTGTGCTATAATTGCTTCCACCTTCATCAGCTCTATAAAGAGCTTCAATGTTTTCTAGCCTAACCTTGCTTCTTCCCTGCATCAATTTTTAATCTCATCCTCCATCCAATGCACAAAATGGATGCATCCTTCTGCCCCTTCCAGTTCCACATTTTCAAATCCTTCCCAGATGCCCAAACCTTCACCCAGAACTTCCCATTCAAGTACTGATTCTAATCCTTCCAAGAAATATCTATACACAATCATCTCCATCACTTCTCTCATTGTGCTTGTCAATTCCCCCAAGTCCAAACCCCATGCTATAATCAAGGAGTATACATCCATGTTAGTCTTGTATCTATACCTTGGATTTCCAAAGGATTTCCCCAAAATCATCCGCACACTTTGTACCAACCTCCCACCAATGAATAAAAACATCCCCATTAATCTTTGGTTAGAAGCTTCACCATAAAATAGGTTTAATTGCCTCCTCGACCGCAGAGTTAAGTTGGCCTCCATTTGAAAACTGTTGCAGATACACCACCACCACCACCACTCTTTCAGACTTTTTGTGTTCCTTCTCCACGCCAAACTCTATTATTAACTTCAATAATCGAGGGCCAAGAGGTAATAATTTTCCAAACTCCGCACATAGACCGATATTAATTACCCATCAATCCTCCAGTCATGTCCACTTACTCCAATCTTCCCACGATCTTCACTTCATAAATGCACCATCCTTGCCACCTTTCCTATCTTAATTCACCAAAGTTGAGGTTTTGGTGCTTTTCCTAACCTTAGTTGCAAGTCTTTCTTGGTCATCTTTGCAATCGGTGGGTCAGAAGTTTCAAAAACTTTGAAACTTCAGACTTTGGTTCTAAGGTTCCAAGTTTTAGCGACCACACAACATTATGGACCACGATTGTTCGTTGAATTTTCAATGGATGGTTGTAGTTTCATTTCGGAAGTATATCTCTCAAGCACTAGATTTGTGAATTGAAACCTTTGGAATAACACTAAAACCATTAGATGCGTACACATGGAAAGATCAAGGCTCATCATCATGGTAATGAACTTGATGGGTTGGATATTGGCAATGAGCGATAGAAGAACTTAAGTGGCAGAAATATTCATGTGCATAAAGTTTATTTTAAAAGAGGGACCACCTAGGAAGAACGTAGGACCAAGGCTTAAAAACTTATGAACGTTTTACACAAAGGATGTAAAGGAAAATCAATCTAACCACAATCATTTGATGAAGTTTTGATGGATGGCTATAGTTGCATTCTGGAAGTAAATATCTGAAGTAGTAGACTTGTGAATTGAAACCTCTGGAATAACACTGGAACCATTAGATGCGGACACATGGCGAGATCAAGGCTCATTTCTCTCTTTTCAATGACTCGACGTATTACATTTTGTTTAATTGAAATTCTCAATCTTTTTTAAGAAAGTGTGGTAGTCATACTACTCACAGTGATTAATTCCATATGAACATTTGAAGTGATTGATTGGACAACTCATAGCTTTAATGAAACAAGATTTGTAATGATTTCATATTTTTTGAGTGGTACTAGAGTCAGGGGATTTTGACAACTTGTCAGCTTGAGGTACAGTTTGCATGTAACCAAACGTCAATAAAATTAAACATTTTAATTGTACATTTAAGGCTTAAGTTACACGAATCAATTAAGTTGGTTTTTTGGTTTGTGCAAATTAGGCTAGTAGCAACACTGGTCGACCACAAATAGGGTTAGTGATAGTGGATAGTGTCATAAGGGTTTTCATTTTTTTGGGTTAATAAGGATTCAAGAAGAAGATGATGTGGTATTATTGGGGATACTCTAAATTCGCATACCTGTAGTTATGTAGTTACAGAGTAAAATACCAATTTCCTTCAAGTTCAGAATGGGTGGAATTGGAAAGAAGATGATTTGGTTCACCTGACTTCTCAGACAGGTTTTGAACTAGGATGAGGAGCTCTAATGGACATAACTGTTATCCTGATGCATGGAGGCTGCAGGTTGAAGATGGGAGAAATTTTACTACCCCTCATCTTTTGCATGACTCTAGTTCTTAAAGGGGATAAGCACATTTTGTATCTTCATAGCTCCCATTTCCCTAGCATGGTTGGCCAGGTGATTTCCTTGAATTTATTTTCAGTGCCACATTTGCATTACGTTCTCACCAGCAAAAGCTTTGGAATCATGCATTTATTTTTAGTGTCACATTTGTTTTATGTTGTCACCAACAGAACCTTGGACATTGGAATCAATTTGTAATCCATTTTCAAGAGCAATAGCTTGGAATAAATTGTGTCTATGTAAAGTGACATATGTTATTTATACAAAATAGGAGCTTGCCTACTCTACAACTACTCATCTTTAAAAAGATATATAATAATGTGACATTGTAATTTAGTTGTAATAAAATAAATGGTTGTATTGTGTTAATCTTTGTTATAAAATTATAGTAAAGAGTTATTTTTTGAGTTCAGTGTCTATGAATCTATTCAAATCAGTTTTTTTTCCTTTAAGAAATTAAGTATTATCTATTTATGAAATAATTGCATGCAGATTTAAAAGTAAAACATAAAGCAATACAAATGAAAAAAGAAAGTTGCCATCAAATTGACAAAAAAAATTATAAACACTAAAAGTTGTCACTCTTGTTAGGGTTTACTGAAATCTTATTGATTTCTAATTTTTCAATGACCTCCCCCGGTTCCTAGTATCATTATTTATTTTATTAAGTCCTTTGCAACATTAAGTTACTGGCCCCTTGGCCTTGATGTCAATCCTAGCACATTAAAGTTTAAAACAACTTTAAAACACATGTTTATTATTTATATCATAACTTACTCAATCGTTCGATGAACATTTGATGTATGGCTGTAGTTGCATTCTGGAATGAAATGCACAGAGTGCTATTCTTGTGAATTTAAACCTCTGGAATTACCATTTAACCTTTAGATTTACAATGATCAATTGTTTAGAATTTGTTGTCAGTGCAATACTAAATGGCTAGTGAAACAAGATTTGTAACAATTTCATATCATTTGAGTGCCACTGGCGATTTTGACAATTGAAAGCTTGTCAACTTGAGGTACATTTTACATGTAGCGAGGTTGTTAGAGTCCAGACATCAATCAAATTAAACATTTAAATAAATGTAAGGCTTAAGTTACACGAATCGATTAAGTTGGTTTTTTTGTTTGCAAGAATCGCAATTATGAATCATGATTATACCCAACCTCACACGTAACATGTGTGAGGTGTACATAGGGACCAGGTTGGTAGTGGCACTATTGGTGGCACTGTTGGCCCATAAATAAGGATAGTGAGCACAACTGAAATCATTTTTTGAAGGCTAAAGGCTTTACTATTGAGTGCAATGTTTGAATTGTCATAAGGGTTTTCATTTTGTAGGGTTAATAAGGATTCAAAAAGAAGATAATGTGGTATTATTGGGGATACTCTAAATTCTCATACCTGTAGTTATGTAGTTACAGAGTAAAATACCAATTTCCTTCAAGTTCAGAATGGGTGGAATAGGAAAGAAGATGATTTGGTTCACCTGAATTCTTAGATAGGTTTTGAGCCAAGATGAGGAGCTCTAATGGAGATAAGTGCTCTCCTAGTGCATGGAAGCTGCAAGTACAAGATGGGAGTAGTTTTACAACCCCTCATCTTTTGCATGACTTTGATTTTCAAAGGGGAGAAGTAAATTTTGTATCTGCATAGATCCCATTTCCCCAGTTTGATTTTCCCCACTTTCCCCATGCATTTATTTTCAAACACCATGGTTGATCCTAGAATTCCTATGCATTTATTTTCAAAGCGCATGGTTGACCCAGCAAGTCCCATTTATTTTTAGACACACATGTATTACATTTACATTTTCACTAGTGGTCTAGCAGAAGCTTGGTGCTTTCGCTTACATTTGTATTTGTACTATGTAATAATGTGACATTGTAATTTAGTTGTAATAAAATAAATGGTTGTGCTATTAATGTGACATTGTAATTCCTTTTATTAAGTCCTTTGCAACATTAAGTGTTATTGTGCTATTAATGGTTGTGCTATTAATGTAAAATTGTAATTCCTTTTATTAAATCATTTGCAACGTTAGGTGTTACTGTGCTATTAATGTGACATTGTAATTCATTTTATAAAGGCCTTGATGTCAATCCTAATGCATTAATGGTTTAAAAAACATTAAAACACATGATTCTTATTTATATCATAAATTACTCAACTGTTCGATGAACATTTTATGTATGGTTGTAGTTGCATCCCGGAATGAAATGCTCGGAGCACTAGGGTTGTGAACTTAAACCTCTAGAATCGCCATATAACCGTTAGATTTACAAAGATCAACGGTTTATAAATTTTTTTCAATGCAAGACTAAATGGCTCGTTTTAATTTTAAATGTTGTCAATGAAATCCATGTACTAATTGTGTAGTTTAGAAGCAACACGTAGACATTTCGATTTCATTCACTTTAATGTTCGATAAAAAAAACACTTTCAGTTTATACTGCTAAGTTATTTTATTTTTAAGTGAGAGGGTCAGCACACGGGGAGATTTCAGTCTTCAGTTTGCTCATTATAGTGCACCACCCTATTTTTGGGTTCCATAATTTCACTTCCAACAAAGCCATTCCAGTAACCCAGTTTCCACGACTATCAGTAATAATATTTTCAAGAATTAAAATCCGGGTAAGTGAAAGAATTCCTACGGCTATGTTTCATCGTTTGACGTTTCTTAAAATATTATTTTGTCAAACTTTGAAGTTTGGGTCTAGGGTTAAGAGACTTAAGAATGAAGAAAAATTAAGGACTAATAGGGAATTCATAGTTTCACATTGTATAAGCATGTCTACCAGTAGTACCACTAGAGCAATGTCAGATAAAAAAATACATTATGCAAAACTGCTTAAAACCCCAAGTTTCACTGATGAATACCATGATATTTATGATCCTAAAGCCTATGGTAGGCGTACCTCAGAGCTTAGATTTTCATCTTAGAATAAGGCTAGAAATAAAATGCAAGTTAATAGTATCAATGCACCATGAGTAACTGGATTAGGGTGCATGATATTACATGAGGTTTTCCCTTGCCCATAATTTATCATGGTCTATGCCCAAAATTATCATGATAACAAAAGAGAAATTGTTAATAAAGATAGAAAAGAATAATTGTTATCCATTAATGCAAAAGAACTTGGAAAAGTGTTGGGGTTTACAACCGAAGAATTTGGAAATGTCCACATTGACCTAGAAAAGATTGCTAGTGATTATGAAGCAATGGATGAAATGGAGGATAATTATTTCTTAAATAGGATAGTTCAGGATAGAAACAAATTGAAAGATGATCATAAGCCTCCTTATTATTTGGATTTTTTAAACCATGGGTTCAAGATACTATTTCCATGCTCGCATTTTTCCTTGGACTAGATAAGAATTTGGATGTGGGTGCACGCCTCCTTGAAATGGTGTATAATATCCATTATGGTGTTCCACATGTCAAATATAATTTTATTGATCACATTGTAGAATCCATGCATAAACAAATTTTAATGATTAAATGAGGTTCCACCAAGACATTTAGGTTCACAACCTATTTGTGCTATCTTTTTCTATTCAAATTTAGAGGAATGTTTCAGACCAACAAGCTTTAGATTCAGCCCTATAGTAATCCTTTTGAAAATAAAATGGCTCTAGTATATTAATGGACCACTATTATAAGGATTCATGATTCTTGAAGGAACTACATTCATTTTGTACACTAATTTTTGGATCCATTGCATCAAGAAATTACAAATACTCCAATGCCTAGATTGCTTATGTCATGTAGAAATTGCATTCAACTAGGAAAATAAATTCAATTGACTGATTGGTACTTAATGGAAGAATATACTATGCTAATATTTTATGGATCGGGAGTACAACCATACAAACTTCCAATACATGTGACAAAAAGGGTTTTTGCTTTGGAATATGTAAGGTAGATGCAGAGTACTAATGAACTACACTTTATCAATCATCAAAAGAAGGCCTTATTTACTTCTTTACATTATTCATGTGGAGGGGTCACATTCGAGAGAAAAGAATTTAGTGTGGCACATAATCTTTTGAAAATTATAGATTTTGATGCTATCTATCACTGACAGTATGATCCATGTGACACCATTAAATCAATGATTGTGCTTAATAAGAATGTTGCAAGTAGAATTCAACATCAAAGTAAACCCTTGCTTGAAAACTTGAGAAACAAGGATTCTTGGGATGAGGTCAAAATTTTAGTGGAGAAAAGTGTTGTTGAGAATGGTATTTCTTTGGAACAATTGTTAGTAGAAATTATGGCATTGCATCGAAAGACAATCAGGAGGTACAATATTTTTTATCAAAAAAGTGTTGAACCATCTAGTAGAGTAAAAATGTCAGATTCTCTAGAGAAGGAAGTTACAGAAGAAAAAAATTGGTCACGATAAAAAATTACTACCTTTTGGTCTATGGGGAAGGAGCTAGGTGATCCAAGAGCTCTTGCAAAGTATGGAGATAATGAAGAAGATGGTGAGTTTAGCAAATTGTGGAATATAGATCATCTAGATGAATGAGAAGAAAATGAAAGTGATGATGAATCTAATGATGATAGGCAAGAAGAAATCCATGTCAATTTCAAACTTGGTTTAATTGAGGCCACAAAAGAAGCATATACTACAAGAGCAGTCATAGCTAAAAAAAATGGGTTATGAAGGTGGTCCTTTGGGATCCCAAAGACAAGGCCCTTGGATGGTAACAAATGTAGAGTATAGAAAAGAAGTTGATAAATTTGGCCTTGGGCTTGGAGGTGAAAAAGTAGATCTAGAGCATACAAGTCCATTTGTTAGAGCTTCAAATCCTCATCCTCATGGTCAGCCACAGTCACAACTAGGACATGCCCATGGTGGAGAGCTTAGTGCAACTAGCACTTCCTCTGGTGGTGATGGTATGGGTAGTAGTACTAGTATTGGTCAACATGTGCTACAATAGAAAATTACACACAAGAGGACAATAATACAATATACCACAGAAACACCAGGTGATCAAAGCATACAGAAGAGGCAAAGGATTTTGACAGGTCCAAGTCACACTACTAGTGGATCCACCACAAAGGAGTTATTTCTAGGAACCCCCCCACTGCCAGTTAGTCTGGCTACAACATCATTAGCAACTGAAATTACTCATATTCCTTCACCATTCAAGCATTCCATTGTTCCTATGTCCCTAGGTTTTGATTACATTGAAGAGTTTAAAAAGAAATCAAACATGAATAAAAAAGAAAAGAAGCAACTAATGGAGAGTGCATCTGTTGTAACTTTAGAGCCTGCAACAACCATGGTATTACCCACGTTTGACACAAATAAAAAAATCATGGAGTACACATTTCTTGTTCCCACAATTCAAAACAAACCAACAAATCAGATGGATCGATCTAAATTCCAAGTGAACAATATTCAATTGGATTTTTCTAGACTTAGAAATACTGACAAAATTAACGTATCAAAGAAGAACAATGAATTGGTGTACACATCATTGTTAAAGAAAGATAGAGACAAAAAAGGTTGCAGACTCAAATTGAAAAGTTACAGGAAGACCTAGCAAATGAGAAAGCATAGAGGAAAGCAGTAGATAACAAGAGCAAAGAATTAGAAAAATGAATAAAAAATCTACCTCTACATCAACAAGCAAAGAGGATAAGCAAAATGAGACTACAGTGAATGAACTGAAGCAAAGGCTAGATGAGAGCAAAAATAAATATGATGAGGAAACATCCAATTCATAAAAACTAAGACTAAGCATTGTGAATGGAAATGCACAGTGGGAACAAAAATTGGAGGAGAGAAAAAGAAATGAAAGATTGGAGCCAGATTTGATGGAAGCAAAAAATAAAATTGAGTCTTGTCAAAATAAGTTATCTGCATTTTGTACAAAGATAATGAGCCATATGAAACAAAAGATCTGGGATGAAATAATATAGAGGATTGATCATTTGTGTGACATGTTTCAATTGATTGATGCTATCAAACAACATCATAAGAAGCTCAACAAATATTTAGTGGACAACAAAAATGTGTTGGCATTAGAGAAATCTACAAATGAAATTCAACAAATAGTCTGCAAAGCCAGTGACAATGTTTTGAAATCAAAAGGTATTACTAATTGGCTTGCTACATCAGTGGCGTTGTCATCTATCATTGAAAAGTTTTTGAGAATGCATGAAACAAAGGAATATTTGCATTTAGCTTAAAACAAGATGAAGAAGGTGGATGAAAAGTTAAGGAACTTCACAGAGCTTGGTTTGCTAGAGGCTTTTGACACAAATGAGTGATTCATTGGAAAGAATGATTTCAGAAAGAAGATGGAGGATGCAATGAAGATTGATTTGGGCTAGTTTCCTCATAACCCAGATGTGGTGAACTACTTGGATTCCATAAAACCATTTCCAACCTTTAATGTAAAATTGACTGAAGAATCCAAGACAGGTTCCAATTTGAATCATAAATTGTTAACAAATCTTCAAGTCAAACATCATCAGTTAGAACAAATGACAATTCCACCACCTGAACAGTGGAAGTTGCTAGAAAAGGTGTTGCAGTGATTTGATTTTTGATAATATGAGTTTCCAAGTTCCAACTCAACTCTGTGTAGATTTTTCTTTGTTCCAACTCAAACTTTAGTAATGTGTTGATGATAAATTATTTGTATTATTTATTTTATCATTTGAAGAAAAATTTTGGTAGTGGTTTCAACTACTAGATACACTTTAAACGATTACCAATGTTCATTGTTGTATATGTTACTAATACTATTGTTAATATGTTATTATTATTAAGCATTGAGTTGAGTGATGAATCGTCAGTACATGTTCAAGTTTTACTTTTAACACAATTAAAATTTGAACTATAAGGTGATTTTAATTCTAGGCATCCATAATCTTAGTGAAATTGCATTACAATTCACACATCAATACTCAATCTCCATGACTACTTATCAAATCCACTAAACATTTATATGAATTCATGCTTTAATCAAGGTGCTTTAAATGGTTCATTAAACTAAAGCCAGAATTAAAACATACATCATTCTATAATGACAAAGAAGATTAATGAAAGATTATTGATCAAATTTCATTAATAATTCATGTAAAATGTGGCAGTTGGCTACTGGAGAGACGATAGACTCAAAATAAGGGAGCAAAACAAGCTTAGTCACTAGTCCTCTGAGTTTTATAACCATGTTGTAGAATTCTAAATTTTCATAACTACCTGATTCCCCGACTTGGTTCACTTTGTTGAGTAACTTAAGTTCATGCATACATAACCTTTGAGTTATGGTGTGTGGATTTATTCTGCTTTTGTTGAGTAGTTTGTTGGTGGATTATCTATTATTGGAATTGAAATGATATATTTTTGGTTAGTTTCATTGTTGTGGTTACTATCACTCAAATTTCTGGTTTTGGTGGTTTTCCTAACCTTAGTCGCTAGTCCTCAGAGTTTTATAATTTATAACCTTGTTGGTCGCTAGTCATCAGAGTTTTATAATTCATAACCTTGTCATGAGTGCTAAATTTTCATAACTTCCTGATTCACTGAGTTGGTTCACTTTGTTGAGTTGCAAGTCTTTATTGATCATTTTTGTAGTCGATGGGTTGAAGGTTTCAAAAACTTCAAAACATCAGACTTTGGTTCTAAGGTTCCATGTTTCAGCGACCACGTGACATGATGGACTTATCTTGCCTTTCAAAGGCATTGTCATCTAACATCTCATTGAATGTTATGTACGGACTAAACTTGAGTTGTCTTTTCAGGAATTTCTAAAAGCATGTAGGTTTAAAGGCTATCTTTTCAAGGAATGAAATTGAATGTCACATTTAATGCATGTCCTATCAAAAATAATGGCATAAGTGGGTGGAAAAATTTTATTCATGTTGATGGTGTTTTTTGCACAGCAACAACGCAGACAGAATACAATATCCTATCTCTCTTGAAAGGTAATCTTCAACAATAAATTACTAAAAATCACCCCAAGGTCTCTCGGGTGTCAGGTCATGACAATGCAAAAACAACTTAGATAATATTTGAAAATGTTGGTAATCACAATTGGACCTTACTACAAGCAAACTGTATCTTTCCAATTTATCAGATCTTGCAATATGATGATCTTAGATCTTAAGTCTAACCAAATGATAAAGAAATAGAAAAAGATGAGGGTGCCTAGATATGATAAGATCTAAACTATTTCTAGGACGAACAATGCAAATGACAGATATCTGGAATGGACCAATCTCAAATAACCAATTCTTGCTCAACCCACAATGCAATATCACAAGAACGGTGCAATCTTCTAAGGTATATAGATTTTCAAATCATAGATATTCATCCACAATGGAACTAAGCGCAAATAAATGTATGGTCCAGGTTGACTTCACCAGCCTACTACAATCAGATAGTTACTGGGAGTATAGACCAGAGATTGCTACAAACATTCCAAATATGAAATCATGAACATTATTCACCACACTAATCTAATTCTAAATCTAACACTAAATCTTAGATCTTCAAGCAATTTCAAAGATGGAACAACAAGAACCATGCAAGATAAACTAACACAAAAGAATGCACCAGGAAACCACAATGCCTTCAATTGTATTAGATCACCAAAATGCTGCAACAATTCCACTGTTCTGTTACAATATTTGCTTCAAGAACTAACTATTATCTCTACTACAAAATGCTCTAACTCCTTTTAACTCGTCTCTATTATCTTGCTAACTGACTATCTATTTACAATGAGGTGGGAATTCCTTTTATAGAGAAACCTTAAAACATGTCGGCCCAGCCAAACATTTACAAAATAAAATAGCCAAAACAAGTTGGCCTCAGGAATTTCAAAATAAGGCACACATTAAATGTCGATACATCATCAAGGTCAGCCCAAACACATTCCTCAATGTAGCTCGGATCAACACATGCCCTATAATAATAGGGAAGCACAAATCTCAAAATGGGCACTAACTATCGCCTTCCTTATCCTTATTCTGATCCAATGATCCATGAACCCTTAAAAATACTCTATCCAGCTCAGCAACAGGTGGCAAAGGTAAAATCTTGAGTCGACATTCAATGGAGCTAATTTCTTCTTTTGACTGCCTAACAATTTTATCCCAATCACCTTTATGCGCTTGGTACTTTTCCATCACAGCCAAGTAGGTTGCCGCATCATCTAGTTGATGCCCTATTATAACATTTTTAGAATCGGGAGCATAAACATCATGCCACCATTCCCTCAATTGTTCTAAGCTCAGGTACTTAGGAGCAATCTTCCTCCTGCCAGTCATTATCTCAAAGAATGCAATACATCCATCATAAACACTAGTCAGATCACCATCCATCTGTTTCTTTCGCTTATGGATCTTCCTGATGGTTTTCTGCCAAATTTGCAAGGCCTTGAACCATTCCCAAGGCTCATTAAGTCTGGATGAAGGAAGGATTCCATCTACAGCCAACTGATCCTTACCATACTCCATAATCATTTTAGATTTCTGCAATAGAAGGTCAATATCCCCCTTATCTTGAGATAAAACATGTCCTAACAAGTCCTTGGCTCTTACTGCATCCTTTCCAATTGAAAGGATTTCCTTTATTGCATCATCTCCTTTCACTTGGACATCCTTCAACCAATCCATTGTGGTCTGGGTAGAAGCCTTCATCCTCTCAATTTCAGAAATAGTTTCCTTAGGCAAGAAACCAGTAGTAGCAGAAGAAGATGGGTGAAGAGATTGCAAAGGCTTCATTAAGTCTTCTAGACACTTCTTAAGCCTCTCATTCTCCCTTTTAAGCTCATGCTTGGACTGTGTTTCTTTCCTTAGTCTCCCAATTATTACTGCATTGGACCCTTTGTACTCTTCAATATCTTGCTCCATAGAAGCGGGTCCAAGATTGATGGTCTGTACATTGTAATCTTTTCTAGTGGCTTCTTCTTTACTCTTATCAGCAGCAGGGGTGGCAATATGAATAACCCTGTTATTCGCTTCATCTCTTTCTATCTTTGAATCCACCTTGGCCATTTTCTTCTTCTTACCTTTACCTATCTTGGCCAGCATTTCATCCCAATTGAGGGGGGTGTCCTCAACAATAACCTGTTTCTTTCTTGTAATCTCCTTTTCCAACCAATTCGGGACAACAGGATCCACCCGAATTCCATCTGTCTTTACCTCTTCATGTTGTTCTGCTATTTCATCCTTTCCTTTCTCAGGGGACTGATCACCTTGGTTACCCAATTCAGGCTCTTCTTCTTGCAAAGGTGATGGGATTCTAACAACGACATCCTCCTTCTCAGGGGATCTGTTGTCTTTGTTGCTCACCGGAGAATCCTCATATTGCACTAATGCAGAAGGGCACATTTCCACATCTTCAGCCTCAAGCTCAGCTGCCGCACCAAAGAGCTCTCCTTCCTTGAATGGTTCTGCCTCTCCACTAGCCTCATGCTCTTCAGGGTTCGCCTGCTCAGGTACACTTGGTGAAGGGGAAGTAGCCTTCGGTTGCTCCACAGTGGACACCATTGGAAGAGGATCTATTTTTTGCATGGTTTCCTTGGGAGATGGTGTCCTTGATTTCCTTGAGTAAACCCTGGTTTTCTCTCCCGAGCTTTCTACATCAACCACTGGAGGGTTTGCCTCATCCTTGGAGGTTTCTTGATCCTTCTTCTTTGAAGCCCTATTTGTCCTTTCCCTTTTCGGCTCTGGAGGAATATCTTCTTTTTCTGTCTTCTCAAGTTCCTCCTCCTCTACAGACTTACCTATTCTCAAAGTTCGGCTTCTCTTCTTTCCCTTTGGTTTCCTTTTCTGTTCCGGATCACTTTCCTTTGGGCCTCTGATTTTAATTTTGAAGGGTGAGCTCACTTTAGTTTTCCCTTTGGGATCATCCTCACCAGATTCCTCTGAGGTAGAAAGAGGATTCAGATTTCCCATTAAATTGAAGGTATAGGGTACCTTCTCACTTTCCAGTTCCCAAACTTTGTGTTTCAACCATGACTTGGTAAACTTCATGACAGGGGCCATTAGGTCTTCCAACTCAATTACCTCGTTTTCGGCCAGTTTACCTCTCCAATCGATCTATCCTTGACCGACTCATATGCATGATCTTGAACCAGATTCCCATCATCCTCCAACTGGTCCGGGATCAACTTGACATTGTTTATTCTAATCACATCAACCGAAAGCCTGGAGTATCTTTTCTTCCTTGCCTCAAAGTCATCTTTGATATTTTCCCAGTAATCCTCCAGGTCGTCCTTATGATGGTACTCTTTGGTAGCCTTCTTCTGTGCTTCTCCAGTGATATCAAAATTTGTCCTTTTAGAGTGAAAAGAGAAACCATATGCACTCAATTCATCCCCTGATGCATGAGCCGACTGAATTGAAGGACAAACCTCACTTATGCCAATTTTCAGAGGGAAATCTCCACCAAATCCTGTCTTGTGCTTTACCTTTTTAACAATAGCATCAAACTCACATATCTGCCTTGTAACCTCCAATAGCACAATATGGTCAATAGGATACCTAGGCAACCTATATGGAACAGTCTGACATCCGTCAATTCTGATGTAGGAGAAGGTGGGAAACTGTATGAACCAAGCTCCATACTTTTTTATTAGCTCCTTGGCTCCATCAGATATTCTTACATGTTCTACATTTTGGAGCAACCTGGTAATATGCATTGTAAATGCATCATTTGCCCTTCTATAATCCTGATGTCCTAGGTGCAATTCTGGGTATATCTCATAGACTATATCCTATCCAAATGTCCCCTTTGGATTCAAACCCATGTATGGGTAGAATCTAGCCAACACATACATCACCTAGGAGGACATGGTAAACTTCTTAGTTTCCAACACATCTCTCAACTGCTTATCGATCATTGCACTGATGAATCCTTCCCAATGGTAATTAGTACTCTACTCAATCTTGTTGATCACATGTACCATCCAGTTCTCCAATACTCTAGCACTCCTTAAACCTGCCATTCTACTCAATAGTGTGATTGCATCATATATGTCTGGTCTGAATTTGATCCTGTGTAATTGCTTGGGCAGTTTGGAAAAGTGAGACTTTTGTTTCTCCAACCAGGAATTAATCATCTGTTGGGCTTTGGTGGGCTCATCCTCATAGTAAGTTCTAGCCAAATCCAGGTCCAAGGCACACACAGATGGAAAATCTGGCATATCAAAAGCTTGGGCAATAGAAATTGGATTGAAATTCGCCAAGACTCTTCCTTCGGTGCTAACGACCCTCTGCATGTCAAAGTCATATTGCCAGGCACACTCTAGTATCAACTCGTAACACTGGACTGCAAGAGGGAATCTTGCTATATGAGTCTAGACTTCATCATTTCCTTGGTCAGGGCCGATAGATCTTTCTGAGTTGTTCTTCCTTTGAATTCTTCATACCTCCATGCTCCTACATTAGTGTCAAAGACCTCAGACCATACTGAAGCTATTTTGCTGTCAGGCGGCTGACTCTTGATATCCAACCTCAATCTCTCTGCCTCTGTAACTGAGGACCCTTCAGTATCACCTTTGGATTTTCCTACCGCAGCTTTGCTTGATTCAGCCTGCATTCACAAAAGAGCCTCATGAGCATCCAATTATCATTCATATTTCAATCAAAGGTTAGCCCGAGAACCACATAAAGCAATTAAGATCCATCACTAATCATCAATCCTGAAAATCCAGAAAAATAAAGCAATCCAGAAAAATGAAGTAAACCGAGAAAATCCAGTCGGGGCGGAATTCAGAGAAATTCAACCCAGACGGACTCCTGCTGCCCAGATATCATTCGTCAAATAAATCATTAATATGGACAAAAGAGTTGTGTGACTATCATGAGATTCATCCATTAGCAACAAGAAATCATCATTTGTACTTCATTATTCCAAACATCAAAAATAGGTAGGAAAACCGAAAAAATCCGGATAGGTCGGACTTCCGCGGACCGCTCGAAACTCCGGAATTCATCATACTCCGCGGACATGGCAGAAACCGGGAAAATCCGAGTGCGCAGAAATTCTGCAGACACCTCGGAAACCTAATGATCATTAGCGCGCAAACCATTGATCGAACGATGATGCAAACCTCCCTATTTGGGATTCCAATGGACATAAAATCAATCCCACTAAGCAAAACTTCGAATGCACATGAATTTGGATTCCCAAAACCCTCAAATGACTGATCCTCATGGCGAAATAATGATGCCCTAAATTCAATAACCAGACTTCCGCCATGAAAACCAGGGTAAGCTCGAAGTCTCAAACACTATCCTTCGAAATGATTAGGCTAAAGCACACCGGGATCTCTCAAGATATGAACAGGGTTGGGCAAGACACAAGACATGAAAATCACGACGAATCCACCAAACTTAGCAAATCTAGGCAAAACACCAAAACCCTAACCTCGCAATATACAGCAAACTACACGCCAACAAGACAGGACCCCAACCAAAACACCTAGCCATAGGGATACATCCGATGTTCAATTGATAAACGAAAGAACGCATAGCACGGGTGATAAAACCCATGAAGAGGTGGGTTGAACCCTACTTCATCAAATACATAACCATAAAACAAGCAAGGGCCTACCTGAAGTGACTACCAATCGACTCGAAAGATTCAATCAAAGTGCAAACAAAAGGAGGGGCCAGCAACAACTTACCATGGATCAATTCCGAACGAAGCCCAAACTCGAGGAAGTCACTGCGAAATAGTGTGCCCTAGCAACAAAAAACTTGACACCAGCGCTCAAACAATCCACACGCAAGTAGCTCAAATCTAACATTCAAAGCTCAAATGAAGAATTTCAAACGCCAGAGCAGATAGCAAATGAATAATGAGATCAAAAGGATGTGAAAGGCCTTTAAATCCACCTGCACTCATGCCAGGGAAGACGTACTTCGAACATTAATGAGCGACAAGACATATCAAGGAAATCTGAGAACCTGAGCCCAAAACAGAATTTCAGAAAAAACCAAGCCAAACGGATAATTCAGGTGAGCACGAATTCTGTGGATAATGCATCCTTCAGGATTTTAATGAAGTTCGGGAAAATCTGCCTGAGCCAGAAAATCCCAGATTCAAGCAAAAACCTGGCTTCGGAAATTTCAGCAATAGCCAGACAATGGACCAGGACCCGGGAAAATCCGACTGAGTTGGAAAATCCTGGACCCAGGTCAAAACCCGGATTTCGACTAAGACTCAAGTTTAACCGATTCAAACCTCAAGGCAAGACCAAAGTCAGCAAGACCAACATCTCAAGACCTTGAAAAGAAAAATCCAATAAAACCAAAGGTCAAAAGACATCGTTAAAGGAGGGTCCCTACTCCAAGTGGGGTGTGTGTGCAAAACTGCACAACAATTCAAACATTTAACTTGCATTCTCATTCTTTACAAAGGCCAGTACTTCTCAAGTGCAAACATTATTTTTACTTAGACATTTAGCTTGCATTCTCATTCTTTGCCAAGGCCAGTACTTCTCAAGTGCAAATATTATTTCTCCGCAAATTTGTACTCATGCAAAGTGAACGTTGGGTCGGTGTAAGGGATACGACACTCGGACCTTTTAAGTTAGAAGAATTTTAGGCACACCTGAAGAGGGACAACAAGTCTGAGTTGGATATAAAACTCTTAGAAAGTGGGCTAGCCCACATTGGAGGGTTTCTAGAAGCTATGTTGAGTGTGGACTTGATAAGTGAATGTGCAAGAAGGTACATTCTGTAGACATGGGAAATTAAAGTTGTGAACGGGATTGTAATTGCAAAAATTTCTCATGAAGTTGTTTCCCGCACATTGGGGATTCTAGAAAGGGAACCTATAGAAGACATGTTTGTCACAGTGGCAGGTGAATTTTTCAAAGTGAATAAATATTGGTGTAAGAAATCCATGGCCAAAACCTAGTTGAAGTCTGAAAGGAAAGGTAAGTCGCAATTGTTGAGTAAGCTCAAAAGAGTGCATTTTAAGGGAAAAATTGTAGATGTTATTGCTTTATTGCACCGCATTGTTGGGAATGCACAAGTTGAGTTATTTGAGGATTGGATGTGCCAATTTATCTTGATAGTCTATGATAAGAACATTTTCATTGACTGGGTTGAAGTTATTTGCTTCCATTTGAATGAGCAATTAATTAATTTCTATAAGACTGCTACTTTTTGTATGTGTTCTTGCCTAACGTACATTGTAGGTAGTCAGAGGTCCTTTTGGCCTGGGTTGGAGCCGCAAGGAACCCTAGCTTATGATATTCCTGTGTATAAACGCTTTCCTGAGTTCACTAAACAATTTGGAATGGGTGATTTTTGTCGTGTTAATGATGCATATTTAATGGAGGTCATGAGGAAGCTAGATGGAAATCCATAAAATGCACCTTACCCTTGAATTGATTTCTCCTGTATCAAAATTTGGGAGTTTTTATATCCATTTTGATAAGTTTTCCTATCTAAGAAAGGGGTTTTGAGAAAGCCCCAATGAAATTACCTTAGCATCCTAAAGATTTACTAATATTTCTAGAAGTTTGTCGACAAATGGCCATGGTTAGTATTAAGTATACAAACATGGGGAAACGAGGGTATGTCTTCCCATTCAAGACCCCTTCTTTTATGTGCAAAAAAAACCAGATGGCCAGGGGAGTTGAAGGAATTCTCAAGGAATATAACCTTTAGAATTTGTCTTATGAGAGCTAATTTTGACAGTAAGGGTTTTGTGAAGTAGAATCTCTATGGAGGGAGCTTATATCAACATCACCCATCTATCAAAGATTTCTAGGAAGATTGTGTTGATGAGAATGAAGTTTTGAGAAGAGATTATATGAGGATAACACTAAAATAGATACATGCTTTTGGTCTATCATTTTACATTCCTCAAAATGTAGCTGAGGATTCAACAATCATAGGTCATAGATATGAAAAATTGCCTGATAAATCCCACCCTAGGGTTGATTAGAGCCAAAGTGAAATTTCATATATGAGGGTGTGTGCTGCCCCAGTGCTTAAAAGAACCCAGGACTGGTTGGATGGGAAATGGTGGCAAGTTTTTGGTCCTATTTAGGAGCCTAAGTCATCATAGAAGAATGAACAGGGGTCTACACAAGAATCTGGTGCAAGTGTATCATCAGGGAAACCCTCTGTTAGATCCTTCAGTGCAAATTATCAGTCAGGAGGTGATGATGATAGGCCAGAAGAAACAATCAAGTTGAAAAACATCTATGAACAAGAAAATGTTCTTTCTCCTACCCCTAAGAAGAAGACCAATGAAGAAAAACTTGTGGTTGTAGATTCTGAAGCTATCTTTCAACAGATCACTGAAGATAATATCTTTCCTCCTTGTTTGAATTGCCCTCTTCTTTGGCTGATAATCCACCTTTCACTCCTAGTGCTCCTAAAGAAACTATTAGTGGAAATGAATATTTTGGTCTGGTAGTAGCCTCCCCAGGATGGTTGAAAAAAGTAGTGGAGAAGAAGAGAAAGCATATTCCTACAATGAAAATTGGATTGGATACAGTTGTAAAGTTACTTCAAAGCTCTTCAAAATCTAAGATAGCCAGGAGGATTTCAAGGATGGTGACTGATGCTACTTTTAGAAATCAAATGTTAGAAATTGCTGACCCTATCAAGGATTTAAATGAAGATGAAATAACAGAGGTAGACTACAAAGTCACATATGTTGATATGGGGCCTCCAACATTGGAGGGTGATGTGTACCATGCCAATTATTTAGTCAATACCTTGATTAAAAGAGTGAAAGAATAGAGGAAAGAAAATATAAAACTACAATCTCAAGTCCTCACATTGAGAACTTTATTTCTTCCATGGTCACTCCTACATTTGATGAAGCCTCAAGTTCTCAGGTAGATGGCATCGAAGTGCTCACCATAGAGAAAATTAAAAATAATTTGAGCTATTCCAAAGCTGCTTGTGAGGGGATCGATAAAATATCTCAAGAGGCTATCTTTTTTTATGAATAAATATGTGCTCTTTTACACTCAAGTTGTTAACAAGAGGAGGGAGTTAGTAACAGAACTTCAGCAAGTCAGAAAAGATCAAACTAGTCTCTATGTGCTCTCTCAGGAAATGAAAGAATTAAACTCTATGGATCCGAAGATATTAATTGGTGAGAAAATTGTGAATAATCCTAAGGAGCTAGACCCTTCCTGTTCCCATTCATTGGAATGGAAATTGAATATGTATGATAATCTGGTGAAGGAAATTAATAACACACTTGATCAATATTATGAAATGTTGGTGGAAATTAAAGAAGATTGGTGTATTCTAGGAGTGGAAATTACTGACGAGTTTGATGAAAGGATTCTAAATATAAGAGAGATCTCTCTAAATTTTAGAGAGGTATTTAATAAAGAAATAGTTGATCTTGCTATAGTGACATGGGAGTTCTTCTCGAAACTCAGTGGAATGCAGATCCACCTAAAAACTTATAAATTTGGAGAAGAGAAAATATCTCAGATGTTGGTTGAGTTTGAAAATGCTTTGGGAAAATGGAGAACTAGGTTATAGATTACTACAACACCAAGGAGAAAGGAAATTATTGAAATTGTCACCAAGTACTGGGAATATAGGAAAAGAGTAAAGGCACAAGAGGCATTACTAAAGGAGGAGATAGAAATAATTGAAAGAGAAGGAGTTGGTGCTGGGAGTGGGACCGTTGTTAATTTTTTAGTTTTTATGTTATTTTCTTTAATTTGGATCTCTTGATACTTCAAAGACTTTTTATTTTAATTTCCAAAATGGTTGTCTTCAAGAAACCGTCATCAAGAAGAAAAAAACCTCTGCTATTTTTATTGCTTTTCCGTTATTTCAATATAGAAAGACAATGGTTAAGTTCATGCATGTGTAATCTTTGAGTTGTGGTGTGTACTGTGTGGATTTATTGTGCTTTTGCTGAGTAGTTTTCCAATGGATTGTCTATTATTAGAATGATATATTTTTGGTTAGTTTCATTGTTGTGGGTGGAATGTTTATCTGTGAAATAAAGATTTTATGATGATGGATGCATAAGGATTTCTCAGTATAATTTAGGTGATTTGGTAGTTTAAGCTTTTATTGTTTAAGTTGTGTGGATGCCTTTGTAAGTTATTTATGTTGAACTGTTAGCTTTTGTTAGCTTATAAGTTATGTATGTTGAATTATTAGCTTCTATTCAAGGAAAGGATTAATATTTCTTTCAATTATTTATCAAATATTTTGTGAATGGAAATGCAATAGGAATTTATAAGTACTGTGATAAGTGTTGTTCTTTAAAAATGATGCAAAATCACATATCAAATTCAATACCATGGAATACAATATAAAATATAAAATATCACAATTTCATGGAATACAATATAAAATATCATCAACTAAATTTTGGAATATGATTCATGAAGTGCAATAAAAATAAAATATCATGAAGTGCAATGATTCACAATTTCAATTTTCATTGAATACAATATAAAATATCATCAACTACAGTTTGGAAAAATGGAAATTGATTCATGAATCATGAAGTGTAGTATAAATACCTAAAAGCTGCTAATTTTCTTCCATTTCCCAAACGAAGTCAAGGTCCTCAAACTGACGTTCATCATCAGATAGAGTAAAAGAGTCATCTTGATTCTAAGTCTTCTCTTCATTTTCTTTGGCATGTGTCTCAAATTCAACATTCATTGTGTCATTTTTGTTAATGTCATTTGTCCCAATCCCACTGCCACTAGTACCAGCCTTTGGAATTGGAGTGTTACACAACTCAGTCCCCCTTCTTTCACATGTGGACCTCCAGATTGTGAGTGCCCTTTCAAAAGGAAAATTTATGACATTATACACAATTCCTTTCATCCTCAAGCAATTTTCCAAATTCTTGTCTAGTTTGTTTCTTAAATTTGATTTCAAAAACCCCAATGTATTGAAAACTCTCTCATCCTCCACCAACCCCAATATTATTGTTTGACATAAATCAGCAAGTTTGAAATATTCTGATATCGAACCATGTAGTATTTCACTCTGACCTAAGTTTGTCCAAACCTTTTTTATTGATCTCAATTCAAAGGCCTTGTCCTTGCCCATGGATTTATATTGGTCCTTCATAGCTATTGCAAAACTACTACATTGTTTTCTAAGCTTAGCTTCATTTAAAATTCCTTCTATTTTTTGCTCATTGTATGTTACAGTTTTTGAAGATTGTTTGAGCAAGATTTTTACTTGAGCATGAAAATATTTTGGGTTATCTCAATTTTCCCAAAATTGAGGATACACAATACTCATGGCTTCAAGTATTTCATGTCAAGGGAATCTTTCACCAATCTTTGAGGAAATAGATTTTGCAATTTCCTTCAAATTATCACCAACAGATTTAACAATGCCTTTAAAATCTTCCTCGTTAACAGCTACTTCTCTGCTAGAGCACCTGGTAGTCTTACATTGGTACATTTGTATCTCATATCCACATACATAGATACATAATTTCCCACTTGCATTAAACTATAAATAATTATTAGGATCATTCAAATCAGTAATTTTCTTCCACATGAAATAATTTGCGCCTTCTTGTATTAGATCTAGATATAGATGATTGAGGGTCAAGCATGTATGTTTACATAGATTGGAATATTCATTAATATACATAGTTCTATCTTTGGATTTCTTCACAAGTTCGTTCATCACATCCAACATGGGGAGAAGACTAGTTAAAGTCAAGAGTGTCTCTATATCGCTTAACCTATGTAAGAGGTTAGGAGCTTTGTCTACTGTGCTATGATTTTCGTACATCACACCAATCAAGGATTGATATTCTAAAAGAACTCGTTGTGTTGGTCCATGCAGGGAGATCCATTTGGTATAGACATCCTTGAAAAGCTTGTTTCCTAGTGTTATTCCCTCAGCAAAGTTTTGAAATTTTGTGAAACGTTTAGGACTTCGGAAAAAGTATGTGTGGATCTCGTAGACTAGATTTTTGACTTTTAATATTGTAGGAAACTTGCTTACAATTTTGAATGCTAAATTCATTATGTGATCCATGCAGTGAATGCCAAGCATGTATGGTGCACAAGTAGTTTGTAACTTTGTACAAACACTGGTCCTTTGACCTTGCATCATTACAGCTCCATCAGCTCCTACACACACCAACTTTTTCACAATTGTCAACTCATCCATACCTACAATTTCATTCAAAGATTTCCTGACTAGTTCAAATAGATTTTGCGATGTTGAACTATCCTTCATTTTATGAACACAGAGAAGATGAGCTTGGAGAACATGTTGTTCTATAGTATACAAATGCATACTGACCCAATAAGTATTGTCTATTGCAGTAACTTCATTTAAAGATAATGCAATGAAATTTGACTCTTTTACTTTATCCTTTAAATGTTCCTTTTCTACTATAGCAAGACAATTTTCCCATTCCCATCCAGCGATTACTAACCAATGTGAGTAGGGATAGTGAGGAAAATTCAAATAAGATAATAAAGCAGAATATTTTGGGTAGTTTTTCATAGGATGCCCTCTAGACAAAATATGAAAAATAACACTCATCTGAACTGGTTTTGACAGATTTGCTACTTCCATTGCTTTTCCAAATTCAGCCTCAAGTGTACCTTTACATGCAACAAGCTTCGACATTTTTTGGTGATGCTCTTCATAATCTATGGCATACCTAACATGAAGGCATTTTTCCTTTGATTTCCATCATACGACTGATTGTTCTTTTCCGTCTATGATTTTTTTTCATAAACTTTACTGATATGCTTTTCTATAGTGTCAATCTTTAGTTGCAACGTCTTGTCTCTTCCAAATTTCCAAATACAAATCATACATTTGGCCAATGTTGCATTTAAATATGATTTGCTTTCCCCATTGGTACAATGAATGGGTACTTTGACAACCAACCAAGTTGAAAATTCCTTGTCATTTCCCACTCGCACCCCCTTTTTGGTTTGTTTTTCCTTTTCTTGCTACCAACATCATCCTCATCCAAGTCAATTATCTCATTTTGGCTAACTAGGGTATCCCTTGGAGCATATTTTGTGGTATTTCCATCCTCATTTGATACATTTTGATTTAACTCAATGACAATCTCAACTTGACCTTCTAATGGCAGTGAGGTATTGAGAATGCTACCAATATTTGGTGG
>VDFB02373365.1:137342763-137394593 GCA_007258455.2 Sequoia sempervirens
CACCCATGAATATGAGCCTGCACGAATTTCCAAAGAATCTGGAAGAGGGTTATTTAAATCCATCTGAACACAAATCTGAGAAAATGTCATTACCTTTCTATCTTGAGTTTGCTGAGAAGGACCCAACAGTTTCCCCAATAGTAAAGCAATCCTATGCAAGATGTCATTGCACCAACATTCAACTAGAAATCTACAAAGATAAACCCACACTAGAACCCAATTCAAGAGCTCCTCTAAAGGATCAAAACCCACATGCTAGGGTTTAATAAATAAACCAATCTAGTTGTGGAAATAAGGCCCACCTTTGAAAAATATATTATGATCCACTATGCAATTAAAGGTCACCATGAAGTAACTATTCACCAACAACATTATTTCCATCTCTCCCTTTAGGGACCAGGTCCAGTGATCCCACAACTCCAAAAATTGGATTGAAACCCTCATTCCCAAGAAATTTTAGAGCAAAGCATGCTTCAAAAAGTACTAAATATCCTCTACAATCGATTCTGGTTGAATTGCCAACACCGGCCTATCTTTGGTACATTTCAGGTAGCTATTATCTTCAAGATACAAGAACCTCCAAAAGACACAAAACCTCCATTACCCAAATCATTTTAAAATAGATTATTATCAAAAACCCTCAAAGGATGATTTTGAGAGGAAGCCCCAAATGCAACACAAAAATCCATAAGCAATTTTCCCACTGATGTCTCCTCCAGAGCCATAATGGAGAGGACAAAACACCCTCAAACCTCCAACACCTACAACCCCACTCAAACACCAAATCCCACACTTCAAACAACACAAAAAAAAAAAAATAGAAAAGAGTGGAAAGAAGAAGATAATACGCAACCACCGAATAAGAAAAGCCAACCACAACCCCAGTCGGTGTCCAAAAATTTCACCCCCTCAATCATCAAACACCCCAACCCCGAAACACACCTACAAAAAAACAATAAAACGAGCTCCCATATGTGAATGAATGTGTGCACTAATGGGCCAACCTCATGCAAGGTGCGACCTGCAAAGGGTAGCAAACAACACTAGCGATGCCATCCAAAAGTTGGGAACCATCGACATTAGTGACGTAATTAAATAAATATAACGTATTTAATTAATCAAGAGTAATGGAGAAATGAATTAAATAATTAATAATTATTTAAATAATAGCAAAAATATGACCCTAGATAATGGAAAAATGGTGTTAGAAAGCCTAGGACATTTTTCAATGTCTACATTTTCCTCTCTTTAATACAATGTAGTTTATCATGTTGTCTCAAAGAAAAAGATATTCCCTTGTGTAAGGAAGAATGATGAGGAGGTAGAGGTATGCCCCCTCGATAGGACATGCAGGTTAAAAGAACATGAATGTTCTCTCAAAATGGATGAGAGGAATAGAGGATGAAAGATAGAAGGAATGTTAGTGTGGAAAAGATGGGTGTGAGCATCACTGACATGGATGTCGAGATAGTGCTAGTTGAGATAATTTGTAGATATATATTTTTCTAGAAAATACTTTTTCATTTAATCATCATTGGGTGGTAAAATATAACAAATGGACAACAAACACCATGGTATGACATAGACCAAGGTGTGCAAGGTCATCCATTTGTAAAACAGACAGTCACAGACAAGGAATGTCCTGACTCATACTAAGGGAAAAGTTGCCCCAGTATTTTTGTCAAGACAAACCGCAGACAGTTGTTAGGGTTAGAACGAAGATATCTAACAGTTAAATGTAGATTTGACCAATAAAACAAAGAAATAAAACACATAGAAATTATAGCAGAAACAAGACAACACAAAGAATTTAATGCGGTTCACCAAATCCAAGCTACATCCACAAAACCGCAACCATCCAATGATTTTATTATCCAGTGTAAAACATATTGCAATCTTGCTAATAATTCCCTACTACAACCCCCATCCAAACCACTTATAACAAGTTTTTTAAAAGTTTCCAAAATTAGGGTTTTACAAAGTCAATTTTTTCTTTTGTAGATGACGAAGCAAAAAATGGGAAAAAAAAAATTGGGGGATGCTGCCCCCAAACCCCTACTTTTCGAGGGCTTCCGCTCCCGAACCCCTGCCCGGGGCCCAGCCTAGCCCCAGACCCCAGCAAGGATACATGAAGAGTGTATAGTATAGCATTATTAGTCACCACATACCAACAATAACAATAAAATAAAAGATGATTCATGAGACATCATCACTCCTCTAAATCCATCATGGGACATCCTCGAGGTGGCTAATAACATGACTAAAGCAAATCCAAAAGATAAGACAAAATAGACCAACAAGGTCAAGATTCATTCAGATTGTTTTCCAATAAGTGTTTGCCAGTGTGTTAAGGGATGAAGTGATGGGTGGACTATTTTGAAAAGGCCTGGTTTCAAGAGAAGAATCATGTCATATAAGATGTCAAGTCTACTTTTTATCATGTAACTACTTGTCTAAGCCAAATGAAAAAATGTGATAGTGACAAGGTCTGGTTTCAGGAAGGACACATTCTATATAAGACCATTGGTTTTGATCGATTTGACAAGTTTGATTGATTTGAAAAATGACTTATTTGACTTGGAGACTTATTAGCTTGCTTGTCTTGTTGATTCAAGATTTGTGTTTGAAGTTCATATGATTATTTTACATTTTAGTTGACAGTGACCCATTTATTTTTATTGACCCAACGAACCCTAAAAGATTGACCTAGGGGGCCTTGGGGGCTCATTGACAGATGGCCTTTCCTATGTAGCTATGCACAAAGACCTCATAGTTTGACATAACCCTTGACTTTGTTTCAATCACAAAGGACCGAATCATGATTTTATTTGACAACACCTAAAGGACTGACCTAATGCCTTAGGGGCACATCATAGATGGCCTTGCATGTGTCCAATCACAGAGGCAACGTAGTTCGACAATGACAAAGATTGACATGACTGACTTTGACTCTGTTTTTGGGATTTTTTGAAAGTTTTTTGAATGTTTTTGTGTTTTGACATGTTTTGAATTTTTTGGATTTTGAAGTTTAATGATTTTTTTTGTCTTTTTCAAATGTTTTAATTTTTTTCTCTTTTTCGAGTGTTTTCATTTTGTCTTTTTATGGATATTTGATTTTGTCTTTTTTATGGATATTTGATTTTTTTTGTCTTTTTTGAATGTTTTGATTTTTTGTCCTTTTCAAATATTTTGATTTTTTTGTCTTTTTCGAATGTTTAGATTTTTTTTGTCTTTTTGTCATTTTATGTGTTTTTTGTGTTTTCCGAATGTTTTGACCTCCAATGACAAGTGTAGAATCCAATTAAACCAAGTGTTAGGAAATTTCCCCAGTCAGGTATAAGACTAACTATAGACACTAAAAAATGTCCTAATCGATGCCATGCATTCAAAATAGATTTATTAACATCATTTCCTCTTATTTTGTCCTCTTTTTGCTTAATTAATTTAATTATCCTAGCTAATTAAATAATTGCATCATTTTCATCTATTGACCTAATCAATTAAATTGGGTTAATTCATCTCTTTTCGCATTAACACTTCATCCTATTAAATTAAATAAATCAAAATATTTAATTTAATCTCCTATAATTAAATAACCCTATGTTATTTAATTAAATATCATTTCATTCCCCTCCCCTATTTATTAAATCATCTCATTTAATAAATATCTTCTAATTCTTCTAATTCCCTAATCGCATAAATTAAACCTTGTTTAATTGGAAATTAAACTAATTTTCCTCTAATCAAAGGGGAATATTCCTCACCCTTTTTTTGCACAATTAAAACTTTGTTTTAATTTGCAAATTCACCTTTATCCTCACCCCATGGGATATTAAGGAATATTCCCTCTCCTCCAATCAACTCAGTTAGCTTCTTTAGGAAGTTAACCCCTTTACCTTTTGAGCAAGTTGCATTTGACCTGTGTGAGCAAGTCAAAAGTGTGTTTGTTTGAGGTAAATATGAGCCCTTGATTAAATCTCATCATGCATTTTCATCTGTTGATGATAATCCATGATCTATGCCTCTTCTTCCTTTCATCTTGAACCATTGATTAAGATTTTTGATCTCAACCCCTTATTCTTCATTTGAGCTTTCCCATAAATAGATCACTATTTGGAGACAAATGGATCCATCTTTTATTGCAAACTTATGTTGTTAAATTTTCTCACATACTCACTCATCTTTTATTCACTTTTTAGCTTGTTTTAGTTCATTTTCATTGCATGTTAGCTTCAATCTTTCATTAATGGCTTTCATGCATCCATCTTAGTTTGTAAATAAATTAAGTTTTTCATCTTTTAGCATCATTTTAGCTTAAATTAGTTTATATTAGCTTAGCAATTGCATAATTAGTTCATATTTAGCATAAAATCATGGTAACCTAGCTTGCATCATGTTCATTTTTAACATAATCTAGGTTTTCATACACAAAAACACCATGGTTTCATCGATTCTCTTCCATAGAATCGACTGAAACAAGCTCACAATCATGGGATTGGAAAAGGGTCATCATTCCACATCAACACGAAACCAATTCCACAACAAGATAAGTTTCAATAGTTTAGAGTAGATATTTTCTTTAAAGCTTTCATAAATTCAACATGTTAGGTTTTTTGATAAAATGTTTACTTTCAATTTTCATTGATTGATCTTGTTGAGATTCGAGTACCCATGGCTCCATTATGCTTCGACTCTTCATGGATCAAGCATGATTAGGCCCATACCAGTATTTTCAACATCAACATTCTAGTGCTAGAAGGAGGGAAAACCTATCATTTAGTTTGTTTTTAGCTCGAAATCCATGTTCATGTTGTTTTGCAAGTTGCAGAAACACTCAAACCACAAATTGTGATGCTATTTCAATAGCGTTGCCATATAGCGACGCCTAGGAAATTTAATACATGTATTTAATTTGGCGATGGAAATTTAAATATAGTGACACATATTAAATTTGAAATATCATGAAATGAAAATAGCGATGCCCAAACTCACCAGACTGACACTTTCAAATTTCAAACAATGATGCATTTTTTTTCAGCGACGCTCATCAAAATAATGACTCAATCATGCTCATTGGCTTTACTACAAAGAGATGCTCAAATTCACTAGAGCGATGCCCAAATCACAAATTGTGATGCCATCATGTGTAGTGATGCTCAACAAAGGTAAGAAATTTTTCTTTTTCTTTTTCGACATGTGCCTTAATTTCTTTTTATTATCTGATCATTGATGGATGTCTAACTGTTGTTAAGTGGAGCTTAATCAGAATCGGAGGTTAAAATTTTCCCACTTTTATCGATGCAATTTCCCCCCAAAATATTTTAACGGGGGTTTGGGGGCAGCCATAAAAAAAACCCTATTTTGTAACTGACATAAGTCTTGATAAAAGGCTAAGGGTTATTGTTTCCATTGACATTGTATTGTAGCATTTGCAGCAGTATTGAGTTGCATGAATTACTGGTTATAATCAGTTTAATTTGTTGGATAATAATATTGGACTCCCTATTGGTGGATGTAGCCCGAGTTTGGGTGAACCACATTAAAAAATTTCTCTCGCTATTATTATTTCTATGTTTTTCATTTCTCTGTTTAATCTTTATTTGCATTTAATTTATATTTTCTACATGCAATTCCTAACACTAACTGTGTTTTCATTATTAGACTAATAGGGTTTTGCAAGGTTTAAAATCATGGAATGAAATTGAAGAAATTCTCTTCTCTCTTAAATTTCTCTAATTGTAACAAGCGTTCAACGCTTTGGGGCAATTATAACCCACTTTCATGCATTTTTTTTACTTTTAGTTTTAGGCAACGCGCTAGCTTTCCATTGGGATTTAAAATGAATGTTCTAAGTTGGTTAAAACTAAACCCTCACATCACATCTTTCAATTGGGCTTAAACTTAAACAAGACAAACTCATCTTTCAATTGGTGCTTAAAATTAATTCATCATTGCTTTGAAGGATAAAATTGAGAATTGTTTGCTTTATTTTCTAATTTTTAAAAACTGTTAGTGAATGCATATGCAATTCTCTCATGTCGTTTGGTGATCTTGAGAAATAGAAACATTCCTTAACAGTTTGGAAAATTACCTCCACCTTTCATTTGGATTAAAATTGAACAAACCATGTGAGTGTGAGAAAAAGGCATAACGTGTGTTCTCTCTTTATTCATGCAAATGAAGATGATCGAACTATAGATGTACTTCCTCTCTATTGTTTACCTTTAGAGGGCATTCCTTGGTGGGAAAAAGTACTCACCCCAAGGGAATGATCCAAGCAGTAATGAGCATAAACTAGGCTCTTCCAAACCACTATACAAATTTGTAGTTGTAAGGAAAGTTTGCAATCAATTGAGTGATGCATGATAGCTCTCCCCCAGTATCTTTATGATGTGTAAATCCCTTTTTCTAATGGTTGGGATACCTCTTGAGGGATTTTATCATTCTTTCCTTTGAAATGGATGCACTTATTACAAACCCTTGTGTAGTAGCTCCAAAAATCCCTAATATTTGTTGGTGTCAGGAGGTCGAACCTCTAAAGTTGTCCCACATACTTGCGGTTCTTAGTAGAGATGAAAATTTTGTCATGGGAGATTCATGAGAACTGAAGCTTGGTTGACCCATAGAAGTGAGTGTCGTGGAGGGGAGCCAGTGTGGTCAAGCTTCTAATCATTCACTCTAAATAAGTGCAGCTAGAGAAATCCAAGTGGAAATTCAACAAATATAGCCATCTCTATCCTAGGGTTGTAATGTTTGTGAGGCAGTTTAACACTTTGCTTGATTTCAAAACGACCCAAAAACAAACATTCACTATCCAAATTTCAAACACTTTGGCATAAATATGGACTTCTTGAGTTAGCTTCGATATTACTACTTTTCCTAAGGATTTATTCTTAGTGATTTCTAAATATCTAGACATCACTCTCAAACCCATATTTCCCCAAAGACAACATAGGAAATTATGGCTTTGAACTCATGATTTTCATGAAATGGACATTGTGAAATTTATGATGTTTTTTGACATAAACATCTAGTTTTGAAACATAATCAAGACAAGTGTTTGTGTTAAAATCAATTCACTTAAGCAAAGATAAATTGACAAATGAACCCCACATGACTATTTGGAGACTGATTGCTCCTGTTGAACAACCTTATCTCCCAGGTGCTATAATTTGGCGAAACTTTGAACTCATAAATAGGGATAAAACCAATCTTATTAGAAGTTTGAGAAGCTTCACTTTTGAACACAAGGAGACAAACACATAGTGGAGAAACACAACAACCATTTTAGATGAAAAAGTGGAAAAATTTGATATTAAGGCTGGAAGGCCCATATTACCACCTCCCGCATGGCAATAAATATCTTCCTTTCTTTGATACACTTAAACTGCTTTCACATGACATAAAACTCCCCTAAATGATCCATCAAATAGTCAAAATCCACAGGGGAAAATCTCCAGCATTTCATTTCAGACATAGGAATTGTAGAACAAAGTACAATCAAAAGTGGGCCTCAATCTTTTACCGCAACTGTTACACTTTTTTGAGAAACTTTTATGCACAAGCTAAGAGAGCTAGAACTAGTTTGAACATTCCCATTCCTCCTCTCATTTTCTAGGACTTGACCATTTTAGGGGTCTTGCATCATTTTCATTACCTTGATCTTGTAGCTCACTTTACCCAAATGATCTCATGTAAAGTAAAGATCCCCAAGCGAAATTCAACTGGACATCACTTTAAACGTAGACATTGGAGTGAAAAATCCATCAACTATTGCATTGAGGCACTCTATGAGAACAGAACCAAGTTGTTGGTAAAATTTTACGAACACACCATAAGAAAATATCCTGACATGTACTCATTCTTCATGAGCCAAAACCATCAACTTTTTGATGAGCAATAAACTTGTCTAAATGATTGGGTCTTTAGGATTTGAATATTTTAGAGGTCTAGCATCATTCTCATCATCTTAGTCTTTTCAACACAAAAGGTTCACTTTAAGTCAATATTGGGTCAAACACCTCACTCACCCCTTCATCCAATTTCATCTCCCATATCATCTCCCTTTGCAAAAATTCAAATATATCAAACATTTTATGACTTGAACATCAAATCAAGCCACATCATTTGCTAACTTAGCTACTTTTTATATGAAATGTATCATTTTCCATACATTTATCTAAGTTAGTTATCAATTTTGAACTAGCTTATCTTGAAGGTCACAAGTCTACCCTAAATATTTCTAAGTTCATTAGCATCCTTTGTCCCAACATTAGAATATCACACTCAAGTCAAAAGTGTTGCTCTAAGACATTTGCAAAGGTCACTTCCCATATCACCCATCTCTTCATCCCCAACTATCACAATTCCTCCTAAAAGACTTAGAGCATACCTTTTACCTAGATTAGAGTCAACTAGAGAGTTCAAACATTAAAAAACTCAACACAACTCTCCCATGGGTGACACAAAATTTATGGTAAAGACAAGATCACAACACAAGAGAATCATGGAGAAAACCAAAGTTACATTTACCTCAAGTGATCCAAATCCTTTATAATTTGATCCTAGAAGTCATTTTACTCCATCACAACAACCATCATCTCCTTCGGGACCATATGAGATTGAAGACGTCACAAAGAACCCATTTGAGCTTGCTAAGGAAGAACTCTTAGAACATCATGCCTTTGAAAATATCCCTCCTATTTCACCAACGTTTGTAGCACAAAGTTCAACATAACATTTCACAACTCCATCACAAGGGCTAAATCAAACTTACATACCTAGTTTTGCAACAAGCCTTGCTAAATAATTTGGTCACACCACCATTTGAAAGTAGTATACTTGTGGGTACCCTCAAAACTAATCCTCCACCTCCCACCACTACTTGGACACCTACCTTTGGTGCTCCTCTTGTTCCTGAAAATACTAAACAAATACACACCACTCAAACTTCATTATTCCACCACCACTTCAACATTTTGGGGACACCCTCTTCATCCACACCTATGAGCACCACAAGTATTCCTACCATCACGAAAAGCAGTGCAGACCAAACATCTCAAAACAACACGCAAGGATATTCAATATTATACCACAAAACCAACCCTTAACGCAAATAGAGACATTTGTATCTGAACCATTGGTGGATTCGTCCATGTCATCTACAATTTCCATGTCATCCACCATCAATCCACCTCAAAAATATTCCTTGGTTACAATTTCATTCAATCTAGGAAGTACCTTGATCACCAATCCTTTGTTTACATCTTTAGCACAAGGTAATCCTCAAAACATAGGACAAGGGAATCCTTTCAATCAATGGACTCAAGGTCCTATGGTGTCATTTCCATTGTAGAATTTAATGATGTCATTACCTTTTCCTATAGTTCCCTTTTCAATACCAAATCAATCAGGACCTCAAACATACATTCCTCCACCTCAATCTACCATCTTGCAAGGAATGTTAAACCAAGGGAACCCTCCGCCTCTCACCAGCACTTCGTTTCCTACTCAAAACATCAATTCATCATAGATGTCCCAACAACTACCAAATCCAACATTGCAAGCACATGCCAAGTAGCTTTACAACAAGCACAACAAGCCTATCAATAGGATATCCAACAAAAACAACAAGAAGAAGCACAACAATCAACTTTAGCCCAACAACAACAACAAGCACAACAAGCAACTTTAGCCCAACAACATCAACAAGAACAACAAGGAGATTTATCCCAACAACAACGACAAGCAGCTTTAGTCTAACAACAATAGAAAGTACAACAACAAGCTTTAGCCTAACAACAACAACAAGCTCAGCAGCAAGCCTTACTAGCTCAACAATGTTCCCAACAACAACAACAAGGTTCCTATTATCCTCATTTCAACATCATCAATCCAAATGCATCAGGAACATATTCATCACTCTCACAAAATCCCACACCTTCATACACTCCATACAAATCATCTCTCATCCCACCATATGTTCCTCCACCCAATCCGCAAGACGATATAGCATCCCAATTGAAAGCACTCTCACAAGAAATGCAGGACCTTCATATAGGCAAGACAAAGAAACCACATATGTAGAATTTGTGTCCATACCCATTTGATCGAAACATAGCAATGGTACCATTCCCTCCTAGTTTTGAAATCCTAAAATTTGACGAATATAGAGGGATAGGAAGTCTTGTTGACCATATCAAATAATTTAATGTCATGTGCATTGAAATGTCTTATAACGACTCATATCTAATGTGCCTCTTCCCTTGAAGTTTAACAGGAAATGCTATGGATTGGTTTTCTCATCTATCTCTTGCTATCAAAACCTTTCAAGAAATTACTAATAAATTCATTGATCACTACTCCTTCATTCTTGACATGGACGTTAGTCTAGAGAGTTGCACACTCTTAAACAAAATCTAGGAGAAACCTTCACTAATTTCTTACAATGATGGAGACAAAGAACTAGTAAAAGCAAGTGGCCTCTTCTTAACGAGCAACAAGTGGGAATCATTATCGCCAATTTGGATCCAAATCTATCATTCCACATGAAAATGCAGTGCATCACCTCATACGACGAGCTTGTTCCTAGATCCCTTAACATTGAAAGAGCCCTGATCTCACAAGGAAATACACAAGCTTACAAAGACAATTGTTTTTCAACTAGTTCAAATGAGAAACCTCGTATATGGGCTAAGAACAAAAACATGACAAACGACGGTGTGGTAGATGCTAAGGTCATACTAAGTGCTCCTAGACCTAGTAACAATCATGTTACTAACATCCAACCTACTATGCAACAAATGATACCACCTTTGAAAAATAAGATCAGTAACACCAACACACAACAAAGACAACCTAGTAACAAGAACAACTACCCCAAACACAAGTACACACAGTTATTGGAACCCATCAAGACAATCATGAAGAAATTGGTAGAGTCAAATCTAATAAAACTTCCTAACTTTAAACACTACCAAGAACCACAAGAAAATCCATCCTGGTATAACGAGTGTGATCTCTATGACTTTCAAAAAATCAAAGTGCATAAAACAACAAATTGCATGAAACTCAAGAACATCATCCAAGATCTCATAGAAAGCGATACCATATCCATTGAAGTACCAACAAGGAATCAAGATCTCAAGATATACAAGACCCCTCTACCATATCATAACAAAGAAAACAACAGTGGCAAAGCTAAGGATTACACCAATGTGCAGCATACCTATTCCAATGTAGTTGTCTCCTATGATAGCACAATCAATTTTGTCACCATCAAAGGAGCTAGTGAGCAATGTGGAGTCACCACACAACGTGGAAAAATAACTATTCAAGGATTCCCATCTCAACCTAGGACATAGCCTACTCTGTTTGCATCTAATCCTAGCAAGTACAATCTGGTAGATCAGCTTAAATAGACCTCAGCCTAGATATCAATCTTGGAACTCTTAAGGTTATCTCCTACACATAGAGAAATATCAGAAAAACCCTTATCTGAGTCATATGTTCCTGAGAACATTGATACCGATCAGCTTCAAGCTATGGTAGGGCATATCATCAATCATCTTCTTACCTTCTCCGAGCAAGACCTACCATCGCAACCATCTCATAACTATGCTTTACACCTTGAGGTTGTCATTCATAAAAGCAAGGTCAAAAGAGTCTTGGTAGATGGAGGTGTTGGTTTGAACATTTGTACCTTGCAGTTGATCAAGAATCTAGGCTACTCAGAAGATACTATTGAGAAGACAAAGAGTACCACCATCAAGGCATATGATGATCAAGAGTAGATATCACAAGGGATCATTGCACTTCCAATCCAAGTAGGACCTCTTATTACAGAAACTACATTCCAAGTACTTGATCTCTATCTTTCCTCTAATATATTACTTGGCCGACCTTAGATCCATTCTTTGAAAGTTATAGCCTCAACCTATCACCAGTGTGTGAAGTTTCCTTTCGAAGGCATAGAAATCACTATCCATGGAGATCCTGAGCCTTTCTACTACTACAAAAGTCTTGAGGCCAAGTTCTATAAAATCCCACAAATACCCAAAAATGATGAAGGCCCTACACCATCAAGCTCATTTATTGACTAGTCATCCCTAGCTTCTACCTTAGCATCAAAAATACCTATTGTGCAAAATATACCTGATGTCAAAGTAGTAATCCAAGATGATGGTTGTGAAAACTATGAATTATTGAAAGACAACTTTGTCTTATGATAATTACCTATTTTCTCCTCAATCTCATGGAAAACCTACATCAAGCATAAAAGAAATAGAAACAATCAAGATGGCAGCCACTACCTTTACCAAGTGGGGGGATCTAAATCAAGAAGATGTCAATGCGGAAGATATCTCTAAACTCCTCTATCAAGATGAAAAACCAGCTCTTGTTCTTCCCATGGAAAATGACAAAAAAGGCCTACAGCTAATGTAGAGCATGGGGTATAACAAGAATGAAAAGCTAGGGTAGAATGACAATGGTTTACTAGAACCCATCGTTCCTGAGAAATGAATAAAGAATCTTGGCTTAGGTTGTACTACTAGAAAGGTCACACTTATTGGAAAAAGTATTTTTGCTAAACAAGTTGAGGCTTCCTCTTGGTCACCCACATCGCGTGATACGACCTTAGATGAATTCCCCCTTGATGTTGTTGACCTATTTGAGAACAATACCCTCTTTATCATATCCATAACATCCTTTGTTCCAAGCAACCAATCAACTGAAACATGCCTAGTACACCCACAACTCATTGACATGGACCAACAAGGACCACCGATTCTAGATTTATTCAAAAATGATGAAGCAATCCTAGAATTCATAGGACTCTAAGACAACCTATCATGGGTAGATCACAAAGTAGGCTTTGACATAGAGCTTGATACAAGAGCATACTATGGGGAGATGATTAAATCCCTCGGTCACAAAAAAAATGAAATGTAGCTAACATGCAAATCCTTGAGTGAAAAACACCTTGTGGCACCTCTGATCCCAAAAAATTAAAAACAAAGGACATATCCAATAGTGAAAACCTCTCCAAGGAACCCAAGGATGAGGGATTCAATTTCCCCCTTAATGCAATGCATCCAGAGAAGTTAGCAGTATTGGTAGAAAAGGCTATTCCAATCAATGTGGGAATAGAGGAGACACCTAAGATCACTTTTTATGTTGAATCCTTGTAACATTCCTCAGAGAGAGAAGAGACAACTTTGCATGGTCATACATGGATATGCCAGGCCTTGATCCAAAAGTGGTTGTGCATCACTTAGCAGTCTATCCTGAAGCCAAACCAATTAAGAAATATGCATCCTCAGATAGCACTCTTGGTCAAACTTGAGTTACAAAAGCTTCTTGATGTTGGATTTGTGAATGGTGATCCTAGACCTACACAAACACAATGAACAAATACATAATTAGTCCAATATGCAAGTTAGAAACAACATTCCCCATAAGATTCATTTGAAATGCAAAGAACAAGAAATAACATGAAGAACACAAATAAAAGTTATGAAATCCTAGTCAATGCAAACAAACTCTCAATCTCATGGGGGAATTGGTGTCAATTTGATGTGGAAAATGGCCCTTTCCCAATTCCTTGCAAGCTTGATGATGATTCAATGGAGTTCCTTGATAAAATTCACCATAACCTAGCTATGATGGATAGAAAACTATGAACACATGATGAAATGGATGAAATTAGCTCTAAATATGAAGATAGTGACTTTGCAATGGATTTGTGGATCCTTCATCCAAATGAGAGCCTTCTATTTATAGAAGAGAATGATGGAGGAAGAATCAAAATGGATGAATGTGGGATCAAACACCAACCAATGACACAATGGCATTTGTCAACATTTGAGAGGATGAAGATTGAGCACATTTTGATGAATGTGCCAATAAATGATATTAGGTGGAATTTCAAATTTATGAAATGACATGTTGGAGGGAGAAAGGAATGAATTAAATGCCACTTGGTTCAATGCACAAGGACATGTAAGAGTCATTCCATGCCTTGTTGGAAGGGCACATCCCTTTGGAGGGACTTTTCAAATTTGGAAGAATATTCCCTTTTGATGCCATGTTGAGAGAAATTAGAAGATTTAATAAATCAAAAGAAATGATTTATTGTGCAAGTTGCAAAATCTAGAGGATTTGGATGATTAGGATTAGATTTAATCATGATTTGATTAATTTAGAGGAAGATAAGGTGAATAGATATTTTAACTTAGATTTTTGGATTTAAATAAATCAAAAATGAGAAGAGAAATGAATATTAGACTTAATTAAATAAAGTTTAATTTATTTAATTAAAAGGGGTGATGTTAGATTCAAATTAAATAAAAGGTTGATTTATTTAATTTAAAGGAAAGACTTTAGAGATTAATTAGATAAAGATTGATTTATTTAATTAAAGGGGGATTTTAGGACTGATTGATGGTTTAATTAAATAAAATTGATTTATTTAATTAAAGAGGAGAATGCGATCAAATCAAATAAAATGATTTATTTAATAGATAGAATATGATGATTTAATTAGATAAAAAAATGATTTATTTAATTGAAAGATGAAATTTGATGAATTTAATCAAATAAAGATTATTTGATTAAATGGTTAACAAAGAAGATGATTCTGGATGAACTGGTGTTAGTAAATCAAGATCAAGTGTATGAGATCAATCAATACATTTTCCATGTCTACAAGATTCATCCGACTAATAGATTATCCTAAGTAGGTTTCAAACTCGGTAACAGTCTCAAAACCCACTAGGGGCATCAGAATATGCATTGATTTCAAGGACTTAAACAAAGCAAGCCCGAAGGATGACTTCCCTCTTCCCAACATTGATCTCATTATAGATTTAACAACTAGGCATGAAATGTTGTCACTCATGGATGGCTTTTTAGGCTATAACCAAATCATAATCGCTAAGGAGGATCAACACAAATTTCCTTTACTTGTCCATGGGGAACCTATTGTTGGAATGTAATGCCATTTGGGCTAAAGAATGTAGGAGCTACCTATCAAAGAGAAATGACCCTTATCTTTCACGACATGATCCACAAAATGGTTGAAGATTATGTGGATGATATTTTGGAAAAATCAAAGAAGAGAAGTGAGCACATATAAGTTCTAGGACCTATCTTTGACAGACTTGAAGAATACATGGTACAGTTGAATCCAAAAAAGTGTGTGTTCGGGGTCACATCAAGAAAACTTCTTGGCTTTATTGTTTCACAAAGAGGGATAGAAATTGATCTAGCAAAGGTAAAATCCATCCTAGACATGGAACCACCACAAATATTGAAATTGATGAGAGGATTACAAGGAAGGTTGCATTCCATCAGAAGGTTCATAGCTCACCTATCAGAAAAAATCCACCCCTTTTCACATCTCCTTCATAAAGGGATAACTTACAAGTGGGATGAAAAATGTGATAAATCCTTCTAGTAGATCAAGTATTATCTACTAACACCTCTTGTGCTCATGTCACCAATACCAAACAATCCACTGATCCTATACATATCAGCAACACTAGCAGCATTAGGAGCTCTCTTAGCACAACATGATGAGAATGGAAAGGAAAGAGCCATATACTACATCAAAAGAACCTTGGTAGGCTATGAGATGAACTATCCACCCATTGAGAAAGCATGCCTAACAATATTTTTTGCTTCACAAAATTTTAGGAATTACAAGTTGTGACATCAAATCAATCTCATTGCAAAGATTAATCCATTGAAATATCTATTATCCAAAGCAACTCTTATAGGAAGAATGGCCAAATGGGTAATGATCTTGATAGAGTTTGGCATAAAGTATGTGGAGCGAAAGGAAATCAAGGACAAGTGATCATAGACCAGCTAGCAAAAGAACCCATCTATGTAGTGAACCCTTTGATATCTGAGTTCCCTAATGAATTAGTGTTCCTTATTAATCTCACAGCTCAATGGAAGATGTATTTTGATGGATCATTCACTCAACATGGATCTGGAGCAGGCATTCTTTTCATCACCCCTCAAGGTGATTGCATCCCAAAGTCATACAGGCTATCATTCCCATGTACCAATAACATTTCCAAGTACGAATCCTTGATCATAGGTCTCAGGATAGTAGTTCAGTGGAAGATACAAGAGATGAAAGCCTATGGAGACTCACAGCTGGTTATCAACCAAGTCAATGATGACTGTCAAACTAAGGATGACAAGCTCACTCCTTATAAGAAGATGGTAGAGAATCTCAAAGATCTATTCATAGACATAACTTTTGAGCAGATTCCTTGCATGAACAACAGTGCAGTAGATGCCATGGCACCAATCAAATCATTACTAGAAATGTCAAACAACATCCTCCAATGTGAATTCTTGGTAGAACAACTTCTTGTAACAACTTTTGAAATCCTTGAATCTGAATTCGTGTGTTTCATTATTGGTCCTGGATCCCCTTGGTACAATGACATCTTTATTTACCTTAATAAAGGAACCCTTCCATCTGATATCACCTCAAACCTTAAAAATACCTTTATCAAAAAGGCATCTCGATTTGTGATCCTAGGTGATACCCTTTACCATTAAAGCATCGAAGAGACATTACTAAGATGTCTTAACTAAGACAAAGCCTTAACTGCCTTAACAAAAGTACATGATGGCATATTTGGGTCCCATTCTGGCAGTATGACATTAGCTAAGAAACTATTGAGGATGGGGTACTATTGGCCAACCATGGAAAAATAAGCTCATCATTATGTACAGAAATGCATCCAATGTCAACAGCATGGGGATCCAATTCATGCTCCAACTCAAGAATTGCAACCAATGAACACACCATGGCCTTTTTCACAGTGGGGAGTTGACCTCATAGGAAAAATCACTCTTACCTCATCCAACAGCCATAAGTTCATCATAACCGCCATGGCATACTTTACAAAGTGGGTTGAAGCCATTCCTATGACTTACATAATGGGGAAGCAGATAGCCAAGTTTATCCTAAATTACCTCAAGTGTCCTTATGGTGTTCCACAAACCCTTATCTCAGATAATGAAACACCATTCATGAATTAGGATGTAAGAGAGTTGTGCCAAAAATTCAATATCCAACATTGATTCTCTACCCCGTACTATCCCCAAGGCAATGGCCAAGTAGAAGCAACAAACAAAATTACCCTAAAAATCTAGAAGAAAACAGTCAATGAAGTTGGTCATGATTGGCATCTACAACTAAATCCCACTCTTTGGGCTTATCAAACTAGTATTTGCATGCCTATAGGTGCAACCCCTTTCTCCCTAGTCTATGGATCAGAAGCCATCTTGCGTAGCAAGGTTGAGCTCCCATCACTACGAGTGTCATTGCAAAACCTAGTAATTGATGAAGAGTATAGAGTGTCTCAATTGAATGAGCTGGAATTCCTAAACGAACATCATCTTGATGCCCTAAATCATTTGCAAGTGTACCAAAATTGACTGAAACAAATCTATAACAAGAGAATCAAGTGTCGGTGGTTCTAGGTAGGTGATTTGGTCTTAAAGCAAAATCAGAAGAATCTTCCAAATCAAGAAAACAAGGGAAATTTTGAGCCTAATTGGTTGGGTCCCTTTGTCATCACAGCAAGCTACAGATCAAGAGCATACCAACTATCAACCCCTGAAGGTGAACCCTTACAAGAGCCGACCAACAGCTTGCATCTCAAAAAAATTTATGCCTAGTATCCAACGGTATAAATTAGAAAATACAAAAAAATTAAAAAATGATCAAAATCCACAAAAAATGAGAAAAAGGATTGAAAAAAGTAAAGAAAAAAATTGTCCTCTAGTGAAAACCACTTTGGTGGAACTTTGGGCAAGTACCTCAATGAAAACCTGGCAAACAGGTTCCTTGCATAAATAAATCATCTCCATCTATTCTTTGGATCTTTTGGCCCGTCATTCTTTGCATCACCATTCATCCCTCATATGTTTCCTTATCATGGCTTGTCACTGTAAGGTATCATGAACTCTTTAGTACTACTTGGAATATTCCCAAGGTCAGTTTGTCCTGCCTTTCTCAAAGTAGGCTAGCATATCACACTGAGGGGCATTTTGTATGCGTCGCAATCAGGTTCTTGTATATCTTGGGGTGATGGGACATCTTATCTAGAAAACACCAAAAACATTTGCAAAATATTATCCATGAAAATCCAAAAACATTTGCAAAATCATGTACAATGAAAATCCAAAACATCCAAAAGATGTCAAAATCCCTAAAAAGGTTAAACATCAAAAATCTAAAAAATTGAGTCATTTTGTCGAACTACGTCATCTTTGAGCTTTAACGTAGGCAAGGCCATCATTGATGTGTCCTTGAGACACCCTAGGCCAGTCCTTTAGGAGTCTATTGTAATTATTTTTCTTCTCTCATCTATTCATATCTTTTTCCTATAAATCGGTCAAGTTGGTCCAACTACATGGTCTCTGCGTGTATAACGTAGACAAGGATTATCTTTGATCAGCCCCCGAGACCCCTAGGATAGGTCTTTAGGTTAGGTTCTTGGTTGGAACTCGGAAATTCTCAAAAAACCCCTAAACATTCAAATATTTAAAAACCCAAAAAAATCCAAATAGCTCTCGCAAAATCCAAAAACATTCAAAACTCAAAAAACCCCTAAACATCCAAATATTTAGAAAACACAAAAACATTTGAAAATTGAAAATCCAAAAACAATAGAAAAGTACTCAAAAGACCAAAAAATCCTCAAAACATTCAGAAAACCCTAAATAGCCTTAGAAAATTCAAAAAGACCTAAACATCCATATAAGCTTTCGAAAAAGACTAAAAACAGCCTCAAAACATTGAAATATTCTAGAAAATCAAAAAAATCTCATCCATCCCATCTCGCTTCCACCCTCAATAAACTTTCACCCATAATAATTGATCATCACCTTCACCCTTTGGCGAAATGAGTAGAAAGCAAGCATAGCAAGTTATAAAGTGCGAACCTAAAAGTCAAAATCTAAAGTCTAAACCGTAGTTCAATACATCAGTGAAGTTTATAGCAATAGCTTAACTTAGCATCATCATCCCAACATCAAACAACCTATGATCAACATGTCCTTGGATGTATCCTTCTTGCGATGGACATTAGTATCAGTTATCACTTTAGCTAAACTTCAACTAGGCAGGAGCTATAGATAACACTAACTGTTTATCTTTGATCTTTTCTTATGATTTATCTCAATGACCCATTTCAAGGACCTCTCAATGATGTCTATCTAAAAATAATTAGAGAGAAAATAATGGGCCATCAATCATTATCTTTCACTTGTTGTGCTTTTGGATACTCTTGTAAAATAATCTTGGTGCATACTTGGTTAGTTGTGTGTAGGAAGGTCATTTGGAGTATGTTGTTGATTATTGTGTATGCTTTGGTCCAATATGTTCTAAACTTCTAACTTGCATTCCAATGACATTTTCGTATGTTAAGAGGTGAACAAGAATTATCCTATCTGCTTGTCAAGTCAAAGTCAGGGAAAACTTTAAGAAACCCCCCCTCAGTGAAGGTGTAAAATCCTAGTGAATCTTGGATACTTTCTGATAAAAATATTAATTTTAGTGGCAATTTTTTTTCATTTTTCATGAAAACAATGTCCATTGGCGAATCTTTTCTAATCGCTAGTAGTCTATGGAAAATCCTAGAAAAATCCAATTTTTTTAAAACCACTAAAATATTTTCATTGGCAATTAAAATCTATTTTCAAACCAATAAAATATTTCCATTGGCGAATTAAACCTGTTTTCAAACCAAAAATAATAATTTTGTTGGCGATTAAAACTTTTTTTCAAACTAAAAAATAAAATTCATTAGTGAATTAAACCTATTTTCAAATGACTAGAAAAAAATTTGGAGAATTAAACATAATATCAAACTAATAAAAAAATGCAGTGGTGAAGTGTCAGTGCAATCAATATAACCGCGAACGTTTGATGAATTGTTGATGGATGGTTGTAATTCCATTTCAGAAGTAAATCTCTGAAGCATTAGACTTGCGAATTGAAAACTTTTGAATAACACTAGAACCGTTAGATTTTTTTTTTTGGTCGGTAATAGGATTTTGTATTGCATGAAAATAAAGTTTACAACATTTGCCTCATTATTTTCATCAACCATCCAAAAATCACCTACAACTATAATAGTTTTTTCAAAAAAGCATCTTAACATGCTTCGACAGAAAAAGTAATGCTACCCAACTAAAACTAGTTCCAAAACTATTTGTAACTACCTTACATATTTCAACAAGATTTTCAAGCATTATTTTACCCTTCCTACTATTCAGACTATACAACCGTAACAAGGTTCAACCCCCAACAAGCCAAAAATTTAGTACTAGTCTTGTGTTAATTCTATAAAAATCCTATAAAAACTACAAATTCAACTAGTGCTACCCATTTCATAACCAACTTTCCTTGTTTCTTTGCCTTTCATCTTTCATTTTGTCACATTTTATCCTTTTTCTTTCATACAATTTTCCTTCACTTTCGCCTATGCTCCCATGCACTCTGCCTGTGCTTTCGCCTGTGCTATAATTGCTTCCACCTTCATCAGCTCTATAAAGAGCTTCAATGTTTTCCAGCCTAACCTTCCTTCTTCCCTGCATCAATTTTTAATCCCATCCTCCATCCAATGCACAAAATGGATGCATCCTTTTTCCCCTTCCAATTCCACATTTTCAAAGCCTTCCCAGATGTCCAAACCTTCACCCAGAACTACCCATTCAAGTACTGATTCTAATCCTTCCAAGAAATATCTATGCACAATCATCTCCATCACTTCTCTCATTGTGCTTGTCGATTCCCCCAAGTCCAAACCCCATGCTATAATCAAGGAGTATACATCCATGTTAGTCTTGTATCTATACCTCGGATTTCCAAAGGATTTCCCCAAAATCATCTGCACACTTTGTACCAACCTCCCACCAATGAATAAAAACATCCCCATTAATCTTTGGTCAGAAGCTTCACCATAAAATAGGTTTAATTGCCTCCTCGACCGCAGAGTGAAGTTGGCCTCCATTTGAAAACTATTGCAAATACACTGCCACCACCACCACTCTTTCAGACTTTCTGTGTTCCTTCTTCTCCACACCAAACTCTATTATTAACTTCGGTAATCGAGGGCCGAGAGGTAATAATTTTCCAAACTCCGCACATAGACCGATATTAATTACCCATCAATCCTCCAGTCATGTCCACTTACTCCAATCTTCCCACGATCTTCACTTCATAAATGCACCATCCTTGCCACCTTTCCTATCTTAATTCACCAAAGTTGAGGTTTTGGTGCTTTTCCTAACCTTAGTTGCAAGTCTTTCTTGATCATCTTTGCAGTCAGTGGGTCGAAAGTTTCAAAAACTTTGAAACTTCAAACTTTGGTTCTAAGGTTCCAAGTTTTAGCGACCACACAACATTATGGACCACGACTGTTCGTTGAATTTTCAATGGATGGTTGTAGTTTCATTTCGGAAGTATATCTCTCAAGCACTAGATTTGTGAATTGAAACCTTTGGAATAACACTAGAACCATTAGATGCAGACACATGGAAAGATCAAGGCTCATCATCATGGTAATGAACTTGATGGGTTGGATATTGGCAATGAGCAATAGAAGAACTTAAGTGGCAGAAATATGCATGTGCATAAAGTTTATTTTAAAAGAGGGACCACCTAGGAAGAACGTAGGACCAAGGCTTAAAAACTTATGAATGTTTTACACAAAGGATGTAAAGGAAAATCAATCTAACCACAATCATTCGATGAAGTTTTGATGGATGGCTATAGTTGCATTCTGGAAGTAAATATCTGAAGCAGTAGACTTGTGAATTGAAACCTCTGGAATAACACTAGAACCATTAGATGCAAACACATGGCGAGATCAAGGCTCATTTCTCTCTTTTCAATGACTCGACATATTACATTTTATTTAATTGAAATTCTCAATCTTTTTGAAGAAAGTGTGGTAGTCATACAACTCACAGTGATTAATACCATATGAAGATCTGAAGTGATTGATTGGACAACTCATAGCTTTAATGAAACAAGATTTTTAATGATTTCATATCGTTTGAGTGGTACTAGAGTCGAGTGATTTTGACAACTTGTCAGCTTGAGGTACAGTTTACATGTAGCCAGACGTCAATCAAATTAAACATTTTAATTGTACATTTAAGGCTTAAGTTACACGAATCAATTAAGTTGGTTTTTTGGTTTGTGCAAATTAGGCTAGTAGCGACACTGGTGGACCACAAATAGGGTTAGTGATAGTGGATAGTGTCATAAGGGTTTTCATTTTTTTGGGTTAATAAGGATTCAAGAAGAAGATGATGTGGTATTATTGGGGATACTCTAAATTCTCATACCTGTAGTTATGTAGTTACAGAGTAAAATACCAATTTCCTTCTAGTTCAGAATGGGTGGAATTGGAAAGAAGATTATTTGGTTCACCTAACTTCTCAGACAGGTTTTGAACTAGGATGAGGAGCTCTGATGGACATAACTTATATCCTGATGCATGGAGGTTGCAGGTAGAAGATGGGAGAAATTTTACTACCCCTCATCTTTTGCATGACTCTGGTTCTTAAAGGGGATAAGCACATTTTGTACTTCACAGCTCCCATTTCCCCAGCATGGTTGGCCAGGTGAGTTCCTTGCATTACGTTCTCACCAACAAAAGCTTTGGAATCATGCATTTATTTTTAGTGTCACATTTGTATTATGTTGTCACCAGTAGAACCTTGGACATTGGAATCAATTTGTAATCCATTTTCAAGAGCAAAAGCTTGGAATAAATTGTGTCTATGTAAAGTGACATATGCTATTTATACAAAACAGGAGCTTGCCTACTCTACAACTACTCATGTTTAAAAAGATATATAATAATGTGGCATTGTAATTTAGTTGTAATAAAATAAATGGTTGTATTGTGTTAATCTTTGTTATAAATTTACAGTAAAGAGTTATTTTTTGAGTTTAGTGTCTATGAATCTATTCAAATCAGTTTTTTTTCCTTTAAGAAATTAAGTATTATCTATTTATGAAATAATTGCATACAGATTTAAAAGAAAACATAAAGCAATACAAATGAAAAAAGAAAGGTTCCATCAAATTGACAAAAAAATTATAAACACTAAAAGTTGTCACTCTTGTTAGGGTTTACTGAATTTTTATTGATTTCTAATTTTTCAGTGACCTCCCCTGGTTCCTAGTATCATTATTTATTTTATTAATTCCTTTGCAACGTTAAGTTACTGGCCCCTTGGCCTTGATGTCAATCCTAGCACATTAAATTTTAAAACAACTTTAAAACACATGTTTATTATTTATATCATAACTTACTCAATCGTTCGATGAATATTTGATGTATGGTTGTAGTTGCATTCTGGAATGAAATGCACAGAGTGCTATTCTTGTGAATTTAAACCTCTGGAATTACCCTTTAACCTTTAGATTTACAATGATCAATTGTTTAGAATTTGTTGTCAATGCAAGACTAAATGGCTAGTGAAACAAGATTTGTAACGATTTCATATCATTTGAGTGCCACTGGCGATTTTGACAATTGAAAGCTTATCAACTTGAGGTACATTTTACATGTAGCGAGGTTGTTAGAGTCCAGACATCAATCAAATTAAACATTTAAATAAATGTAAGGCTTAACTTACACGAATCAATTAAGTTGGTTTTTTCGTTTGCAAGAATCGCAATTATGAATCATGATTATACCCAATGTCACACGTAACATGTGTGAGGTGTACATAGGGACCAGGCTAGTAGTGGCACTATTGGTGGCACTGTTGGCCCATAAATAAGGATAGTGAGCACAACTGAAATCATTTGTTGAAGGCTAAAGGCTTTACTATTGAGTGCAATGTTTGAATTGTCATAAGGGTTTTCATTTTGTAGGGTTAATAAGGATTCAAAAAGAAGATAATGTGGTATTATTGGGGATACTCTAAATTCTCATACCTGTAGTTATGTAGTTACAGAGTAAAATACCAATTTCCTTCAAGTTCAAAATGGGTGGAATTGGAAAGAAGATGATTTGGTTCACCTAAATTCTTAGACAGGTTTTGAGCCAAGATGAGGAGCTCTAATGGAGATAAGTGCTCTCCTAGTGCATGGAAGCTGCAAGTACAAGATGGGAGTAGTTTTACAACCCCTCATCTTTTGCATGACTTTGATTTTCAAAGGGGAGAAGTAAATTTTGTATCTGTATAGATCCCATTTCCCCAGTTTGATTTTCCCCACTTTCCCCATGCATTTATTTTCAGACATCATGGTTGATCCTAGAAGTCCTATGCATTTATTTTCAGAGCGCATGGTTGACCCAGTAAGTCCCATTTATTTTTAGACACACATGTATTACATTTACATTTTCACCAGTGGTCTAGTAGAAGCTTGGTGCTTTCGCTTACATTTGTATTTGTACTATGTAATAATGTGACATTGTAATTCAATTGTAATAAAATAAATGGTTGTGCTATTAATGTGACATTGTAATTCCTTTTATTAAGTCCTTTGCAACATTAAGTTTTATCATGCTATTAATGGTTGTGCTATTAATGTAAAATTGTAATTCCTTTTATTAAATCATTTGCAACATTAGGTGTTACTGTGCTATTAATGTGACATTGTAATTCATTTTATAAAGGCCTTGATGTCAATCCTAGCGCATTAATGGTTTAAAAAACATTAAAACACATGATTCTTATTTATATCATAAATTACTCAATTGTTCGATGAACATTTTATGTATGGTTGTAGTTGCATTCTGGAATGAAATGCACGGAGCACTAGGGTTGTGAACTTAAACCTCTAGAATCGCCATATAACCGTTAGATTTACAAAGATCAATAGTTTAGAATTTGTTTTCAATGCAAGACTAAATGGCTCGTTTTAATTTTAAATGTTGTCAATGAAAATCCATGTACTAATTGTGTAGTTTAGAAGCAACACATAGACATTTCAATTTCATTCACTTTAATGTTCGATAAAAAAAGCACTTTCAGTTTATACTGCTAAGTGATTTTATTTTTAAGTGAGAGGGTCAGCACACGGGGAGATTTCAGTCTTCAGTTTGCTCATTACAGTGCACCACCCTGTTTTGGGTTCCACAGTTTCACTTCCAACAAAGCCATTCCAGTAACCCAGTTTCCACGACTGTCAGTAATAATATTTTCAAGAATTAAAATCTGGGTAAGTGAAAGAATTCCTACGGCTATGTTTCATCGTTTGACGTTTCTTAAAATCTTATTTTGTCAAACTTTGAAGTTTGGGTTTAGGGTTAAGAGACTTAATAATTAAGAAAAATTAAGGACTAATAGGGAATTCATAGTTTCACATTGTATAAGCATGTCTACTAGTAGTACCACTAGAGCAATGTCAGATAAAAAATACATTATGCAAAATTGCTTAAAACCCCAAGTTTCACTGATGAATACCATGATATTTATGATCCTAAAGCCTATGGTAGGCATACCTCAGAACTTAGATTTTCATCTTAGAATAAGGCTAGAAATAAAATGCAATTTAATAGTATCAGTGCACCATGAGTAACTGGATTAGGGCGCATGATATTACATGAGGTTTTCCCTTGCCCATAATTTATCATGGTCTATGCCCAAAATTATCATGATAACAAAAGAGAAATTGTTAATAAAGATACAAAAGAAGAATTGTTATCCATTAATGTAGATGAACTTGGAAAAGTGTTGGGGTTTACAACTGAAGAATTTGGAAATGTCCACATTGACCTAGAAAAGCTTGCTAGTGATTATGAAGCAATGGATGAAATGGAGAATAATTATTTATTAAATAGGATAGTTCAGGATAGAAACAAATTGAAAGATGATCATAAGCCTCCTTATTATTTGGATTTTTTAAACCATGGGTTCAAGATACTATTTCCATGCTCGCATTTTTCCTTGGACTGGATAGGAATTTGGATGTGGGTGCACGCCTCCTTGAAATGGTGTATAATATCCATTATGGTGTTCCACATGTCAAATATAATTTTATTGATCACATTGTAGAATCCATGCATAAACAAATTTTAATGATTAAAGGAGGTTCCACCAAGACATTTAGGTTCACAACCTACTTGTGCTATCTTTTTCTATTCAAATTTAGAGGAATGTTTCATACCAACAAGCTTTAGATTTAGCCCTATAGTAATCCTTTTGAAAAGAAAATGGCTCTAGTATATTAATGGACCACTATTATAAGGATTCATGTTTCTTGAAGGAACTACAGTCATTTTGTACAGTAATTTTTGGATCCATTGCATCAAGAAATTACAAATACTCCCATGCCTAGATTGCCTATGTCATGTAGAAACTGCATTCAACTAGGAAAAGAAATTCAATTGACTGATTGGTACTTAATGGAAGAATATACTATGCTAATATTTTATGGATCGGGAGTACAACCATACAAACTTCCAATACATGTGACAAAAAGGGTTTTTTCTTTGGAATATGTAAGGTAGATGTAGAGTACTGATGAACTACACTTTATCAATCAGCAAAAGAAGGCCTTATTTACTTCTTTACCTTATTCATGTGGAGGGATCACATTCGAGAGAAAAGAATTTAGTGTGGCACATAATCTTTTGAAAATTATAGATTTTGATGCTATCTGTCATTGATAGTATGATCCATGTGACACCATTAAATCAATGATTGTGCTTAATAAGAATGTTGCAAGTAGAATTCAACATCAAAGTAAACCCTTGCTTGAAAACTTGAGAAACAAGGATTCTTGGGATGAGGTCAAAATTTTAATGGAGAAAAGTGTTGTTGAGAATGGTATTTCTTTGGAACAATTGTTGGTAGAAATTATGGCATTGCATCGAAAGACAATCAGGAGGTACAATATTTTTTATCAAAAAAGTGCTAAACCATCTAGTAGAGTAAAAAAACCAAGATTCTCTAGAGAAGGAAGTTATAGAAGAAAAAAATTGTTCATGATAAAAAATTACTACCTTTTGGTCTATGGGGAAGGAGCTAGGTGATCCAAGAGCTCTTGCAAAGTATGGAGATAATGAAGAAGATGGTGAGTTTAGAAAATTGTGGAATATAGATCATCTGGATGAATGAGAAGATAATGAAAGTGATGATAAATCTAATGATGATAGGCAAGAAGAAAGCCATGTCAATTTCAAACTTGGTTTAATTGAGGCCACAAAAGAAGCATATACTACAAGAGCAGTCATAGCTAAAAAAATGGGTTATGAAGGTGGTCCTTTGGGATCCCAAAGACAAGGCCATTGGATGGTAACAGATGTAGAGTATAGAAAAGAAGTTGATAAATTTGGCCTTGGGCTTGGAGGTGAAAAATTAGACCTAGGGCATACAAGTCTATTTGTTAGAGTTTCAAATCCTCATCCTCATGGTCAGCCATAATCACAACTAGGACATGCCCATGGTGGAGAGCTTAGTGCAACCAGCACTTCCTTTGGTGGTGATGGTATGGGTAGTAGTACTAGTATTGGTCAACATGTGCTACAATAGAAAATTACACACAAGAGGACAATAATACAATATACCACAGAAACACCAGGTGATCAAAGCATATAGAAGAGGAAAAGGATTTTGACAGGTCCAAGTCACACTACCAGTGGATCCACCACAAAGGAGTTATTTCTAGGAACCCCCCCACTACCAGTTATTTTGGCTATGACATCATTAGCAACTGAAATTACTCCAATTCCTTCACCATTCAAGCATTCCATTGTTCCTACGTCCCTAGGTTTTGATTACATTGAAGAGTTTAAAAAGAAATCAAACATGAATAAAAAAGAAAAGAAGCAACTAATGGAGAGTGCATCTGTTGTAACTTTAGAGCCTGCAACAACCATGGTATTACCCACATTTGACACAAATAAAAAAATCATGGAGTACACATTTCTTGTTCCCACAATTCAAAAAAAACCAACAAATTAGATGGCTCGATCTAAATTCCAAGTGAACAATATTCAATTGGATTTTTCTAGACTTAGAAATACTGACAAAATTAACATATCAAAGAAGAAAAATGAATTGGTGTACACATCATTGCTAAAGAAAGATAGAGACAAAAAAGTTGCAGACTCAAATTGAAAAGTTACAGGAAGACCTAGCAAATGAGAAAGCATAGAGGAAAGCAGTAGATAACAAGAGCAAAGAATTAGAAAAATGAATAAAAAATCTACCTCTACATCAACAAGCAAAGAGGATAAGTAGAATGAGACTACAGTGAATGAACTGAAGCAAAGGTTAGATGAGAGCAAAAATAAATATGATGAGGAAAAATCCAATTCATAAAAACTAAGACTAAGCATTGTGAATGGAAATGCCCAGTGGGAACAAAAATTGGAGAAGGAGAGAAAAAGAAATGAAAGATTGGAGCCAGAGTTGATGGAAGCAAAAAATGAAATTGAGTCTTGTCAAAATAAGTTATCTGCATTTTGTAGAGAGACAATGAGCCATATGAAACAAAATATCTGGGATGAAATAATGTAGAGGATTGATCATTTGTGTGACATGTTTCAATTGATTGATGCTATCAAACAACATCATAAGAAGCTCAACAAATATTTAGTGGACAACAAAAATTTGTTGGCATTAGAGAAATCTGCAAATGAAATTCAACAAATACTCTGCAAAGCCAGTGACAATGTTTTGAAATCAAAAGAGATTACTAATTGGCTTGCTACATCAATGGCGTTGTCATCTATCATTGAAAAGTGTTTGAGAATGCATGAAACAAAGGAATATTTGCATTTAGCTTAAAACAAGATGAAGAAGGTGGATGAAAAGTTAAGGAACTTCACAGAGCTTGGTTTGCTAGAGCTTTTGACACAAATGAGTGATTCATTGGAAAGAATGATTTCAAAAAGAAGATGGAGGATGCAATGAAGATTGATTTGGGCTAGTTTCCTCATAACCCAGATGTGGTGAACTACTTGGATTCCATAAAACCATTTCCAACCTTTAATGTAAAATTGACTGAAGAATCCAAGACAGGTTCCAATTTGAATCATGAATTGTTAACAAATCTTCAAGTTAAACATCATCATTTAGAACAAATGACAATTCCACCACCTGAACAATGGAAGTTGCTAGAAAAGGTGTTGCAATGATTTGATTTTTGATAATATGAGTTTCCAAGTTCCAACTCAACTCTGTGTAGAGTTTTCTTTGTTCCAACTCAAACTTTAGTAATGTGTTGATGTTAAATTATTTGTATTATTTATTTTATCATTTGAAGAAAAATTTTGGTAGTGGTTTCAATTACTAGATACACTTTAAACGATTACCAATGTTCATTGTTGTATATGCTACTAATACTATTATTAATATGTTATTATTATTAAGCATTGAGTTGAATGATGAATCGTTGAGTACATGTTCAAGTTTTACTTTTAACACAATTAAAATTTGAACTATAAGGTGATTTTAATTCCAGGCATCCATAATCTTAGGGAAATTGCATTACAATTCACACATCAATACTCAATCTCCATGACTACTTATCAAATCCACTAAACATTTATATGAATTCATGCTTTAATCAAGGTGCTTTAAATGGTTCATTAAACTAAAGCCAGAATTAAAACATACATCATTCTATAATGACAAAGAAGATTAATGAAAGATTATTGATCAAATTTCATTAATAATTCATGTAAAATGTGGTAGTTGACTGCTGGAGAGACGATAGACTCAAAATAAGGGAGAAAAACAAGCTTAGTCACTAGTCCTCTGAGTTTTATAACCATGTTGTAGAGTTCTAAATTTTCATAACTACCTGATTCCCCGACTTGGTTCACTTTGTTGAGTAACTTAAGTTCATGCATACATAACCTTTGAGTTACGGTGTGTGGATTTATTCTGCTTGTTGAGTAGTTTGTTGGTGGATTATCTATTATTGGAATTGAAATGATATATTTTTGGTTAGTTTCATTGTTGTGGTTACTACCACTCAAATTTCTTGTTTTGGTGGTTTTCCTAACCTTAGTCGCTAGTCCTCAAAGTTTTATAATTTATAACCTTGTCGGTCGCTAGTCATCAGAGTTTTATAATTCATAACCTTGTCATGAGTGCTAAATTTTCATAACTTCCCAATTCACTGAGTCGGTGCACTTTGTTGAGTTGCAAGTCTTTATTGATCATCTTTGTAGTCGATGGGTCAGAGGTTTCAAAAACTTCAAAACATCAGACTTTGGTTATAAGGTTCCATGTTTCAGCGACCACATGACATGGACTTATCTTTCCTTTCAAAGGAATTTTCATCTGACATCTCATTGAATGTTATGTATGGACTAAACTTGAGTTGTCTTTTCAGGAATTTCTAAAAGCATGCAGGTTTAAAGGCTATCTTTTCAAGGAATGAAATTGAATGTCACATTTAATGCATGTCCTATCAAAAATAATGGCATAAGTGGGTGGCAATTTTTTATTCAAACATTTAACCTGCATTCTCATTCTTTACAAAGGCCAGTACTTCCCAAGTGCAAACTTTATTTTTACTTAGACATTTAGCTTGCATTCTCATTCTTTGCCAAGACCAGTACTTCTCAAGTGCAAATATTATTTCTCCACAAATTTGCACTCATGCAGAGTGAACGTTGGGTTGGTGTAAGGGATACGACACTCGGACCTTTTAAGTTAGAATAATTTTAGGCACTCCTGAAGAGGGACAACAAGTCTGAGTTGGATATAAAAATCTTAGAAAGTGGGCTAGCTCACATTGGAGGGTTTCTAGAAGCTATGTTGAGTGTGGACTTGATAAGTGAATGTGCAAGAAGGTACATTCTGTAGACATGGGAAATTAAAGTTGTGAACGGGATTGTAATTGCAAAAATTTCTCCTGAAGTTGTTTCCCATGCGTTGGGGATTCCAGAAAGGGAACCTATAGAAGACATGTTTGTCGCAGTGGCAGGTGAATTTTTTAAAGCGAATAAATATTGGTGTAAGAACTCCATGGCCAAAACCTAGTTGAAGTCTGAAAGGAAAGGTAAGTCGCAATTGTTGAGTAAGCTCAAAAGAGTGCATTTTAAGGGAAAAATTGTAGATGTTATTGCTTTATTGCACCGCATTGTTGGGAATGCACAAGTTGAGTTATTTGAGGATTGGATGTGCCAATTTATCTTGATAGTCTATGATAAGAACATTTTCATTGACTGGGTTGAAGTTATTTGCTTCCATTTGAATGAGAAATTAATTAATTTCTATAAGACTGCTACTTTTTTATGTGTTCTTGCCTAACGTACATTGTAGGTAGTCAAAGGTCCTTTTGGCTTGGGTTGGAGCCGCAAGGAACCCTAGCTTATGATATGCCTGTGTATAAACGCTTTCCTCAATTCACTAAACAATTTGGAATGGGTGATTTTTGTCGTGTTAATGATGCATATTTAATGGAGGTCATGAGGAAGCTAGATGGAAATCCATAAAATGCGCCTTACCCCTGAATTGATTTATCCTGTATCAAAATTTGGGAATTTTTATATCCAATTTGATAAGTTTTCCTATCTAAGAATAGGGGTTTTGAGAAAGCCCCAATGAAATTACCTTAGCATCTTAAAGATTTACTAATATTTCTAGAAGTTTGTCGACAAATGGCCATGGTTAATATTAAGTATACAAACATGGGGAAACGATGGTATGTCTTCCCATTAGAGACCCCTTCTTTTATGTGCAAAACAAACCAGATGGCTAGAGGAGTTGAAGGAATTCTCAAGGAATATAACCTTTAGAATTTGTCTATGAGAGCTAATTTTGACTATAAGGGTTTTGTGAAGTAGAATCTCTATGGAGGGAGCTTATATCAACATCACCCATCTATCAAAGATTTCTAGGAAGATTGTGTCGATGAGAACAAAGTTTTGAGAAGAGATTATATGAGGATAACACTAAAACAGATACATGCTTTTGGTCTATCATTTCACATTCCTGAAAATGTAGCTAAGGATTCAACAATCATAGGTCATAGATATGAAAAATTGCCTGATAAATCCCACCCTAGGGTTGATTAGAGCCAAAGTGAAATTTCATATATGAGGGTGTGTGCTGCCCCAGTGCTTAAAAGAACCCAGGACTGGTTGGATGGGAAATGGTGGCAAGTTTTTGGTCCTATTTAGGAGCCTAAGTCATCACAGAAGAATGAACAGGGGTCTACACAAGCATCTGGTGCAAGTGTATCATCAGGGAAACCCTCTGTTAGATCCTCCAGTGCAAATTATCAGTTAGGAGGTGATGATGATAGGCCAGAAGAAACAATCAAGTTGAAGAACATCTATGAACAAGAAAATGTGCTTTCTCCTACCCCTAAGAAGAAGACCATTGAAGAAAAACTTGTGGTTGTAGATTTTGAAGCTATCTTTCAACAGATCACTGAAGATAATATCTTTCCTCCTTTGTTTGAATTGCCCTCTTCTTTGGCTGATAATCCACCTTTCACTCCTAGTGCTTCTAAAGAAACTATTAGTGGAAATGAATATTTTGGTCTGGTAGTAGCCTCCTCGGGATGGTTGAAAAAAGTAGTGGAGAAGAAGAGAAAGCATATTCCTACAATGAAAATTGGATTGGATATAGTTGTAAAGTTACTTCAAAGCTCTTCAAAATCTAAGATAGCCAGGAGGATTTCAAGGATGGTGACTGATGCTACTTTTAGAAATCAAATGTTAGAAATTGCTGACCCTATCAAGGATTTAAATGAAGATGAAATAACAGAGGCAGACTACAAAGTCACACATGTTGATATGGGGCCTCCAACACTGGAGGGTGATGTGTACCATGCCAATTATTCATTCAATACCTTGATTAAAAGAGTGAAAGAATGGAGGAAAGAAAATATAAAACTACAATCTCAAGTCCTCACATTGAGTAACTTTATTTCTTCCATGGTCACTCCTACATTTGATGAAGCCTCAAGTTCTCAGGTAGAGGGCATCGAAGTGCTCACCATAGAGAAAATTAAAAATAATTTGAGCTATTCCAAAGCTACTTGTGAGGGGATCGATAAAATATCTCAAGAGGCTATCTTTTTTTATGAATAAATATGTGCTCTTTTACACTCAAGTTGTTAACAAGAGGAGGGAGTTAGTAACAGAACTTCAACAAGTCAGAAAAGATCAAACTAGTCTCTATGTGCTCTCTCAGGAAATGAAAGAATTGAACTCTATGGATCCGAAGATATTAATTGGTGAGAAAATTGTGAATAATCCTAAGGAGCTAGACCCTTCCTGTTCCCATTCATTGGAATGGAAATTGAATATGTATGATAATCTGGTGAAGGAAATTAATAACACACTTGATCAATATTATGAAATGTTGGTGGAAATTAAAGAAGATTGGTGTATTCTAGGAGTGGAAATTACTGAGTTTGATGAAAGGATTCTAAATATAAGAGAGATCTCTCTGAATTTTAGAGAGATATTTAATAAAGAAATAGTTGATCTTGCTACAGTGACATGGGAGTTCTTCTCGAAACTCAATGGAATGCAGATCCACATGAAAACTTATAAATTTGGAGAAGAGAAAATATCTCAGATGTTGGTTGAGTTTGAAAATGCTTTGGGAAAATGGAGAACTAGGTTATAGATTACTACAACACCAAGGAGAAAGGAAATTATTGAAATTGTCACCAAGTACTGGGAATATAGGCAAAGAGTAAAGGCACAAGAGGCATTACTAAAGGAGGACATAGAAATAATTGAAAGAGAAGGAGTTGGTGCTGGGAGTGGGACCCTTGTTAAGTTTTTAGTTTTTATGTTATTTTCTTTAATTTAGATCTCTTGATACTTCAAAGACTTTTTATTTTAATTTCCAAAATGGTTGTCTTCAAGAAACCGTTATCAAGAAGAAAAAAAACTCTACTATTTTTATTGCTTTTCCGTTATTTCAATATAGAAAGACAATGGTGAAGTTCATGCATGTGTAATCTTTGAGTTGTGGTGTGTACTATGTGGATTTATTGTGCTTTTGCTGAGTATTTTTCCAATGGATTGTCTATTATTGGAATGATATATTTTTTGTTAGTTTCATTGTTGTGGAATGTTTATCTGTGAAATAAAGATTTTATGGTGATGGATGCATAAGGATTTCTCAGTATAATTTAGGTGATTTGGTAGTTTAAGCTTTTATTGTTTAAGTTGTGTGGATGCCTTTGTAAGTTATTTATGTTGAACTGTTAGCTTTTGTTAGCTTATAAGTTATGTATGTTGAATTATTAGCTTCTGTTCAAGGAAAGGATTAATATTTCTTTCAATTATTTATCAAAGATTTTGTGAATGGAAATGCAATAGGAATTTATAAGTAGTGTGATAAGTGTTGTTCTTTAAAAATGATGCGGAATCACATATCAAATTCAATACCATGGAATACAATATAAAATATAAAATATCACAATTTCATGGAATACAATATAAAATATCATCAACTAAATTTTGGAATATGATTCATGAAGTGTAATAAAAATAAAATATCATGAAGTGCAATGATTCACAATTTCAATTTTCATTGAATACAATATAAAATATCATCAACTACAGTTTGGAACAATGGAAATTGATTCATGAATCATGAAGTGTAGTATAAATACCTAAAAGTTGCTAATTTTCTTCCATTTCCTAAACGAAGTCAGGGTCCTCAAACTAACATTCATCATCAGATAGAGTAAAAGAGTCATCTTGATTCTAAGTCTTCTCTTCATTTTCTTTGGCATGTGTCTCAAATTCAACATTCATTGTGTCATTTTTGTTAATGTCATTTATCCCAGTCCCACTGCCACTGCCACTGTGACTAGTACCAGCCTTTGGAATTGGAGTGTTACACAACTTGGTCCCTCTTCTTTCACATGTGGACCTCCAAATTGCAAGTGCCCTTTCAAAAGGAAAATTTATGACATTATACGCAATTCCTTTCATCCTCAAGCAATTTTCCAAATTCTTGTCTAGTTTGTTTCTTAACTTTGATTTCAAAAACCCCAATGTATTGAAAACTCTCTCATCCTCCACCAACCCCAATATCATTGTTTGACATAAATCGGCAAGTTTGAAATATTCTGATATCGAACCACGTAATATTTCACTCTGACCTAAGTTTGTCCAAACCTTTTTTATTGATCTCAATTCAAAGGCCTTGTCCTTTCCCATGGATTTATATTGGTCCTTCATAGCTATTGCAAAACTCCTACATCATTTTCTAAGCTTAGCTTCATTTAAAATTCCTTCTATTTTTTGCTCATTATATGTTATAGTTTTTGAAGATTATTTGAGCAATATTTTTACTTGAGCATGAAAATATTTTGGGTTATCTCGATTTTCCCAAAATTGAGGATACACAATACTCATGGCTTCAATTATTTCATGTCAAGGGAATCTTTCACCAATCTTTGAGGAAAGAGATATTGCAATTTCCTTCAAATTATCACCAATAGATTTAGCAATGCCTTTAAAATCTTCCTCGTTAACATCTACTTCTCTGCTAGAGCACCTGATAGTCTTACATTGGTACATTTGTATCTCATATCCACATACACAGATACATAATTTCCCACTTGCATTAAACTATAAATAATTATTAGGATCATTCAAATCAGTAATTTTCTTCCACATGAAATAATTTGTGCCTTCTTGTGTTAGATCTAGATATAGATGATTGAGGATCAAGCATGTATGTTTACATAGATTGGCATATTCATTAATATACATAGTTCTATCTTGGGATTTCTTCACAAGTTCGTTCATCACATCCAACATGGGGAGAAGACTAGTTAAAGTCAAGAGTGTCTCTGTATTGCTTAACCTATGTAAGAGGTTAGGAGCTTTATCTACTGTGCTGTGATTTTCGTACATCACACCAATCAAGGATTGATATTCTAAAAGAACTCGTTGTGTTGGTCCATGCAGGGAGATCCATTTGGTATCGACATCCTTGAAAAGCTTGTTTCCTAGTGTTATTCTCTCAGCAAAATTTTGAAATTTTGTGAAACGTTTAGGACTTCGGAAAAAGTATGTGTGGATCTCATAGACTAGATTTTTGACTTTTAATACTATAGGAAACTTGCTTACAATTTTGAATGCTAAATTCATTATGTGAGCCATGCAGTGAATGCCAAGCATGTATGGTGCACAAGTAGTTTGTAACTTTGTACAAACACCGGTCCTTTGACCTTGCATCATTGCAGCTCCATCAGCTCCTACACACACCAGCTTTTTCACAATTGTCAACTCATCCATACCTACAATTTTATTCAAAGATTTCTTGACTAGTTCAAATAGATTTTGCGATGTTGAACTGTCCTTCATTTTATGAACACAAAGAAGATGAGCTTGGAGAACATGTTCTATAGTATACAAATGCATACTGACCCAAGAAGTATTGTCTACTGCAGTAACTTCATTTAAAGATAATGCAATGAAATTTGACTCTTTTACTTTATCCTTTAAATATTCCTTTTCTACTATAGCAAGACAGTTTCCCCATTCCCATCCAGCGTTTACTAACCAATGTGAGTAGGGTTAGTGAGGAAAATTAAAATAAGATAATAAATCAGAATATTTTGGGTAGTTTGTCATAGGATGCCCTCTGGACAAAATATGAAAAATAACACTCATCTGAACTGGTTTTGATAGATTTGCTACTTCCATTGCTTTTCCAAATTGAGCCTCAAGTGTACCTTTACATGCAACAAGCTTCGACTTTTTTTGGTGATGCTCTTCATAATCTATGGCATACCTAACATGAAGGCATTCTTCCTTTGATTTCCATCATACGACTGATTGTTCCTTTCCGTCTATGATTTGTTTTTCATAAACTTTATTGATATGCTTTTCTATAGTGTCAATCTTTAGTTGCAACGTCTTGTCTCTTCCAAATTTCCAAATACAAATCATACATTTGGCCAATGTTGCATTTTAATATCATTTGCTTTCCCCATTGGTACAATGAATGGGTACTTTGACAACCAACCAAGTTGAAAATTCCTTGTCATTTCCCACTCGCACCCCCTTTTTGGTTTGTTTTTCCTTTTCTTGCTACCAACATCATCCTCATCCAAGTCAATTATCTCATTTTGGCTAACCAAGGTATCCCTTGCAGCATATTTTGTGGTATTTCCATCCTCATTTGATACATTTTGATTTAACTCAATGAAAATCTCAACTTGACCTTCTAGTGGAGGTGAGGTATTGAGAATGCTACCAATATTTGGTGGAAGAGTTGATGATGTAGCTCCATCTTGACCTAATGGATCAGAAGCTTTGGAAATTCCAAAGTAAGACTATATGGTACATCTAAGTTTTGGGCATTTTGATGGCCTCCTAGCCTCTTCACCACCCTGAGGAGTGGCAGGAGTATTTTCACCACCCTAAGGAGCGAAAGGAGTATTTTCAACACCCTGAGGAGTGGCAACAGTATTTTCACCACCTTGAGGAGCGGCAGGAGTCTCTTCACCACCCTGAGGAGCAAAGGGAGCCTTACCACCCTGACGAGCGGTAGGAGTCTCTTCACCGCCTTAAGGAGCGGCAGGAGCCTTACCCTTGCTACTTGAGTTGCTTAACATATTGATCTCTGATTTTCTCAACATATTCATCTCTCACTTCAAATAAAAACTGGAAAAAAATGTCTTCTTGTTTAAGAAGGATAGAGAATAATAATATAGATCCCATTCCCTACTCAATATCATCTTTAAGACTGAAGAAAGAATAGAAAAGATATAAAGAAAACTTATTATTATAACTAATAACACTATGAAGGAATGATCACTCACCTTTAAGTCTACATTTTCAGCTTTCGTTGACTTCTGAATTAAGAAGTAGAACCTCAGAACTGAAAAAAAATGTGTAATAATAAATGACACTTTCGATTGTATTTATATCAATATATGATTCCATATTTGGCGAATTCCACAGAATTTTTAAATGGCATATTAAAAATTTGGTGAATCCTGCATGCTTATACAATGACACATAATTTTCAAGGTGAAATGTGTCATCAAATGTAATTATTTTTTAATGTTATTGGCGAAATAGGTCCTCATAAGAAACTATTTATAAATTTTAATAAGCGAAATGGGTCTTCACAAGCAACTATTTGTAAATTTTAATTGGCGAAATGGGTCCTGATACAATGTTGTTTTAATAGTATTGGTGAATATGTAGGTGTTTTATTAAATGCTTTCAGGATTCCAGGCAAAAATATTAGTCGATCCATTTGAAACATGTAGTTTGAAAATGGTGATTTTTTTTGCTTAAATATGCGTCATAAAAAAGCTCATTGGAAAATGGACATGAATTGGACCTATAATTCGTAAAATCTAGGCGATTTGGACACCCTGTTGGGTGTGATTAATTCACCAATTTTGACTTGGCTGATTTCTAGAATTCACCAATTGGCAAAGATTCACCACTAAAGTTTTCCCTAGTCAGAGTTTGTTACACTAGATACAATGGTGTCCTAGTTATCAATACGTTGATGCATTGTATCTATGTGTTATATCAAACAATAAGGAACGACAGAAAATCCCAATCCTAAAGTGTGAGCACCCATCCTACATCCCATCCTGCATTTTTATCTTGCATTTTGCATTGTCTCATCACCATCTCTAATAAATTCTTGATGGATCATGGAATTGTTGGATCTTTTGAAGTAGTCATCATCAATGGTTATTCCTTCTTCATTCTTCTATCTTCTTTTTGTGCTAACCTGGTATCATGACAGTCAATCAAAAACATCACCAATGCATCCATCCTACATCCACAAACCATCAGCACGCGGGCATCTCATAGCATAATCATGCTATCCATCTCATTACACATCATACATTTTGCATAATCATTTAAATTATGGTGAATAATATAGATTTGTTATTCTAAGCATCTTAAATCATTGCATATCCTAAGCATTTGCAAGCATACATCCATATGAATGCATCATCCTAAAACATGCATAGAAAATACACAAAAATAAATGCATCCACAACATTTGCATCCATAACATCTACATATCATAATCATTCATCCATGTCATACCGTTAAAAGATAATGAAAAACAATAGAATATTGCATCCATCCATATCATGATCATCACACATAACATAGGCATAAAATAAAATGAATCCATACATGATCATAAATAAGCATCATCCATAAATGAAATAAAGTCAACACATCATAGCATGAATCATCCACGATATTTGTATCATATATATATATATATATATATCAAAAAAATGCATCATGGTACAAAATCTGGATCAATGTATGTACATTGATAATAAGTACAATATCCACGAGGCGATAAAAAAGGATCCCGTGAATGTATATCAATATAAATAATGGGGAAAAATCAAAAAGTGTCTATATATCAAAAAGCTAGCCCTAGTGGCTGCTACCCTCTCCAACCTGCCACTCAGGTTGATCCTTTACATGGAAATGCACATCATTGCATTGTGAAAAAAATAGTTGCCAAAGAGCCTATGGTACATCCCTGTGGTAATGTTACCTATAGTACACAGCCTCTATAACAACCTCTCCATACAACCTCGCTAAAACAGTCTGACCATGTGTGGCTACTACCATGACCTCTATCTATTATTGTATTGCAACCTCCCAATCCCTCTCCTCGGTAATAGCCTAAACTCTCTATAAAGCCACATCTCTCTCAGCTATCACTGCAACCACCTTTTGTCGAGCCTGGTATCACTCAGCAGTCACAACCAAAATCTATTGGCTAGCTTGGTCCTACTCACATGTCAAAGCTTTCACTTGCTGTTGCAGCTGTTGTATCTAAGCATCTCATGGATCTTATGGTGGTGGTGGTGGTGGCACCGGTTGATGTTGCACTACTGGAGGCTGCTGAGGAGGTTGTCCCACTAGAGGATCCCTCAAAAGCTATCCATCATGGTCATCCTAGCTACCCTATCCCCTGCCCCTAACACCTCTACCTCACGGCCTCCCTCTAGGAGGGGCACCTGCTAGATCTATGAGTTGTCATGGTGGGAAGAACCATGCATCATAAGTTGGAGTGGTTTACTCTATGGGCTGATCTTGATCATATTCCCAAGGCTAGGTAGCTAACTGTTGAAAGCTCTCAACGGCCTCTAGAGTTGGAATCGTTGGTCCCCAAGTCAAAACCTAACTAGCCGCTCCAACAAAAATAGCTCTATAGGCATCATCAGGCTTGTCTTGTACATTGCCAAACTGTCTGGCAACCCTATCAAGAAGGTACCACTTTATCATGGTATGCTCTCAACCCTACATGTAATAGGTTTTCCTACAAAAATAAAGTTGTACATCATCAAACCAAGGTGGCATCTGAAGCCATGGCCACTAGTGAAACACTGTCATATCATCTATCACATGTCATTAGTATAGGAGACCAATTTGTCATGTGTGCCTCAATGTAATGGCACCTTAGTATCTCCTTATGACGGGATCATTTGGCTCCACGTCTACCATTTGTACAATTGTCGAAGAACAACAATATGCTCCCATGCCCAGATGTGAAGAAGAGTAACACCTACACCGAGGGCTTTCCCATCATAGTAAACAAAATCATGCAAATCATGATATAATGAGGCCAGTATCACTAGCCCCCATGCAAAAGGAGTCCTCTTGGTTAGCATTCGTTGCCACACCAAGCCCCATCCTGGACTAAAAAATTCACTAACTCATTTGACTGCAAAATTCGATGAAAATGTCTTAGGAAATATGTATAATTTGATGTATCATTGGGTGCTTGTAAAATTTAATGTGTAATTTTCAATTTTTTAAAAGTTTATCCCCAATGTTCATTGAAATTTTGATGAACCTGTGTTTCCTCAAAATTTCAACTATCAGTTCTGTCAAAATTTTGACAAACATGAAAAATAAGAAAAAAAATCAAATTGTGGCCGACATAAAGAAAAGTGAGTTTGCTAATTTATTGCGATAGTGTTTTGCTCTACTTGAGACAGTTTGTGGAGAACTAAGGACGATTTTCTTGGGAAAAATTAGAAAAAATTCAAGAAGATATCACCAGGTTGAGGGTAGTCATTGTCTTTTTGCATAATTCAGTTGTGAAGTCAGATTTGTAATTCCAAGTTTGAAAATCATATTTTAAAACATCTCATCAGATTTCATTTTTAGAGGTTTAGGATTTTGAGAATTTCATGTCCATATTTTGTTGTGTGGAATCACCATAAGATCACAACCAAGGAACAGATTCTTGTGACTATAATTATGTGATCCATAACTCTATTGGTCATGTGGCACAGTTGTGTTATAACAAATACAAGATGCATTCATGTGTGACCCAAATTTAATGTGGCTATGTTGTGATAGAAATGGAGGCACTCATATAATGTAGTTAATTCAGGTTGTATAATGTAGGTGTCAATCATCATTGGGTGCATTCAAGTTGTCTCAAGTTTAACAGGTTACGATGTAATTATAGAATGATCCAAGAGTGATTACCTCTTGCTGCAATAAAGAGCCTATAACTCTAGTTGATATGCAAAGTGGTTGTGTTATATCAATTATGTAGTGCATTCAAGCACAACCCATGTTTAATGGGCTATTCTAGAGAGTGATCAATATTTTCTAAACCTTATGAATGTTACTTAAAAGTGTATAGCTTAAACTAAAAACCAAGTTTGTTACATACTTGAAATCAATCTTGGGTTAACGCAAACTATAATAATGTGATCTGCTAATAACCATTATGGAAAGTATAAAAGCAAGACCCATGCTATCTAGGATACATTTCCCTTATCAGGTTTACATACCTTAATGATCAAACACAAGCTTCCCACACACTCTAGGATACAATCCAGGATCATACCACAACTTTGTCAAAACAACTAATTTTCTAACCTAAGATTTAAGGTTGTTTTTTAATACCGACAGAAACATTGGTAAGAGCATCATTAGGGTGCAAACCCTATGCCTCTATAGAAACATAAACAATAACTCTAGCGGATTAGTGAGGTTGTGTTGTGCAATTTTTGCACACACACCCCACTGAAGGCGGGGACCCTCTTTTTTATTTTGCATCTCTGCCTCCTGGCTTGGTCAAATTTTGGTTTTTCTCTTCTTGGGAGGTTATTTTGGCATTAAGTCTAAACTGGGTTTGATGAGGACAATATTTTGAGGCTCTAGGGGAAATTTGTCTGTCTTAGAATTAGAAAATGCAGATTTTGAAGTGAATTTTCAATGTTATATGTAAATCTTTTTTGCATCTGTGGATAGAGGACGAAAAATTAGGCAGGGTTGCTTTTTAAACTTTTTGAAAATTCCTTCTAGAAAAAAAGTTATGAGGTTTAGGGGATTTCGACCCTGCAGGAAATCCGAGAAAATCCGTTCCCTCAAGATTTTCCCAAAAATTCCTTGACCCCCTCAAAATCCTGAGACCCCTCAAAATCCCGAAATTCCTTCAAAACCCGAAAATTACCAAAATGGAAAAATTCAAAAAATGATTTTTTTTTGAAATGGAAATTTTTCAGATGCATTTTTTTCAAAATGGAAATTTTTCCTTGAAATTTTAAAATGTTCAAAATGAAATTCTTGAGATGGATAGAAAATTTTGAAAATAAAATTTCCAAAAATGAAAATTTTCGAAAATGGAAAGTTTCTATTAAAAAATGTAAGTTTTTTTTTAAAGACCAAAATTTTATTCAAATTTAATTTGGATTGGATTTTTTGACATGTGACCTATTAATGATGATATCTATTTTTCAGAATTAAATAAATATTAAAAGGGGAACTTGCATATGGATTCATGCCAAAAGGGAAATATGGAAGAGTTCAATTCAAATTTTAAAAGTGGAACTTGCATGAGAATTCATGCCCAAACTATCTACAGCTGGAAGGAGTTTCTAGAAGACATGTGAAGCTGATTTCATCAGCCAATCAGAATTTTCATTAATGACAAGCTGGCATAATATTGTTTTCTCATTGTTCCATGATGTAACTACTTTTATGCAATTGGATGATGATGTACCATGAGCTCCCAAATTAAATGTAATATCTTGATGCTTCTAGAAGTGCAATTGCAGCCATTGGATGAACCAAATCCTAGTCATTGACTAAAAATATAATTTTCTATAAAAGGCCAATGCCTTCTCATTTGTAAAGGGGTGAGACTAGGTTAGAAGAGCTTATTAGAAGCCAGAATTGGCTAAGTTAGAGAAGTCAGTAGTTGTAGGAGAGAGGGGATACTGGAAATTGTTATGTAATGCTAGAGAAGTTAATGCAATTGGATTGTTGATTTGGCACACTTTGTGTTACACTTTGACAGTTTATGGTTTCTTGTTCTCAATCTCAATGTTAGATGTTAGATTTCGGTTCTTTTGCAATAATGGTAAAATGTTAATGATGTTGATTGATCTTCGGTCAATACTTTTAGTAATTTGTTGATTGTAAATTGTTGTGTAAAGTTAGTATGGGCCTTATTTTGTGCTAAGTTCAACTGTGGATGCTTGTTTACATTGCGCTAGTTATTGGGTATGTGAATGAATGTTCAAAGTCTAAAAATCTTCAGTTTCCTTAGAAGATTGCACCGTTTCTGTGGAGTTGTAGGCTTGTCATTAATCAAATAGAGATTGGTTTCATTGGGGATCTGTCCATCTACAGCATTCATCATTGTTGTAATTGATCTTAGATTTTACTCTTAGAAATCTCTCTTAACCCTTATTTCTTTTGCTATTTATTTTGAATCTGGGTCAGTTTTAGGATTATAAGCATCACCACATTGCTGCATTTGATGAAAATACACTTCCAGCATTGTTCATTTGTAAGGTCCCTTTGTGATTACCAGCATTTTCACATTTATCACTGAGTTGTTTATGCATTGTCAAGACCTGACATTAGAGACCTTGGGGTTATCTCTTGAGGCTTGTTGATAGAGGTTTTCCTTTCAAGAGAGATAGGATACTTGTATCTTGTCTAAGTTGTTGTTGTGCAGAAAACATCATCAACAGGTTGCAATACCAGAAAGATTGAGACATTGTAGCTAATAACAAAATCTTGCAATCTAAAGATTGTGGTCAATAACAAGCACACTATGTAGCTTACTGACATTTGTAAATGCAATCTACGGTAAGAAGAATGACAGTCACTTGAGATGTAACAGTCAAAAAGAGGTTGAGCAGTGACAAGATAATAAATCTCAAACCTTGCATAGTAAAGTGGAGATTTTAACGGTGAGTTTCCTTACCCCCTTGCTGACCTTAAAGGTTTTTCAAATGCTTTTGGTAGTGTTAGACAAGGAAAATGCAATCAAGGAATGATTGCCCAAATGAAGTAACAGTGGTAATCATAGGTTTAGTTTTTCTTCTTAGCCATTAATGTATAATGGAGGTAGTGGATTGCATGTTTGAGCAGTGTTTTGAGACTCATCAAAGATGGGAGAATAGTGAATAATACCTTGTGGACTATGAAGTGGTGTCAATAAGGTTGAAGGATCTTAAGATCTACAATACCATGAAACAATGAGTCCCCTGTAGTAAGTAGGCAGTCTATAGGGCATAGTTTGATTTTATAGAAGGATGCTCATGAAAGGAATCTTCAAGTGATAGTGAGTGAGTTTTTTTAGATTGCAGCTAAGGGTGCAATACCCAGTCTTAAAGGAAGTTAGCAAAGCAATAAATGTCCAAGAAAATCAAATCGTACACAACAAACAATTCACAATGTTATCTTGCATAATGCCTTGAGTTTGAAGACAAAAATCTCATTGTATCTTGATGAAAGTGGTGACCTTAATATTCAATCACTGGCAACCATGATTTTAAAACATGTTATTGTGCTTATGGAGGCAACATTTTAAGCAATGCATTGAGTGGTGGTTTGGAACAATGGCAAGTATGAAGGACTTGCTTTATATGCATACTATGCAGTCTAGCTTAAGACAACGTTCTTAGAAGAGATTGAAGGTGGATTATGGAACTCAAGGGTTACCATGAAAAGGATTAAAGCAAAGACTAAGATCTATTTAAAAGCCACGATCATGAAGATATTAAATATGTCACATGCAAAACCCTAGCAGCTGGAGTAATGAATACAGTGCCAAAGAGGATAGTGTGCTAGGGTAGATTTAGGAGATCGCCACATTATCTAATTACAAGGAAATACATCATTTATTTATTTTTTTAATTAAGAGAAATCATTCTAAACCCTATATAGGATACATTGATACTTCAAAAGCCTCAGAAGGAATTTGAGATTATGCAAATATATGTCAAGTAAATACCTAGATTACAAATAGTAGCAGGAACAATGTAAGATTTATTAAGCAGAGCAGGAATGAAATAAGCAACAATGAATCCTATGCCTCCTTTCACGCACATCTCATCACCATTCTCTGTCATTCTTTACTGAAACACTTCTCCATTTTGGCGGTCTATGCTTGAAAATAATATTTTGACGAAGATTTTAGAGTATGTTTATTAAAATAAAAACTCCATTATGGTGGGCTACGCGTAAAAATAAGATTTTGACAAAAGTTTTAGGGTATGTTTATTAAAGTTTTAGAGTATTTGGCGGGCTATATTCTTGATTCCTTAAATGATTTATTCAAATGGATTGTGACTAAATAAATGACTAACTATTTAGTCATTTTTATTTGTGTGACTAAATAATTTTTAATCAATGACCAAACTAGTAATTTATTTACTCATTTATAACTGAGTTGCAAAAAATGAGCAGAATTTAGCCATTTTTAGTTGTTGTGACTAAAATTTTTAGTCACCTAGTCATTTATTTGCCAAATTCTACTAGTGTGTGCTTTCTTGTGCGATTAGGGCTCTCTTAATGTTGAAGGCCCTAGGGATAAGCTCGTCATAAGAAGTGACACATTGCATTTTTAACTAAAAGGATAAATCCGTATTGACATTAGCAATGATGATTCTGACTTGTTGCTCCTTAGGAATGGGTCACTTGCTCTTACTAGCTCGCTACCTCCATCATTGTAGGAAGTTTGTGATCAAGTTCAATATTCTGATTTTAGGAGTCTAACGGTTGGAAATCATAGTAAAATCATAATTTAATAAGTTTTGGAATTAGCATTATAAAGTGTTTTTTGGGGTCATTAACTTCAGACTATCTTCTCTTTTGCAGGGGTGGTTGCATGCCAAAATTTTTTGGTGTAAAATATCAAAATTATTAGATTTTGTTACCTCCCTATGAATAAAAATTATTGGAGTGTGATTTTGATATTTTTTGAAGATCTAAATAGTCAAGCTTGGTAAAGAAAAATCATGTTCGATAATATTAGTCTAGAAAAAAATGAAGACACTTGATAGATTGTGGGCTAGATTGAAAAGAAAGGGTCATGGAAAATGTTATTGTCCTTCCAATAATTGCAAGGGCTTAAAGATAAGACAAATTTTAATCACAACAGCTAAGAAACATTGTAGGCAGCATGGTCACATTGAAGGGGAGCATGATTATCATCCATTGGTAAGTTGTTCATTATATGTGTTTATATTGATTGAATTTGTAAATGTTTATATCGTTTTAACATTATATATATATATAATCACTTGATCATGATCATGGTTTATTTGTGTCTATCATTATTATAAAGGTGGGGCACCCTAGGGCACATGATATGGATTATCACGGGTGAAGAATGTGGTTTTGCAAGCGGACGAACATGGAGCTATGAATATCGAATATGAAGTTAATGATCCTATGGAAGAAGATGATCATGCCAAAAACACAGTTGAAGATGATGGTACAAATACATTGATCCATGACACATTTAGTGGCAGAGCTGATCATGATGATCGAGATGACTTTGATGATGTTCATGATTTACCTATACTTGAGAAAGCATACGAGCCCCTTTATGAAGGCTCTCAAACAACTCTTCTCTCTATTGTATTGTTGTTGTTGAACTTGAAGGTTATGAATGGTTTATCAAACATAGCAATCTCACGGATGTTAAGGTATGTCATATATGTCATCTTTTTTCATCTATTTTAATTGTTGTTAGTTCATCACTAGTAAATAAAGGATGAAATATGTACCATTAATATTCTTTATAATAACAAATTTTTTTTGTTGTAGATTGATTGGTGAATTTTTGTTACCACCATCAAATATTTTACCTCGCTCATACTGAGATTTATCTGGCATTATGAAAGATATCGAAATGGAGTATCAAGAAATAGATACATGTCCCAATGATCATATTATATATCATAAACAACAAGAATTTATAACAGAATGCCCAGAATTTCATATCAATAGATATCAAACAGATCAACTAACAAAAAAGGTGTCTCGCAAGGTTCTTCGTTATATTCTCATTATTCCACGTATGCAACGATTATTTAGGTGTGAAAGCTTAGCACAATTTATGGATTACCATGCATGGAATAAAAGTGGAGATGACATTCTTCGAATGCCTGTGGATGGTTATGCATTTACGGACATGGACGAAAAAATGGCCAAACGTTAAAGAAGAACCTCGTAATCTCGGGATTTCATTGGGAGCGGACGGTGTCAATCCATTTGGAGAGCTGAGATCTATTTACTCAATGTGGCCTATTTTTGTTATCAACAATAACATTCCTCCATGGATATCAATAAAGAGCGAGCACATAATGTTGTCAATGATTGTTCCAGGTATTTGTTTACATCAATTTTCTTTAACGTAGTAGCATCTCATTTGTCTTATTTGTTACATAATGACTTATATTTTTTTCATTCAATAGTCATGTACATTAATTTATATATGTATATATTGCAATAAAATGGTTATAATAATTATGTAATGTTTATGTTCATTCAATTAGGTAAGTACCAAGTTAAAGATATGAATGTATATATCGAGCCTCTTATTCATGAGTTACTAAAGTTATGAAATGATGTCACTATGTATGACATCTCTAGTCCAATAGGACAAAGATAATTCCAATTCCATGCAATGCTTGTATGGAAAATTCATGATTCTCCAAGGCTAACAAATTTTTCTGGTATGTTATAATGTTCAACTGCACTTTAACAATATTTAATTTGATGAAGTAGATATCATGCATGTTTTTAAAATAATATATTCATTATATATAATTATAAAAATTGACATATTTAATCCAATTATATATGATCTTGCAGGTCTTCAAACAAATGGAAAATTTGCATGTCCAATTTGTGGTCCAAAGATGAAATCTTGTCGTTCAACAAGTTTAGGAAAGAAGGTGTTTGATAAGTATAGGCACTTCCTCCATAGAAATCATAAGTATCGAACTACTGAAAAACATCTTTTCAATGGGAAAGAAAAGACTACATCAAAACCACAAAGAATGACACCTTGCCTATGGAAGTTTGAATATAATAGAATTAATCGTCAAGGTTATACATCAAATCAAATTTTTTATCTATCATATATGATATGTTTTGAATTTATATTTTTATATTGTGTTGTGTTTACTCATGCTATAATTGACAATGATTTTCATTGTTAATTTGTTTAACTTATATGCTTCATGAAGGTCGTCAAGGCATTAATGGTTAGCTTCCACATGGACTGAAAAGTTATCCTAGACAATTTAGTAGGTTGCCCTACTATGAGCAGCTACAAATTGTGCATTTGTTTGATACAATGCATATCAGAAAGAATATAGTAGAAACGTTATGGAAAATATTGGATGGAAGGCATGACAAAGAAAAAATTGTCAAAATTTGTAGTGACATTCAGGAAGCCAATCATGCAATGAAAAATGTCATTCAATTAAATAGTGATGGATACCAAATTAATATAAGTTCCCTTCGTTGGTTATTAACAAAGCAACAAAGCAATGCTATAAAAGAAGTCATATGAAAATTTTGATTTCCCACAGGATTTGCTGCGAACATAAACAATATAATAACAAAGAAAGGTGAATTTGGGTCAGGGATGAAAATGCATGATTGGCATACCTTCATTAATGTAATTATTCTGGTATATTATATACACTTGTATAATGCATGTACTTTTCAATATATTATGTTTACTACTTTTGAAAAAATAATGAAAAAATCATTTTATAATTGTTGTAGTACATTCTATCTCTATCTCTCCCAAACAATTTTGACAACAATGTCAAGAAATTTATATATGATTTTGAAAAATACATGAGGTAAGTAGCAATATTTGTTCAATTCATTGTATACATCTTATAACTGCCATTTGTTTTACTTATTATGTAATATACTGTATATTTTTTTAAATATCGTTAATATATTTGCGCCTTGAATCACTTGTAGATTGTTGTCATCTAAAGAAATCCATAAAGAAGATATAAATTATTGGAAGAGAAAAATTCCTTGTCTTATGTGTGAAATGCAAAAGTGTCTACCTTCAACATTTTTCAATGCACAAAAACACTACCTCATACACCAAGTTGAGGAGATTGAATTGTGTGGACCTATACACACAAGGTCAATGTGGATGGTTGAGAGGCACTTGAAATTTTTGAAGGCTTTGGTTAGACAAAGAGCGCATCCTGAGGGTTCTATGGTGGAGGGATATATGGTATATCAGACCATGGTGTACATTAGTGAATATCTTCCTAAGTTTACAGCAAAGATCCATGTAGATCGCATTTGGGATCCCAACTCCATTAACGAATTCAAAGGGGAGTACCTGATGGGGAAAGGTAGATTGAGGAAAGTGAGAGGTAATTATAAGATGGTCATGGAGATTAATTGGAAAACATTTTATATATGGTCTTTATGTATATTGTACTTATTTAATTTTTAATCTTCAATATACATCAATTATAAATTAAGGTTGTATACTGTAGTATTTAATTAATTATACGTCATTTGTGAATTTCAATTTTTTTTGATATAGTTGGTTGAGAGTGGGATGCACTACATTTGTACGTCACAAAAAATATTGATTAGATGGCGGTATGGATTGAAAGATGTCAACAATATAGTTGCGCATTAACATGGGAAGGTGTGGCTTCATTGGTTAAAGAAGCTCATCATAATGGAGATTCCAATGTTACACAAAGACAAATTGATTTAGCATATGGTTTAAGAGATAAAGAGGTACGTATAAATATATTAATCACCCATATTATTTAATTATTTTCAATTATATTGATGTATATATATGTTGAGATTGTTTTCTTTGTATGCATTCGGCCAAGAATAAATATGTTTATCAACTGATGATATTGCAATAATTTTTACATGTTTGACATATTGCAGGTGAAACACCACAAGGCTATGTGGTGCAATGGTCATAAATTTCAAAAATACAAGCTCTTGAAATTCAAAAATCTGTGTTTTTCTTCAAAAAAATTGTATTTCTCCTATTATGCAGCATTGTACAATTACATGCAGCTATTCTTTGATGTGAAATTAATTCTAGGTTATGAAGATATGTGTTAGCTTTAATTTGAATCTTATTTGAGGGCTTAAAGCGTTGATTTGAGTTAGAAAGCTTCATTTCCTTGCATACAGCCCGATTACCCTGTTTTTGAGGGTTTTGTAGTCCAAACATGATATAAAGGTGCTCTTACACTTTTTGTGATTACTGTAGCTTGTGTAAGAGGCCCCATGGATACTGTTGCAATTGTAGGATGCATGAATAGGGCGTAGGATGAGAAATAAAGAAGGTATAGTTGTTGTCCTCAAGAGTTTTGTGAAGAAAAGCATGTGAAATGAGAGGTACTTTCTGGCCCAATGCTTGTTTGCTCCTTCATTTTCAATAAGAAGGATTTCAAGGCCAGAAGTATGGGTTAGCAAGGTAGATATTTTTTGGTCGATTATAGGTAGAGTTGTAGAGCAAATTGTAAAGTTCGATGGTTTTAAGGAAAATGAAATTTAGGTTTTGAGTCATTCTATAGTAGGTTTTAAATTCATGGGGATTTGATGTTTTATGAGAGTACTGACATTTGAATTGAAATGATTAATTCAAACTCATGTCTCTCCATTGTACATGCATATCTGAATTTTGAATAAGATAATCAAGGGTTGTCTCGTTCATCTCACTCTTGTGGTGTGTATGATTTTTGTTTTGGCTTTAATTCAAGGAATTAATTAAAATTCTTGAATGGGATTGTAGGTGGATATGTTTTGTATAAGGATTTGATAAGTAGTATTGGATTAGAATACATCTTGATGAAATTGTAAAGCAATGTTTTCAAGGATCTTATATGTTATGTGTTAAATCTATCCTAAACCCTTAGATGTTTATGAATTTGACTCCCTCAATGGATATATGGCACTGATGTAAGTTGTACTAATTTGTATAGTTTAGTATTTTGTTTGTCTTTACCTAGCACTTACTACAAATTTCAAATCAATGACTATTTTACACTATGGAATGTGTTGTAGTTATCTCATGCTCCAAATAGTTGATATTGTTGATGAACAGTCAATTCTATTCAGTACTATGCTATTATGTTGAGCTATTAAATGAGATTATCTGTTGTTGTTAATGTTGTTTATGATAATGGTGCAGAGGTTGTAAATGCATTAAGGGATCACCCTCCCGGGTCTTGTAGAGCCCAAAGTGTAGGAAGTCTTTAAAATCCTTGTCAGTTAGTCCAAGTCTTTCGAGATGACCTTGATTGGAATTGGCAATTCCATAGGTAAATTAGAAGACCAACCTAGTTACAGTAAAAACAACCAACAGGTAGAGGGGAGAGACATAGAGGGATTCAATGAGAGAGAGAGGGAGGGAGTGGGAGAGAGATAGAGGGTAGAATGTTAAGGGTAGAGGGGAGGGAGATAAGAGTGAGTGAGAGAGAGAGACTTGAGAGAGGGAGAGGGGGTAGGAGGGTGAGACTTGTTGAGAGAGAGAGAGAGGGAGGGAGTGAGATAGAGATAGAGGGT
>VDFB02373365.1:137402475-137418892 GCA_007258455.2 Sequoia sempervirens
TTCCAACGGTCTACTTTCAAAGAGAAATTCAATTTGCTATTTTTTCCTCCGCAGCGAGAAGATCATTATTTTGGTTTTGCTAGTGTTCACTTGCATCCCGACCTCTTGACAAAACGTTTCAAGAGCCTTCAAATGTTTTCTCAAATCAAGCGCAGTTTTAGCAATTAAAATGAGATCATCAGCGTATAAGAGCAATTTTATTACAAAATTGGCCAAATGAATGCCATTCCCACCAACCTTGCCTAACCATTCTTCCAACTTATCAATGTAAAGCCCAAATAACGTTGGGGAAAGGGGGCAGCCTTGCTTGACACCAACATCGCTGCCAAAGGATTCTGACATACCATCATTGGTTCTGATTTTAGCTTTGACCTGCTCGTAGAGCCTATGAACAGCCGCCCTAAGCTCATGCGGAACTCCTAAATCCTCCATTCTCTTCCATAACTTACCCCGCGGCACCATGTCAAAGGCTTTTTTAAAGTCAACAAAGCAGCAATAAGCTTCATCGCCTTGAACATCCCAAATTTTCTCAATCAAGAATCTAAGGGTAACCCCATGGTCAATAGTGGAATGTTTGGGCCTAAAACCAGCTTGTCCCTCAGCTCTTTTTCCCTCTTGTTCAGCCCAACTGCTAATCCTACGCTCAATCATGCTTCCAAAAAGTTTTCCAAGAAGAGGATTAATCATAATAGTGCGGTAGTTTGATGGGTTATTTATGTCACCACTTTTGTGCAAGGGAATAACAACACTAGTGGTCCATCCTTCCGGAAAGCCTTCTTGAATAACCCTGTTGAAAATGCCCCTGATACAGGGTGCAAGGACCTCGATACCCCACTTTAGATGCTCTGCTTGCAGCCCATCAATATCTTGTGCTTTCCCACCTGCCAACCTTCTTATGCCTTGACTAACATCTTCAACGGTGAACAATTCAATGTCTGCGTTGATTATTGGAGGTCTATGTTTCTCCTGCTCACGCTCATAGAGAAGTTTTGCATAGTCTAGCCATTGCGAGCTTGTAATATTATTTTCTATTTGTTTTCTTTTCTGCTGTAGCTCCTTCCAAAATTTCTTGGGATTGTTCTTTCCAAGGGTAATCAGCTCCAATCTTCTTGTACTTACATATTTTTCTTTTTTACTTCGTATCACCCTTTCATACTCTTTCTTGTTTTCTATTGTCATTCCCTCCTCACGGAGCTTCCTTTTTATTAACTTGCACTCTTCATCGAACCATGGGTTTGCTGGAAAAGTATTTGCATTTCCTCTCTTGGGTTTACTCCTCTTACACTCATCCAAAGCTTTGTGTATTAGAAGAATCAATGTGTTCTTGTTTATTGAGTGCTGCTTTATGTAATCTGATTTTTTTCCAGATTCTTGAAAGAGATTTTTGAGGGCATCTTTGAAAAATTTCTGATTTTCCTGAGTCATGAGAATCCTTCCCTGTGGGGGTGTTTTCTTCTTGCTGATAAGATTTTGCTCCCCTTGCTGCTTGATTGTGTGGATGTCAAGTTTTACATATATTGGATTGTGATCTGATTTCAATTCTATTGGACATTTACCAATCACTAGCTCCTTTATCCTTGTTGTATAGTTACGAGATAGAATGACATAATCCACCACACTTTGCCCATTTGAGGTCTTACAGGTGATGTTGCCCGAACTTGGCCATGATCTCATACCATTGCATATTACCAAGTTGAATAAACTGCATACGCCCAACAATTCTACCCCAAAGTGCGTGACATTACAATTATTATCTTGAGAGGTTCGTTCCCAAAGTTGATGGTTCTCTTCTTCCAGCCATAACGGATCGTCTTTTTCTTTATCTTTGCTTTTCAAGTTAAGAGCTTGAGTGTTAGCTGTCCTAGCATTAAAGTCACCTATTAATATAACTTCCCCCATAGTGTTAAACACCGAAATGTCTTTTTTGAGAGAGGCAAAGGGATCTTCACGGTCAAGACTCCTTTTCTTATAAAATTTGGAGCCTTTTGGGGCGAAGTAGCAAGCAGCCAATCTAATTGTAGTCTGATTTTCTGTTATTTTTAACCATATGTACTGTTTGTTTGGGTCTTCTTTCTCTACTTTTATATTTTTGTCCCATGATTCTTTGATTAGGACTGCAACTCCACCATGACCTTTTCCATTTTCTGTTCTCTCATTCGAAATTGAGATCTTTTTATATCCTTCAAAATCTGGAATTTTACACCCTTCATGTTCATGAGTTTCAGTAAGGATAATAATGTCTTTTCCAGCTGCTATGGGCCCTAAACCAGGTCCTCTTCTCCATGGATAACCTCTGCAATTCCAACTTACCATAGTTAAATATTCCTGGGGGGCCCCGAGTTCCTATTTTTGGTGTGTGACTCTATTACTGACTTGGGCCTTACCATTTTGCAGCCAAGCCCATTTACCTTCACTTCTTGCTGTTTTTACCTTTTCCCACTCTTTTCGTCTTTCTTCTTGCTGAGTTATGGTTAGGTCCTCATCAAGGTAGATTTGTGTACCTTTAAGGAACCTCTTGTTCCTTAATAGCACATTTTTGTCCTCAAGTTTCCCCAATGTAACTCTTATGTGCCTATTCTTGCCACCTTCCATCCATTTTCCAATCCTTTTTGCCTGCAGAATAATCCCTGACCAATGAAGTTCATCTCAAAAGAAATCCCTTGCTAACTCTCTTGTAGTTTCTGACTCACCGTAGTCTTTTAGCCCTTTGACAATTACATTCATAGTCCTATCATTTTTGTCCTTTTCCTCTCTTAACTGCCTCCTAACTTGCTGTTCTATAATGTCTCTTTGTGATTCTGATGGTCCATTTACTACCTGAGCCCAAGATTTGGCCTCCTCTAGTTGATCCCTTAGCTGCTCTTCTTTTAATTTCATGCTGTCCATTACTGATTGCATTTCCTTTAACTGTGAGTTATTGTTTTCAGCTACATCTTTTGGCTTGTTTGTGCTTGCTGCATCCGTTTGAACTAAAACTTGCCTTATCGATAATAATTCTTGTTCACCTTTTGCCATAGAGATTTGCAGTTTGTTTATCTGTTCTTTAAGCAAATTGTTCTCCCTTGTTAACTGCCTATTGGCTTCTATGACCTCTTTCACTTTGGTGCTTGCATAGAGCTCTCTTGTTTCCAAGGATTGGAGTCTCTTCTTCATGTCCATTAGCTCATTGACATATAACTCAGATGACCACATAAGAGGCGTTGTGGTGGGGCTGTACATATCCGAGTTAACTTCCTCCCCCACTGTCTTGCCTACGTGAATGCTTTCACCTTCGATTTGCTGCTTTCTTGAGACTATGTGAGATATTGAACTCACATTTTCTTTTCCTTTAGACTGCCCTGTTTGCTCTTGCTGAAATTCTGTTGTAACAGTTGTGTTCTTAGGTTCTATCCTTGGTAGTATTGCTGCAAGCTTGCCCCTCTTTGCCAACTTCACTTTTCGAGTTTGCCTACGCCTTAGAATCCCCTTGTACTGTTTTGCGTTTACAAAGACACACCTTTCCCCCATACTTAAAAGGTTATTTTGTGGGCCGCCTAGCACACATGTTCCCCACATGTTATTCGCTGCCCCAACAAATGCTGAGGATTCCATCGGAAGTTGCGCTGAAAAGTTAAAAGGGATTAAAAAATTCCCCTGAGCTAACATGCCATTCATAGGCCACTGTGAGCCCATTTGTCTTTTTCCAGTTATTTCAACGCTTTCTGACCTGGGTGTTTTTGAGCTATTTGCTTCAGACTGGATTGAAATACTGTTAGTGTCAGTTCCAACATTCTCTTTATTTGCATCCCCTGAAATTAACAGGTCCTCCACATTTCCATCGTGCCCTTTTGGATGTTGCCATTGGATCTGTTTTTCCAACTTCATTTTCCCTGTTGTTTCAACCTGATCTGGACTATTGATAATAGTAACAAAATTTGTTTTGATTTCCTCCTCCAAGCCTACCAGATCCTCAACCCCCACGTCATGTTTTAGCATTAGGGCACACCCAGTTTGAGTTTTTGGTTTGAGAGCTAAGTTTACAGGTTTTGTTATGTTTTTGAGAGATCTGTTTAAAATGCGGGTTACTTCGATGCAAGGTAAAAAAGAGACAGAGACAAAGTGAAGACAAGGTGGGGCACACCTGATTCAGCTGCCGAGAAAAAAATGCTGTTAAAAAGGGGCAAAGAGCCAACGGGCCCGCTTCTGCCAGGACCCACCGCGCACCCTTTGCTGTTCCAGACTTTATCCCACGAAGGTTCTTCTAGAACTCCGCAGACAACCTCGGTTGGTCAGTGGCATTCCGTTGGAAAGGCCCCTTGTCTGAAAAGGCCCTCCTTGTCGTTATTGGAAAACACCCGCGCATGTGCTGCCCACTATTCTCCGTGCCGGCTGGCCCCGCCTCAAGCCTCAAGGTCAAGCCCTCACAAGTTTTGCCTGTTACTGCGACCTCCTCACTCCTCACAAGGCTCAAAATGATCAAGAATCACCCAAATGACTCGCTTAAGCCTCCTCTAGCTTTTTGAGGAATATTTTAAAGTTCTTGGTCTCATGAATTTAATCTTGCAATTCTGTTTAAAATTTATAAACTCCAAAATTTAAAGAATGAACTTAGTGCTTTGATTAAAAATAATAAATAAATGAAAATTCTCGCATTTTTATTTTCTAATAAGAATTTTAGATGAGAAACAAGTGGCATAAAAAACTTCTATAGGGCAATTTCAAATCCCACCCCAATTTCACCAACTGAAATATCCATTCCTAAAAGGTAGGGGCTCCTATTTTTCTGAAAAAGATTCCAATTATTCTTGTAACACAATTTTTTTTCCCATGGGACCAACTGTGCCATGAAAAATAGAAGCCCAAGCCCCCCATGGGACCATATAGTAAGAGAGAGGGACCGATGGTGGGTAGGGCGATGTTGAGCAAGGGGTCCATGTCAGCACCATCTGAGTTGGCAATTTTTTTTTGACACATCTCTTAACAGTCGAGCTAGCACCCCCCTCATTTTTTTCTTGCAAAATTTGCACATGTTTATTAATGTTTTTGAGTCATTTTTCAAAAACCACAAAAAAAGAGCCAAAATGTGTCATCGACCAATTTTGAACACATGTAATACCCTTCATGAGTTCCCACCACGCTAGTACTAGCTCTCTTTACTCCAAGTAAATGCACATTAATTTCCCAACATTCCTCCGACATCAAACTTAATGCCTACCACCTCGGTATGTACACCATTCGCTTCGTCTTGTATTAGCTTCACAGCTACGCCATTCATGAGAACAATTTGCACTTTGAGCAGTTACATTCACAACCGGTGTTGGTTTGGTTCGAGGTTGATGGTGGTGAGGTCATGGGCAGGTATTCATTTCTTGCACTGTCTATGTTTTTGAACACCACATTTGGCAAAAGGAATAAATTTACCTTCTAGTTATGCAGGGGAGGTTGTGTTCCAACCTCACACAGGCAATGCCTATGCATTGCAAGATTTTTTTCAAATTTACTTGTAATCTTTTTTTGTGTAAATAGCTTCAGTTTATAAGTAATGATATGTTGGTTTAATGAAGCTTTCTTGCAACTATATCATAGTCACTTTTGTGTGTGTGTGTGTGTGTGTGTCTATATATATATATATATGGAAATAATGAACAAATGTTATTTTACAGTAATATTGCACCTATATTATGACCGACTATGTGTATATGTGAATATACAAATATATATGCATATATATGGCAGACTGTGTGTATATGTGTGTATACACAAATATATATGTGTGTGTGTATACACAAATATATATATACACACATGTATATATATACATGTGTATATATATATATGCATATATATATGGTCAATTGTGTGTATACACACACATATACACACCATTGGTCATAATATAGCCCTTTCTTTTCTTTTCTTTTTTGTACCTCTACAATTTATATATGTATAGTGGTAGTATTTGAAGTTATTATATGCTTCACTAGTAAGAGTTTCTTGCAGCTAAAATATGGTTGACTGTGTATATATAAAAATACCTACATACATATATACATACATATAATACACACACACACACACACACACACACACACACACACACACACACACATAGAGTCAGTCAAAATAACAACACTTTTTGCATACTGCATTGTTTGTTAAGGGTTTCATGCACCTATTTTTTGGTTGACTATGTGTATACATATACATACCATTTTTGGGTTTCAACAGCTAGACTATTAAGGGTTTCATGCACCTATATTTTGGACGACTATTTCCTCTGTTGTCGTGAACCCCTCACTCAAGAATACCCACTCCCACACCGTCCTCTCAGCTATGTCCATAGTAGATTCATCTCTGTCGGAATGGTTGAATTTGTGTGAAGATTTTATATGCATTTATAGGATTTTCATTGTAAAATTAGTAATCATTTCACTTATCTAAATTTGGTAATCATTTCATTTCTTTAATTTACATAACATTTTAATATTATTAATAACATATTAATATAATATTTAACAAATTAATATTATAATAAATATTATAATATTATGTATGTATCGTATCACACATACATACATACATACATACATACATAACTTATTATGTATGTATGTGTGTGTGTATATGATACATACACATACATACATACATAATATGTATGTATTGTATGCATGTGTGTATACTATACATACATACATATATATGGCAAGTCATGTATTTATGTAGGTCATGCAAGTACCCATACATATGGCATTCATATGTAACATACATACATTGTATTACTATGATGTATGTATGTATGTATGTATGTATGTATGTATGTATGTATGTATGTATGCATACCAATCATACATACATACATAAATATGGCATTCATAATACATACCTAGAGCCATTTTCTTAGACACATAGACATGCTTGGCCAAAAGGTAGGTGCATGACACCCTCAACTATGGAGTGTATGATAATGTTCCAATACTGTCAATATAAATACGCAACTTGCAGAATTACAATTACATATGGCAGAGATATAGAAATTGATGTTTCATATAGTCTTGTTCATTTACATTTATATGAATTCGATGTATGCTTTAATTTATATTCAATTACTTTCACAAGTATGAAAAAGTTGTTTCAATTCATATCAAAGTGTTGATTGAAGTTATATATATCATAATGCTATATCAATTGGTTGTTTCGAGTTATTCTTAAAAATCATGTTGTATTAGAAAATGGCTCCAAATATTACTATCCAATTACTCTTAATCTTACATGCATGAATTTTTTGTTTCAATTTGTATCATTCTTTGATTTGTAAAAGTTAGAATTGGGGATGTGATAGTATACCATGCATTTTTTGTTTCATTGCACACACACCCTTGATAATTTGCAGTCAACTCAATTAGATGCATGGTTAGTTTGTTCTTCAATTACTCTCACTCTTACATGTATGAATTTGTTGTTTCAATTTATAACATTCATTTTTTTTGTAAGAGTTAGAATTGGGGATATGATAGTATATCATGCATTTTTGGTTTCATTGCACACACACCCTTGATCATTTGCAATCTACTCAATTAGATGCATGGTTAGTATGTTCTTCAATTACACTCAATCTTACATGTATGAATTTGTTGCTTCAGTTTGTATCATTTTTTTATTTGTAAGAGTTAGAATTGAGGATATGATAGTATAACATGCATTTTTTGTTTCATTGCACACACATGATTGATCATTTGTAATCAACTCAATTAGATGCATGTTTAGTTTGTTCTTCAATTACACTCACTCTTACATCTATGAATTTATTATTTCAGTTTGTATCATTCTTTTAATTGTAAGAGTTAGAATTGGGGATGTGATAGTATATCATGCATTTTTTGTTTCATTGCACACACAGCCTTGATCATTTGCAATCAACTCAATTAGATGCATGGTTAGTTTGTTCTTCAATTATGCACTCTTACATGTATGAATTTGTTGTTTCAGTTTGTATCATGCTTTGATTTGTAAGAGTTAGAATTGGGGATGTGATAGTATAACATGGATTCTTTGTTTCATTGCACAAACACCCTTGATCATTTGCAATCAACTCAATTAGATGCATGGTTAGTTTTTTCTTCAATGACACTCACTCTTACATAAATGAATTTGTTATTTTAGTTTGTATCATTCTTATTTTATAAGAGTTAGAATTGGGGATATGCATTTAGGGGATTTCATTTTTTGAATGGCTTTCATGGTAATCTATGTTGCAATTCACAATTTAAAGGGAATTGTGGACAGTTGCAACATAGGTTACCATTAGAAGGGTGTTTGAAATATCAATTCTCCCTAAAGAATTATTGAATAGAGATACAATTAACAATAATAAGACGTATGGTTTGTTTGTTCTCCAATTACACCCACATATTCGAACATGTTGTTTCACTTTGTTTGATTTTTTATTGTCAATACATTCATATATTTAATTAGTTAACATGACCACCTAAGGGTTATAAGAGTTACAATTGGGGATATGGTAGTATAACATGCATTGCTTGTTTCATTGCACACACATCCTTGATCATTTGCAATCAACTCAATTAGATGCATGGTTAGTTTGTTTTTCAATTACTCTCAATCTTACATGTATGAATTTGTTGTTTCAGTTTGTACCATTATTTTATTTGTAAGAGTTAGAATTGGGGATATGATAGTATAACATACATTTTTTGCTTTGCACACACACCCTTGATCATTTGCAATCAACTCAATTAGATGCATGGTTAGTTTGTTCTTCCATTACTCTCAATCTTACATGTATGAATTTTTTCTTTCACTTTGTACCATTATTTTATTTGTAAGAGTTAGAATTGGGGATGTGATAGTTTAATTGTGATCGATGACTGAGTATAGGCTGGCTACACTTGATCCATGAGGACTCAAAGCATATTCAAGCCACTAAACATCAATCCCAATAAGATCATCCAATATAAACTAAACTAAGAATCCATTAAAACTAACATATTACATTATGAAAGCTTCAAAAACACCTATTCTAATCCATTGAAACTTATCCGATTGGGGGAGTGGTGTCACATTGATGTGGAATGGCAACCCTTTTCCAATCCCATGGATAATGAGCTTGTTTCAATCGATTATATTGAAGAGAAGTGACAAAACCAATGAAAGATGTGTGATAAAAATATTTTAAATGCTAAATTAACATGATGAATGCTAAGATGATCAATACGGATGTATGCAAAGCTATTCTAAATGGAGTTTAAGCTCAAAAGATCAAAACCCTAATTACAAAATATGCTAAATGTATGCATCTATGTTACCATGGAAGCCATTAGGGTAAAAGCACAAAAGTTGTGTCACGCTTTATAAAGGAAATGCCAATGTGATCCAATTTTAAACTTGAATCACTAAAAGTGGCATATATGTTTTGAATTTTGAAAATGATGTAAACTAGTAAAATATGTATTTTTTATTATATTTTATGTTTAAAAAAAATATAAAAAATTATTTTAAACTAGTTTTTAATAAATTAAAACTATAATTTAGTTGCTGATAAAATGCTGAAAAATGAAGTTGCATGGGACGTCAAACTTTTATAGTAAATTTTTTTTTTCTTTCAAATTTTTGTGTGTATTTATAACTTGAAATTTTTGTGCATGGATATATTTTTTCCAATTTTGATAAATATATATTTTAAATAAATATTAAAATGTGCGCGAATAAAAAAACAACTATTTTCATCGGGACGTCAAGCTTCATATTAAATATTTATCTAAAATGGAAACAAAATATACCATCTTAAAATAGATTCTTTTATCTAGTGCATCATATTTTTTCAATTTTTAATAATTTTAGTATTTTTCCTTGCATAGTAATCAACCCTTATATTTTGTGCTGAAAACCTACTTTTAGTAAAAAAAATAAAAATAAAATATAAAAAATAATTAAACTATTAAAATAAATATATTTTTGAAAACTACACTTATGGATCTACAAAAGGGTATTTTTATATTTTTAAAAAAAAATGTTGTTTACATTAGCAAGAGTTATTGAAACTTCAAGTTTTTCAAATAATTTATTTTTTTTGGTAAATTGGACTCAAAGTGATGCTCCATACATTTTTAGCCAACAATTTTAGCTAAAAAAGTTGTGGAAGCATATAACTTTAGCTAGAATGAATCTTACTAGATCATATGTTTGACCCAAAATTGATTTTTAGTTAGAAATACTTAAATTCAGTTGTGCCGATAAGTTGGTTGAAAGTGTGACACAACTTTGTGCTTTTACCCATTAATGGAAGCTAATGCTAATTATGCAAGTAAATTAAGCTAAAAGGAAGCTAAATAAGTGCTAAATACAAGTGCTAGTGAAAGTTATTTTAACAACATGAGTTTACTATTAAAATATGGATCCCTATTCAATAGAGGTAAGCTTTATTTATAAAATAGGTAAAATGAAATTGATGGCCAAGATCAAAAGTATCAATCAATGGTCAGAATGGAAGGAAGATGGAGGCATGGATCATGGATCAAGAAAAGAATCAAGGGTTCATATTCTTCCAAACAAACACACTTTCAAAACTTTCTCAAGAAAGAAGTCTTGTTGAACATTTGTTGCAAAAAAGGAATATTCCCCTTTTTTCAGATGAGTGAAGAAAGAGAATATTCTCATGGGTGAGAGAAATTAGATATTTAGTTAATTAAAACTAAATTTAATTGTCCAAAGGAATATTCCATGGGAATATTCCCTTTAGAGGAATGTGCAAAGGAGGAATATTCATTTGCAAGTGGGTAGATTAGATTTAATTAGTAATTTGATAAAACAAAGTTTCAATTATGCAAATTAGAATTAGGATATTCATTAAATAATTAATTTAATTAACGAAAAGGAGGGGAAAATGATATGATATTTAATTAAATATAGGACTTAGGGATTTAAATTAGACAAATTGATTTATCCAATTTAATAAGATGAAGGGTTAGTATGAAATGGGTGAATTAACCTAATTAGGTCAATTAGGTAAATAAATGAAAACCATGCAATTAATTAAATAGCAATGCAAATTTAATCAATTAAACAAAAAGAGGATGGGCTTTTTAGGAGGAAATGATGTTGGTATATTAGATTCAAGTGCATGATATCATTCAAGATATTTTTAAGTGTCTACATTTTGTCCCTCTTTGAAGTGAGGTATCTATTACATTGGTTCAAAGACTAACGCTTTTCAAATTAAAACTATTGCTCATATCAAAAAATTATTTTATTTTATTTTTAATTTTTTGGATGCCCTAACATTGCCTCAGTGGAAGGAATAAGCTGGTACCCTACCCCCTTGAGAAATTGGGCAAAAATTTTGAATTTTGGGTTGATTTCTTGACAAAGGTTGAATATAGGTGCAGTGCTAAAACAAGCCCGTGATGCCAAAAATGGCCTCGAAACGAAAAATGACTCAAAATAGAATGCATACGGTGGAGATAGGTAAAACAGGTCAAAACCCTAGCTTTTGGTTGAAATTAGGGAAAAAAACCCTAATTTTCTAGGTTTAAATAGGTGATGAAGGGTCACTTTCAATTCATTTGTGCATTCACACCTTAGAGATTTGTTGCATTTTGAGCTTTGACCTCTTGACGAAATGGCACAATGAGTGCTTCCTCTGCACCTTTTGGAGCGAGTTCGAGAGTACTAGTGGCAAGCAGACACAGGACCCCAATATGTGATTCAAAACTTGCCTTATTTTTGTTTTTAGGTGCAATTAATAGGGGGTCAAAGTTAGGTCCTTAGGTGCATTGCTATATAGCAACACTATTGATGTGTCAGAAGCGTCACTATTGATTTTATAGCAACACACCCCAACTTTTCGATTGGGTGACGCATTTGATTTGGGGGTCGCTAGGTTAATAGAGCAACGCATAAGATTTTTTAGTTCAGCGTCATTTGAAAGCGGTGGGCGACACACATTCCAAATGGCAATGCACCATGATTTTTAGTTATAGCGATGCATAGTAATACCGATTCTCTATTGAGTGTAGTGATGCACATCATCAAAATAGTGACACACCTTGAAATGGATGCAGCAACACACCCCTAGAAGAGAAACACTATTGATTTTAGCGATGCTTTTGATGTTTTGGATGCAAAGTCTCAAATTTTAATCAGTTTTTTGAATTTTTTAGCAAATTGATGTTGTGTGCACGATGTGTGCATGAGGATCCTTCATCATTGATGTCGTGAGAGCATCAATCAAACATTATGGCAGCAACATGATATTTTGATGACTTGAAGGTAGAGCAGCTAGGTATGTTGGGGTTAGGTTTTATTGCTTTCTTGCCCAAGGTTCGAACACAACTTGCTATGATGACAACCTTGATCGAGAGGTGGCATAGCAAGACCTCTTCATTTCACCTGCTCACTGGTGAGGCCACCGTGACATTGGAGGACATGTGGCACATATTACAATTGCCTATTCATGGAGAGCATGTCATATATGAACCAAATGACATGTCTCTCCCTTCTACACAAGTGTTAGCTCATTCTAGTGAGCTCTTAGATAGACCTTTATGTATATCAGGATTGAGTGCCCATCTTTAGATTGTTTGTAGTTGCATTGATCTCTAGAGATATTTCCCCAGACCGATGGGGCATGATCAGGAGGTGTGTGATGTATGCTTGGGGTCCAGTTCTTCTAGCTTCATTGTATCATGACATGCATGAGGTCATCTACCGTGAGGGTAGGAGCATCAGAGCAGGTGTGACTCTACTTCACATATCGACATATGAGCACATTACAATGTTGAGGCCCTTGGTCATTTTGGTAGAAATTCATGAGGATGAGCCTATCATCTTTAGATACAGGGTTTCGATGACACTTCAACACATCAGGCTAACAGGGCTATCTTATTAGCGTTGTGTCATTAATGACATGACTGTGTTCAGATGAAGGCCATGGCTACAACATCCTACATGGTATGATGATTGGCAACAACTTAATTTTTCGAGACAGACTCACTACCTCCAAGGGAGGGAGCACACTATGCTAGAGAGGTACCTTCCAGAATGTGTGGCCCACTGGTTTGGCGAGGTTTAGGATGTGCCCGTCAATGATTACACTATAATTTTCATGAGGTCCCAGAGGGAGGTATAGTGGGGAGCACAGATTGACTTCGTTGTGGTGATCGATGGGTTCAAACAGCTTGTCACCCAGCCATGGGCTTATGATCAGGGCCTCCCAAATGTAGGCATGACTCCAGCCTATGATGCATGGTTCAAGCCACCCACTCGCCTAACAAAACCAGTGGGGGGATACCCTGGAGGAAAAGGGAGAGGTAGAGGTAGAGGTAGAGGCCAACAGGATCAGGATTAGGATAGGGTATAGGTGCCAGGTGATGGGCACCAATAGCAACTAGATCAGGCATAGGTGCCAGGGTAGCAGGATGGGCATGATGGATAGGTTCTAGCTGCAACACTGCCTCTTTCACTCATACAACTAGATGCCCAGTTATAGGCACATATATAGGTCATTACAGCTGAGAGGGATCGGCTACAGGCGGAGCGGGATCAACTGTAGTAGCAGCTTCAGGCCATGACAAGTCAGAGAGATCAGGAGGTTCATTTGTGGCAGAAACTGGACTTATAGTTAGCCCAAAAGATTGGGCAGAGACAACAGTTGGAGGCGGTGACTACAGCTTCACAAGGACAGACAATGTATGCCCGTTTATATAGAGAGGTAGTGACAGAGGCTTCTCACTACCACATGCATTACCATAGAGATGATCCCTAGGTGATGAGACAACTTGTTTTTTCACAGTGGGGTGGAGTATCACCTAGATTTGAGGATCAACCATCAGTTAGGGGTGAGTCGAGCAGTTACCAGGGCTAGCTTGCTTGTGTAGACACTTTTTTATTATTGTATGATTCATTTATACAGATATACATTCATTGACTCCTTTTTAATAGCCTTGTGGATATTGTATTTTTAATTTGATATTCATACACTGACTTAGATATTGTACCATGACAATCATCATTTTATATATATATATATATATGAGATGATTCATATTTGATATGTAATGTGCTTTTATTTCATGCTTTATGAATGTATGGATGCAATGATATGATGTGATGTGATATGATCATGTATTATGTTCATGTATGGATGCAATGTAATGGATGCATTTCTTTTATTTATGAGATATGTGATGTTGATCTATGATGTGATGTATATGGGGTGTGATGTAATGCAATGCAATGGATATGTTATATTCTTTTTTAGTATCTTTTTATGATATGTTATGGGATGGATGGTGTGATATGCAAATGTTATGCTTATGCAAGATGATATGGATGCATTTTATGTACTTTTCTATGCAATTTATGATGTGATGATGTATGCATATGGATGTATATATGGATAATGCTTATAGTATGTATGCTATTAGGATATGGATGCGATGAATGGTAATGCAATGTATCAAGATGCTTTATTCAAAACAACTTAAATGATAATGATGTATGCATATGGATGTATATATGGATAATGCTTATAGTATGTATGTTATTATGATATGGATGCGATGAATGGTAATGCAATGTATTAAGATGTTTTATTCAAAACAACTTAAATGATAATGATGATGCAATGGATTATGTTTTCATTTATTATGATATGTTGTGATGATGTGAGATGTATGTATGTTGATGATTTTGTGGATGCGGCATGGATGTATGATGATGTTTTTGTTGACTATCGTGATACTAGGTTAGCATGGAAAGAAGATAGAAGAATGAGATGAATGATTTGACCATTGATTCTGAAGATTGATTCAAAAAGTCCAACAAGTCTATGATCCACTGAGACTTTATTAGATATGGTGAAGAGAGATGATGATGATTTTTCTCATATCTTGGGATTGGGATTTTTTGTCATTCCTTATGTTTGATATAACACATAGACATGATGCATCAAGGTATTGAAAACCAAGATGGCATTGTATCAAGTGTAATGGACTTTGACTCTGCAAATAGATAGGATAGTTCTTATTCCCACCTTGACATATAGAAACCTTGTCAGAATGTAGATTAGAAGTTTAGAATACCTTGGACCAAAGAATACGCAATTGTCAACAATCTACTCCAAACAACCTCCCTACACATAACTAAGCAAGTATGTGCCAAGATTATTTTACAAGAATACCCACAAGCAAAACAAATGAAAGATAATGATCGATGCCCCATTGCTTTCTCTCTAAATCATTGAGACATCATCAAGAGGTCCTCAAAATGGGTCATTAAGACAAATTAGAAGAAAAGATCAAAGACAAACAGTCAGTGTTATCTATATCTCTTGCCAGTTTAATGTAGCTAAGGTGATTTTTTATGTTGATGTCCATCACAAGAAGGATTCATCTTAGGACATGTTGATCAAATGGTTTGATTAGGATAAGGTGTGTGATAAGTCATTGATACAAACTTCACTGAATCGTTTACCTATGATTAGACTTTAGATTTTTAACACTCAGGTTCTCACTTTATGACTTGTGATACTTTCTTTCTACTTGTTTCACCAAAGGTTGAAGGTGATGGTCAATTTATTATGGATGAAGGTTTATTGCGGGTGAAAGCTAGATGGGATGGATGGTTTTGGATTTTCTGGAACATTTCACTATTTTTGGCCTTTTGAAAATGTTTTGAGGCTATTTTTGGTCTTTTTGAAAGTTTATGTGAATGTTTTTATTTTTGAATTATTTGAGGTTGTTTAGGGTTTTCCAAGTTTTCCAATGTTTTGGGGTTTTCTAGTTTTTAAATATTTTTGTGTTTTTAGATATTTGGATGCTTTTGTGTTTTCAAAGTTTTCCAACCAAGAACCTAACCTAAAATACTATCCTAGGAGACTCAAGGGCTTATCAAGATGATCCTTGCCTATGTTATACATGCAAAGACCACATAGTTTAACTAACTTAACTTATTAACGATGAGAAATGAATAATTGATGGATTGTCAGTTTATTATGATGAACTTTTAAAGGACTGACCTAAGGTGTCTTGAGGGCACATCAATGATGGCCTTTCCTATGTTCAAGCTCAGAGACTCATAGTTCGACGTGGTTCTATTTTTGGATTTTCGATGTTTTGACCTTTTTAGGGATTTTGATTTGTTCTAGATGTTTTGGGATTTTGACTTTACAATTTTTGAATGTTTTTGGATTTTAATTGTACAGGATTTTTGGTGTTTTTGGATTTTCTATATTTTCCAAGTGTTTTTGGATTTTATGATGAACTTTCTATGAATATTTTTTGGGGTTTTCAATGATATTTCCAATAACCTTAAGATATACAAGAACCTGATCTGATCCATAACGAATTTCCCCTAGCATGATGTAATAGACTACCTCAATATAGGCAAGACAAACTGACCTTAGGAATATGCCAAGTAG
>VDFB02373365.1:137418992-137622263 GCA_007258455.2 Sequoia sempervirens
TTTCAGATTGGTGCATTCAAACGCTACTTTTTTCATGTTGCCACTTTTTGACCATCATGATCCTGCACGTACCCAGGTCTAAATCAAGTAGTTGTTATTTCTAAGGTGGATCACTCCTTTCTTCAAAGGCCATACACTTATGATTGGGTAAAGTGTTATTTTCTTTAGAAAATTCCTATTTCCTTTTTGATAGGTTAATTATCATTTGATTAGATGGGTTATGAAGCACTTATTTCAAACAAATATCTTTATGAAAGAAGTATATTGACATGAAATTAAATATGATTTTTATTCCAATGTAAAACTACAAAGAATGGAAACAATTCTTTCAACACATAAACTATTATGTAGTAGTTCACTAAAATGAAAAAGATTACCTATATTAAGTTGTGGGATACACAACTAAGAAAATGATCTAAAGTTACTTATTTATCCTAGAGGAACTAAGTATATAGTATACAAAGAAAAACAACAAACCCACAACTACCCCTATTTTGAAGGAGTTTAGTTTTCTCCCCTTCCTGATCTCGCTAATATTGTCTAATTATTTTAAAGAGATGAAGGGTCATAACACAAATTTATTCAACCCAGTAAATAACTTGGTTAATGAAACTTGACAAAAAGCAACAAAACAATTGATACATTTGGCATTTCATCTTGAATGAAGAGTGGTGAAAATATTCTACTTATAGTTTAATAAAACACTATTTTTATAAGAAGGTTTGACATTAGAAAGATGTATACACTTATAGTTTAATAAAACACTACTATAGCTCTTACCCCAACATATACCATTGTATTGCCATGGCTCTTTAGCTAATATAAGAGGAGACAGACAGATGGGGAGTATAAGAGAGATAGAGATACATGGGAAAGAAAGAGAGATGGAGACATAAGGAAGAGAAAGGAAGAGAGGTGGACACCTAGGAGCCCATGGATAGGGGGTAGGGAGGGAGAGATGGTGAGACAGAGAGGGGGGAGATAGAGAGGGGACAAAGAGAAAGTGGATATAGATAGAAAGAGATAGAGAGAGGAGTGAGAGGAGATAAAAAGAGAAATAGAGATAGAGATATGGAGTAGGAGAGATGGAGGGAGAGATGGAGTGAATGAGAGAGAAAGGGGGAGAGGGAGAGATAGTTCAATAGATAGAGGGGGGAAGAGGCGGGAGTGACATAGATAGTGGGAGATATAGAGATGTAGAGAGCGACAAGGAGAGATATATCAACTCCCATCTCCATCTACCATCCCCATCTCTCATCTCACCCCATCTCACTTTCTATTTGTATGTTTGTCATTATCTCCCTCTCTCTATATTTTCTTCCCTATATTTACTCTTAAGTGCAATGGGTACATTGAAGAGGTTTTAAAGGAGAATTATCATATCTTTAATCAAATGGCATGCTACCTTGAGCATAACTCCCCAAGGACACATGCCATCCTTGGATTGTTGACATGAAACAACCAATCAAAATTTAGTTTCTCTCTCTCATATTAATATATATTACCATTATATTAAATATATATTATATTAATTATATTTTGTATTATATAAAAATATACTTATTATTAATTATTAATTATAATAATTTTATACGTATTTAATAATTTTGTTAAAGAATATAATATATATAATTATAATAAGTTGAATAATTATATTATTTATTATGTAAAATATAGCTACTATATACTTAACTATATTGTAGAATATTAAAACCTAGCTAAATGGCGCCAAAATTTTCAACTTAATTAACATATTGTAAAACCCAACGTAAAACTGTGTTGTAGCTCCGCCAAATTGGAGAAGTAAAGGTCAATGTCGTCCCAGGAAGAGTTTTGAGTAGTGAAAACAAGGTCAATTCCAAAGCAATAAGAAGAGTTTGGAGTTAAAACAAGGTCAATACCAACGCTTAATTTAAGAGTTTGGAGGAGGAAAACAAGACAATATTAGCACTGGTGGAAGAGCTCTGGTGAGTGGGAAACAAGGTCAATACCAAAGACCGGTGTGACCCAGGTCAGAGGGTACTCAAGGAAAACCAACGCATCATAAGTACGAGAGGCACCGTGAAGTTTGGCAACCCATTCTCTTTAACCTTCAATTTTCATGCCTAGTTTCCAAAGATCTTCTCGTACATTTGCACCCTCATTCTCGTACAATGGTATAAGATAAGATAGAAAAAATAAAATAGCTTAGTCTTTCACATTTTTATTGACCAGCCTCAGGTCTTGGAAAAACTCCCATAATCTACCCATATCTTGGTTGAGGTCTAGGATTTCATCACACATAGCCTTCATCGCATGAGTCTGAATCAATTGTAGACTTAGCCGAAGTATATGCTAGGCTAAGGTAGATCTAATGAATGGAAATAGAGGCATACAATTCTTCTTTAATACCTCCACCACAAACATATGCAAGGTGTTGGTTGTTTGTATGGTAAGTAGGTTGATCTTCTAATCTACCTATGGAATTTCCAATTCCAATAAAGGGTAGCTCGAAGGACCTGGACCAACTAACAAGGATTTGAAAGACCTCCTACACTTTGGGCTCTGCAAGACCCGGGAGGGTGATCCCTTAATGCATTTACAACCTCTGCACCATCATCATAAACAACATTAACAACAACAGATAATCTCATTTAATAGCTCAACATAATAGGATAATACCAAATAGAATTGGTTGTTTATCAATAATATCATCTATTTGGAGCATGAGATAACTACAACAACATTTCACAATATAAGATAGTCATTGATTTGAAATTTTTAGCAAGCTCTAGGTAAAGGCAAACAAATATTGAACCATACGAATAAGTACAACTTAGATCAGTGCCATATATCCATTGGAGGAGTCAAATTTATAAGCATCTAAGGGCTTATGACAGATTTAACACAACATATAAGAGCCTTGATAGCATTGCTTTACAATATCATCAATATGTATTCTAACCCAATACTACTTATCAAATCTTTATACAGAACATATCCACCTACAATCCCATTCAAGCATTTTAATTAATTCCTTGAATTAAAGTTAGAACAAGAATCATACACACCACAACAGTGAGATGAATGAAACAACCCTTGATCATTTTATTCAAAATTCAAATATGCTTGTACAATGGAGAGACATGAGTTCGAATTGATCATATCAATTCAAATGCCAATATTTTCATAAAATATCAAATCCCCATGAATTCAAAACCTACTATAGAATGACTCAAAACCTAAATTGCATTTTCCCTAAAACCATCAGACTTTACAATTTTCTCTGCAGCTTCATCTAGACTCAACCAAAAATATCTAACTTGCTAACCCATACTTCTAGCCTTGAAATCCTTCTTATAGAAAAAGAAGGAGCAAACAAGCATCGGGCCAAAAAGCACACGTGTCACTAGCCAATTCAACCGCCTTGTGATATTCCAAAAATTTGTTACAACAATCTCCCCAGAGAATCTTCTTGTTCATCATGCCCGCTAAGAATGGTTGATGCAACAACAAAAAACTTCAAGAATTCCATGACTAGACTATCACCAAAAAACAAAATTGGAATCTGTTGTAACTACAACAGCTGATTTTTCAACCTTTAGCAACCTACTCCTTTTCACTCTTCCTCAGTTAAATATAAATTTACCCATTTCTAGTACTCTTCATTAATTGGCCAATCAAAATTGATCACCTCATTCACCTTGACACTATAAGGTATGTACTTAACTGCCACTTGATTCGCTTCTCTTTCAAAAGACTCCAAGAATGAGTTGGTGCTAATAATTTTGTCCATACAGCTCACCAACAAATCATAATCTAAGTTACCCTATTTTTGAGGGTTTTGTAGTCCAAACATGATATAAAGGGGCTCTTACACTTTGTGTGATTATTCTAGCTTGTGTAAGAGGCCCCATGGATACTGTTGTAATTATAGGATGCATGAATAGGGCATAGGATGAGAAATAAAGAAGGTATAGCTGCTATCCTCAATAGTTTTGTGAAGAAAAGCATGTGAAATGAGAGGTTCAAGCCTAGGTTTCAACAAAATATGTATGGGAGATCTGATTTTATGAATTTTTATCCATGTGTAGACCTAATGGGTTGTTTCTGAACACTGAATATAAATGATATACATACACACACACAGAGATATATATATATATGTATGTATGTATGTATGTATGTATGTATGTATGTATGTATGTATATGTATTTTTAAATATAAATGTAAATGCAATTACTGGATGCTCTCCTAGAACAATAACATAAGTTCATTCATGGTTTTATATTTTGTACTCTTTTATGTCATGAACTAAAATATGTGTTGTTTTTACAGGATTTTTTGCATCCTCATGATGCTCCTAGCCATGATCAAGGTAATGCAAGTGTTGCCCGAGGAGTAGGGGTTGGTACAAGTGTCCATCCTGATCATCTTGAGCATACATCACATCATCTGACCCCATCATCCATTCCTATATTTTCGTCTAAAATTTTGGCAACACATACCATGCAAGCATTTGTTAGTGCACCCTCTGGTAGCGAACACATGCCAGAACATGCGTCAGGACATGTACCTGGGGATGCAAAGACCATTAGCACTGGTGATATTTTAGCAGCATTTTCTGAATCTTCCCATATTACTAGTACGAGAACATTTCCAGTCACATTTGTGGTGACCGAGGATTTCATTCCCATAAAGATAGAGAAAGTCCCAGGTACTTTAAAATGTTTTAATTATTATTATATATAATCCAATTGAAATTTACTTATTGATCGCTCTTTTTAGACTCTTGATCCCATGATCATTTTGAAGGAAATGATGTTTTTTATAAACATCTAAGTGATATTACATTGGAGCCTTTCAGGCCCACCATACATACATGGTGGAATGCTCAAAATCAAGATTTAAAAGATGAGCTCATTAACCGTTTAGTTGTGCTCTTCGGTGATAAAACATTCAACCGAACCAAGGTCCTTAAGAAAGCTGGTACCTATCTAAAGTATGTGAGGGACCAATATAGGTCACATTTAGAGAAGAAAAAAAAGTATGAGCATCCCCCCATGATTCTGGAGAGGGAGTGGAAGGACCTGGTGTTGGATGGAAAGGAGAAGGCTGAAAAGAAAAAAGGAAAGACACCACCGAGCCAAGGAAGGTATGTGATACTATCAACAATGTAATTATTTATTGATTACTCTTTCTTTTTACATAATCTAACGTATTTCAAACTTTCCATAGGCTTCCTGACACATCAAAGGAAACAAAGGAAAGACTAGAAAAACACGAGCATCACAAACTTGGCTCTGGTGGTTATATGAAATTAGCCGCATGAATTGTAAGTATCAATAAATGAAATATTGTATCCAAATAATAAATTGAAAACAATTTTGGTTTTATCACACCATAGAAGCAAAATTCATGATCTTATGCAAAAATGTAGGCCTCTGAATTCAATAGAGCTCCCACAGAAGATGGCCTGAAGATTTCCTTCCAGCAAGGCTATGGATCTGTGGTTGAACGCCTAAGAGTCTTGACTGGGCAAACACAATCTTCCACTACATCTGACACGCAGGTAAATAAACTCAATAAATTTTATTTAAAATTGAATACTTGTGCAATCTATTCAATATTAATTCCCACCATAAAGTAATTACATGCCTATTTGTTTTAAACATTCAAGCAATGATAATACTGCACATGACATTGGAATGCAGCCTGGTGAGGGTGGAGCACAACCTGCTGATGAAGGTCATGGTGTGCATCCCGGTACTTTAGAGCATGTACAGCATGATCAACATGTTGAGCATGATCAGGCTAGAAAAGATCAAGAACATGATGTGGCCCCATTAGGTAAAGAGGACCACTCTAAAGTTCTTTTAAACATATTTAATTGAAATTGGTGTATTAATTAATGTAACCTTTTTTGTCTCAACTTTAGAGCATGTAGAGTGTGATCAACGTGTTGAGCATGATCAGGCTAGAGAATATCAGAAACATGATGTGGCCCCATCAGGTAAAGAGGACCACTCTCATGTTCTTTTAAACATATTTAATTTCAATTGGTGTATTAATTAATGTAACCTTTCGTGTTTTAACTACAAATTAGGAATTAGAGGGTGTTCAGCATGTTGAGCATGAGTCTATAATAGAAGTTTAGAAACATGATGTGGACCCATCAAGTAAAGAGAACCACTCTAATGTTCTTTTAATTAATGAAATACTTGTAACATAATAATAAAACATATCAGTTTAACATTTCTTTGTTATTGCAGCAGACCCCCCCTTGCAACGGTGTCCACCTCATGAGTAGACGACTAGGTGTACATTAAGATCACGAGCAGAGGGTAGAACAACTAAGGGAGGCAGATGATTTAGAAAATGATACTCCACTTTAAATTTTTTTAGCTTTAAAAAAGAAAATAAAAAAAGTGATTGTAATCATATCATGACAACCATATTTTTTATATTATGTAAAAACTGAAAGAATGAATATTATATGTTAATGAATGAACGTGAATATATCAATTAATGAATGTTATATGTTATTAATGGATGAATGAATGAATGTTATATGTTATTAATGGATGAATGTTATATGTTATTAATGGATGAATGAATGATTAATGTTATATGATTGGGTATGGGGAATTGAGAGTGACGTGAGGGGGGGGAGGGGCCAAATGAGCTTCCATTGTCATGTGGTTGGCCTTGTTAAGTAGAGAATATTAAACTATTCTCGAAACAAAGATAAGCTCAATAAGGTAATGCACTTTTCAATATAAGAAATGCATCGTTTGAAGCATCAAACCAATATGCAAAGATGAAAGAAAGTGCTAACTTTTCACTATGGTGGCAGAAAAATGATTCTTTATACCCTAAATCCATGCTCTGCATCATAATTTGAAGTTGTTTCCATTCCAAATGTTATGAGTTTAGTTTGTTTGTGTGTGGATTTGGTTTCAAAGCTCTGTTTCTTCTGTTTTTAGTGGTGACATAACTCTAAAATTTGACTTTTCTACATAACAGCTTAGTGGAAAAATTAACAACTCTGAAGGGTTTAGAGGCTCGATTGAGATAGATACACAGATATTTGGATCTTGTTGTTGATGGGAGGCTTCCACTTAACCATGAAATTTTGTACCATCTGCAGGTATGCAAAAGTTTCTCTACTTACATTCATTCTTGATCATAAATGTTGTAAATGATATTAATGCTTCAAACTTAAGATTCATTTCATTGTTATAATGATCAAAATTTTATACTTTTCTATACATTCAATCATTCTCTTTCCCCCTACCCTTTGCTCTCTCCCCCCTCCTTTTTAGAGTTTTCTTTGTCATAAAAGATTCACATTTCTGTCTCATTTACACAAATTTATCTAAAGCACTAGGAGTGAATAAAGATATGTAAAATATGATGGATTATGTCTAAACAACAATTTTCCATCTTATAGCTAATTAAATCCTTAATATTTGAATAGTTTAGAGCTCGAATAATGCTTGTATATGCATGTGTAGCAATAAGGGAACCTATGTGAAGATTGAAATTTAAAATATCACTTTGGTATTTTTCCTTAGGCGGTGAAATGATATTTTGAGTAATACAAACCTACACACACATTGATATTTTTCGGAATTGCATTGGGGAATTTTTTTCTCTTATACCTACCCTCAACTAGACATGGAGGTATATAATATTGATTTCTGGGTTTATTCTATAAGTAGTTAATTTCACAAAGGAAGACTAAAATCTTCTTAATGTCCTATCAGGGTGAAAGCATATGAATCACTTGTTGAAGGCACCATTTTGTATTCATCCAAAAACTGGTTTGTTCCATTTTTTATGTTTCTTTCATGTGTTTTTTTTAGGCTCTAGAGATGTAGCTTGGCTCTTTCCTTTGCACTTTTCATCTATTTTGATGATTACAGTAGATTGTCCTCATAATTTTTCATGTAGATCTATTTGTAACCTTATTTTCTACCAATCAATTTGCAAACCAATCACATATTAAGGACCATTTCACTAACTTGTAGTCATCCATTACTTCATATATTGTAGGTTGTGTCTGTGTGCCAATAAATCCTGATGATTATGAGAACTTTAATCCTACAAGTGTACCCAATCTTTCTCAAGTAAAAGTCTTACCTTATTTTATAGTACTTTAAATGGTTAATTGAAGGTGTTTCTTTAGATCTGAGATAGTTGAACCCTAGATTAAAATATGGTATTAGATGGGCAATATAATGATAAAACTGAGGTCCATTCAACACAAATTACGAACATAATTTACTGGACTATGAATAGTGTTACAATTATAATTATTTCTCCTTTACCTACCTCTGCATTAATGAAAAAGATAGCAGATATTGGAAGTTCATTACATGTCTCATGTATGTGTTAGTATTTTAATTTTTTTTAAGTTGTTCAAAAGCTTGATTAGGTCAATAATATGGTCTACAAGCTCTATTCTCTTGACACTGCTCAACATTTTCCCTACACATTTTCTCTTCAATCCAGACGTTTCTTAACTCCTTCCCTTGTTAGCCCTTGGTTGTTCTCAAGTGTAATGCTTTTTCTATGCATCTTACAGTTTGTATGTATGATCAGTCATCTCTTATGAAGCATGGATAACATTTCATGGAATTGTTGTTGTAATTAGACAATTGCCATTATGATAATAATCATTTAATTTGTATGGAATTAAGTCTTTTTCATATTATTTGACTTGGTATTGTAAACTTGTCTTTGCAGGATTCTCTAGGGGGAACAACAAAACTGTGATGATAGGTAGAGTTGTAAAACACCATAAATCATTTGGCATTATCAATATATTGCTTATAGAATACTCTATGCAAGTAAAATGGAATATGCAATGACAATTGGTCTCGAATTCAAATTTGAATATAAGTACATTATACACAAGAAGATGGTATCTATTCTATGATTTAAAGAACCCCAAAATAAGAAAATTAATAGGTTCCATTTGTTTACTTTCTCTTAGACACTTGTTTAATCAGCGAGACCCTCAGAATGTCTTGTTGATAACCAGCAGTGTTCAAAACTCCTAAAGAGGTCATATTGGTGTGACATTAGATCTGTCTTGTTGACGGAAGTCATCAGCAAGACATGGACTATTAGAGTGAGTTTTCTATCCTGTGCTGATGATTGATCTCTTACCGATGGGTTGGCTTCGGTGGTCATCACCAAGAGTCTCCGCGATGGTACATTTCAACGATTTTTTTTTCAAAATTGCATTGTTTCGTCGCAATTTCAACAAAGGCCACCGACGAATCACCGAAAAGGTCCGACGAAGTTGCTATAGCTACGATGAAAGATTCGTCGTAACTCCTTTCCCATTTCATTGAAATGGCGATAAACTTTTGGTGTTGTTTCGACGCTTCGGAAGAGCCATTGCAATTGCATTTTGGTTGTAATTCGTTGGTGGATACACGAAGTTTGTTGAAATTGTTGCCTCAATCTCATAGGCTGAAACCTCTGAGAAAGAATGGTCACTGTGACATTCCTGGTGTCTGACCGACTAGTAGTTTACCTTGTGTTTTTCTCATATCGCCAAGACCTTGTTTCAGTCTTGCCGAATGGACCTATTGCTATGACATGGAGACTCGATATGGAATCTTACCGATATGGAATGTCTCACCGATAGAAGGGTTTGTTATCAAGTGCCTAGCGTATGTCGAGGAAACCTATAGTGACTAGAGTCATCGGTGAAACCCATTTTCTTTGATATGAAGTCTTAGCGATGGAGGGTTGTCTCACCGATACATATTCTCTTGGAGCCGTCGGGGTGACTTGAACACTCGGGAAAAACTCTTGGTGACCGGGAGATGTCTCGCCAATTAGAGTCATCACTGTAACATAAGGCTTTGCTATGAAGTCTTGGCAAAGAGCGTTTGTCTCACCGATGGTGTGGGATGTGTTTGGCATGACTCCTAGCGAAATGTGGTCTCAAGATAACTAGGAGACTTCAGCATGAAGTCTTGGCAACGAATGTTGGTCTCATCGATGGCTATGTGTCTTTGGTGTAACTTAAGAGGCTTGGTGTAACCTCTTGGAAACAATGGTAAGTCCTGCCAACATTGGTGTTTTAACAGGTGTCCTCGGTGGGACTCCCAGTGACTAAAGTCTTCGGTGAAAGGTGTGAACATTCGGAGTAACGTCTCAGTGAAAGACAAAAGTCTTTCCGACTCGGTATGACATGTTTGCTCAATGTGAGGTCTTAGAAAAAGATGAATGTCTTACCAACTGTCAGGTGCTTCGGTGAAACTTGAGGAGACTCAGTATAACCTCTTGGTGACAGTTGGATGTCTTAGCGATAGCGTTAGCGGATGAGTTCAACTAGAGGTCAGTGAGAGGTCTCACCGATCATGCCGATGAGGAGACTCTTGTCGATAGATGAATGCCGATACAATGGGTTTTAGTATAACTTGAAGGCTCGATGTGATCTCCTAGCAATAGCGATAGACTCACCAATGTGCATGCTGAGGTCGATGCAACTTGTAAGCTTGGTGGAACCTCTTGCCGATGGAGATGACTCTTGGCGACAATGTGTAAACGGGTCTTGTGGCATCGAGGAGACACTTCTTGTGTCTCACCGACATGCAATACAAGTTGATCATTGTTGACTGAGTGAAGATTTTCCAACGTGGTGCGATGTGGACCAATCTAAGAAAGTAAGATGTGAACCATTTGCTGTGAAACCGTTGCGACCATTTCTGTGTGGAAAGGTAAAACTCTACACGAGGAAGTGGAAACATCTTCGATGATAATGATGCTAAGCTGGAGATTGCTTTCTAACTATTGAGAATGAATGTATAAATGTATGCATTGGACATTTTGAAGGGTGAGTTGATAAGCCAAGGAGCTTAAGAGTTGAGAGCCAGTGAGAGAGCAATAGAGTGAGGACTGAGTGGCTGGCCGAAAGGCCGAGGCCATGAGCTTGAAGCAGAGGAAGAGATTAGGTAGTGTTATGCTGGAATCTCTCTTGATCTCTCAGGGATAGTGTGCTACCAATTGTATCCAGAATGAACAAGATGTAATCTCTGAAAAGGCTATGAGCCTGAAATTGTATTGTAACCGTTTGTTGTTGAATAATACAATGGCTCAATCTTTGGAGTGTGGGGTTTTTTATCCGAAAGGATTTTCCCCAGGTAAATCTATTTGTTTTGGTTTATGTCTCATCTTTCATGTTTGTTGGTTCTTGTTGTAGAATCTGTTAATGCATGTTGTTGAATTTACATGTACTTCTCTCAGAAGGATCAATGTGGGAAATAAACTGTGTTTGTTTCTGCTTTAGCACATAGTTGTACGTGTCTTTGAGGCAACCTAATCGAAATGAAAGTTACCGAAGGCACTATTGATTGGAGTTTCTATGAGATTCCCTCCAATTTTTCCTTACAAGTGGTATCAGAGGCTTCTTTTGGTTGTTGGTTCTGGATATTTCTCCTGTGAAGATTTCTTAGCTTGATGGGCTAGAAGAAATTTGGAGGAATGGACTGATGTATTGATCCTTTGATGAGTGGAAGCCTTGTGGTATTCTGAGACAACATGCAGCTTGAAGGATGGTCAAGATGGAAAAGGGAGTTGATCATGTTGTGATCTGTGTCTCCTGGATGGTAGCGGTTTAACCTTGGAGTATGAGGTAGATTTCTATGCTTCATGGCTGTGTAGTAGTAAAGCTTTCATATTGGGTGTCTGTGTGACAGGCTCCTGGGTGATATAGAGAAGCCTATTTTGTTTCTCAGCCATGGAAGAGAGTGCTTATGCTAGGTGGTGGTTCATGGTGTTGGAAGGCACTGTTTCCTGTTAACCTCGAATACTTAAAGGCTATGGAGTTAATCATTAGTTGATTTGCAAACTTCTGAAATAGCCTTCTCTCTTTCTCGGATGCATGTACATGTTGGTGGTTAAGACTTGGCCTGAAAGGGGCCTGGATTTCCTGAACTGTTGTTTCCTTTTTTAAGGATGTTTTCTACTTGCATGGCTCTATGATTTTGCAAGTTTTACATGGTTAAGCAAAACTTGTGGTTTTGTGGAGTTGTTGTTGAGCTATTTTCTAGACCCTGGCTTTTGGGGTGGTGCTGGATGAGATAGTTGCAGTTCTACATGCATGCTTGGTGCATGGTTTGAGGAGGCGTGTTTTCTTCTCTGCATGGGAGTGTTGGTATGTGACTTTTCACTCAGCATTCTTGTGGTGGTGCTTGTGGGTTCCTTGATTATGGTGCTTGTTGTGGACATGATTGGAAAATTAGATTTGGTGTGATCTAGTGTTTGAGTCATGTTGTCTACGTGGTTATTCTATTTGAGATCTCAGTTTTGCATTTCCAATGCGATGATGGGATTGCATGTTTCTGTTGAATGGATCTGTGGGTTGTACAATGTTGCGGGCTGTCTTTACCTACATGGTTGTTGTGAGACAACTCGGAAGTGGAATGTCTATATCCACGAGGTTGATTCATTGTTGGTGCAAACTTGTTAGTTGGCCTTGTCTGTGGTCACTTGTGCATTGGTGTGGTGCTTTGAGATGAGAGGATGAATACTATTGAGTACCTGAATAGTCAGTTATGGGAACTTGTAGCAGGTGGTCATGATGCTTGGAGAGCTCAGGTGTCATGTTTCAGTGGGAGCTTTAGCAATGACTATGGATTCATCACATGGTGGTGAATGGTCTTCTTTGGTGTTGCAGATGTTTCTTGGGAGAGCTCTTAGATCCTGTTGCTGCATAAGGGTTCTTTCACATTTGCATGGACATTACTTGAAGATGTGCAACATCTTGGGACCATGGAGGATGCTTGGAGTCTTTGGTTAAGGTGTTGGTGGTGCTTGATAGGTGATGTTTATTTTTTAGTCTATTTGTTGTATGTCATGGTATACTCTTGTTTGCGCACTAGAATTTTGGCATTGCATTGTACTTGAGACAGTGGTATGGTCACTTGAAGCATGGAATCTCCTATGGGGATGTGTAGATCATGGTGTCATGATAAGTTCTTGATTCAGATGATTGGAGCTTTGACAGTGGTCTGGTAATTCTTTGTGTATTGGGTGCTTTGATTATTTGCTTAGTATTTCGTGATAGTGCAATAATGTAGTTGAAGTTTAGCATGAGATGATTGATTGGTAGTACTCATGGATACATGAAGAATAAGGTTGGGTTGTCTTTCTCTTGTGAGAGAAGTGTTGCTGCTTGTTACTCTTGTTAAAGTTTTTCAGCAGAAAGTCTGAGAAGCCTACACCTTGGTTGAACATGAGTTCAATAAGAGACCTATGAGGAGACTGCTCTTGGATTAGTCATGATGACTTGTATCTTGAAGGAGTATTCTTGTTCCACTCTTGGTCTACTCAGCAGTTTATCTGAAAGGTATTTGGCCCATTATATTTTTCAAATGTGTTTTATTAAGTTCACTTTCATGATATGGATCTTGAATTGTTGTCTAATGGTTCTGGAGGATTCATAGTGGAATCTGTACAATTTTGTTTTATCTCCTTGTTGCTAATGAGAATTGGTAGGAGATGTTGTATGGGCTGTTTTCCTGAAATGGGGAATGAAGTAGTTTGATCTTCTTTAAGAAGCTTACATCCATGTTTTTTAAAGTTGTTTTGATCTTGGTGATTGAACGAATGGATGTTGTTAAGGTTTTTATTTTGGGATGTGAAGAAGATCATTCTTGACACAGTTGGCTGTTAGAAGTGTATGTAGGAGGGTGCTCTATAGGAAGATGATGTGCAGAGTTTCTCTCTATGGCCGTGAAGGTTTGTGGTGAGAGAAATGTTTCTTGTGGTAGGTTGTTGCAGGTTGTGCATATCATTGTGGATTTTTCCTTGGTACTATAGGGTTACATTTTCTATGTGCTAGTATTGGTAGACTTGTGATGCCTATGATCTTTCAAATCTGCATTACTTAGGCAGTGGGAGTTCTTGTATGTGTCTTTTCTTCTTTGACTGGTTGGCACTTGGAGCTTGTATTTGTTGTTAATGAGTTGGTTATTGTTTGGCATAAGTTTACTAATGTTGATACTTGTGAGGTATGTGAGATTGGATTGAATAGCACAAGTTGTGAGTGCTATTTCCAGTCATGTGGGTTATCAGTTGGATGGAAGCAGTCAGTCTGATTGTTGTTCTAACTGATGTTTAGTATCTTGTTTCTGGATAATGACTTCATTGTTGTGTTCTGATTGAAGCTTTGAAGTTGATATTGCTTCTGTATAGTGTTTGAGCACAGTGAAGTGGTAGCAGTATCTTGTTGGTGATATCACTGGGATCTTTTGCTTGTGTTCGTTGGAACGGTGCTTATACACCTTGGCTTTGTATTCTTCTTCCACATGTGGCATGTTGGAAGATGACAGGATTGTTGCCTGAAGGTGAACATCTTGGATGTTGGAGCAGAATTCTTGATGGAGCATGAGAGCATGTTTGAGGTCTATGCGGTTTCCTGGGAGGTTGTGATCAGTTGCATTTTGGTTGCTTTGTTGACAGTGAGTTGTAGTTAGATGTCTGTTCTTTGTTGCAGATTGTCGGGTCGACTGTTATCTGTGGAATCATGTTGATCGGGTGTCTTGAGTGTTGTAGGGTTTGAACTGGTGGAGCTAGTGTGATCTTAGTTCCTAGTTTCTTTGGAGGTGCCTTTGTGATCTTTGTCAAGTGGGAGATTTTTGGAATTGTTTCCTCAATCTCACAGGCTGAAACCTATAAGAAAGCATGGTCGTTGTGACATTCCTGGTGTCTGGCCGACTGGCAGTTTACCTTGTGTTTTTCTCATATCACCGAGATCTTGTTTCAGTCTTTCCAAATGGACCTATCACTATGACATGGAGACTTGGTATGTAGTCTTACCGATATGGAATGTCTCGCGAACAAAAGGGTTTGTTAGCAGGTTCCTAGCGTATGTCGGGGAGACCTATAGCAACTGGAGTCATCGGTGAAACCCATTTGCTTTGATATGAAGTCTTAGTGATGGAGGGTTGTCTCACTGATACGTATTCTCCTAGAGCCGTCGGGGTGACTTGAACACTCGGGAAGAATTCTTTTTGATTGGGACATGTCTCGTCGATTGGAGTCACCGATGTAACGTAAGGCTTTGGTATGAAGTCTTGGTGAAGAGCGTTTGTCTCACTGACGGTGTGGGATGTGTTCGGCATGACTTCTGGCGAAAGGTGGTCTTAGGATAACCTAGAGACTTTGGCGTGAAGTCTTTGCAATGGATGTTGGTCTTGTCGATGGCTATGTGTCTTCGGTGTAACTTAAGAGGCTCGGTGTAACCTCTTGGCGGCAGTGGTAAGTCCTACCGACATTGGTGTTTTAACAGTTGTCTTTGGTGGGATTCCCAGCAACTGAAGTCTTCGGTGAAAGGTGTGAACATTCAGAGTAACATCTCAGCAAAAGACAAAAGTCTTGCTAACTCGGTATGACATGTTTGCTCAATGTGAGGTCTTCGCGAAAGATGAATGTCTTGCCGACTGTCAGGTGCTTCGGTGAAACTTGAGGAGACTCGATATAACCTCTTGGTGACAGTTGGATGTCTTAGCGATAGCGTTGGCGGATGAGTTCAACTAGAGGTCGGTGAGAGGTCTCACCGATGATGCCAATGAGGAGACTCTTGTCGATAGATGAATGTCGATACAATGGGTTTCAGTATGACTTGAAGGCTTGATGTGATCTCCTGGTGATAGCGATAGTCTAACCGATGTGCATGCTGAGGTCGATGCAACTTGTAAGCTCGGTGGAACCTCTTGTCGATGGAGACGACTCTTGGCGACAACATGTAAATGGGTCTTGTGGCATCGGGGAGACACTTCTTTTGTCTCACCGACATGGGACACAAGTTGATTGTTGTTGACTGAGTGAATATTGTCTAATGTGGTGCGATGTGGACCAATCTGAGAAATCAGGATGTGAACCGTTTGTTGTGAAACCATTACAACCGTTTCTATGTGGAAAGGGAAAACTCTACACGAGGAAGTGGAAACATCTTCGACGATAATGATGCTGAGCTGGAGATTGATTTTTGACTGTTGAGAACGAATGTATAAATGTATGCATTGGAAATTTTGAAGGGTGAGCTGATAAGCCAAGGAGCTAAAGAGCTGAGAGCTAGTGAGAGAGCAATAGAGTTAGGACCAAGTGGCTGGTCGAAAGGCCAAGGCCATGAGGTCGAAGCAGAGGAAGAGATTAGGTAGTGTTATGCTAGAATCTCTCCTGATCTCTCAGGGATAGTGTGCTACTAGTTGTATCCAGAATGAACAAGATGTAATCTCTGAAAAGGCTATGAGCCTGAAATTGTATTGTAACCGTTTGTTGTTGAACAATACAATGGCTCGATCTTTGGAGTGTGGGGTTTTTTTATCTGAAAGGATTTTCCCCACGTAAATCTGTTTGTTCTGGTTTCTGTCTCATCTTTCATATCTGTTGGTTCTTGTTGTAGAATCTGTTAATGCATGTTGTTGAATTTACATGTGCTTATCTCATAAGGATCAATGTGGGAAATAAACTATGTCTGTTTCCACTTTAGGACATAGTTGTACGTGTCTTTGAGGCAACCTAATCGAAATGAAAGTTACTGAAGGCACTACTAGTTGGAGTTTCTATGTGATGTCTTCTAATTTTTCGTTACAAAGTTTTCATCGATATTCCGATGAACATCTGAGTCATTTTATGATATCGACGACTGACGAATCTGCACCATTAATTTGACATTTAATTCATCTTTAGAATTTTGACGAAAAAATAGTGACAAATTTTTTTTCGTCAATTCGTCAATTTTCTACAAATGTTTGTCGAACGACCGACGAACGTTCATTGAAAAATGGAGTCAAATTCAGTAGTGATTAACCCCATCTATCCAAAGCCACCAAACCTAAGATGATGGCCGCAATGATCAATCTGAAGGTTGGTACCTGACCTTTGTATGTCTCCAAATCTATCTATGAGGTGACTAATATGATCTGGTCCATATCCATCACCTCGAGACATGCATCAAATATGGCATCAAGGTTGTAAATCACATGATCACCATGGATAGGCAATCGTAATATCTGCCACGCATCCTCTAAGGTAACTGTCGCCTCCCTTGTCGAAAGGTGGAAGGCTAAAGTCTCATTGTATCATCTCTCGCACAACGCTGTCATCATAGCCAAATGTGTACTGATCACTGGTGTGTACACAATGTACATAATCCAATCACTCCCAAGTGCTCCTAGTGAAACTTTGAAAGATAATCTAACTCCTCCAAAAATATGGGCCTGTGCTCCCTCGACATCAATGGTGGGAAGACCTCTTGCACCCACGCAGCGTATGACATTAGGAAATCATCAAAATTTGACATTATTTGGAATTTCTAACTTAAAAATCACAAATGTGTCACTCTTTACAAATGCATTGCTATATTCAAAATACAAACACCAACACCCAATGCATTTAAAATTTAAAATTGACAAATGTGTCGCTAGACAAGCTAGCGTCACAATTTAGATGTTAGAATAACCTAACCCTGACTTTTAAATCGGCAAGTGCTTCGCTGGATAAGTTTGCATTGCCATTTACAATTTGAAACCCTATTTTCAAATTGAAAGAAGCATCGACATATACATATGTGTCGGTATATATCTTTTGGGCATCACTATATAGTGACGCCACCAAAATCTAAATTCTAATGCCTAATAAATACATCAAAATTTTAAATTTCAAATCAAGTTTTGAATCACATACCAATGGTCCTGCACCCGAAAGCTGCTGGAACTCTCACACTTGATCAGAAATGTGTCGGCAAAGCTCATGACGTGCTATTTCATCGAAGGGTCAAAGCTCAAATCACAAGAATTGTTCAAAATGTGAATGCACAAATGAATTGAAAATGACCCTCTTGGCCTATTTAAGCTAGAAAATTAGGGTTTTTTCCCCTAATTCAACCTTAATAATGGGGTTTATCATCATCTTCACCAATTTTTCCAATTTGGACCTAATTTTGCATCATTTTATGCATTTTTGGCATTATTCTTGCATCTCGAAACCTTTCTGGACCTTTGGGGCAGCTTTTAACCTTTGTTGAGAAATAATCCCAAAATTCAAAATTTCTACCCGATTTCTCGAGGGGGCAAGAACTCAACTTTATCCTTCCGCTGGGGCATCTAAAAAATTAAAAATATATATATTTTTTAATTTAAGCAGCAGTTTTGATCCAAAAAGTGTTGTTCTTTGAACCGAAGTAGTCGGTACCTCGCTTCAAAGAGGGGCAAAATGTAGACATTGAAAAATGTCCTAATCGATGTCATGCATTCAAAATAGATTTACTAACATCATTTCCTATTATTCCATCCTTTTTCACTTAATTAATTTAATTAGCCTAGCTAATTAATTAATTGTATCATTTTCATCTATTGACCTAATCAATTAAATTGGGTTAATTCATCTCTTTTTGCATTAACACTTCATCTTATTAAATTAAATAAATCAAAATATTTAATTTAATCTCCTAAGTCATTTATTTAATTAAATAACCCTATGTTATTTAATTAAATATCATTTCATCTCCCTCCCCTATTTATTAAATCATCTAATTTAATAAATATCTTCTAATTCTTCTAATTTCCTAATTGCATAAATTAAACCTTGTTTAATTAGCAATTAAACTAATTTTCCTCTAATCAAAGGGGAAATATTCCTTACCCTTTTTTTGCACAATTAAAACTTTGTTTTAATTTGCAAATTCACCTTTATCCTCACCCCATGGGATATTTTAAGGAATATTCCCTCTCCTCCAATCAACTCACTTAGCTTCTTTAGGAAGTTAACCCCTTTACCTTTTGAGCAAGTTAACTTCGACCTATGTGAGCAGGTCAAAAGTGTGTTTGTTTGAGGTAAATGTGAGCCCTTGATTAAATCTCATCATGCATCCTCATCCATTGATGATAATCCATGATCCATGCCTCTTCTCCCTTTCATCTTCAACTATTGATTAAGCTTTTTGATCTCAAACCCTCATTCTTCATTTTCTCTCCTATAAATAAATCACTAGTTGGAGACATATGGATCCATCTTTTATTGCAAACTTATGCTATTAAATTTTCTCACATACTCACTCATTTTTTATTCACTTTTTAGCTTTTTTAGTTCATTTTCATTGCATATTAGCTTCAAGCTTTCATTAATGGCTTTCATGCATTCATCTAAGTTTGTAAATAAATTAGGGTTTTCATCTTTTAGCATCATTTTAGCTTAAATTAGTTTAGATTAACTTAGCATTAGCTTATAAATTGCATAATTAGTTCATATTTAGCATAAAATCATGGTAACCTAGCTTGCATCGTGTTCATTTTCATCATAATCTAGGTTTTCATACATAAAAACACCATGGTTTCATCGATTATCTTCCATAGAATTGACTAAAACAAGCTCACAATCACGAGATTGGGAAAGGTTCATCGTTCCATATCAACACAACACCATTCCACAACAAGATAAGTTTCAATAGATTAGAGTAGATATTTTCTTTAAAGCTTTCATAAATTCAACTTGTTAGGTTTTTTGATAAAATGTTTACTTTCAATTTTGATTGATTGATCTTGTTGATATTCGAGTACCTGTGGCTCCATTATGCTTCGATTCTTCATGGATCAAGAATGATTAGGCCCATACTGGTATTTTCTACATTGACACTAACCAATAGGGATGGGATGGGAAAGGAGTCTATTATGGACGAAAGATGAAGGAGAAAGGGCAAAGGACGTCAACCACTTGGAAGTCATGATAAACATGACAAGGCCATATGATGGATGTCAAATGGGAGATCATGGAAGGTAAAGGTATTATTATGGATTAGGGTGGAAGACCGGATAGAGTGATAGTAGATGATAGAGCAAAGATTAACTACACATGGCGCTTGTTTGACAGGTTTTCACCATGGTACTTCTCCAAAAGCACCACTGATGTGGTTTTCACTATTGGATGAATTATTTTCTCTTTACTATTTTCATGAATTTTTGATTTTTCTATTATCACCAAGACACATATTTTCTAGGTTTTCATCAAGGTAACGATTTTTTAATTTTTTAATTTTTAATTTTTTTGTATATTTTCAAGACTTTTTTCTCATTTTTTTGTATTTTTTCAGTTTTAGCCTGGCTCTCTGAAGCTAGGTATAGAACTTGCACAGGTGGAAGTTGTTGATGGGCTCAGAAAAAGGTTTCCCTTTAGGCATGGACAACTAATAAGTTCCAAAACCAAAGGATGCTATTATGACATATGGACCTAGCCAGTTGGGCTCAAATTTATCGGGTTTCTCACATTCTACCTAATTTTTTGGATTATGCATCAACACTAAGTCACCAATGTCAAAATTTCTAACCAAAACTCTTTTGTTCTAACTGCGGCAAAGATAATTTTGGTATGCCTATGTATGAGTCAAGGCCTTCTATCTACATTCATCGAGCAACTCTAATTCATGCAATTAGGATATACGGTATTCCTCATCATCAATGATCCCTTTCATGGAGACCCATAGGGAGGGGACTTCAACCTCTATAGGAAGGATAGCCTCTGAACCGAAGAATAGGGTAAATGGAGTAGTACCGATGGGTGTGCAGATGCTCATGTGATAAGCCCACAGGGCAGGGTTAAACTGAATGTGTTAGTCATGAACAACATCATTGACAGTCTTTTCAAAAGTTTTGATTATGGTCTTACTAGATGCCTCAACTTGGTTGTTACCTTGTGGGTAATATGGCAAGGAAAAGCAATGTTGGATGTGGAATTTCTCACATAACTCACGAACATCCTGATTTTTGAAGGGACAATCATTGTTAGTGATGATGGATTGTGGGACACCATACCGACATGATATAATTAAGGATGAACTTGGAGACTTTTTTAATGGTTAAGTATGTCAAGGGAATGGCTTCAATCCATTTCATGAAATCTTTAGTTCCAATGATAATTAATTTGTGGCTATTAGATGAGGTGGGATGAATTTTTCCTATGAGGTCAAGTCCCCATTGGGCGAAGGGCCATGGTGAAGTGATCAGTTGTAGCTCATGTGTAGGTGCATGGATGAGGTCATCGTGTATTTGGCACTATTGACATTTCTTCACAAAGTGATAGGCATCTTGCTCCATTGTAGGCCAGTAATATACCAACTACATGATCTTTTTAGCTAGATTTGGACCACTAGAATGGGCTCGGCATATACCTTTGTGTAATTCACATAAGGTAGTTTGTGCTTCATTAGTGTTGAGACATCTGAGTAAGGTATTTTCTAGGCCACATCTATATAGGGTATCATCGATGAAGGTGTAGCGAGTAGATTTGTGGAGGAAGGCCTTGTGTTGGTTGTTGGATAGGTTAGGTGGTAATGTTTGGGAATGCAGATGGTCATAAATATTTTGGTACCATGGTGAATTGGGACCAACAAGTTCACACACCATCTCAGATTTGGGAACATCGAAGGATAGGACCAACAATTTTTCAACTAAGAACTCATATTGCAACATATTATTGGGAATGTCCAAGAGAGATCGAATGGTGGCCATGGTATTAGCTACTTTGTTTTGAATCTATGGGATCTCAAAAAATGTAATATTTGCAAAATATAGTTTAAAACTATCAACCATTCTTTTGTATGGGGTGAATTTCTCATCCTTAGTGTCATAGTCATCACTAAACTATCGAATGACCAATTGTGAATCACCAAAGACTTGCAGACTTGTAATTTTCCATTTTATAGCCATGCATAATACTGTTAGTAAGGCCTTATATTCTGCAATGTTTTTTGTACAGGAGAAGGCTATTTTGAATGATTTGGGTATAGTATCACCTTGAGGGTTGACAAATAGTATTCTGGCATCTAATCCATGACTAGTGTATGAGCCATCAACATATAACTTCCATGTTGCACTAGTGTCTAATATGAATATTGACTCATCTGGGAAATTAGAAATCAAAGGGTGATTAGCTTTTGTGGGTGCATCGACAAGCTGGTATGTGATAACGTGTCCTTTTATTGCTTTTTGTTCCACATATTGTATGCCATACTCACTGAGTATCATGACCCACTTAGCCAACCGTCTTGTCATTGTTTCCTTGTTGAGTAGGTATTTGAGAGGATCTATCTTAGCCACCAATATTGTCTGATGATTTAGCATGTAATGTCTTAGTTTCTGAGAAATGAAAACCACAGTGAGACATGCATGTTCAATAGGACTATAGTTGAGTTCAAACCCAACCAACATGCGGCTAATGTAATAGATTGCCTATTCTTTCTCATCATGATCATTTTGCACAAGTAATGCCCCCAATGTGGAAGTGGCAGCTGATATGTATAGAATTAGGGGCTTACCATCTATTGGTGGCATCAAAATAGGAGGTGTCAAGAGGTAATCTTTAATTTGTTGAAAAGCTTCCTCACACTTGTCTATCCATATAAAAGGAACTCCTTTGCATAACAAATATTGAAAAGGCTGACATTTATCAGAAAGATATACAATGAAGCATCTCATGGACTAAATTCATCCTTGCAATGTCCTAAGTTGACTAATTCATGTTGGGGGAGGCATATCTAATATAGCTTTTACTTTTGTCGGGTCCAACTCAATGCCTCTATGGGAAACTATGTATCCTAAGATATTTCTCGATGTCATGTTGAAGACACATTTCTTAGGATTTAGGTGGACTTTATATTCTTCAATCCTTTTGAAAATTTGGTCTTGGACTCTCAAATGATCACCACATGTCAAGGATTTTTCCAAAAGGTCATCAACATAGTCCTCCATCAATGTGTGCATGAGATCATGAAATATGGTGGTTATAGCTCTTTGATAGGTTACGCCTACATTTTTAAGTCCAAAGGGCATGACATTCCAATAGTATGTACCCCATGGTAAAGTGAACATCATATTTTTTTGATCTTCAAGAGTGATACGAATTTGATTATACCCCGAGGAGTCATCCATGAGGGGAAACATCTTGTAGCCTGTTGTTAGGTCTACTGTGATGTCTATATTAGGAAGTGAGAAGTCATTCTTTGGACATGCTTTGTTCAAGTCACGGAAATATATACAAATACAATTTTTTCCATTTGGTTTGTTCACTAGTAAAAGGTTTGAGATCCAGTCTGTATAGTCAATAGGTCTTATGAAACCAACATCCAACAATTTCTTGAGTTACCCTTTGACCAGTAGAGCTATCTGAGGATAAATTTTTCTCAGCCTTTGTTTGATAGACTTTGCATTTGGAAGAAATGGTAAATGATGCAGGACAAATGTGGGGTCCAACCTAGGCATATCAGCATAAGACCATGCAAAATAGACTTAACGTTTTGTGAAAAAATCTTGAAATTCTGGTTTTTCTTCTTTTGTCAGGGATGCTGCAAGGAGAACAATCTTAGAATTCTCTATTGTACCTATATTGACTTCCATTACTTCTTTGATTAGCATCAAGGATCTCTCTTGATTAACAGGAAGAAATTCCAACCCTCCATCCTTGGGTGCCTCAAAGAGTTTTTTGCACTTGGATATGTCCTTTCTTTTTACTTTTTTTGGTTAGAAGGTGCCTTGCAATTTTCATCTAAAGACTGTTCATTTTTTATTGTATTTTTGTCATTTTTTGTGACTAGAGGGTGGGATAGTCTCGCCGAAATATGCTTCACCATCAAAATCTCTAGAGAAACTAGCCTTATGGTTCCCATGTGGTATGCCTTCTCGTAGTCCCATGAACTCAGCGATGGCTTCATCATTTTCAAATATGTCCAAGGTGGGTGGACCTTGCTAGTCCCAATTGACCAATTGTGGGTAAATGAGGGGAATGCCATCATTGATGTTCCTAAAGGATTGGGAAGCAATGGATAGGGTAAAGACAGAGGTATTATCAAGGTCCCAAAAGGATTTTACCCATGCTTCTCCATCTATGGTCTTTGGTGGGTCAGGTTCATAAAAGGAATCTACTGATGATGTTTTCTGCACAACTCAGACATAATATTAAATACTATCTCTCTTGAAAGGTAAATCTCTATCAGCAAGCCTCAAGAGATAACCCCAAGGTCTCTAATGTCAGTTCTTGACAATGCATAAACAACTCATTGATAAATGTGAAAATGTTGGTAATCACAAAGGGACCTTATTACAAGCAAATACTGAATCTTGAATTTATCAAATCTGGCAATGTAATGATACTTCAATCCTAAATCTAACTCAAATGATAAAGAAATAATAAAATATTAGGGTTTCAGAGAGATTCCTAAATTTAACCACTCCTAAGATATACAATGCAAATGATGAAATACTTGAAATGGACCAATCCCTCATAAACTAATTCCTGGTTGACCAAGATAAATCTACAATCTTACAGAAACAGTGCAATCTTCTAAGGCATTAAATATTTCCAGATCATGAACATTCATCCAAGACAATCCAATTGCAATTGAAATGAATAAATCTCCACAATTGAACTAAGCACAATGAATATAAAGGTCCAGGCTAACTTTGCAAAGCAACTAACAATCAACTAGCTACAAAAAGTATGGACCAGGGCTCGTTGCAACACTTCAAGCATCAAATCATAAACACCATTGAATCAAATCTAACATACATCTATTAACTTTGAGCAATTTTAAAGATAGAATCATAAGAGCCATGCAAGATAAGTCAACACAAAAGAGATCACCAAAATATCACAATGTCTTCAATTGTATTGAATCACCCAATTTCAGCAACAATTCTAATGTTTTGTTACAACACTTGCTCAAAATGACCTAATTTCTACCTTTGCTCTACTACCTAATTCGCTCTTGTAGCAAAATTATCTCTATCTATGTGTTACAAATGAGGAAAAATGCCCAATTTATAGAAACCCCAAAAGCATGTCGGCCCAATTTAGATTTTACAATAATAAAATAGCCCTAGACAGGTCAGCGAAGAGAAATTTGAAATAACATAAGATATGCATTAAATGCATGGGACTCATCCAGGTCGGCCTGGGATTTACAATGTAACTCGATCCAATGCATGTGAAGGACGAAAAACTAGGTAGAAACAGCTCCAGATAAATAGGAGGCACAACTCCCAATGGAATCGATCATTAACTGGCCCCTTCGTCCTTGTCTTAATTTATCGGGCATCTTGAGGAAAATGCTCTCCAGGTTGGCCACAGGTGGATTAATAAATGTTCTAAACCTTCCTTCAATCAAATTAATCTCCTCCAAAACTTCCTTAATGACCTTGTTAAATCTAGCCTACACTCACCAAAAACCACCATTAATAACATGAAGATCAAAATTAGCACATCCCCAATAATATATTCAAAATTCAAATAAATCCAAGCAAAGATCAAAATCTTGTGAAATATCGTTAATACATAATTTCTACATAGTTCAGGATTTTCACCCCTCCGCGGAATCCAAGCCACAGAGGAATTCTGGAAAAATCCAAGGCAGACAGATTTTTGCGAAAACAATCTACAGTCAAAAATTCTGGAAAATGAAGGGGCGACGGGAATTTCGGGAAAATCCAGAGGGAGCAGAAATCCGCAAAGCAGGTGAAACTCCCGATTTTCAGGAAAACGCAGAGGACAAGGAAAAACTAGGGAAATCCGCCAACACAAGAAAATCCTAAAACTGAGGGAAAACCCAGATTTCAACATTCTCCAACGATCTCGCTCAAATTGATCGAAAGATCACTAATTTTAGGATCGAGGCTCAAGTGCTAAATCGTTCACTGATGATTCTAGACCCATAATTCACTCAAGGGCACCAATATTCATAAAACGACAGACCAAACCCAAAATTCAAGAATTTGACAAGGAGATGGAATTCCAAAAAAATCCGGTCCAAGCGAAATTCTACGAAGACCAGAAATCTCCGAACCACAGTGCAAAACAGACAGAGCCAGACCTTGAGTGAAATCTGAGAAAATCCAGACTAGGCAGAAAATCCTGAAACAAAGCAAAAACCCAGATTTCGCCCAAAACTTAAGATTTTCAAAGTGTAACTTGGGGAAAACACTTAGGCAAGAAAGATGAATATTTTAAGCTCATGCCAAGGCAATACAAATCCTCAAAATCAAAGGGGCCAAAAGCACAAGAGTGAAAGGAAAACAGGGTCCCTGCTTTTAGCAGGGCATGTGTGTGAAAACTGCACAACAAATAGCGACTCTACTGGGAAATGCTCCAGAGCATTTGATGACGAACAAGAATCAAGAACCCAGAATCTCTGGTTTCGACCTCCATATCAAGAAAACAAATCAAAACCAAAGGCAGACTGAACCTTTCATAAACTGAAAATCCGAGTGTGTGCACATGAGTTCATTTCCTTCCTTAAGCCACTACAGAAACCAAGTTCAATCAAGACAGGCTACGTAAAAATTCTAACTTCAAAAGCAACCTGGATAGAGCCTCGCTACCAGTCAGGCGTTCATAGCCTCGATGAGGTTATCATTGTGACTCTCCCGAACATAGCTCTATTGCCAGCCAAGCATTTATAACCCCGATAGAGATAGTCGGATACCTCTGATAAGTTGAATTCATTCTTTTGATTTTCAATATTTCATTCTTTTGATTTTTTTTCTTTTGGTATTCTTTTCTTTTCACTTTTTCTTTTCTTTTGATATTCTTTTCGTTTCATTTTTTTTATTCCAACCTGTGAACAATGAAGTTCACACTCAGGGCTGAGAACCATAGTGTCATTGAAGCAAAAATAAGATTTTTCACCTGACAAGACCTCACAAGGATCCTATCGCAACCTCAGGATTTTTAAGATGTATAAAAGATAAGATTTCAGAATACTTCAAATTCAAATCAAACCAGTGACCCATCTTTCTTAAATCAAACATTTAGACTGCATGACAATAACAAAGACCTCAACCATCCTTTCAAGACATAGGATTAAAGTTCATCAAGGAAATACTCAGAACAGTCCCAGACAAAAGAATATTTGCTATGCAAGTGCAACACATCTAGAAGAAAACAAGAAGACCTCCAAAGCAAGAGCAGAGCAAAACACCAAACCGAAAGCAAACCTCACTAACCAAAGAAAACTAATTCTAAAGAAATCTATCCTAATTATGTACAAAGGGACTCATAAACACTCATCATCAGATGGGGTGAACTAAGACCCACCCCCATACAGTTCATCAATGCATGGATAAGTAACAAGGTAATGGTAACAGTCCTCAAAAATGCAAATTTATCTTTATACTCAGAAAAGTAAACCTCAAAAATGTAGCATTCAAACTCAACCTCATAATTAGGAATAATCAATAACTAAGGAAAATCATTAGGACCATGATTAATCCATATGCAAGTTGTCTTTCCTAAATTACCATAATCAAATTGATAAGATTCGAAATTAATAGCAAGGAGAGAAACAACCTGATTTTGTACTGTTGTGGACTGAATGTTATGTTCATCATCCTGTGTTTGTGAAGAGTTGATATCCATGTCATCAGGAGGTCCCAACTGATGATGCAATATCCCTCTTGCATTCAGAACATGCAAAACAGAATTGGAGTCTTCAATGAATAATTCAGGGTGAAAATGAGATTGGAAAGATTCAGAAGTATAAACATGGAACTTTTCCCCTGTGTGCATTTCTTCATGAGGGATCAATGTTGAAAATGTAAAAGCCTTATCATGCACAATAACTTCCTCATCATGATGTTTGTCAGGAGGCCTCATAGACTGATCTGCAAGCACATCCTTACCTAAAGTAGGATGATCAAGCTCATTAGTGATGGCTGCAACATTGTTATTCTCAACACCATTTAGATTTTCTTGTACATCCATATGAATCACATCAGCTATCTTGTCATTAATACATGAATTCTGTGAATTTTCTTTGCTGAATTTATCAACAAAAAGAGGAAAAACAGAATGTGATGAGTGAAGGGACTCCCTAAATTTCTCTCCTATTGGAATTTGTTCTGGTTCCAGATTGTGACTGCTCAGAATATCAACTATTTCATTAAGTTCTTCTTCACATCTTACAGGACATTCATCAGTAGGTTGTTGAGGTTCCTGTATGGAAATCTCCTCCAGGGCTGCCTTAGCGTTAATTTCTATGACTTTCTCAAATCCAAAGCTAGTTGACTCTTCTACTAGACATTCACTAGTGGCTTGTTGAAATTCCCTTATTGGAAGCTCATTCTTCGTAGTTTGATGCACCTGATCTGACAACCATACTTTCTCTTGCACCTCTTATGTTGATTCTACCGATACTTCAGCATTGTTGGATTTATGAATAGGCATATCATGTAACATGAGGATTTCCTTAGTCTCCCATCCTTGAGCGTTAATTGTCAATGCATAATTTCCTAAGCTTGTTTCAGACAGAAATACCTCCTTAAAAGTATTTGTATCAATCTAGCTTGAAGCCCCCTTTTGTTCAAAAAGCATATCCTTTTCAAGAGACTTTAGTATTGCATCCCTAATGGTAGGATCCCTTAAAAACTCATGAGAAAAGAGACTTACTTTGAATTTGTTGAGTTCTTCCACCACACGCTCTCCTAGGTGCTCTGCAGTCATGGTGGAATAGTTATCCTCAGAGCTAACCACAAGCTCATCCCTGCCATTTTCAACACTTCTCCCTTTATCAGCATTAGATTGTCCTCCATTTATGAAATAATGAGTAGGCTCATGATGGAATGCTTGAACCTCTTCAGTTCTATACTCTTCTTCATCTAATGGTCCATTATCATTTTCCTCATTACCTCCAAAAGGTTGAGCTACAGATCCTTCACTGTATGCAGACCATGTTTCAACACCTTTATCATGTTCTTCTTCTGGTTCATTTTCTTCACTTCTTAGAAATGGGACATGATTCACCACCATGACTGATATGTCATAAGGATTAGATGGTACTATCTCATGTCCACTTGAATTGTTGCTGGCATGTTGAACCTTCTATTGGAAAATAGATGCAGCAGTCTGGAATTCTTGACAGTCTGATTCAGAATGCTGAGTAGTGTTATGAAGCCTACACCATCTTGAAAGAGCTATTTTTGCCAGACAGACTTCACTAGATTTCTCCTGATTGTTTGGCTGATCTAGAGAGGTTAAGGCTTCTCCATTATTCTGAAATGGTGATTTCCTTCCATGATCTCTATCAAGATGTTGTTCTTTGTTAAAGTTCTACCCTTGAGCCTGCATCATACCCCTGTTGCTTTGATCATAGTTGGATTGAATCCCCTTTTGGGCAGCCTAGGATTGACTATTCTGGTGCCTTAGGTAGGTGACTTCAATGTTCAACTTCTCAACTAGCTCTGTGAGTGCATCCAACCTCTCCTTGTCTGCACTGTTTGATGGAGGAACAATACTAGTTGAATTCTGCATATAAACAGTATGTGACCCATGGTTCAAGGGTTGATTAAATATCTTAGAGCTCTGCAAATAACTAGGTATATTAGCTTGCTGGTGAAAGAATGCAGGCTGGTTCATATTTGGAGGGTAATTTGGCATGATTGCAGCTTGACAGGGATGACCTGGGTGTGAAACCAAGGGTGATTGAGGGACTGAACTCAACATAGGTATTTGGTTAACCAAGGGTCCAGACAAGTGTTGTCTCAAATCTGTACTTGCTTTAACAGCCACATCATAATCTTCAAATAAGCTACCAGGAGGGTTTGCTTTCCATTTGATGAAAGTAGATGTTAAACTATCCAAAGCTTCATAATAAACCTCCCTAGCAGAGGCATCATCTAAAACATAAGGGGGTTGTAGCCTAGCATAAGCCCTATGAAATCTATTATTGAAATCCACTATTGGTTCATTTGCCTCCCTCTTGATTCCAGTAAACTGCAAAAGTAACTCATTAGCACTGATTGGGATCTGAATTTTTTGTAAAAATGCAGTCTCCAGCTAAAGCCAAGTAGTGATAGACCCAGCAGGAAGATGGTTATACCAACAAAATGCTCCATCCCAAAGGGAATATGGGAAAATTCTGCATGCAACATCCTCGTGATTAATTCCCCTATCCTTAAGGGTAGTCTTAAAAATCCTAATATGCTCCTCTGTAGTCCTCTTGGGATCATTAATGTGAAACTTGGAGCAGAAAAGCTCAGGGTTCTTGGGCATAAGATTGTAATGGTTGAAAGACAAGGGAGATGGGTTATTAGCTAGGAAAGCCATTGGTGGATGTGTGGGTGGTAATGGCTGATTTATGATTGGCTGAGGTTGTTGGATGGGAATGGCCTCAAACTTAGATGAAGATGAACTTGATGAAGATGAAAATGATGGAGATGATGGAGGTGGTTGGGTGGATGATGATTCTTCCCTTCTGCTAGTCCTTCTTGACCTAGAAGGGGCTTGAAATTCTTGAAATTCCTCTTCTCCTAGAGTAGATCTAATTCTTCTTTTGAATCTTTCAGGAGAGATGGCAAACAAAAATTGATCTAGCTTGCTTATTCAGGCCCTCCTTCTAGCGCCAATCTATTCATGATGTTTTCTGCACAGCAACAACTCAGACAGAATGTGAAATCCTATCTCTCTTGAAAGGTAAATCTCTATCAGCAAGCCTCAAGAGATAACCCCAAGGTCTCTAATGTCAAGTCTTGACAATGCATAAACAACTCAGTGATAAATGTGAAAATGTTGGTAATCACAAAGCGACCTTACTACAAGAAAAGACTGAATCTTGAATTTATCAGATCTGGCAATGTAATGATACTTCAATCCTAAATCTAACTCAAATGATAAAGAAATAATAAAGATTAGGGTTTCAGAGAGATTCCTAAATTTAACCACTCCTAAGATTAACAATGCAAATGATGAAATGCTTGAAATGGACCAATCCCTCATAAACTAATTCCTGGTTGACCAAGATAAATCTACAATCTTATAGAAATAGTGCAATCTTCTAAGGCATTAAATATTTCCAGATCATGAAAATTCATCCAAGACAACCCAATTGCAATTGAAATGAATAAATCTCCACAATTGAACTAAGCACAATGAATATAAAGGTCCAGGCTAACTTTGAAAAGCAACTAACAATCGGCTGGCTACAAAAAGTATGGACCAGGGATTGTTGCAACATTTCAAGCATCAAATCATAAACACCATTGAATCAGATCTAACATACATCTATTAACTTTGAGCAATTTTAAAGATAGAATCATAAGAACCATGCAAGATAAGTCAACACGAAAGAGATCACCAGAATATCACAATGTCTTCAATTGTATTGAATCACCCAATTTCAACAACAATTCTAATGTTTTATTACAACACTTACTCAAAATGACCTAATTTCTACCTCTTCTCTACTACCTAATTTTCTCTTGTAGCAAAATTATCTCTATCTATGTGTTACAAATGAGGAAAAATGCCCAATTTATAGAAACCCCAAAAGCATGTCAGCCCAATTTAGATTTTACAATAATAAAATAGCCCCAGAGAGGTCGGTCAAGAGAAATTTGAAATAAGATAAGATATGCATTAAATGCATGGGACTCATCCAGGTCGGCCTGGGATTTACAATATAACTTGATCCAATGCATGTGAAGGACGAAAAACTAGGTAGAAACATATCCAGATAAATAGGAGGCACAACTCCCAATGCAATCGATCATTAACTGGGCCCTTCGTCCTTGTCTTAATTTATCTGACATCTTGAAGAAAATACTCTCTAGGTTGGCCACAGGTGGATTAATAAATGTTCTGAACCTTCCTTCAATCAAATTAATCTCCTCCAAAACTTCCTTAATGACCTTGTTAAATCCAGCCTGCACTCAACAAAAACCACCATCAATAACATGAAGATCAGAATCAGCACGTCCCCAATAATATATTCAAAATTCAAATAAATCCAAGCAAAGATCGAAATCTCATGAAATATCGTTAATACATAATTTCTACACAGTTTAGGATTTTCACCCCTCCGCAGAATCCAAGCCACAGAAGAATTCCGGAAAAATCCAAGGCAGGCGGATTTTTGCGAAAACAATCTACAGTCAAAAATTCCATAAAATGAAGGGGTGACGAGAATTTTGGAAAAATCCAGAGGGAGTGGAAATTCGTGAAGCAGGAAAAACTCCATTTTTTCTGGAAAACACAGAGGACAAGGAAAAACCAGGGAAATCCACCAACACAGGAAAATCCTGAAACTGAGGGAAAACCCGGATTTCGACATTCTCCAACGATCTCGCTCAAATTGATCAAAAGATCACTAATTTGAGGACCGGGGCTCAAGTGCTAAATCGTTCATTGATGGTTCTAGACCCAAAATTCACTCAAGGGCACCAATATTCATAAAATGACAGACCAAACCCAAAATCCAGGAATTCGACAAGGAGACGGAATTCTGAAAAAATCTGGTCCAGGTGGAATTCTGCAAAGACCAGAAATCTCCAAACCACGGCACAAAATAGACAGAGTTGGACCTGGAGCGAAATCTGGGCAAATCCGGACCAAGCAGAAAATTCCGAAATAGAGCAAAAACTTAGATTTCGCCCAGAACTTAAGATTTTCAAAGTGTAACTTGGGGAAAACACTTAGGCAAGCAAGATGAATATTTTAAGCTCATGCTAAGGAAATACAAATCTTCAAAATCAAAGGGGCCAAAAGCACAAGAGTGAAAGCAAAAGAGGGTCCCTGCTTTTAGCGGGGCGTGTGTGTGAAAACTACACAACATAATCAACATGGATATTAATATCCATGAGGTTGTTAAAGGATGTACGAGGTGTATCAGACTTGTGAAAGATATGGTCAAGCTCATAGTCACTGGTGGTACAATAATACCACTCATATGTATTAGAGTCAGTGTCTCTATAATAGATGTCGATAGGATTTTTTAGATATCTCAACGTCTTTTGAAGCACTCACATCCTCATTTGAAAGCACCTTAGTACTTGAAGAACCAATCTTAATTGGTACAAACCCTAGCCCTAAGTTCTTTGACCATTTAAGAGGCGTCAAGGGTTCTGTCATTCCATTTTTATGTATGTCGAGTTCATTGATTCCATCATAACCAAAAAAAAATCATGAGCTCAAAGCCTTTACCATATTGTTATGTCGGTAGTGGCTTCAAATCTTCCTCATCTTTGTAAATCCAATCTAAAATATCTTCAATGTCTTCTTTGTTTAACTCTCCCTAGTTTGTGAAGGTGGTAGTCGAAGGAATTTTAATGACAATTTAGGTTCCATCTTATAGATGGGCTTTCCATAGGACTTTGGAGACTTTGGTAACTTAGTGATGCAGTAGGAAGTGTTCATATGATACTCCCCACACCCCTTGTCCTAGATTTGAATCTTTAGATCGATGGATGGAATGGTAGACATGGAGGATTTAGTCAAAGTGGATGGGTCAACATAATTGGATGGAGTGGATGTTGTAGCTTCATGGTTTATAGGCACTTGGTGTTCAGGGATCCCCCTCAAATTGGTGCAATATTGAAAGGGGTCAGGATTGCTAATGATTGTGATTTAGGTGTCATTACATAAGGAAAATTCTGATATTGATGGTATGTGGATGAAACAACTTTCATGGTGTGGATCCATGGTCGATCGAGAAGTAGGCTGTATGGTAGTTCAAGATCCAAGACATGGAATGTGGTATCTAGTACTGCAGTTCCAACCTTGATAGGTAATTTGATAACGCCCTCAGAAGAATGTTCTTCGTCATCATAGTCTTTGAGGACAATGCTCTTAGTTATATCCCCACATGCTTTAAAGAGGTCCAATGCCTTCACCAATTTTATAGCGCAAATGTTCAATCCGTCTCTGCCATCTACTAGGGCTTGTTTCACCTTGTGTTTGTGGATGAAGACCTCAAGGTGTAATGAGTCATTATGGTTTGACTTGGTGTAGAGTAATCTTGGTTAGAAAAGGAGACATGGTGGTAATTTCACAAATATCCAACCATGGATTCAAATTGGTTGACGTCCAGGTCAGTAGGGATAGAGGTTTCTTTCATAGCCTTATCGAGGATAGCTTTGATTTCAGGTGCTATGTGTAAAAGCTCAAGGATGGAAATTTGTTCAGGTGTCTTTCCCAATTTTTCAACAAGATTGTATTGGGTTTTGGATTGTGGCTACTTTGGAGGAGAACTAGATATGGTAACCTTAGTCCTAAGGGTAGTGACAGTGCATTCAGGCTGCTTCTTAATGGTGATTGTCTTAACATGATTGCCAGTAGCTCAGATGTGGTTAATAATTGTGTAGTCAAGAGAGGCATTTATATAATTGGCATGGTTTTCTGTCTTTTGATCCAAACTAGAGGGATTTCTGAAACCATGGTCTTGCAATGGATTCTTGAAAATTGTATGGCCTTTATTGGAAGTTTGTTGTTGTCCCTTGACCTCTATGGTACTATTTTCAATTAGGTCTTGAATCATGTTCTTCAATTGATGACACGATGAGGTCTTATGCCCTTTGATGCAGTGGTAGTCACAAAAGGCATTGTCATCCCACCAAGAGGGTTTGAATTGTCCCAGGTCATATGGTTTGGGCTCTTGGAGCTATATAACATTTGATTGTACTAGCTTCTTCAAGATATATTCAATTGGTTTTGGTAAAGGGGTGGATTGTCTCCGTGGGTATTGCCTTGGTTGTCTTGGAGGTCTCCCCTCTTGATTATTTTGCACCATGTTAGCTGCTTGGTTGGAAACATATAGTGTGTTATTATTTGTCTTGGGTGCTTTGAGAGTCAATGTGGGACTTGTTCTATTCACAGCTTTAGCGTCTATGACTCCATCGTTTGTTACATTCTTGTTACAGGACCAAAACTTGTTTTTAGCATTTGATGTCCCTTGGACATTTTGCGTTTTGGTATAGTTTTAATTTCCACTTTAGTGATAAGGGTTTTCTCAAGGATGGCCCCCTTTTCAACAAGGTTGGAAAATGTGAAACAACAATGGGTTTCCAAGGTATACTTTAAGTTTATGTTTAGGTTTTGCATGAACATGATAATTTTCTACTTTTTCAAGAATTTTAATAGGATAGCGGCTAGCTAAGCTTCTCCATCTCTAGTAGAATGTTATAAAAGCTTCACCCTCTTCTTGTTTAGTTTGACATAAGGTAGCAATAGTGATGTCATTTTTGATATTGAAGGCAAAGTGGGTGATAAATTTGTCAACAAGTTTGTCCCATGATCATATGCCTGCCGGTAGGTATGCGAATGATTTGTAATTAGAGGTTTACAAATTCACTTGTAAATCAATCCTAATTACAACATTTTCCCGATCTAGATAGAATTACGTGGTTATGTATTTAAAACTGTTGAAATTATAGGAAATGGAATTCACCTGATTCTTTATCCAAATTAATGAAACATCAACTAATTACTTAAATTTCGTAATTATAAAACTCAAAGAATCAAATAGTGAAGAAAATTATAAGACGAAAGAGAAGAATAGAGATCACGAGCTTGATAATGGATTTCATCCAATGAGGACTACATCTTCGGGTCCGCTTCTCAATGTTGGAATACTTTATTAATATCGCCAAGCAATGAAAACTCCTTGTTACAATATCCAAGCTCCACCTGCATAAGAATTTCTCATAGTCTCTCTCCCCTTTACAATTTTGGTGTATTAATCAACACTTTGTAAATCTTCCTCTCAGAAAGAAATCAAATCCACCATTAGCATTCTAATTCTCTCCAAAAATTCTTTCACAATTCTCCCCTTTACAAGCCATAAACCTCCCTTTTTATACATAAAATTTCACCCAATATGGGTCATAACCATGGGATTTTGAATATCTCCCATTTACAATAAAAATCTTCATATATCCCCTAAAAATAATACATCCATTAAAACAAATAGCCCTTATAATTTTGGGCTTTACAATATTATTTCAATTTGATAACCTCCTTTAAAATTATCCTAAAAACCCCCTTAGGATATCTTAACATGTAAATAGGGATATGGATTATCTTTTAATAATCCATGTAAATAGGGATACGGATTTCAAGCCTTAAAAATAGGGATATGGATTATATTTTAATAATCCCCTTAAAATTATGTTTAAATCCTTTAAGATTTGGGCTTTTATATTTTATGATTTTTGCCTCTTTTAAAATATTTTAAAAGTCTTAAAGCCCTTTTAAAATATTTATGCATTTTATTTTAAAGGGTTTGGCTCATGTATTTTGGGCCTAATTTCTAATTTAAATAAAATAAATGCCCTCAACTGTTTATTCCATGTAATCATCTACCATGTCACCTTGTCTTGCCATGTTAGCAACAAAGTTGATTGTACCTACTGACTGTATAGGTCAACCTACCCTTTTGGAAACTTTGACCAGCTCTATCTTGCTCATACAGACTCCGTTTGACATGATTCAAAAGGCGTCAGAATCATATTGATGAGCCCTTTGACATGATGATGTTTTTACTTGGATTTGAGGAGATCAATTTTTCACTCCTTTTGACCACCTGATTCGCCTGCTTGACCAAACCTTTGACTACACATAACTTCTGCATTCAGACTCCTTTTGAGCTCGTTCAAGTTGCGTAAGGACTGTGTCGACGAGCTCTATCCAATGATGTTGATTTGGATGAATTATGAGACTATGAAATTTTTAGGTATTTTGGATCCACCTAGATCAGCAAACCATTCTAAAGCATGTCCTAAGAGACTCCTAGGAAATATTCTCATTAAGTATGTTTGTTCAGAACCAATGTCAATCAAGGCCCTGTAAAATTCTTTCACATGCTTGATGGGGTTTCCTCTTCCTTTTTATTTAGGTAAAGTTGGCATGACATAATGTGGAGGAAGAGGAGGCATGTATAATGTCCTATCAAATGGGTAAGGACATAACTCTTGGATAGAGTAAGTCTTCTTGTTTGATGGTGCTATAGTTTATACTTTCTTTTTCAAGGCCAACATTTGATTGGATAGGACATCAGATGGTGTGGGTGTTGTACCTACGGTGTTTACAACTGCATTTTGGTAAGGTCCTAAACTCATGTTTTGCAATCCAACATTTGTGTGGGATGGTATGTTGGTGTTGATGTGAGGTATGAATGTTTGAGTTGTGTTTGGAATTTGGATTTGTGGTGTGAATGTTTGAGTTGGAATTGGAATTTGGATTTGTGGTGAAATGTTTGAGGTGTTGATATTAGATTGCATTTGGGGAGGATTGGAATTGTTTGGATGTTGTGTACATTGGCTATTGACTTGGAAGGAACCTTGTGTATTTACTTATTGGGGAACCCTTATGCTCGGACCTTGCAACACATTGGTGTTTGTGTTAGTTCCATGGATATGAACTCTATTCCTTTTATTTATGCCAAAAATATTCAATAACGTGGTGTTCAAGGCCCTAGATGTTCCAAATGGATTTGATGATGTGGTGTTCATGGCACTTGATGCTCCAAATGGATTTGAAGATATGTTCATGGTACTAAATGGATTAGGTGTAGAACAAAGAGGTTGTGACATGGATTGTGTTAGGGACTATGTCATTGGTTGAATTTTGGATTGTGTCCATGATTATGTTATTGGATTTGTTCCAAATAAGGGTGTGGGAATCAAGGTGGAAGTTTGCGTTGGATCCCCTTGTGGCATAGAAGCATTTATTTGTGGGGTCTTGGAACTACTAGATGGAGACATGTTAGGTCCTTGGTTTTGTTGTTTTGGGGTGGGTGTTGCTTGAAGTGTGTTCACGTCAAATCCATGAGGTAGTTTGGAACCACTATGCAAAAGTTTTTCCAAGAACCTTTAGGGGTCCAATAGCACTATCTCATCTAAAAGTGATGCAACCTCTAGGTCTTAGACCACTACTTTGACTTCCTCTATAACTACTTGTCCATGTGAGTCTCTTATGAGGAATTTTTCAAAAGGATTGGTAGATGCCTTGGGTGGTTCACTAGAAGAGGTACCAAAGTTTAAGTTGCTTGTGTGGTTATAAAGGTCATTTGACTCAAATAATTCATTGCTTTAGAGATCCATTTCTTTCCTTTTCCTTTGTGATCTTGTTTCTACCATAAAAGGACTTGCAAAAGGAAGGTGTATGCTGTGATGAACTATGAATCCTAAGGTAATGACAATGCAAGGGTATGAATTAAGCCTAAGGTATGCAACCTAAGTGATATATTTTTGTATTTTTTAAGATATATGGATGCCTAATAACAATACCACGATTAAGGGTCAAGGCGACAATAGTCAAGGTGTGAATAAGGTAATGTCATAATGATCAAAATCAGTAGTATGTCTATGAATAGGGTATACAATATGTGAGACAAAGGGATGGAGTACCATGATCTATGATGAAGACTAAAACCTTTGGTAGACCTAAGATATGGTTGTTAATTAAACTAAGATAGGTGTAACAACTAATATGATTATCAATGCCCTTGGGTATAGTAAAGACTGATAAGATATGTTAACAAGGTGGTCTCAAACTGGATTGATGAGCTGAGGAACCAACCTAAATGACGAAGGACTAGGATTATTGTTTTTTGAAAAGATAAGGTCAAGAGAATACATATTTGAAGCTATGGTCTAGTCTAGGTTTGATGAACTTCCTAATCAAGAGGTTTGTGCAAGAGGTTTATGTAAGCTAAAAAGATGACCTAAAAAAATGACCTATGGGGAATGTCTAATGCAAAAGGATGAGGTGATGGATGAATGGATAATGCTAAGAATGAGGTGAGAAAGTCCTTAGTTGAAATAGATTAAAGGTTAAGATCATTTTGGATATGTAGGCCTAGTTTGTTTCAAGGTTAAAATGTTGTAAGTTTCAGGTGTGGTGTTTGATTTGTATTGGAAATGTTTTTTTAACACACATGCAAAACATAGCAAACAAAAAGTTTTTGAGTGGCTCTGATACAAAATCAGAGAATGCTTAAGTAGGGGCTTATGTTAGAACCAAAATTGTTGCACTGGTATTGAAATTTTTTGAGAACACTTGTAAGCAAGCACAACCTAGGTTGGGAAGTGGATACTACCTGTTGAGTCCCTACTTGGATTTCTCCAAACACTAAATCAAAGAGAAAAGCTAGAGATCTTGGTTACACTGGCTCCCCCTTACATGGCATGGGCACACCAAGATCTCTTACCCCCTAAGATCCAGAGACCTTGAAGGATTTTTTTTCTCTTCAATGAATAGTGGAACATAGGGCGGCTTTAGAACAACTATTCCTACACCAACAAGTAAAAGGGTTTTGGGCTACTACAACAAATTACTATTAGTTTGTGTTTCAGGGAAATACTAGTACCTATACACAAGGAAAGATTAGCTCAATAAAGAGGCCTCCCAGTCCTTTCGTTAGAAAGTATTTTGACATATCTCACTGATACTGAGGGTGACACTCGTCTGTATAGGACATCTGCACCAGGTGATTGAATACTTTCCCAACAATCATGACAATTTATATAGCTGACCAAAACAAAGTGTTGTTTGGGTCGTTCCCTCTCACAAGTTAGAGGCAGACCCTCTAAGGGATTAACACAACAAAAATGATGGGTTTGGTTTATAATCACCAAGTTTGCACTAGGTGAGAGCATACACCTAACATCTCAAGCATAGAAGACATTGGTTCATTAACCCCCATATGAAAACAAAAGAAAATGATGGTCCTGGATTCTAATCACTGAGTTTGCACAAGGTGAGAGCATACACCTACCACCTCAAGGAAAATTAACCCCCCCTTAATTATCCCATGTGAAAGAAAACACTTAGAACAAAAGAAATTAAGGAAAGCCCTACAAACACACTATTAATAGTTTCAAGCCTCTGGTCTTTGACAAATGAAAGTTTAAGTTTTATATTCAAGTCTTAGACATTCAAACCTACAAAAATTCAAATCGACAAAGACTAGCTACAAAGTCAAAACTAACTAAAGAGGAAAATGGAATTAATCTAAACCTAACTAAATTAATCTAAATTAAACTTAAAGCTAATTTAAATTTAATATAAATTAAACTAAATCTAAACTAAATTAACAAAAATTAATTAATCTAACAAAAATCAATTAATCTAAGTTAATCTAAATCAATCTAAATTAATCTAAATTTAGCAAAAATATAAATTAATCTAAATTAGCAAAAATTGAAATTAATCTAAATTAATCTAAAATTAAACTAACAAAATTAATTACTAACAAAAATCAACTTAAATTAGTCTAAATTAAAACTAAAATTAATGTAAACTAAAATCAACTTAAACTAGTCTAAATTAGCATTCACATTAGGTTCACCACATGTGATTAGGAAAATCAAATCAGGATTAAAGATTGCAAATCATTAAACTTGAATCCTAAATATCCAAATCAAGTAATAGAGCACAGAAGAAAGCATAAAATATAAAATAATGAAACGTGGTTACCAAAGTCTTCATGCATCCATTGAATCGCCTCTATTACCCTCCTCCACTTCACTTTTAAGTAACTAACACCCTCAAATAATAAGCACAATTAAAAGTCTATGTCTATGCCTAGCAAAATATTAGAGATTAATTGTCTCACCTTAATTTTGGATTTTCTAAGATTGTTAAAATGAAAATGATATGTGTCTTTTATAGAAAAGACAAGTTTAAATGGATGGTCAAGATTAAAAAGACATTAATTCGATCAATGGTCAAAATTAGACAAGACGATAGGGGATAAGATTGAAAGTGAAGGCGAATTAGGAAATTGAATGATTTTTCAACAAAATCAATTAGTTTGAAGAGGAATGTGCATAATTAAATAATGGAGACATCATTTAATCACAAACGGAAAAGTCAAGTTATATTTTTTTATTAAATGGCAATTTAATTCAAAAAGGTAAATAAGATTTAAATAATTTGTGTCAGAAAAGATTAAAATGAATAATTAAATAATTGACATAATTGTTTAATTATAGTAGAAAGTGGTAATAATTAAATAAATAAAGTTTATTTAATTATAGAGGAAAGAGGAAATTAGTGACGTAATTAAATAAATATAACTTATTTAATTAATCAAGAGTAATGGAGAAATGAATTAAATTAATTAATTAAATAATTAAGAATTATTTAATTAATAGCAGAAATATGACCCTAGACAATGAAAAAATGTTGTTAGCAAGCCTGGAACATTTTTTAGTGTCTACAATATATATATGTGTGTGTGTGTGTATGTGTGTGTGTATAGGTATGTATATATATGTGTATATATATGTGTGCATATATATATGTATGTATATGTATATGTATATGTACATGTATATGCATATGTATATGTATATATATATATGTATATGTATGTATATATATGTATGTATGTATATAAATGTATGTATATTATATGTATGCATATATATGTATGTATATATGTATGTATGTGTATACATATATATATATATATATGTATGCATATATGTATGCATATATGTATGTATATATGTATGTATATGTATATATATGTATATATATATATATATATATGTATATAAATATATATGTATATACATATATACATACATATGTATATCCATATATGTATATACATGTATATACATACATATCCATATCCATATGTATATACATATCCATGTGTATATGCATATGTATACACACACATATATATAGCAAAGATAGATACATATACATATACATATACTACACCTATATCCCTAGTTCTAACTCTTATAACCCTAAGGTGATCAAGGGTATATTTGTAATGAAACAAAAAATGCATGTTATACTATCACATCCCCAATTCTAACTATTACAAATAAAAGAATGATACAAATTGAAACAACAAATTCATACATGTAAGAATGAGCGTGATTGAAAAAAAAACTAACCATGCATCTAATTGAGTTGATTGCAAATGTTGAAGGGTATGTGTGCAATGAAAAAAGAAATGCATGTTATACTATCACATCCCCAATTCTAACTCTTACAAATCAAAGCATGATACAAACTGAAACAACAAATTCATACATGTAAGAGTGAGTATGATTGAAGAACAAACTAACCATGCATCTAATTAAGTTGATTGCAAATGATCAAGGGTATGTGTATAATGAAACAAGCAATGCATGTTATACTATCACATCCCCAATTCTAATTCTTACCAAAAAAAATATGATACAAAATGAAACAACAAATTGATACATGTAAGAGTGAGTGTGATTGAAGAACAAATTACCCATGCATCTAATTGAGTTGATTGCAAATGATCAAGGGCATGTGTGCAATGAAAAAATTAATGCATATTATACTATCAACATTGCCCTACGCATCACCAGTCCCTTACCCTTAAACAAACTATACATATGCATATACATATGAATATGCATATGTATTTACATATACATATATACATATGTATACACGTATACATATACAAATGTATACACGTATACATATACAAATGTATACACGTATACATATACAAATGTACATTCATATGCATACACATATGTAAGATTATATAGTAATTGAAGAACAAACTAACCATGCATCTAATTGAGTTGATTGCAAATGATCAAGGATGTGTGTGCAATGAAACAAGCAATGCATGTTATACTACCATATCCCCAATTGTAACTCTTATAACCCTTAGGTGATCATGTTAACTAATTAAATATATGAATGTATTGACAATCAAAAATCAATCAAACTGAAACAACATATTCAAACATGTGAGTGTAATTGAAGAACAAACAAACCATACATCTAATTATTGTTAATTATATCTCTATTCAACAATTCTTTAGGGAGAATTGATATTACGAATGCCCATCTAATGGCAATCTATGTTGTAGCTATCCATAATTCCCATTCAATTGTAAATTGCAACATAGATTACCATGAAATCCCTTCAAAAAACCAAATCCCCTAAATGCATATCCACAATTCTAACTCTTACAATTAAAAGAATAATACAAACTAAAAAAACAAATTCATACATGTAAGATTGAGTGTGATTGAATAACAAACTAACCATGCATCTAATTGATTTAATTGCAAATGATCAAGGGTGTGTGTGCAATGAAACAAAAAATGCATGTTATGCTATCATATCCCCAATTCTAACTCTTACAAATAAAAGAATGATACAAACTAAAACAAAAAAATCCATACATGTAAGAGTGATTGTAATTGAAGAACATACTAACCATGTATCTAATTGATTAGATTGCAAATTATCAAGGGTGTGTGTGCAATGAAACAAAAAATGCATGATAGACTATCATATCCCCAATTCTAACTCTTACAAAATAAAAATAATGATACAAACTAAAACAAAAATTCCATACATGTAAGATTAAAGAGTCTCAAGTTAATAGGAATGAGCCCTTCTTTTGTAATAATATGAACAGTGATATACATACATATAAGTCTTATCTGTTCAAGATATACATGATGTCCATGGATCAAAAAATCCACAGTAGATTGTGTATATCTTGAACAAATTAGACCTCTTTCAATGTATATCATTGTTTGTAGATTAGACTTCTTTCAATGTATATCACTGTTTGTAGATTAGACTTCTTTCAATGTATATCCCCAATTCTAACTCTTATAACCCTTAGGTGATCAAGGGTATGTTTGCAATGAAGCAAAAAATGCATGTTATTGTAGACACTTAAAAATGTCCTGAATGATATCATGCACTTGAATCTGATATACTAACATCGTTTCCTCCTAAAAAACCCATCCTCTTTTCACTTAATTAATTAAATTTGCATCACTATTTAATTAATTGCATCATTTTCATCTATTTACCTAATTGACCTAATTAATTTAATTCACCCCTTTCATACTAACCCTTTGTCCTGTTAAATTGGATAAATCAATTTGTCTAATTTAAATCCCTAAGTCCTCTTATTTAATTAAATAACCCTAAGTTATTTAATTAAATATCATATCATTTTCCCCCTTCTTTTGTTAAATAAATTAATTATTTAATGAATATCCTAATTCCCCTAATTTGCATTATTGAAACTTTATTTAATTATTGAATTACTAATTAAATCTATTTTTCCCACTTGCAAGAGAATATTCCTCTTTTGCACATTCCTCCAAAAAAGGAATATTCCCATGGAATATTCCTTTGCACAATTAATTTTTTTTAATTAACTAAATATCTAATTTCCCTCACCCATGAGAATATTCTCTTTCTTCACTCATTTGAAAAAAAGGGAATATTCCTTTTTTACAACAAACTTTCAACAAGACTTCTTGTGCAAGTTTTGAAAGTGTGTTTGTTTGGAAGAATATGAGCCCTTGATTTTTTTCTTGATCCATGTGATCATTGATTCTCATCCATTGATAAGAATCCATGATCCATGCCTCCATCTTTCTTCCATTCTAATCATTGATTGATCCTTTTGATCTTGGCCATCAATTTCATTTTACCTATTCTATAGATAGAGCTTGCCTCTATTGAATAGGGATCCATCTTTTAATAGTAAACTCATGTTGTTAAAATAACTTTCACTTGCACTCATATTTAGCACTTATTTAGCATCCTTTTAGCTTAATTTACTTACATCATTAGCTTAGCTTCCATTAATGGCTTCCATGCTAACATAGATGCATACATTTAGCATATTTTGTAATTAGGGTTTTGATATTTTGAGCTTAAAATCCATTTAGAATAGCTTTGCATATACCCATATCGATCATCTTAGCATTCATCATCTTAATTTAGCATTTAAATCATGTTTTATCACACATCTTTCATCAGTTTCATTGATTCTCTTCAATAGAATCAATCAAAATAAGCTAATTATCCATGGGATTAGGAAAGGGTCGCCATTCCACATCAATGTGACACCACTCCCCCAATGGGATAAGTTTCAATGGATTAGAATAGGTGTTTTTAAAGCTTTCATGATTTAAAATGTTAGTTTTGATTATATGAGAAAAACAAGTTTTGAAGGGACCTGAAACCCTTTACAATTGGAGATACAAAATGTTGCTAAAAGACTACTCCATTAAGGTACCAACAACAAACCAAGATCCAAAAAATAAGACAAAAAAGGGTGTTGTACGAAAGATAAAACAGTAGGCTAACAACAGCACCCATCAGCAACAAAACAACAAAACAATAGGAAATAAATTGAGACCCAGCAGGAAACAGACAAAAAACAAAAAGAGAGCCAAACACTAATTCATACTGCTTAAGGTGTTAGCCACCTCAAGCTCTTGGCTTATGTGCATTTCAATCATGTCCAACAGCTCCTTCTTCTTAGCCTCAAAGGACTTTTTCCACTTAGCAAACCCTCTAAAGCAGGGCTTTTTCCATCATTTTTTGCACCTTTTTTACCTTTTCCTTTGGCCGACTACTCTTTCTCCAAAAGCTTAGAAAAATAAACTTGCTCCTCCCTGAGCTCACTTATCTTTTTGAACAAGATTTGCAAAGAGTCTGCACTATTCTTCACAGAAATGTGACATTAATGAAGAAGCTTCTTTATCTCCGCATTCATTCCCAATACCTTGGCTTCTAAACTAGCCAATCGTTCTTCACACCGAAATTTGACATCATTGAAAGAACCCTCAAGGTCCACAATTTTGTCAATCAGAATGTCTGACACCAAGCACTTCGAAACATTCTTCATGTTCTCCTTCAAACCCCTTATTTTAACATTAACCTTGTTAAACTCCTAGAGAGTCCATTTAGCTAATTTAAAAGTACTTGTGGCCCTCGCCCTAGCCATATCCAGCAACTCAAACATTGAGTAAGAAAAGTCCTCAAAAAGGGGATTTTCCTTTAGAGGTTCCAATTTAGCACTCTTCTTCTCAATATCCTTCTCATCGCATCCCTTATTCTCTTCTCCCAACTCCACATTGGGTGTGTCTTGAGTCGGGGAGTTGGAAATTTCCATCACTTTTTCACCAAAAGCCTTCCCCTCACCTAATTTTTTAGAGCCCTTTGTTGAACCTTTCAAGGCCTGGTCTTTTAGCTTAGGAATGCATTTGGATGACCTCCTTGGCTTATTCTTGTCCTCCCTACCCAGAGCATTATCCTGTAAACCCTCCTCATTACCTCCAACATCAGCTTCTCCATGGCCAACAACCAAATCCACATTCCTGGGAGGGGGCTCATTTGAGCCCACCTCCATGTCCTTGTTGTTTGAAAGAACAAGGCGCTTGGTTGCCTGGTTGCTCTTAACACTACCCTTCTTCCTTTTTTTTGAGGAAGTAGTCGTAAGGGACGGGGAAACATCTTCTTCCTCTTCCATCCATTCCTCTTCATCTGCATTGTTGGTATCTGAGCCAGACAACCCAAAAACATCACTCACAATCTTCTCCTTGTCCTTGATAGCAAGGGCAGGGAGAAAAGCCTTAACATGCTCCATGATCAAAAGAATAAGACCTTCATGGAGGACGGGGGCCCTCCTCTTCTTTAAATGAGCATAAACAAAAAACTCCATGGACGATAACAAGAAAATGGAAAAGAGATGAACAAACCATGCCTGAAATGGTTTAGAAGTGTGAAGTGGTCACCAAGGATAGCAATAAACCTGCCTTCCAAGGTCACATGATGCATTAACACCTCAACAACATTTTCCCAAATCTTCTTAAGGGATTTGCACTCATAGCCCCAACTTTCCATTTTAACTAATTTCTTTTGCTCGTCATCTTTGAAGAATTGGGCCATTGCTTCCTCATTGCTCTTCTTTCCCTTATAAAACTTACGGCCAACCATCAACATCCTAGTTATAGTATCAACTAGCTCTTCATTCACCTCCACTTCTAAACCCTTAATCTTGAGCTTGCGATTATGCCGACATGACACAAACTCTGCCAAAGCATTAGGATCATGCCCATGCAACCTTTCTAAAAAATGCATTAAATTCCCATGATGAAGGATATTCCAAAGCTTCTCTTTTTTCCTAAGGCTCGCACAAGAGTGTGACTCTATTCTACTTCTATCGCCACACATTTCTTCCAAAACTAGAAGAAGAAAACCCTTATGAAAATTACTCAATTGAATGCTAGGAGTCCAAATGAAACCCATAAAGCATGCGAGAAGGGGGAAGGAACTAGAAATTAAAAGTTACCACCACATCAACTCATCCCATGCCATCATTTCTCAATAAATTCCTAGCTTTCTCGGGAAGGATTGAGCCCTTCTCCCATGCATGAAACTCATTTAAACTAACAATATCATTGGTAAAAAAATTTCCAATGAGTTTCCTTCTCGGTAAATGTGAGAGATGCAGATCTCTTCACAAGATTGTAACTTGATTATAGTATCTTTGATAAGTTGATCCACATTCCAACTAGGATGATAAGTGCCACGTAGGCAATTGATGATGTTTAAGGAATCACCTTCGACCCATTAGGAAGAAGGTATGTCATGAAATGTTTGTTCCCATCCAAAACTAAGCCTTACAAAGAATGTTTGCACCTATGCAAAGTACCATAAGCTACTTCAAAATACACATTGGAATCTTTATGATTATATACACATTTTTTTTCCATAGTTTCAAAATACACATTTATGATAATATTCACATAGCAAGAACCTTGAAAGGCTAGAAACCTTGCTCTCATTATTCCTAGGCCACTCCTCAAGAGCTCGTATTAGTATTTGTGGGATGTTTACAATAGTTTATCCACTGATGAGAAGGCTCCCCTCATTTGTTAATGGAATAAATTGTCATCTACTATGCTTGAATGTGTAATGTGATGTAACACGTTCAATGTCACAAGGCATAGTTTGAGAGAAGAATTTTGAGACTTGATATCCATAGAGTCCAACTTCTTGCAACACAAAATGTAGAACCAACATTCAAGGAAGGTGATTTCAATATTGTTATTGCTAACTGAGTACTCATGCTATCTCCCAGTTTTCTTCCAACTAATCAGTTATATGAGTGATTATTTCTCATTAAGGCTTAAGCATATTTGGAAGTGGTTTTTTATCAAATATTGTAGTTACAAGTTGCACTTCAGATCACCAAAGACTTCACAAAACCTTCTGCACAACCACCACAACACCGCACGGCTATTGTTGGGCCTTCACGGTGATGCGGGGAAAGCCAACTACAATATTTGATAAAAAAGCACTTCCAAATATGCTTATGCCTTAATGAGAAATAATCATTCATATAACTGATTAGTTGGAAGAAAATTTGGAGATAGCATGAGTGCTCAGTTAGCAATAACAATATTGAAAGCACCTTCCTTGAATGTTGGTTCTGCATTTTGTGTTGCAAGAAGTTGGACTCTATGGATATCAAGTCTCAAAATTTTGCTCTCAAATTTTAATGGATTCTTAGTTTAGTTTATATTGGATGATCTTATTGGGAATAATGTTTAGTGGCTTGATACACTTTGAATCTTCATGGATCAAGTGTAGCTAGCCTATACTAAGTTGTTGGTCACATTTTGGTGCTAGAAGGAGGACATGAACTAACCAATTTGACAAAATTCTTGTTAAATATCCATTTTGTTTGTGTTTTCAAGTACAACGATGCTATTGATTATTCACCAACACATTTGATGACGTGTCACTATACAATGACGTGCTTGAGTTTTTTTATTTTAGCAACACATAATTAATTTAGCGACACATATTAAATTTTTTCACCACATATTAAAATAGTGACGCTAACATTATTTTTCATCACACCCTAATTTTTTATTTAGCAACGCAATTGATATAGCGATGCATTTGACGTTATTGTTTTCTGCAGACTGATGCCATCTATTTTTTAGTATAGTGACACACTTGCTATATAGCAATGCTATTGATGAAATTCAGTGGCGTAATTAACTTCAGCATTGTGATTTACTGGCTAACTGGTTTTGCAGTTTGGACAATAAAATTTGAAGTGAAGGAGCATATCATTGTTTAATTTTATAATTGTAACAAGTGTTTTGACACTCATGGGGAAATTACAACCCATTTATGATGCTTTATTTTACATTTTAGGACCAAACTAATTTCCTTTGGGTTTAAAATGAACATTCAAATTGGTTAAAACTGAACCCTCAAATCATTATGCTTGTTGGTTTAAAATTGAACAACACAACTTCCACACTTCAAATTCGTGCTTAAAATGAACTCATTTTTCTATTATGGATTAAAATGAACATGTGTCTAAATTTCTTAAGTATGCTTCTTGTGCGTATCCAATCCCCTTGCACTTCATGTGATCTTGGGTGAAGAGAAACACACAAGTATACATTTTCTTCTTGGAAGCTCTTATCCTCTCCCCTTGTTCCTATTGGCAATCTTGGGTGACGAAAAGCATTTTACGCTTCAAACATATGTTACCTTTATAAGGGCATACCTCCCAACTTCAGAGAGGGAATGAACCAAGCAGTGCTTTCACTTCGGTCTGCTATATAAATACTTGGTGTGATAAAAGTCATTATCCAGCTAGTGTAGTTACACTATACCGACGATCGTCTCCTCTAGTATCTATGTGATACGTCAAAACCCTTAGATATTTCTAAGGGATGGGAGGCCTCTTAATTGAGTGAATTCACCACATGTATAGCACTAGTTCATCCCAAAAGTTTGAATTACAAACCATGTTATTAGTGGAGCTCGTCATTTCCGCTGAAGTGTATTTTAAGGTAGTGCATTGGAGTAGCACCACTCCAAGAAGTTACTTACCATATCCTACTTTTTATTAAGGAAATAAAGAAAATGGGAAAGGGACTCCTTTGCTTGGCATGTCAAGACATTACATTTCCTTGACATAGCCTATTTTTCCATTTCATCTTCACAGATTAATCATCTCTTAGGGGATGATGGTAAGCCTACTAATAAATACACACCTATCTAGGATTTTTCATGCTTGTGAGTCAGTTTAACACTTGCTTGGTTCCAAAACAATTGCAAACAAACATCAACAAGTCTTTTCAAAATTTCAAACCCTTTGTATGGATACCCTTTGACAAAACCTTGATATTGATGCTTTTCCTAAGGATTTATTCTTAGAGACTTCTAAATATTTTGGTTTACATCTCAATCCATACTTCCCAAAGTTAACCTAGGTAACTATGCCCTTAACTTCATCCTTTCCATAAAATGGACTTAGTGAAATTTGTGATGTTTTTGACATAGACATTTAGTTTGAACTTAAGAAAGGCAAGTGTTTGTGGTAAAAAGAAACTCATTAAGCAAGATAAATTGAAAAACTAAACCCCACATGACCATTTGGCATCTGATCGTTCTAGTTGAACAACCTAACCTTACACCTGCTATAATGCAACCAAACTTTGAATTAATTAAGGGAGAACAAATAGATTTAATTAGTAGTTTGGGAAGCTTCACTTTTGAAATAAAGGAAACACCCATCCAATGGAGAAACATAGCATACATCTTAGATGAACAAGAGGAAAAGGCCAATATTGTGGCCGAAAGGCCCATATTACCACCCCTCGCATGGCAATAAATATCCTCTTTTCCATAATCTTGTGCTTCTCCAAATGATCTCTCACAAAATCAAAATCCCCAAGAGAAGGCCTACATTCCATCACTTAAAACTTAGGAATCATATTCAAAAATTTGTCAAGAGACACCTTGTGAGTCTTTACTGCAATAGGAACATTTTGGTAAGGAATTTTTATAGACACATTTCAATGAATGATCTAGACATGTATGCTCAATATGAACCCCTCATTTAAGTCAACATTGGTCTTTTGGATTGAGTTACTTCTAGGGTCAAGCATCTCTTTCACTACCTTGGTCTTGTAAAACAAAATGTTCACTCTAGGTCAACATTGGGTCAAACATTTCATCCACCCCTTATCAAAATCCAAACTTCACCTCACCAAACTTTGCAAAAATTTTGAACACACCAACACTTTTGGACTTAGAGATCTATCAACCCAAGCCCTAAATTAGCTACTTCATATGTGAAATGAATCCTTTTCCATGCACTTAGTTAAGGTAGTTATCATCTTTGAACTCATTTATCTTAAAGGTCACAAGTCTACCCTAAAGATTCACAAGTTCGTTAACATCTTTTATTTGAACATCAAAAATCAAAATCTAAGTTGAAAGTGTTGTCCCAAAACAATTGTAAAGATCACTCCCCATATCATCCACCTTTTCATCTCCCATTACCATCATTGGTCTAAAAAGACATAGAGTGTCCCTTTTACCAAGATTTGAGTCAACTAGAGAGTTTAAACATTACAAATCTCAACACAACTCTCCCATAGGTGACCCAAAATTTATGGTAAAGACAAGATCACAATACAAGAGAATTATGGATAAAATCAAAGTCACATTCACCTCAAGTGATCCCAATCCTCAAGAATATGATCCAAGAATTCAAGTTACCCCATCACAACAACTTTTGTCTCCATCAGGACCTTATGAGATAGAAGACGTTACAAACAACCTATTTGGACTTACTAAGGAAGAAATCATGGAGATTACACCAACCTCATCTAATGGCCACAATTTCATCATAGCCGCCACTAAGTACTTTACCAAATGTCTTGAATCCATCCCTATGACCTACATAACGGGGAAGCAAATTACTAAGTTTATCCTGAATTATCTTATCTGTCACTACAGTGTTCCACAAGCCCTTAGCTCAAACAACGGAAAACCATTCAAGAATAAATATGTGAAAGAGCTATGCCAAATAATCAACATCCATCATCGATTCTCTACCCTATATTACCCCCAGGGCAATAGTCAAGTTGAGGCTACAAACAAAACTATTCTAAAAATCCTAAAGAAAACAGTTAATGAAGCTGGCCATGACTGGCATTTGTAGCTAAATCCCACCCTCTGGGCCTATTGAACTAGTATCTATACACCTATTGGTGCAACCCCATTCTCCTTAATATATGGATCATAAGCCATCTTTCTTATTGAGGTCGAGCTTCCATCACTGCAAGTGTCATTATAGAACCTATTCACTAATGAAGAGTACAAAGTATCTCAACTAAATGAGATGGAATTCTTGGATGAGTGTCATCTTGATTCCCTTAATCACTTGCAAGTATATCAAAACCGACTAAAACAGAGCTATAACAAGAAGATCAAGTGTTGGTTTTTCCAAGTAGGGGATCTCATCCTAAAATAGAATTATAAAAATCTTCTAAATTAGAGTAGTAAACGAAAGCTTGAGCCTAACTGGTTAGGTCCATTTGTCATCACAACAAGCTATGGATTAGGAGCGTACCAACTATCAACATTTGAAGGTGAACCCTTGCAGGAACCAACCAATAGTCTACTTCTTAAAAAAAAATTACGCCTAGTCTTGAAGGGTGTAAATTTGAAAATACAAAAAAATTAAAAAAAAGATCAAAAATTCAAAAAATAAGAAAAAGGATTGAAAACAATAAAGAAAAACAATCATCCTCTAGCAAAAACCACTTTCATGGCACTTTGGCCAAGTACCTTGGTTAAATATGGAAAACAGGCACCTTGTGTAAATAAAGCACCTCCATCTATTATTTGGCTCTTTATCATATCATTCTTTGCATCGCATCCATCCAGCACTCCATTCATCCTATTTATTCCATCACCCATTTGCATTTGTGTCATAACTTGATATTGTGAAGTATCATATCCCCTTTAGTACTACTTGGCATATTCCTAAGGTCAGTTTGTCTTGCCTATATTGAGGTAGTCTATTACATCATGCTAGGGGAAATTCGTTATGGATCAGACCAGGTTCTTGTATATCTTAAGGTTATTGGAAATATCATTGAAAACCCCAAAAAATATTCATAGAAAGTTCATCAGAAAATCCAAAAACACTTGGAAAATATAGAAAATCCAAAAACACCAAAAATCCTGTACAATTAAAATCCAAAAACATTCAAAAATTGTAAAGTCAAAATCCCAAAACATCTAGAACAAATCAAAATCCCTAAAAAGGTCAAAACATCGAAAATCCAAAAATAGAACCACATCGAACTACGAGTCTCTGAGCTTGAACATAGGAAAGGCCATCATTGATGTGCCCTCAAGACACCCTAGGTCAGTCCTTTAAAAGTTCGTCCTAATAAACTGACAATCCATCAATTATTCATTTCTCATCGTTAATAAGTTAAGTTAGTTAAACTATGTGGTCTTTGCATGTATAACGTAGGCAAGGATCATCTTGATAAGCCCTTGAGTCTCCTAGGATAGTATTTTAGGTTAGGTTCTTGGTTGGAAAACTTTGAAAACACAAAAAAATCCAAATATCTAAAAACACAAAAATATTTAAAAACTAGAAAACCCCAAAACATTGGAAAACTTGAAAAACCCTAAACAACCTCAAATAATTCAAAAACAAAAACATTCACATAAACTTTCAAAAAGACCAAAAATAGCCTCAAAACATTTTCAAAAGGCCAAAAACAGTGAAATGTTCCAGAAAATCCAAAACCATCCATCCCATCTAGCTTTCACCCGCAATAAACCTTCATCCATAATAAATTGACCATCACCTTCAACCTTTGGTGAAACAAGTAGAAAGAAAGTATCACAAGTCATAAAGTGAGAACCTAAGTGTTAAAAATCTAAAGTCTAATCATAGGTAAACGATTCGGTGAAGTTTGTATCAATGACTTATCACACACCTTATCCTAATCAAACCATTTGATCAACATGTCCTAAGATGAATCCTTCCTGCGATGGACATCAACATCAAAAATCACCTTAGCTACATTAAACTGGCAAGAGATATAGATAACACTGACTATTTGTCTTTGATCTTTTCTTCTAATTTGTCTTAATGACCCATTTTGAGGACCTCTCGATGATGTCTCAATGATTTAGAGAGAAAGCAATGGGGCATCGATCATTATCTTTCATTTGTTTTGCTTGTGGGTATTCTTGTAAAATAATCTTGGCACATACTTGCTTAGTTGTGTGTAGGGAGGTTGTTTGGAGTAGATTGTTGACAATTGCGTATTCTTTGGTCCAAGGTATTCTAAACTTCTAATCTACATTCTGACAAGGTTTCTATATGTCAAGGTGGGAACAAGAACTATCCTATCTATTTGCATAGTCAAAGTCCATTACACTTGATACAATGCCATCTTGGTTTTCAATACCTTGATGCATCATGTCTATGTGTTATGTCAAACATAAGGAATGACAAAAAATCCCAATCCCAAGATATGACAAAAATCATCATCATCTCTCTTCACCATATCTAATAAAGTCTCAGTGGATCATAGACTTGTTGGACTTTTTGAATCAATCTTTAGAATCAATGGTCAAATCATTCATCTCATTCTTCTATCTTCTTTCCATTCTAACCTAGTATCACGATAGTCAACAAAAACATCATCATGCATCCGTGCCACATCCACAAAATCATCAGCATACATACATCTCACATCATCACAACATATCATTATAAATGAAAACATAATTCATTGCATCATCATTATCATTTAAGTTGTTTTGAATAAAACATCTTAATACATTGCATTACCATTCATCGCATCCATATCATAATAACATACATACTATAAGCATTATCCATATATACATCCATATGCATACATCATTATCATTTAAGTTGTTTTGAATAAAGCATCTTGATACATTGCATTACCATTCATCGCATCCATATCCTAATAGCATACATACTGTAAGCATTATCCATATATACATCCATATGCATACATCATCACATCATAAATTGCATAGAAAAGTACATAAAATGCATCCATATCATCTTGCATAAGCATAACATTTGCATATCACACCATCCATCCCATAACATATCATAAAAAGATACTGAAAAAGAATATAACATATCCATTGCATTGCATTACATCACACCCCATATACATCACATCATAGATCAACATCACATATTGCATAAATAAAAGAAGTGCATCCATTACATTGCATCCATACATTCATAAAGCATGAAATAAAAGCACATTACATATTGAATATGAATCATCTCATATATATATATATATATAAAATGATGATTGTCATGGTACAATATCTAAGTCAGTGTATGAATATCAAATTAAAAATACAATATCCACGAGGCTATTAAAAAGGAGTCAATGAATGTATATCTATATAAATGAATCATACAATAATAAAAAAGTGTCTACACAAGCAGGCTAGCCCTGGTGACTACTCGACTCACCCCTAACTGATGGTTGATCCTCAAATCTAGGTGGTACTCCACCCCACTGTGAAAAAACAAGTTGTCTCATCACCTAGGGAGCATCTCTATGGTAATGCATGTGGTAGTGAGAAGCCTTTGTCACTGCCTCTCTATATAAACGGGCAGACACTGTCTGTCCTTGTGAAGCTGTAGTCACCGCCTCCAATTGTTGTCTCTACCCAATCTTTTGGGCTAATTATAAGTCCAGTTTCTGCCACAAATGAACCTCCTGATCTCTTTGACTTGTCATGGCCTGAAGCTGCTACTATAGCTGATCCCGCTTCGCCTGTAGCCGATCCCTCTCAGCTGTAATGACCTGTATCTGTGCCTATAACTGGGCATCTAGTTGTACGAGTGGAAGAGGCAGTGTTGCAGCTAGAACTTGTCCATCATGCCCATCCTACTACCTTGGCACCTATGCTTGATCTGGTTGCTATTGGTGCGCATCACCTGGCACCTGTACCCTATCCTAATCCTGATCATGTTGGCCTCTACCTCTACCTCTGCCACCAGCCCTGCCTTTGTCCCCACCTTGGCCTCTACCTCTACCTCTACCTCTCCCTTTTCCTCCAGGGTATCCCCCCACTGGTTCTGTCAGGCGAGTGGGTGGCTTGAACCATGCATCATAGGCTGAAGTCGTGCCTACATTTGGGAGGCCCTGGTCATAAGCCCATGGTTGGGTGACAAGCTGTCTGAACCCATCGATCACCACAATGAAGTCAAATTGTGCTCCCCACTATACCTCCCTCTGGGACCTCATGAAAATTATAGTGTAATCATTGACGGGCACATCCTAAACCTCGCCAAACCGATGGGCCACACATTTTGGAAGGTACCTCTCTAGCATAGTGTGCTCCCTCCCTTGGAGGTAGTGAGTCTGTCTAGAAAAATCAAGTTGTTGCCAATCATCATACCATGTAGGATGTTGTAGCCATGGCCTTCATCTGAACACAGTCATGTCATCAATGACACAACGCTAATAAGATAGCCTTGTTAGCCCGATGTGCTGAAGTTTCATCAAAACCCTGTATCTAAAGATGATAGGCTCATCCTCACGAATTTCTACCAAAATGACCAAGGGCCTCAACATTGTAATGTGCTCGTATGTCGATATGTGAAGTAGAGTCACACCTGCTCCGATGCTCCTGCCCTCACGGTAGATGACCTCATGCATGTCATGATACAATGAAGCCAAAAGAACTGGACCCCAAGCATACATCACACACCTCCTGATCATGCCCCATCGGTATGGGGAAATATCTCTGGAGATCAATGCAACTACAAACAATCTGAAGATGGGCACTCAATCCTGATATACATAAAGGTCTATCTGAGAGCTCACTAGAATGAGCTAACACTTGTGTAGAAGGGAGAGACATGTCATTTGGTTCATATATGGCATGCTCTCCATGAATAGGCAATTGTAATATGTGCCACATGTCCTCCAATGTCACGGTGGCCTCACCAGTGAGCAGGTGAAATGAAGAGGTCTTGCTATGCCACCTCTCGATCAAGGTTGTCATCATAGCAAGTTGTGTTCAAACCTTGGGCAAGAAAGCAATAAAACCTAACCCCAACATACCTAGCTACTCTACCTTCAAGTCATCAAAATATCATGATGCTGCCATAATGTTTGATCAATGCTCTTGCGACATCAATGACGAAGGATCCTCATGCACGCATCGTGCACACAACATCAATTTGCTAAAAAATTCAAAAAACTGATTAAAATTTGAGACTTTGCATCCAAAACATCAAAAGCATCACTAAAATCAATAGTGTTTCTCTTCCAGGGGTGTGTTGCTGCATCCATTTCAGGGTGTGTCACTATTTTGATGATGTGCATCACTACACTCAATAGAGAATCGGTATTACTATGCATCGCTATAGCTAAAAATCATGGTGCATTGCCATTTGGAAGGTGTGTCGCCCACCGCTTTCAAATGACGTTGAACTAAAAAATCATATGCGTTGCTCTATTAACCTAGCGACCCCCAAATCAAATGCATCACCCAATCAAAAAGTTGGGGTGCGTTGCTATAAAATCAATAGTGACGCTTCTGACACATCAATAGTGTTGCTATACAACAATGCGCCTAAGGACCCAACTTTGACCCCCTATTAATTGCACCTAAAAACAAAAATCAAGGCAAGTTTCGAATCACATATTGGGGTCCTGTGTCTGCTTGCCACTAGTACTCTCAAACTCGCTCCAAAAGGTGCAGAGGAAGCACTCATTGTGCCATTTTGTCGAGAGGTCAAAGCTCAAAATGCAACAAATCTCTAAGGTGTGAATGCACAAATGAATTGAAAGTGACCCTTCATCACCTATTTAAACCTAGAAAATTAGGGTTTTTTTCCCTAATTTCAACCAAAAGCTAGGGTTTTGACCTGTTTTACCTATCTCCACTGTATGCATTCTATTTTGAGTCATTTTTCGTTTCTGAGGCCATTTTTGGCATCACGGGGCTTGTTTTAGCACCTGCACCTATATTCAACCTTTGTCAAGAAATCAACCCAAAATTCAAAATTTTTGCCCAATTTCTCAAGGGGGTAGGGTACCAGCTTATTCCTTCCACTGAGGCAATGTTAGGGCATCCAAAAAATTAAAAATAAAATAAAATAATTTTTTGATATGAGCAATAGTTTTAATTCGAAAAGCGTCAGTCTTTGAACCAATGTAATAGATACCTCACTTCAAAGAGGGACAAAATGTAGACACTTAAAAATGTCTTGAATGATATCATGCACTCGAAGCTGATATACTGACATCATTTCCTCCTAAAAAGTCCATCCTCTTTTTGTTTAATTGATTAAATTTGCATCACTATTTAATTAATTGCATGGTTTTCATTTATTTACCTAATTGACCTAATTAGGTTAATTCACCCATTTCATACTAACACGTTGTCCTATTAAATTGGATAAATCAATTTGTCTAATTTAAATCCCTAAGTCCTATATTTAATTAAATATCATATCATTTTCCCCTCCTTTTCGTTAATTAAATTAATTATTTAATGAATATCCTAATTCCCCTAATTTGCATAATTGAAACTTTATTTAATTATCAAATTACTAATTAAATCTAATCTACCCACTTGCAAATGAATATTCCTCCTTTGCACATTCCTCTAAAAAGGGAATATTCCCATGGAATATTCCTTTGGACAATTAAATTTAGTTTTAATTAACTAAATATCTAATTTCTCTCACCCATGAGAATATTCTCTTTCTTCACTCATTTGAAAAAAGGGAAATATTCCTTTTTTGCAACAAACGTTCAACAAGACTTCTTTCTTGTGCAAGTTTTGAAAGTGTGTTTGTTTGGAAGAATATGAACCCTTGATTCTTTTCTTGATCCTTGATCCATGCCTCCATCTTCCTTCCATTCTAACTGTTGATTGATACTTTTGATCTTGGCCATCAATTTCATTTTACCTATTTTATAAATAAAGCTTACCTCTATTGAATAGGGATCCATCTTTTAATAGTAAACTCATGCTGTTAAAATCACTTTCACTTGCACTTGTATTTAGCACTTATTTAGCATCCTTTTAGCTTAATTTACTTGCATCATTAGCTTAGCTTCCATTAATGGGTAAAAGCACAAAGTTGTGTCACACTTTCAACCAACTTATCAGCACAACTGAATTTAAGTATTTCTAACTAAAAATCAATTTTGGTTAAACATATGATCTAGTAAGATTCATTCTAGCTAAGTTATATGCTTCCACAAATTTTTCAACTAAAATTGTTGGCTAAAAATGTATGGAGCATCACTTTGAGTCCAATTTACCAAAAAAATTAAATTATTTGAAAAACTTGAAGGTTCAATAACTCTTGCTAATGTAAACAACATTTTTTTTAAAATATAAAAATACCATTTTGTAGATCCATAAGTGTAGTTTTTAAAAATATATTTATTTTAATAGTTTAATTATTTTTTTATATTTTATTTTTTATTTTTACTAAAAGTAGGTTTTCATCACAAAATATGAGGTTGATTACTATGCCAAGGAAAAATACTAAAAATTATTAAAAAAATATGAAAAAAATATGATGCACTAGATAAAAGAATCTATTTTAAGATGGTATATTTATTTTTCCATTTTAGATAAATATTTAATATGAAGCTTGACGTCTGATGAAAATAGTTGTTTTTTAATTCATGCACATTTTAATATTTATTTAAAAATATATATTTATCAAAATTGGAAAAAAATATATCCATGCACAAAAATTTCAAGTTATAAATACACACAAAAAATTTGAAAGAAAAAAAATAAAATTTACTATAAAAAGTTTGGCGTCCCATGCAACTTCATTTTTCAGCATTTTATCAGCAACTAAATTATAGTTTTAATTTATTAAAAACTAGTTTAAAATAATTTTTTATATTTTTAAAAATACAAACATAAAATATAATAAAAAATACATATTTTACTAGTTTACATCATTTCAAAATTCAAAACATATATGCCACTTTTAGTGATTCAAGTTTAAAAATTGGATCAGCATTGGCTGTTTCCTTTATAAAGCGTGACACAACTTTGTGCTTTTACCCTAATGGCTTCCATGGTAACATAGATGCATACACTTAGCATATTTTGTAATTAGGGTTTTGATCTTTTGAGCTTAAACTCCATTTAGAATAGCTTTGCATACACCCGTATCGATCATCTTATCATTCATCATGTTAATTTAGCATTTAAAATATTTTTATCACACATCTTTCATTGGTTTTGTCGCTTCTCTTCAATATAATCGATTGAAACAAGCTCATTATCCATGGGATTGGAAAAGGGTTGCCATTCCACGTCAATGTGACACCACTCCCCCAATAGGATAAGTTTCAATGGATTAGAATAGGTGTTTTTGAAGCTTCATAATGTAATATGTTAGTTTTAATGGATTCTTAGTTTAGTTTATATTGGATGATCTTATTGGGATTGATGTTTAGTGGCTTGAATATGCTTTGAATCCTCATGGATCAAGTGTAGCTAGCTTATACTCAGTCATCGATCACAGTTATACTATCACATCCCCAATTCTAACTCTTACAAATAAAAGAATGATACAAAGTGAGAATAAATTCATACATGTAAGATTGAGAGTAATGGAAGAACAAACTAACCATGCATCTAATTGAGTTGATTGCAAATGATCAAGGGTGTGTGTGCAATGAAGCAAAAAATGCATGTTATACTATCATATCCCCAATTCTAACTCTTACAAATAAAATAATGGTACAAACTAAAACAACAGATTCATACATGTAAGATTGAGAGTAATTGAAAAACAAACTAACCATGCATCTAATTGAGTTGATTACAAATGATCAGGGATGTGTGTGCAATGAAATATGCAATGCATGTTATACTACCATATCCCCAATTGTAACTCTTATAACCCTTAGGTGGTCATGTTAACTAATTGAATATATGAATGTATTGACAATAAAAAATCAAACAAAGTGAAACAACATGTTCGAATATGTGAGTGTAATTGGAGAACAAACAAACCATATGTCTTATTATTTTTAATTGTATCTCTACTCAATAATTCTTTAGGGAGAATTGATATTTCAAACACCCTTCTAATGGTAACCTATGTTGCAACTATCCAAAATTCCCTTTAAATTGTGAATTGCAACATAGATCACCATGAAAGCCATTCGAAAAATGAAATCCCCTAAATGCATATCCCCAATTCTAACTCTTACAAAAAAAGAATGATACAAACTAAAATAACAAATTCATATATGTAAGAGTGAGTGTAATTGAAGAAAAAACTAACCATGCATCTAATTGAGTTGATTGCAAATGATCAAGGGTGTTTGTGCAATGAAACAAAGAATCCATGTTATACTATCACATCCCCAATTCTAACTCTTACAAATCAAAGCATGATACAAACTGAAACGACAAATTCATACATGTAAGAGTGCATAATTGAAGAACAAACTAACCATGCATCTAATTGAGTTGATTGCAAATGATCAAGGCTGTGTGTGCAATGAAACAAAAAATGCATGATATACTATCGCATCCCCAATTCTAACTCTTACAATTAAAAGAATGATACAAACTGAAATAATAAATTCATAGATGTAAGAGTGAGTGTAATTGAAGAACAAACTAAACATGCATCTAATTGAGTTGATTACAAATGATCAATCATGTGTGTGCAATGAAACAAAAAATGCATGTTATACTATCATATCCTCAATTCTAACTCTTACAAATAAAAAAATGATACAAACTGAAGCAACAAATTCATACATGTAAGATTGAGTGTAATTGAAGAACATACTAACCATGCATCTAATTGAGTAGATTGCAAATGATCAAGGGTGTGTGTGCAATGAAACCAAAAATGCATGATATACTATCATATCCCCAATTCTAACTCTTACAAAAAAAATGAATGTTATAAATTGAAACAACAAATTCATACATGTAAGAGTGAGAGTAATTGAAGAACAAACTAACCATGCATCTAATTGAGTTGACTGCAAATTATCAAGGGTGTGTGTGCAATGAAACAAAAAATGCATGGTATACTATCACATCCCCAATTCTAACTTTTACAAATCAAAGAATGATACAAATTGAAACAAAAAATTCATGCATGTAAGATTAAGAGTAATTGGATAGTAATATTTGGAGCCATTTTCTAATACAACATGATTTTTAAGAATAACTCGAAACAACCAATTGATATAGCATTATGATATATATAACTTCAATCAACACTTTGATATGAATTGAAACAACTTTTTCATACTTGTGAAAGTAATTGAATATAAATTAAAGCATACATCGAATTCATATAAATGTAAATGAACAAGACTATATGAAACATCAATTTCTATATCTCTGCCATATGTAATTGTAATTCTGCAAGTTGCGTATTTATATTGACAGTATTGGAACATTATCATACACTCCATAGTTGAGGGTGTCATGCACCTACCTTTTGGCCAAGCATGTCTATGTGTCTAAGAAAATGGCTCTAGGTATGTATTATGAATGCCATATTTATGTATGTATGTATGATTGGTATGCATACATACATACATACATACATACATACATACATACATACATACATACATCATAGTAATACAATGTATGTATGTTACATATGAATGCCATATGTATGGGTACTTGCATGACCTACATAAATACATGACTTGCCATATATATGTATGTATGTATAGTATACACACATGCATACAATACATACATATTATGTATGTATGTATGTGTATGTATCATATACACACACACATACATACATAATAAGTTATGTATGTATGTATGTATGTATGTATGTGTGATACGATACATACATAATATTATAATATTTATTATAATATTAATTTGTTAAATATTATATTAATATGTTATTAATAATATTAAAATGTTATGTAAATTAAAGAAATGAAATGATTACCAAATTTAGATAAGTGAAATGATTACTAATTTTACAATGAAAATCCTATAAATGCATATAAAATCTTCACACAAATTCAACCATTCCGACAGAGATGAATCTACTATGGACATAGCTGAGAGGACGGTGTGGGAGTGGGTATTCTTGAGTGAGGGGTTCACGACAACAGAGGAAATAGTCGTCCAAAATATAGGTGCATGAAACCCTTAATAGTCTAGCTGTTGAAACCCAAAAATGGTATGTATATGTATACACATAGTCAACCAAAAAATAGGTGCATGAAACCCTTAACAAACAATGCAGTATGCAAAAAGTGTTGTTATTTTGACTGACTCTATGTGTGTGTGTGTGTGTGTGTGTGTGTGTGTGTGTGTGTGTGTGTGTATTATATGTATGTATATATGTATGTAGGTATTTTTATATATACACAGTCAACCATATTTTAGCTGCAAGAAACTCTTACTAGTGAAGCATATAATAACTTCAAATACTACCACTATACATATATAAATTGTAGAGGTACAAAAAAGAAAAGAAAAGAAAGGGCTATATTATGACCAATGGTGTGTATATGTGTGTGTATACACACAATTGACCATATATATATGCATATATATATATACACATGTATATATATACATGTGTGTATATATATATTTGTGTATACACACACACATATATATTTGTGTATACACACATATACACACAGTCTGCCATATATATGCATATATATTTGTATATTCACATATACACATAGTCGGTCATAATATAGGTGCAATATTACTGTAAAATAACATTTGTTCATTATTTCCATATATATATATATATAGACACACACACACACACACACACAAAAGTGACTATGATATAGTTGCAAGAAAGCTTCATTAAACCAACATATCATTACTTATAAACTGAAGCTATTTACACAAAAAAAGATTACAAGTAAATTTGAAAAAAATCTTGCAATGCATAGGCATTGCCTGTGTGAGGTTGGAACACAACCTCCCCTGCATAACTAGAAGGTAAATTTATTCCTTTTGCCAAATGTGGTGTTCAAAAACATAGACAGTGCAAGAAATGAATACCTGCCCATGACCTCACCACCATCAACCTCGAACCAAACCAACACCGGTTGTGAATGTAACTGCTCAAAGTGCAAATTGTTCTCATGAATGGCGTAGCTGTGAAGCTAATACAAGACGAAGCGAATGGTGTACATACCGAGGTGGTAGGCATTAAGTTTGATGTCGGAGGAATGTTGGGAAATTAATGTGCATTTACTTGGAGTAAAGAGAGCTAGTACTAGCGTGGTGGGAACTCATGAAGGGTATTACATGTGTTCAAAATTGGTCGATGACACATTTTGGCTCTTTTTTTGTGGTTTTTGAAAAATGACTCAAAAACATTAATAAACATGTGCAAATTTTGCAAGAAAAAAATGAGGGGGGTGCTAGCTCGACTGTTAAGAGATGTGTCAAAAAAAAATTGCCAACTCAGATGGTGCTGACATGGACCCCTTGCTCAACATCGCCCTACCCACCATCGGTCCCTCTCTCTTACTATATGGTCCCATGGGGGGCTTGGGCTTCTATTTTTCATGGCACAGTTGGTCCCATGGGAAAAAAAATTGTGTTACAAGAATAATTGGAATCTTTTTCAGAAAAATAGGAGCCCCTACCTTTTAGGAATGGATATTTCAGTTGGTGAAATTGGGGTGGGATTTGAAATTGCCCTATAGAAGTTTTTTATGCCACTTGTTTCTCATCTAAAATTCTTATTAGAAAATAAAAATGCGAGAATTTTCATTTATTTATTATTTTTAATCAAAGCACTAAGTTCATTCTTTAAATTTTGGAGTTTATAAATTTTAAACAGAATTGCAAGATTAAATTCATGAGACCAAGAACTTTAAAATATTCCTCAAAAAGCTAGAGGAGGCTTACCTTAGTACATTAAAAACAGCTTAATCAAAACGAAGTCCAAGACACTTTCTTCGATAGTAGCATTTTGATCCCTGGTAAGCTGACAAGGTGGATTTGACGTGCCGTTTCCCTAAGAACTCTCCATTGGATCATCGTCCCATTTTCCTTTGGATTTATTACGTCGCATGGATATTCCCATTGCCAAGGGTCGGTAGAGAAGTTGAAATAACGGAATATTTGCGGTTGGCGGCTCAGTGCTTTCCTTCTCCTTCTCACCATTTCATCACTGACGGGGCTCTGTTTAAGATAATGTGTAAGTTCGTCTCGCACGACATGCCAGGTTTTCGGAGCAATCCTTGGTGCCTTTTCCATATTTAAATTCCCCAACAAACCTCACTAATCCCAATACTATAGTTCAAGCCTTTCTTATCCATACGGTAACCATTTCTACTTCTAACGTTCAAGCCTTTCAATGTTCAACATCGACAGAGAGTTTCTGTTAAAAACGATGAGAAGAATACTGGTTAACAGGAAGCTATCTAATTCTTTACCAATTCAGTTGCTTAATGCAAAGGAATTCCAAGTCTCGAAATTTAATGCGAAATATCGGGAAGTTTCGCAAAATTTATATTCCCTAATGAGACGGGAACCGTCTTTCGCCCGGGAAAAGGTTAATTTCTGATTGAAGCCGGCCTATTTTTACTTCAACTTAAAAGTCTCAAGAATTTTTTTTTAAAACCGGTGCAAAAATCGTTAATTGAGGACGAATTCATTTCTTTTAACAAAATCGAGAGAGTTTCATCTGGAAATATGTTTGTTTTAATAGCACGATTAACGGAATGTGTGGTAGAATAGCTTAAAAAATTTGGCCAGTGCCGGAATCAACGTAGTCTTTTATTTACCCTAATTTCTCGAAGTTAATATTGTACACTGTTGAAAAACCAGCGTTATTGTTTGACCGTATGAAAGACGTTTGTAGAGTTTGCAATGGTCGATGGGAGACTAATTGGAAAAAAATAATTTGCTGATCTTGTTTAAATAGGACTTATTTTTAGTAATGATATCCATTTCTATGTATCGATTTAAAAAAATAATGGAAACCTAGATATGGTCTTTAGTTAAGTGTGTATTTTAAATCGTGCAAGTTTAATGTATTCTGGGAGTGTGGGTTGCATTTACAAGTAAATGATACACATTCAGTTCCTTTTGAGTGGTGCTTTCAATGCCAATACAGTTGAAAACTTCTGTATCTGAAATATATGCCCCTGTTCGGTCTTTTGCTGTAATTTACATTTACATGTGAATGATAACTTCAAGTAAAATTAATGGAAGGCATATTTGAGGAGGATATTCAGACGCCATTGTTATTGTTAGTTTGCAGTTGCTGGATAGCTGTCATTATGTTGCTCTACTACGAGTCATTTCCCTTGGGCACGACATAAGTGTAGGTTTGGCACTGACTTTTAGCAATATAATATTCTGATCAGGAAGATAATTGCACAATCAGAATCGTTTTAATGCTCAACATAGCCCCCTAACTCCAACGGCTAATGTATTTTGCATTAGGCAAACTAGGGCTGTGTCATTTTATGAAGCCCAACTTTACTGGGGTTATCACCCCTCTAATTGACCTGTACATCCAAGGACACTAGCTTTTTAGTTATCTGTCATATGATATGGGAGCCAGAGGACCCTTTTTAAAGAGAGTGTTGCAGAATAGGGAGTTGAAAGGAGCCCCAGTGGATTGTAACTTTCCGTTCTGTATCTCAACCTTCTTCCCACTGTGAAATTTTTATGATGTCTTTATTTGACTGCAAATTACCTTTTTAAAAGGAGAATGCTTCTAACGTAAAGTTTGTTTATGCTTTGAACTTAAAGTTTGTGTATCTTTCAGTCATAGCTCTGCAACAGAGGTTTCTATAAATAAACATATGATGAACAATTCGGTATTAACCCAGCTTTAACTGCACAAACAGTTACCTATTTTAATTTTTTCTTTTGACATATTTGATAAAGGGTTGCTAGCTCTTTTGTTTTGATCAGATAGTAGGAAGTTAAACAGGGATCCCACACACTTAAAATCTAGGGCCTTATAAATTTGGCTGGAAAAGACAATATATTTGTCAAGAAGTTCTGGCAGAAGTCTTTTTCAACCAGGTCAGCTTATAAGAAAATGCTGCTTTAGATCAGAAAATCTGAAACTTATTAATTAGAGACAATGCTGCCATCGAGATATTTGTCTGTTTTGGATTATGTGACACCATATAAACCCATCACGGCTGAAATCTACCAAGTACATGCTTGAATTCAGAAAAAGGCAACAAAAACAAAAACAGCATATTCTAGACTTTAAAATCTTCTTGAACCATCCAGGCCAAATGTCCAACCAAACTCTCAGGGCAAATAAGGACTGACTTCAAATATTGAAACTCCATAATCATTGAGTATCACAGCAGTCAAGCTGGATTCGACCATATCATTGAGTATCACTGGAATTAGTACCTGGCAGAATGTTGAGAAACCAACTTTGTGCCCCGGCAGGTAGACAATGCTGTTGGGCATAGGCAATCTTCATTGGTTTTTTCAGTAGTACCTTAGCCCTTTCAACTTAATATTGGCACTGCTTAAGCTCCTAGTTGATGCCACCAGTCCTACTTCACCCGCAAATTCATTGACAGCCTCAACACCTTTGCTGGCCAAGGATGAGCTGCCACGGGGGAACTGTTCTCTGAATGCATCATTGAATTTTCAGCATAGACCACATGAATCAGCTCCAGGCCTACTTCTAACTAACACCAATACTTCTAACAAACATCAGAGTCTTCTCCGGACATCCCAACACTCCCATAACTTAAGAATAAATAGTAAAACAATCACCAGTTCCATCATCATTCTGGGATTTATAATAACTGCCTGCAATTGTGGCCTTAGCTCTCCCATCAAAGCCCTAAATCAACTGTCTTTTTTTTACTCTTTTAACATGTGATGGGAGATGTAGGGGGAGGTACTGGTGGCAGAGGTGCCATCTAATCCCCACCATCATTCCCACTAGAGAGCTTGCTCTCTTTGACAGTCAGACCAACTATTGATTATCATTGCTTCCAAGAAGGTTTATTTATCAATAAATAAATTAGTCAGATCATCCAGGTGAAGCCTCACTGCCCTCTCTTTAGTTTGTTCTTGAGAGAAAATCTGATGAACTCCTTACCATTAACATGATGGACATTAGCTGCCTAATTTCTTTTAAAGGTCCTCTTAATTTCCTTTACCTTTCATTTTCCCATAGCAAATTGCTTCTGATTATCATCTGCATATTTGAGCTATGTTGCACAAATTTCTTATCACTATTTGTTAAAATATTACAAAAAGTTTCATAATTTTCTCTCCAAAATATACAAAAAGCTTATTTACCATTTTATTTTTTCGTCAAATATTTTACTTTTATTTTTTTCCAATTAGGCCATTATATTTTCTTTCTATTTGACATTTCCTCTTAAGTTCAAAGAATCTTATACTATTTTCTTATATTGTGCTTTTCATTGTGTTTCTGTCCCTTGCCAATGAATGATAACTAATCACAATTAGTGCCAAATTGTTTTCTGTTATTGAGGTTTTATAATGATTTCATTTTATAGATTGAATTAAAGGTGTTAAATATTTAACTGGTGCTCTTTGTTCAGCCTCATAAATGATTGTTATCATGTTGTTTATTGCAGTTTGAGTGTTCATATGCAATTCAAAAGAGTTTCCTTTCAAGTAAAGCTCATGGAAATGGTGTGGAACCTGTGGGAGGAATAGTTGGAGTTCCACTGGCACAAACAGGTGAGGGGATTGCAGAATGTGAGCTCCTCAAATGGTTTGTGCAAGAGGTGAGCATAGGAAGAGCTTTTCCCTTTTTGGTCATTATGCATCTAAAACATTTTGAAATTGTAGATATTCATATTAAACTTCCAGTTTTTTTTTTTTGAGACAGCAATTATGAGAAGTCAGAATTGCTAAAAGGTTAATTAATTGTTTTGAACATAGCAGCAAAAATCATTGGGGGAAAAAATCGGCAAACCAAAAGTTTAGGATTTTTTGAAAAATTGGGAAAAAATCAGATATAAAAAAAAATGTAAAAAATTGTAGAAATAGAGACAAAAGCTACTCATTTTTGAAATTTAAGGTCATTTCGACAGCATAGAGATATTAGTTTGGATGTTTAACTATTGGAGGTTCAAATGAAGGCAATGTGCAAGGTTTCAATAGCTCAACAATAAATGCTAAGTGTATGATCGAGTATGTTGGAAGAGCAAGATTGAATAAAGCATAGATACTATAGGATATTAGTTGTAAATGGTGTCAGTATCCACTGTGGCAAGTGCTGAAAGGTATATTACTAGGTTGACTAGCAGGAAAAATATGCTGATTACTGAGTCTCAAATAGTCAGTACTTTAATTTACTGACTATGGCAAATATCAGATAGATCACTCACTCAAATGCCATACTTGGAATGCTCCTAAACTTGGTAAAAAATTAGGTTGTTACCATATGGATGCAGTTTCCTAGCAATGTATTGGATTCTTGAAAAGAAAATGATAGCACTGTATCAGAGGCCACCGAAATGAATGAATTCTTGTAAAAAAATAGTAGCATTGGATTAGAGGTTCACTGGAATGAATGGATTCTTGTTAAAAATTGGTAGCATTGATTCATGACTGTTAGATTCTCATGCATTTTTTAGAATTACAAGAACTATATATCTTGTGTAGGTCTTGATAGTAACTAAGTTTAATGCTGCCTACTAAGGTGCCATTGTAGCTACTATGTGGACCTTGTCAACTCTTATTAATTATTTGTTTGATTCTACATATGTCGAACAGGGGAATATGTATTTTAGCCTACTTATTGTGATTCCTCGACATTATATCAAATATACCTACCAATTATTATGTTCGTCAATTCGTCAAGCAAATCTAATAATCTTCTATAGAACCTTAACAAGAAAATATATAAAACTAAAGCATAAACATTATAACTGTCAAGGTTTTCAACCTTCTACAGTTGATATGAAATAAGATCACATTAAAATATGAGCTAATATTCACTATCATAATATCATTAGTGTTCCTCTTTGAACAAAAATTAGCGTGCTTCAACCCATGATGGGCATTATCAGATTTGGTTAGTCAATCCGGTATACTCAGAATTCAATACACAGCAATTCGTAGACTAGTTCCTGCATGATGGGCATGGTTTTGTGTGATGCTTACTTGATCATAAATTCACATCACGAGCATAGAACTTCACCTCCCTGCACAGAATGTTGCATCCCAGCAAATAAATTCGCTCCTAGCTCACAATCAGTGGCATAAATTACAAAGAAAGAACTGCAACATGAAACATTAAAAAAACACATTTTAAGGGTTTTTCTGGTGGGAGTGCAGCTGGCCATTTTTTGCCGATTTAAATGCAATAAAAATCACAATTTCAACAATTTCGGCTGCAGTCAACAGGCCTGAAAAAATCATGATTTTCAGGGTTAAAATCATGATGCTCGGCAATTTTTTTAAAAATCGTGATTTTCACGATTTTTCCATGATTTATGCTTTTTTGGTTTTGAAAGCATGTATTGAAGGAACCCAAAAGCATGGGTGCTTCTACAATTGTCTTGCACCTTGTTTTTGACTCATGGCCAGGCCTTACTTTTCCCCAAACAGGAGAATTCACTTTCACTGACAGCTCATAGCATTAAACTTTAAAGAATAAATTTTTTTTTTTGACAGTCTTCAGTCTCTTATCTCTTGTTCCATGCTACAGATTTGTGATTGTATTGATCTTCAGGAAATTAGTGGTTAGTCTTGGTCCAATGAAGATTCAAACTTGTAGATAGTGTAAAGGACATCTTAAAATTATGTTAGATATCTTTTGTGGTGTATCCCAGGATGGTGACGAGCTCATCTTTATCTAGAGTTAGAAACTAAAATGATGTAGCAGTTTTGGTGCCAAATGTTTAAGTGTCCAGTCAAATGATTTTCAAATATGTTTTATGGATGTCCTCAATAATACTGTTACAAATGTGAATCTTCTCAGATCTGGGTCAGTAGTAGAAAAGATTGTGTAAGGAGGTCTCCCTACATCTAGGTCCACAGTCTGAATACAACAAGTAGAATTGGCACATTGACTATTATCAAGATCTTAGGTTGCTTTATGGAAAATTGGAGATCTAACTACAGATATTTGCTTGTATGCAATCTATAAAGTGTAGCAAGATTAACTAAAGCTGTAATTAGTTTATCTTCTTTGTACACCTAATTTAGTTAGTCAACATAGAGCAACTTTTGAGTTGTAGTGTCATTTTATCGTTTTGTTTTTAAGATACATTATTATAATTTTATTCTTGCATACCAAGGAAAAATCAGCTTAACTTATACCTAAAATATGCAAAAGTGGAGTCAATAGATTGTACAGTAGTTGTAACTAACAGTTAATTAACAGTTAGTAATTGTAACTGATTCATAACTTCTTGTTAATTAACAGTTAGTAATTGTAACTGATGAATGCAACTTCCAATTTTGTTAGAGCTTGCAAAATATGATAGTGTGATTTTGTTTTTGCAGGGAGACAGAGTGGATGAGTTTCAACCACTCTGTGAAGTCCAAAGTGATAAAGCAACCATTGAAATTACAAGTCGATACCAGGGGAAAGTCTCACAAGTGAGATTCATTCCTGGAGATATTGTAAAGGTGCAATCCTTACAACTGTGTTATGCCACAGGAATTTAGTAACTTTTTTGTTGTCTTCGGTATAAACAATCATTATGAGTGACAGTTCTGATCCTTTCTAATGCATACGTCTTTATCTAAGTGATTGCTCCACAGTGTATGTTAGTATTGGTTTCTAGTATTAATTTACAGCCCAAATTTTGGTGTGTGTCTGAAACTAGATGTACTTTAGAAACATTAGACAATTTGGAGACCCTGCCATTGAAACAGCCATCTTAAGGTTCCTTTCTAAATCATGGATGAAATTAGTTTCATTTAGTCTTGGAGAGCAACATTGAATGGTTCTTAGTGGAATTTTATGAAAATACCCACCATGAAGAGTATCTTGCTCCTAAAATAAGAAATCCCTAAATAGTTGGCTGTCCTAAAATTCTTATTAATTAGAAGAGTGCATTATTATTATCTCTTATTCTGTTGATTTCCAATCACATTCCTAGATATGGTACTTCTTATGGTGGTTCAATTATTGGAAAGTAACAGAACCAAGTATACATATAGATTCTAATCCATAGCTAGTTTATCTTTGTCCATCAATGGGTTTGGAATCACATCTTCATGCAATGATAATAAGGAGAGTTGCAAGATTACTATCCATGATTCCCTTAATTAAGAGTGTAGCATAAGGAAAAACTACTCACACATGCTATCAATGGATATGCTACACCAATCTATATATGTTGAATCACAATCCTCTACTAGTACACATTAATTACTACATATAATAATACATACTTGCTTCCCCACATTGTGGCCCATAAGTGTCAAGATTGCAATATACTTTATCAATCATCCAAGTAATTTAATCAGAATAGGGTATATAATAGAGGGCAGTTTTGTCAGCAACAAAACTACCAAATACAATAGGGGAGCACTTATGCAGTTTTACATGTGCCATGGCAGTTTCATAAGTTGTATGGTGGTTTTGTTAGCTGCTTTGAAACCTGTGACGGTTTTGACTTGAAATCTGTGATGCTTTTGCTTGTTTCAAACATATATGTAGAGTGAGAATAGAAAGAATGATGTGTATTCCACTTCATTTGGAAGTCTTTAAATGCATGAAAGATTCTCATTTTGTTTCTGTTTGTAAGAGGCGTAAGATCAGTTATAAACATATGAGTGTGAGGAATGGAGTAAGCAAGTTCAGTTGGTAGGGTAAGAACCAGTTTGGTGCAGAGAGGAGTGAGTCTTACAGTAGTAACATTGCTGTACATGCTCTATCAAGAGTTCTTTGTAAGTATATTTGGCCAAAGGAAGAGAGAATGCTAGTGTTTGCCACTTCCAGTTGTTTTTTCTCAAGTTGTGTTTCCAGTAAATCCACTATCAATCTTGTGTGTGGTTGATGTTTCTTGTTGTTTCATCTTTGTTTTGTACAACTGCAACATTGTTTCATTTTCAGCAACTAAAGAACACTAATTCCAGCACTTCACATTCAATTCTTTGTCAATGTGAAGTAAATTCAAGTAGGACAGCACAGACATCTGAAAATTTCCAATAAGAATTGAGATTACAAATCATACTTGTAAGGACTATCTTCCTTGCAGTAGATTACATCTGTTCCTTATTCAAACAGGATCACACACCCCATCCCACGGTGCAAAGAGTCTGATATAGCATTTAATAACCAAGAGTCAATCTTCTAACATATATTTTCCTAGTTACTATAGTGTAACATAATATTACACTGGTGATTCTACATCCACCAAACGCCCACCTCCCCCAGAACTTAATTAAGTGTTCTTGTTTAATCCTGTATTTGAACATTGGTAGAAGTAAGGGAAGATTGAATTTCATTGTGGCTTATAATGTGAAATTTAGTTTATCTGATTTTTAATTAATCTTCAATTATGTATTGTGTTGTCAGCTGCCATTGATAAATTTTTTATTGAAGTTGTGGCTTAAAAACAAATTTGTTTGTGACAAATGACTAGTTATTCACTGTTTGCAAACTGAGTCACATTTTTCGCAGAACAACATATTGTAATAAGAAATTCCTATACCTTGCTTGATGCATTAGAGTATGCTCTGCAAATCCTGTGAAGAACGTTTTCTAAACCAAATGTTATCTATTCTGATTATTCTGACCCTGGTTCCAGTGAGATTCTTTTGTGTGAAAGAATTCATGTTTAGATGCATCGGTCTAATACCAGAGGTAGATCTTGTAATGAATGTCTTTTGGATACTTCCTGTTATATTTTGTCCTGTATCTCCTTGGCACATAATTGTGAATTTCAAAAGGCATTTGAAAAGATCTGCCTAATTGGGAAGACATCAAAATATTGAGAAAATGATTGTTTAGAAGCCAATGACAACCATGCAAAATTGGGAAAGCATCACAAAGTGCTCCAAGTAGAAATGGTGTTAGGTAAACCAAAACAAGGCTTTGTGAAGGAAGCAAACACCAATAATATCCCACTGGGATGGGTCATAGTTGTTGAAGCTTATGATGCCACAAAGTCAAGAAGCACCAATAAAATTGGCGAGCTCAGTGAACTTTGTGAGTGGCCTGGAACTACTATTCAGACAAAGAATGTTGATGCAGGACTAGAGAACCAGCACCAGGTAGAACTCTCAAATATCTGCATTCTGCATGAATGGTCTGGATCCAATTACTTGGAAAGAATCTCCAAAAATATTGGAAGAGATTAGAACCCTGAAACTGGTGTTGGACATTCAAGATTCTAGAACAAAGGCTTTAGGAATTAGCAACCATAGTCAATAACCATAATAATTTTATCATGAGACTACTCCAAAAATAACATTTCTGTTGAAAGGAAGTGTAGTTGGTTTATGATAGATTTGATTGCACAAAAGTTTATATTTGAGAAGTAGATGAAATATGATGATCAATGATGTTGAGGCAGAAAGAAGTGCATTATTATTTATTTCCAATGTCAAAGCTGGTATAACATTTCTATTTTATTGCAAAAGGTGCTAGCAATAGGATGAAGAAGGTGAAATGTCAACTCATCAGTTAATTTTGATTACACAATATGACATACGACAACTTGTGTGGGTTTCCCATAAAGTGTGGCAAGCTTGTTGGAGACAAGTGGAGTCAAGTTTTGGTCAAACATTATTTAAGGATCCAACAAAGAATTGTTGTGGGGAATTCTCAACGGTGCTCTTGAAGAGCATAACTAACTGCCATGGCACATTGATCTGGGGCACATCCATCAATGCTAGAAAAAAACATAACTAACCATGTCACCTTGGACTGGGGAAGTCTCCATGATGCTCAAAAAGAGCATAACTAAACTTGGAAATACTAGTTAATGTCATTGTTCTGCTAAAAATTCAAAACTTAAAGGGCAAGATGCCAATCATGCACATGATCTATCAGTTAAGGAGCAGAGGAGTTTATTACAATGAGCCCAAGAGGGCAGATCTACTCTTGGTATTTGTGCAAATATGAAGAAAATGGGAAATGAGGCACTAGAGGCTGTTATATCAGCAAGAAAGTAGTGTAGCATAAATGGTAGATAAGCTGAATAGGCGTGGGAGGTCAATCTGTTGCTTGTGTTTGGCCACTCAATTTTCAACATGTATTTTGGATAAAATTAATAAATATAGACACCAGCCCTCCCAAAATTTAAGCCCTAAATATATCAAAGAAGTACCCTTGCTTCCCCATTTTTTTGAAAAAAATATTTCTTTTAAAAAAAAGTAGCCACCTCGACCTCCCTGCCAAAAAAAAATCTAAAACACTTTCCACAATTCTGAAATATTCCAACTTTTGTTCCCAATATTCTCTAAAGAATAATAATTTAAAAATATTAGAAAAAAAGAAGCCCTTAAGATCCAGAATTAACCTTCAAAGTGCCTCCTTTGAGTCATCGTACCTCCTTTTTGAGTGAAATGGTGGATGCTTTTGAGGTTTTGGACCCATCTGGACACAATGATGGGCTTGAATTTGATCCATGAAGCTTGTATGACTGTAGATTCAAGAGGTCATCTCCACAACAACAAGAAAATGTTGTAGAACACTGCAGAGGTAGCTTGTTAATGCTTTGGTGCCATATTAGAGTTCAGAATGCTTTTTAGTTTTTACAGATACAAGGCTTAACAACTTTGAGAATTAGCTCAAACAAAAACACTTCAAACATGCATTTATAAAAGAAAGTATTTTATAAACAAAATAGAAGTAGAGATACAGTATGAGAAGAACAAGATTCCCTGTAAGACTACATCTTTGCCACCTTCTCTTGCTCTCTCAACAACCGGCTACCACTGTCTTGTTTATAACGAACTTGAAGATGTGAGCTGTATCAAATGCAGGTAATTGTGGAGATGCCAAAGTAGGTAGGCACCTACCGATTAGTTTAAGATGTTGACTTAACTTTGTAAATGATATATGCACATGTTTATTCTACGTGCACATGTCCTAAATACTAAACCTGACTTAGAAATCCTACCAATGTAAAATTAATACAGAAGCTGTATTTATACTAACATTTCATTCTGGAAGTATAAGATTTTAGGACCAAAAACATGCATCTTTTATATTCCTGACATATTTGTGAAAGCCTTGTCTTTCATATTGTTGAGTTTTGGTGGTCTCTAAATCAATTTTCTTTTTTATCTTAAATTCATTGTCAGTTTTGAAGAACAATCCTGTTATAAAATTTATATTGTTTGTGTTTCTCCATTTCCTATAGTATACTTAAAAGTTCAAATGGTGAATTTTAATCCCTTTTACTATGCTATCAAGAATTCAAACATCAAAGGTGCAACTGTCATTTTTTGGTTTGCTGGGGAAGATTTTTTAATAACATGCACATAAAGTAATTATTGTATCCAAATAACATGAACATGACAAGGCATGCCAAATTTTTCATCAACCCAAACTTAGTTTCTGATCTCAACCTGCATGTTGAGGGCACACCTTAAACATTCTTGAATCCTAGAACTCTCTGTGCAACAAAAATGTGCCTGCAATTTAAACTGATTTTATTTCCCCTTTTTTCGTATAAATAATTCTATTTTGATCCAGTTGATGATTTTTTAAAGTTGTGAAATAATGTTAAAGAAGAAAGCATGCTTTCTTATGTAAATTTAAGTGCAATATTCTTTTGATGTCAATACAGTGCATAATCTGTTTTGACTGTTAGAAACTGGTGGCTTTTATTAAAAAATAAAAATGAAAATTACTTAATGAACTGACCATACTGTATATTCTATGAAGATATTCAAGTCAACTAGTTTCTCTATAATGTACTTTAGCATTGTAATTGTACTGTAGACCATGTGTAGTTCACTTCTGTAATGTGTGACTTTGTTAATTACAGCTTTTATTATTTGCTCGTTCCTTTCTATTTCATGGACCTTGTAAAATTCAGAATAGATTGTTCCATATGGAACTTTTTTATAATATGCATACTTTATTTATCAGGTTGGAGAAACTTTGGTGGATTTAATTGTAGATGAAAATCATGAGACTTTAGTAAGTTGGGGACAAATACAGGGGTCCTCCACAGAGTCCCAGGAATCTGGTTTGCAATCTAGAGAGTCTCTGAATAGCATAGAAAATAGGGAAAAGGTATTGTCTACTCCTGCAGTTCGTCATATGGCAAAGGAATATGGCATCAATTTAGAGGATATTCCTGGTACCGGTAAAGATGGCAGGGTATTGAAAGAGGATGTCTTGAAATATGTAACAAAGCAGGAGAGTGTTTGGAACAATTTTTCTCATATTTCTCACCCTACTCAAACCTTAGAGGCCAAGGTTACGAATTCAAGACCAGCAGAAGAGTCATCTAATGAAGATATAACAACTCATCAAGTTCATGAAGACAAGACTGTTCCCCTCAGGTACATTAATTCGTATGTTTTTAAGTAAAATTCATTTTATGTATTTCATGAGCTTAGAGCTGATGTGATTGTGAAACTAATGGAAAAAAGTTGGCAATAGTTGCTCTCAAGCGTAGTTAATAGCTTGATTTGTTGCAAGATGAGTAAAATTAAATTTATATTGGTTGACTAGATAATTGAACTCTTTTCCCCTAATGTCCAGAGTTTGTGGGATCACTTGATATCATGGGTGATGCAATTTGTGTTTTGATCAGTTAGAGAATTATGAGCTTCTGTGCTTTTCCTTTTCAACTTATATATCTAATGTTGCTGGTTTAGGTATGGTGGATTGCCGTTTGCCCCCCAGGTTTAGCACAGATGGGTTTGGCCATAATATATATGTTATTAAATATATAAAATAACCATAATAACAATATAAATATATTCTAAATAAATAAATAAATCTAAATATATTATTAACAATTATTTAATTTATAAAATTATAAATATAAAAATAAATTAATAATAAATAAACAATAATATCATAAATTTATAAATATATATTAAATAAATAAATTAATAAATAAATATATTTAAATATTATCTATATAATATAAAATACACTATAAATTAATGATTATATATAATTTTATAAATAGTTAATATATTTATTTATTAAATTGATTTAATATCAGTTTTTTGATACAATTAAATATTTTATTTATGTTAGAAAGCCCAGGTTACAAGATGGAAGGCATAAATCTGAAAACTAGCCTATATCAGACAAATTAAACTTGACTTCCATGTAGATTACCCTGGAGCTAGAAGAGAGTGATGTAGACATACATACATACATACAATAATTGCATAATGAAATGATATTTGATTAGCAATTAATATATAATAAGATTCCCTTAGCAATCTACTTTGAATTTATAGAAGTGTTTACAAATAGGGAGGTCGATCAACCTTCTAGGTTCACAAGATAGGAAGTACTGGCTTTCCCTTCATCAAGTACGCCACCCCCAAGATGTAGCGCTCGTGGGGCCGAGAGATGTATGAGTGCTCTTGGGCTTGTTGAGGTAGACAGTCTTCATGCATCTTATCAAGCACACCATCCCTGAGATGCAACGCTTGTGGGTTGGGAGGTGAATGAGTGCTCCTAGGCTTGATCAAGGAGGATGGAGCGCTTCCAAGGTGGACTGAGGGATGGTCTGGACCTGAGATCTTGCCATATTCATGGGCTAGGAGGCAAATGAGTGCTCCTGGGCTTGAGGGACTTCTCAAGTATGCCACTCCCGAGATGTAGTGTTTGTGGGCTCGAGAGGCATATGAGTGCTCCCGGGCTTGAGGGACTTCTCAAGTATGCCACCTTGAGATGTGTTGGTTATTTTTAGCGAACCAATTAGGTCTTAGCAGATACCTATGAGGTTGCCCAACTCAATTCTCGATTACCTGCAAGACAAGTGGCCAACGAACGAGGTAAAGCGTTTACTACTTTACCTCCTGCACTTCGGGCTCTGCAAGACCCAGGAGGGTATTCCCACAGTGTAAAATATATAACTCATTTCAACAATTCACACATACACTGTAAATTCAGGCAAACAGATTCTCACTAGTAGCAAATAAGATGAAATTACTCAAGAAGGTGGCAATTCCTTGAGTTAATTGTACATCTTAAGCTAAGAACATAAAATAACAACAAACAAAGGGTAGATCAACGATTATTTAAAAGATTGCTCTCAAGTTGGGTGACTGAAACCACAAGAAAGACTTAATGGGTTAAAGATCAGTGCCATTATCTATGGGCTAAGAGTCTACACAAATTGAAACATAAGGCAAATTTAATTCTGAACACTCAAGATCTAATGATATTACTTTGTAACTCATAAATCTATAACCAAGCACTAAAGACTACTTATCAAATCCAAACGACTTAGTATTCGAATTCATGATTTAATTCAAGCATTTTAACTCACTCCATGAACAAGAGCTAGAACTAAAGCATACATCAAAGCAAAAGACAATGACAATTAATGAAATGATCCCTGATCAGTATTTTCATTAATAACTTGTATACAAAATCAAAATGGAGAGACTATAGACTCGGAAAATCTCCATTATCATTCAAATGTGTTTAGAAACCATACATTTAACTAAATCTGCTGTCTAGACTCAAAACATTAGATAAGACTCAACATATTCGCTTTGTGTTTTTTTTTTTAATTCTCACAATGGAGCTCCAGAATTTCAACAAAAGATCCGCACAAATGGCCTTGAATTCCCTTTTATAGAATAAGGGAGAAAACAAGCCTCAGGCCAAATGTACACATGTCGTATTTCAATTGGACCGCTGCAAGGCATATTCCCTAATTCAGTTATATTTGCATTTCATCAAAATGGAGGGAATACATATAAGACAAAATATTTACATTCGCAATAGAGAGCAACTTTGCCTTTCAAAAGCACATGTCAAAAAGGATTATCTTCTTCATTGTTGCGCATCCAATTCATCGAGCAAGATGACAAAATGATGTAGACCAAAGGTGAATCAGCATCCTAATCAGCACTCCACATCGTCAACAACCAATAATTCCCTGTGAAGCATATGTTTTACATTGTAATCTCTGAGGCTAGACTTGTACAATACATGACCCATTATATGCTTCACATTCAGACTTACCAACCCACTCTACCAACCAATACCCTTCCCTATTCTTCATATTCTTCATTAGACGGCCAGTTGAAGTCGATGATTCTATGCAATGTTTTCTTGTATGGGGAATATTTGGTTATCACCGAGTTGGATTCCTTGTTAAAATCCTCCAGAAAGCTGACAATAAATGTCAACTTTCCCAAAGTGTCATTAAAATTATTAATGTCCACTTCCTTGCAGATTTCTCTCACCTCAGAGTCAATAACCTCATCCATCTCCCTCTTCCAGACTTGCAATGGTTTCAACTGATCATTATTGAGTTGAATATCAGGCAATGGTGACAAATCAGTCAGATTGTACTGAATTATTAATTTTCTTATCTTCTGCTCCAGAGGGGCAATGTATCCCTGGAATTTCTGCTCACTCAACTCACACACAAAGTTATAAGTTGGAAGCACAGTAGGGTACCCATCCTCCTGATGACTAGCTCCAACTGCTATCAGCTTCAACTTCTAAGCCCTGGGGGTCCACTTACTCAAAACTGGCAAGGCTAACTCATGATCCCTCTGAAACAATTCCCTTGCTCTCATCATCAAAGCATAGTTATCATGCACACTATTTAGCTTGGCTTGAATCTTATCATTTAAGTGCTTCAGGACAATATGAACAATCTTTGATACATTTTCATACATGGTGTCCTAAGCCTTTTCAAGCAACTTCTTGTATGTTTCAACTTGTAAAAGTAGTTGCTCCCTCGTAGGTTGATCAGATGAGCTGGGACCTGGTGTACTCAATTCTCCTACTGAAAGTGGCTCTTGCCCTGAGCTATATGGCACCATCGCTAAAGTCTGTCCCTGTGGTGAAGGTGGGGAAGATACAATTGGAGATGATGGAGGTGGATGACTTGAATTGCCTCGGGCATATTCACTATGCATTTCTCCCCTTTGTTAATAAAATGCTAACTCAGTCTCCAACACAGCTACTTTTTGTTGACTATTATCATACTCACTAAAAAGCCCATGGTACTTGTTCTTAAAGTCATCCCTCTCAAGGGTAAGGTGCTCAACAATTGCCTTGGTGAACTTGGCAACATTAAGAGCCATGTCAGCTGCTTCCAAAGTAGGAGTATTAACAACTCTTCTCACACACCAGGGTTTCAAATAGAGAGAATTTTAACAATTGGTTTCCTACTCAAAATCTATGACACAAGACAAGTGCTAATTCCGAATGAAGCTATAGGGCTACGACACCTTTTTAAAGGAAAAATCAACCCTAAAGCAATAAAACACCTCTCGGAAAGCAAATTGAAAGAAGACCCTAACAGAGAAAGCTGAAAAAAGCATAAAACTAGGTTTATCGTACTTACAACTTTCAATTGCGTTAAAACCCTAATATCAGTCGGGATGGATTCTGCGAAACACTCCTCCAATTCTTTGTATCGCTCTTGACGCGTTCTTCAATTCCAAAAATGCAAGAACTGACCATATGCATAGACTTTGAAGGCAATTGAGTGAGTTTATGAGTCACTTCCGCCATTACTACCCACTCATGCAAAGTAAAAGGTTGCAATGTGTTTACTTCGTAGCTTTGAATCTGTGTCGTTGATCTTTAGCTGAGATGGCTACTTCGAACAATCTAGATCGAGTTGATAATATTTGAATTTACATCGTTGTCCTAGCTGGGATGAACAACCAATAGGAACATGCCAATCAGGCCTCTTTCTTGTACTTGTGGGCTCCACCCGCCAGTAGCCGTAAGATACACGTGGCGGCGTTTCGTGGACCTCGCTGCTTTTAATGAGCTTGCATTTGTCTCCGCGAGTTGGCGGGGAACGGTGGTGATCATCCTTCGAGCCTTGATTGTCACCGTCGATCTCAAATTCGGTCATCAGGATGGGACACAATAGTCGGGCCCACATGCTTCGAAGATACATGTGTTATCATTTCGTTGATCTCGCTAATATTAAATTGCCATCTCCTGAGGCAAGTGAGCAAGTGGGGAGTGGCCTAGATTAAATCCTGTCATCTTGGAATCATCAAACCTGTACGAGCAAAGAAGTTAGTCATAAAAGGGGCCTTGTCTAGGCCGATGAGAATTTACCCCTCGGGAATTTATGACTTAGACATAAGTCATTTATAGGTGAAATATTTAAGCCTGACCTTGGAAATATTAAAACACCTTGCGACCGAAGATGACCGTGCAACCTAACAAAGGGGCCGGTAAGAGATGTTTAATGATGACTCAAGAGATAACTTATGTCATTGGCAACCAGACAAACAAGTCAACGCAGAAATAAGACATCCGAAGGTTACATGGAGCTTTTGGATGACAAGGCTATTCAAATAAAACCCTAAACCCTGTGTGTTATCAAAATACATTGTGTTGATATTAAGGACAAAAGACCTCAAAATATCAAGGATTTTTGGGGGTCTAACAAGATGGATGGACAAGGATCCACCCATGCTCTCACAATACAAGGACAACCATCCTTGAGATTGCGGTTTGTAAATATTTCTAGAGAATTCCTAATATGATTGGCTATCGAAATATGCCTTGGACTAATCATTAATGGTGTTAAGATGCCTTTGAATTCAAATATTGATAATGATATGAACTATAGATCTAACTTTTATAATGTTTTACCTATTTTGTATTTCTCTCAATATTATGATATTTTATGTATTAATCTAAATATAACCATAAAGTTGACACTTGTTGTTGCTAATATCAGTTTTTAGTGATTCTTATTGTTTTGCACGCCTAAATTTAGGAATATCCCAAAAGGGGACATTACATAGAGATAGTTCCTCATAGTGGCAATGACTGAAACTTAGGGTCCAATTTTGATGCAGTGTTAGCAAATGCTGATTAGGGGCAGCAGCAGAATTTCTATGTTTTTGTCATTTTGTAGCTAAAGCTTGCAGCCTTTGGGCATTTTGTTGTAATTTTTGTATAATATAAATGCACAGTGACAATCAAAGCAATAAATTTTTATTAATTTGTGTGTTGATTTTCATGTGGAATCTCAATTCAGCTCTAATATCATGTATTGAGGTTCTATAATGTGTATGATGGATGCCTTATTTATGTTATCGTATGAACATTTGAAATTTACTATATTTTAAAATTTTCCCTAATTTTTTAATAGCTATTCCTTGCTGACCTCTAAAAGATGGCCTCCCAAAGCATTCCATCCTAAAAGCACTTCCCCCCTTCCTCTACCATTCCTACCCTGAAAACTCGGTGTAACATAGGTTTTTTTTATCTTTTTTCAGCAGAAAATTTTATTGGAAAGGATGACAAACATGGCAAAGTATGTCATTCCATTTTAAATTCCTTGATAAAATATGTTGACAGTTTTTCAACATTATGCAATGAGAATGAGGATATATTTATGAGAAGGGAGCTTGTTGAATATGTCCATGTCCTTATGTAGAAATGTTTTGAGAATTAAAGGCTAAGGGCATTCATCAATCAAGAGTAAGGACTAAGGCTTGATTTTCTATTTCAGGGGATTTCAGCGTGCTATGGTCAAAACTATGAACATGGCAGCAAAAGTGCCTCACTTCCATTATCTGGAAGAGATTAACGTTGACTCCCTTGTTGAGTTAAAGGAATCTTTTCAAGGTGCAACAGCTGACCAAGGTGTGAAGCATACATACATGCCATTTCTGATAAAGTCTTTATCATTTGCTCTGATGGATCATCCTTCAATGAACAGTATTTTCAATGAAGAAGCATATGAACTCATTTATAAAGGTATGTCCACCAAAGTTGGAATGATAAGATATTGGATTTAAACACAAATGTGCATGTTTGCTAGATGTTTAATTTGTATTTCAAGCAATAATTCATTGACATATTTGTAGCTAATTTTAGAACAACTGCTTAGACTGAGGTTGATATCAATCCAACTTTAAATATAACACTAGGCTTAGGCCTTTCTTTTTTGCTTTAGAATCTTTGCAAATATGTTTTTTGTGCTCTTTGTTTATAAGTGCCCATACAAGGAGTGTTCTCACTTCATAGAGATAATCTGTTTCAGTGTTTGAATTTTCTGCCCCTGTTAATTGTTTGAATGGGCAACTCCTTTATGCTGACTTAAAATATTAGAAGCACAAACTTTGCAAGATTATGGATCATGTGGTGAAAATAATAGCAGCAGTCCAATTCAAAATCTTTTTCTTATCAAATGTAATTGTAAGATTGACTGGTCTTTTGTCAGTGTCTTTAATCTCACAAAATACTAACTTTCCATGCCACTGTAATATAAGCACAGGTTGATTATGTTGGAAGCAAACTGGGTACTATATAGTGACATCTTAGACATTTTAAATAGTGACCTGTCTGAAAAGTATATCATACTTGTTTCAGAATTCTGTACATCATGTTTCAGGTTGCAATGTTTGTTAGTCTTCATTATTTAATATTATTCTTAAGCGAGTATTTGCATTGGTTATATCAATAGGGCATGGCTTAATGATAGTGCAATCAATGTCCTTTATTTGTTAGCTGAGAAATATTCTCTGGAAGTCTCTGACAATCAATATCCTTTTAAGTATGCAGACATCATTAAAATGTGGTTGGCATTGTATAAGAAAGCCAAACCTGTGTGACCAACAATACCTTTAAAACGTTAATCTATTTATGGCTGAATTTGGACCACTGACATTTATTGTACTACACATCTGTATGGTTCACCTTTGTTTGGTTTTGGTCCCTTTGTGGCTTCTTAACAATGATTTCATGCAGGCTCGCATAATATAGGAGTTGCCATGGCAACACCTCATGGTTTGGTTGTCCCTAACATCAAGAATGTTCAATCACTTTCCATATTAGAGGTTTGTCTCCTTGCCAATGCTCTTTTGTAAATTTTAAGATCACACATTTTAATAATTGAATGCATGTATTGGTTTTATTTTATGTGTCAAAAGATTTTAAGACAAAGTGAATTATTGTTTCGAAGTCTAGCTAATGAAAGCCTAACATTAGGTAAATCTTTCTTTTGTTTGGCAACACCTTCACTAGAAATTACTAATTGCATGTACCTTATTGAACATTACAAAGATAATGCTTAGAAAGAGAAGGCTAAAAAGAGATTTATTAAATGCCCATATCAACCTAAAATATAAAATTGATTATTGGATGGGGGATATGTAGAGAGAACCTAAACATTGGACACTAGTTTTTCTATGCATTTGATTCTGTAAGTATCTTTTAATTATTCACTGCAAACAAGACAATCTTAAATCAAAAAGCCTGCTTGTTTGTAACTCCCATGCCACTTGACTTCCAGGAATATATTAACATGTCTGGACATTAAAGGAGGTTAGGTCCCTTTGAGCCTGAATTGGAGAGCTTTTTTCTGATTCTTTTGAATGCTTTCTTCTATTGAGATTGGCATGAAGTTTGCTGATGGTTATGAGAACTGAGTTCTTCAGGAAGTACCATTTCTTTCTCTTTTTTCTTCTCTTGTAAATGACCAAATTTGAGATGGAAATTGATGCAGAATATTTCTTTTTTCTGCTCCACTCCCACTGTCTTTCTTTGTGTTAGTAACTGTGCAAAGAAAACACAGCAGAATGGACAGGGAGGAGAGGAGAAAAAGGGTAACAATATATTTAATTACCAGCAGCAAAACAAATCGACAGAACACCAACTGTCAAGTAGAGTTCCTCCTTTCTTTGTTAATCTCAGCAGAATGAAATTAATAATTTCTTTATACAATGGAAAATGAAGTAAACTCTCTTATTTTTATTTCAATGCAAACTATTCTACAACTCACTTCTATATTTAGTAGGATAAGATCCTTTATTCTCTCAGCAGATTCCTCCATCCCAGCAGCTGGCAAGGACACTTTTACATGCTCACTCCATCTGTTGAAATCATGTTCCCAATGAAAATCAACCTATCTTTACAAAATTCACACTTCTTAAGATTTCTGATTTATGAACAATCTTTCCATGCTTAGTGTTATTTTACACTTTCTTCAAATGCTTGAAATGCTCTTCAAAATCTCTACATTAGAATGTCATTAATGTAAGTTGTAACTAATTTCCCAACATCAGGCCTAAATACTTGATTCATGGTTCACACAAAAATGTGGGACAAACCATCCTTGGTTTTGAACCTTATCTTCCATTACCTTTCTGAATACAGATTTGATATTAATCACTTCTCAAATCTACCGTGGTGAATATCATCACACCAGCCAAGCAATCTAAGATATCATCCATTCCAGGTACTGAATATTTATTCTTCACCTTGATCTTGTTGATAGCTCTAAAGACTCTGTGCATTCTCCATTTTCCTCCCTTAGGTGAGAATTCTTTCAATAACAATTCAGAAATTTTCCTTTTCATTTCCTCATTTTCTTGTAGAGCCATTCTGTAAGAGCTTAGTAAAGAAGTTTTGATCCTGCCACTAAGTCAATATGGTGAATGATACCTTAGGAGGGAGGGAATCCCATTGGTAATTCTGTTGGAGTTACATCAAAATATTCCGCCGACAACTTCTGTGCTCCTTGTGGGGGTTTGCTCTTTTCAAGTTCTCTTTCTTCTCTTGGGCATAGTAGATAAAAGATTTCATCTTTGGTTATTTTCAAGAACTTACAAGTTATAATCCATTGCTACAAGCGGCAAAGCTGAAATTTCAGATGCCCTCTCTTCTTTTCATGGCTTTAAAAGATCTTTCTTCCCATTAAGTTGTACTTTATTGGTGTTCTCTTTACCACAGTAAATTACCGTCTAATCATATTTCTAGGGCCTTTTTCATAGCAAATGACATGCATCCATTGATACCATGTGGCATAACACTGTCTTCATAAAGATAAATATTAAAAGCAACCAGACAAAATTGATCCACTAGGACATTATAATCCTTTTTCAATTTAGAATTTTTTTTATATGAGTTTGATTTTGGAATGTGTGGAAGCTATATTTTTTGTACCATTTCCACGCCTATCAAATTGTTGATAGAATCTCCGTCCACTAGCATTTTGTTCAGAACGCTCTTCCTTCTTCAATCAAGCTTTTGTATTCTGTTTGTTTCTTTATAACACTGTCCTTTGTAGCTTCAAGCTCTCTTCTATTTCTACTTCTTGCACCTTGGGTTGTAGGCTCCTCTTCGTTTACCATTGTGATTTTAGAGTTTTGTGGATAGTCTAGGGCTTTGTGTGCTCTAGTTCCACTACTTTTGAAAAATGTCAATGATTTTTTGTAACCAGATGTTTGCCTTCTTCCTCTACTCTTGAAGTCTCTCTTCATTTAAAGTCTGGCTTCACTTCTCAGTTCTCTTTCGATTCTTCATTCTAAGGCAGTTTTTAAAGAATTTCATTTTCCTCTAAAGGAAGTATTGTTACCTACATAGTTGAAAAACTTGGACTCAATAACTCAGCAGACCCAAATTTTTTAAAAACTAGGGAGTCAGCCATAACTCGGCAAACTTATTGAATTTTTGAAAATACATGATTTTTAAAAAATATTATTCAAAAACACACACATATATATTGAATTTGTAAATCAGAAATATTAAGAAGTGCGAATTGTGTAAAGATAGGGTGATTTTCATTGGGAACATGATTTCAACAGGTGGAGTGAGCATGGACCCAAAAAATATTTATCTAGGTTCAGCAATCCAATCTAAATATGGATCAATGTCATCAATGTCAAGTGCTTCATATGAACCTTGCCTTTGTAACTTCTTTTCATGCAATCGAAAGTTGTACCACATATAGACAAGGTCATTCAAGTGCTTTTGAGTCAACCTATTGCGCTTCTTTGCATGAATGACCTAAAAAATACCCCAATTGTGCTCACAACTAAAAGCACTACAAGGCTGGGATAAAATACTTATGGCAAGCTTTTGAAGATTAGGCATTGTGGCACCATAATCTTCCCACCACAAATCTTCAAGGATAACAATTGCCATTAATAACTTAGTAAAGATTTTAACAAAATAAAAAATTAAAATAAATAGTAAATAAAAATTAAACACATGTTTTTTTTACTTGGTTGCAGAGTGGCTTTCCTACAAATGCAAAAACTTGAAGAAAATAATGCTCTCTCAGCCTTTTTATAACTCTGTATCTTGTCAAGATATATTGTGAAAATTCAAGCTTGTAGGTTGTTTAATAGAATGTTGATTGATGAGATTGGAAATTATATAATTTCTTTTTTCATATTGCAAATTTAAATGACTTGCAAGCTTGAATTTTCATAATTGTAAATTGTAATTGCAAAAATTCAAGCATGCAGGTCATTTAACGAAAAATTGTTCATATTGCATGTTTAAATGACCTGTAGGCTTGAATTCACAGCTTGCAGGTTGTTTGAACATGCAAAATTTGTTTTTATAAATTTTTTGATTTGAAGCCAAAAAAAGAGAGTTTTTTTGGAACAAAGTTAGTTTGCTAAGATCTTTTCTTTTCTTTTCTTTCTCAATAGCTTGGTCATTTTCTTGACATTACAGATTCATGGCATATAAGAACTGCTATTTTTTGGGTACACTTTCATAACAAAGTATGTTACTTTGAACTTTGAAGTTTGGATAATGGATCATTTGTTGACCCTTCTATATAAAGCACATCTAGAATAAATGCAGTATGCGTAGCACAAGAATAATTGAGAAAAAAAGAAAAAGAAAAAAGAAAAGATCTTAGCAAACTAACTTCATTCCACGAATAAGAAATTGAAAAAATATGTGCATCACAACAACATTTGCCAACACATGGAATATTAGAAAAAAATAATGAGGAAAACCTATGATTCACTTTTGAAATCACATCCCAAATCGCTAGTTGCTGCGTGCCCTAAATTGCCAATCGTGTGTGAAAATGAAGTGAAAATCGTGTCTTTTTAACTACAAGAAAGAAAAAGTTTTTTATATGGATTTGGATGAGTTATTATTATTAATACAAAAAATGCAATTTTTTTTGTTGACTCATGAGTTTTACAGGTAAAAATCGTTGCGAGTTTGTCGGCAAGTTATTTGGTGAGTAACTCATCGGACAATCTAGCTCACTAGTACTTGTGAGTTTTGCAAGTATGGTTGGATCCTTTATCATGGTAGATCTTAGAGGTGGCTTAGGAGATTGTGGTGAGAAGAAAGAATAGGGGACCAACAATTGCTGTTGGGTAGGTGGTGGAGTGGAGAGAGATTGGGAGATGGGAGTTTGGAAGGATTTAGAAAATGATGATGGCGGGAGAGAACCTAATTCCTATGATGCTATAGCAGTACAATGGAATAGCTAGGAGGTAGATAAGGCAAGAAAAGTAATCCTACTAGAGGGGGAAAAGTTTATTAGGTAAGTATTTGGTGTGAGGCATATCTTGTAGGAGTGGTAGATGGACGAGGATTTTCCATCTATGTAAACCTAGGATGGGATGAAAGTGGAGGAGAAGGGCGCATATAATGAGTCATGGGTAGAGGAGTTGCACTTAATGGAACATTTTTCTAACGGAGAAAAGGAAGTGTTATAGTTGTTGTAGTAGGAGGGGGAGGAACAATAGAAGTAATGATTGTAGATGTAGGAGGGAGAGGGGGAGAGATACTCACAATGGCACCTTATGTCTATTGTGGTTGCATTTCTTGCCATTGTCTCTCTAGTTTCTTTTTTCTTTCCTTCTTTTCTTAGTCATCTTTCTCCAACTTTCTCTTCTTCTTGGGGTCTTTAACTCCTTTAGTTGTTTGTTATTTCTTTCCTTGAAAAGGGATTTCTTGTTGGAATCAGATGCTTGGGAAGTCTGATTGGAAGACTATCCACCTCTAGTTCTTGGTGACCTTTTTTTTTGATGTGACCCAAAGGGCATTCCATTGAAGTTGCCTGAGTTGAAATTGAAGCAAGTCACTACTTGAGTCATTGTCATTTTTCCATTCATTTTCGATTGAGAAGGGACTACTCCTATTGGAGTCTCCATTGTTAGCACTTGAGCTTGTTGTTGTTGCATTTGCACCAAAAGTTGGCCACCTTTGCTACTCTCTTGTGCATGTAGGCGTTGAGTAGATGGGGTGGTGGTTGGGACCTATTGAACAAGCCTAGGAGGTGATGTGATTTATGAACTTCATCTAGATCAATGTGTTTTCTACCTTCACTTCCACTATCTTGAGGAGTGAAGCTTGAAGTTAGGCTAGGGTGAGCTTTATCATAGATTTCCTCCCATTTTCATCTATAGAAAATTGTTATGGAGGAACACATGGATTTCCAACTTCCTACCTTTATTTCCTCTAGGAATTGGCCTTAAGCTCAGATCAATCTTTATTGCGCAGTGGTTTCTTAAATTCATTCCTCTTCTTTGGATCATAGTTTGCAAATTTCTTGTAAATGGTTTCATAGGGCATTTGAAGCTAAATAGCATTGGGAAGTTACCATGGATTTAGGATCTTTTGAGTATCATTTTTAAGTTGGGTTCTTCATAGCCTCAATTTCTAGTCTCGGCTCACGAATATTCTAACTTTTGAGCTACCATTTTCTTTCAGCCATTTGACAAAAAAGCTTGCATGATCATTGTTCCCTTTGTCTTCAACTATTTCGAACTAAAGGTCCTGCTATTTATCTTTCAAGTAATGTGATGTCTTTCTTTTTGCCACTATTATGCTATCACAAGGGAAGGGAACTCCGTGATAGGACTTCTTTCATCTTCCATTATTGAAAGAATGTTGATAATATCAATTTTCCTCATAAATTCGAGGCAAAGACCCTATTTGAAACATCCTTTGGGAGCTTGAAATCTCTTCATTATAACCATGAATTCTAATCATGACATTATCCTCTTAAAATAACTAATCACCCCAACAACCTCTTTTAAGCATTAATATATTCCTATTAGGAAGTCTTGCAGGATTATCCCATATGATCAATGCAATGGTAGGAACTAGAATTTTGTCCACAAACACGTAATAGGAAGGCGACTCCATGATAGGACTTCTTTCCTCTTCCATTACCAAAAGAAGTGTCAATAATATCAATTTGTCTCGTAAATTCCAAGGAAAAGACCTTGTTTGAAGAAAACTTTGGGAGCTTGAAAATTTATTCATTATAACCATGAAGCCTAGTCATGACACTATCCTCTCCAAAGAACTAATCACTCCAAAAGTCTCCTTTAAGCATTATCATATTCCTATTAGAAAGTCTCGGAGAATTTTCTCCTATGATCAATGCAATAGTAGGAACTATAGATCTATCCACAAACTCATAATAGGAAGGAGTTTTGTTAAGAACAAGGGTCCATATTGTTGTTGGGTCATACCTTTTTTGTTGATTTGCCCTTGCCACTTTTAAATTTAAACCTTAATAAAGTTGTTGATTTTCAAAAAAAGAATCATGTGGGCTAGGAATGAAATATTTAAAGACCTTGCTGCTAAAATTAGCTAAATCCGCATCAATCTAGTCTTCAATGTATTTAGAGAAATCAAATCTCGAGATTTCATTCCTTGATGTTTGCTTCATCTTATAGACTACAACCAACTGGTCAAGATAAACCCACTTGTAGTCTTCCATGTCAAATATAAAGGCTAGCATGCTACACATGTCAACTATATCAACTTTGAACCCATTAAGGGACATAGGAATGTTTTCTACCTTATTTATTTCAAGACTACATTCTTAATTCACAAATTCAAGCTTATCAGAGACATGATTATCTTAAAAAGATGTAAGGTCATCTAGGGCCAAATGGTGAAAGCCATAGTAGACATCTAGCATATTCTCAATTGTCATTGCATTTATTCAGAGCTTCCATTTGTTGTCTTTATGCTTCCCCTTAATGGTCTTGCTCTTAGGGTTATAATTCTCAGTATAGGCTAGGACTATCTTTGGACAAGCATGAACTGTATAGACCATATATCTAGCTAGAGTGGTGGTCCATATTCTAGTTAGATAGGATTTTTCATTTTTATCTTGCATCCTTCTACAAGTACCCTCCTTAAGGAAGGTGATAATCTTGGCTAACCTAGGGTCACTTGTGAAATTTTCCTCATTTTGGATAAAATCCCCCTTAATAGATTGAGTAAAGAGGGAGTTTATTTGTGGTGGGGCCTTCTTTTGTAGGGGGATACAAATAAGCATAGGATGTGAAAGAATGCTCATGTACTTGTGCAACTTCTTCTCCCTTTGTTGTTGCGATTGTGTTGGCTTTTGTGGAGTTCCTCTCTATCCATTGGTCATTTGACCTCATACTAGGCTCCATCTTTATTAAACTCAACCACTAGAAACCTTGTGTAAGCTTTGAATTATTGTTGACTGTTGGACAACTTCAAATTTCTTTTTTCTATGATCACTTTGCAAGCTTAGGAAGTTCTTAATATTTGTGGCCTTTGGATTCAAGATGAGAAAATGATGAGTGAAATTCACTACATGCCTCCCTTTTGAATTTGATTGTTGTAAAACCTTAGCATCTACTCCACTTGCTATAATAACTCCATTCTTTTGGTTGGTGGATTGTGCCAATTTTCAAATTTTGGAAAGTTCCTTATAAACTCTGACATCTCTTTTTAGTTTTGTTCTCCATGGAAATGACATTTGACATTAGTGATGCAATAGCGGGTCCACATGACTCTTTGAAACAGTATTTTGTTTTGTTAATCATTGATGACCCAAATCTTTACTTTCTCTTAATCTATTGGCTCTTGCTAACTCCAACTTTTTGACATAGCCCGGATCTATTTGAACCATTGGAGCAAGGTCATTAATGACAGGAATTCACCTTTTCTTTTCTAGCTGGACTACTTGATTTTTGTTTTATATCATCCAACTTCATTCCTTTTGCAAAACTTAAGAGGTGATGTGGGCTTAGGGTGATAACATGGTGGGTCCCATGTAACTGAAATTCTTTCTTTTCTCTATCTTTGTTTGCAAAGCAGATGGCACAAATTTAGTCCTAGTGATGATCCAACAGCCACTGGGGATTTTCCCTTCTTAACAAGAAATTGACACTTATTAAAGCCTTGCAAATATTTAGTTTATGCCATTCACCCTTTGATTGGATGGAGTGGGTTTATTTGCCCCTTACCATCCAACAATAGTGTGCTTTCCTCTACAAACATCTTTTTGAATTTCGCCAAAGTAGTGCAAGAATTCCATATGGCATGGATGACAGCAGGGACTCATTGTCAAAATGTAAATTCAACATTTAGCTTTTACTCAAATTTGACCATCATAAAACTTTCAACAAGGAATCTGCACCCTTGCATTCTGAATCCTGACCGCCTCATTCCACCAATCTTAGATTCGTGTAACCATTTATGATTTAACACTTGGCAAGGTAGGAGGTTAGGGATCCTTGTTAGCTAAAAAATAATATGATACATATGTACAAAAAATAATGCATAAAATGGAAATGAGGAGCAAAATGTACATTCTTTATGAATTTTGCTTTAGCAAACCTAATAATGATGCTTCAAGTACATCCCATTGATAGGGATGGGAAGAACATAATCACTTGAAGTTGAGAATTCAAATGAATCTTCTTGTTTGCAAGCAGAGACCACAGAGGGACCACTTGAGAGTGAATCAAACTTACTGTGAGGCAGGTTTTGGCCTGTCCTTATCCCACTTAAAAAATAAGTCCTCAACTTTAAATTCTTGGACAATGGCTCTCCTATCAAACCACCACTTGACTAGCTCTTGTTTTTTGGAAATCTATTTCTAGTTAGATCTATCTGTTCCTTTAGTTTCAACAATTCTGCCAACCTAACCACCATGGAATCATTCTTCTTTGGCTCCATCTAATGAGCATATTCTAGTTCTGGAGCTCAATTAAAATAGACAATTTGGCTTCTTTCCCATACACTAAAGAATATGGTGAGGCTCCCAATGCCCTTTTGGTTGTGAATCTGTCATCCTAGAGAACTTTTTTCAAGTGTAGATGCCACCTTTCTGATGGTTAGAGCCAATCTTCTTTACAATCCTTATTAGATTCTTGTTGGTGGACTCTGCTAGACCATTTCCATGAGAGTAATAATTGGATGAACTTTTAAGATAAATTATAAATACCATATATGAAATCAAAATTAGCAATCCTAGCTCCAACAAATGCCTTAGTATTATTTGTTATAATACTATTTGGAATACTGAACATGTTGATTATGCTTTCTAAGAATTTTCTTGTAATACCCTTGGTAGCCTCTTTTAAGCACATTGCTTCACTCCACTTGCTAAAATAGTTTGTATCAGTGAGGATCCACTCGTGTCCTACACTTGATGGAGGATGAACCATGCCTACACGTCCTCATTGGGAGAATGGCTCATTAGTTGTAATAGGCTTTAAATGCATTGGAGAATTCCTCTTCATACTTGTTAAGAATTGACATTGTTCGCACTTTTTCACCTATTGCTGGGTATCATCAAACATGCAGTTGTTTGGGCTAAGAAATGACCCTCTCGAGAAGCCTTGATGCAATTCTTGTAATAGAGTAGGAACCTTCTCCGTTTCCTTGCATCTTAAAAGTACTCCATCAAAATTTCTTCTGAATAGCATCCCATCTATATTTTGAATGGAACACTCTGCAATCCAAAGACTCTTCTTTTCAGAGCAGTTGGGCTCTGATTTTTCTTCAATCCAGTTCATCTTATAACTGTTAGATTCATTTAGCATGCAAACCTCTTTTTTTTGTTCTTCCTCATTTAGGAGCACATCTTCTGCTAAGTCCTGACATAAGGCTTTACCTCTTACTGATTAGTAGGTTTAACATCAATGGTATACTTTAGGATCTTAGTGATCTAGATTGAGCTCTTCTCACTGATCTCCCCACCCATTATATAATATATAATACTATGGTGGACTACCATGGTAGTGATTTTATCACTAGAGATCAAATGTCTAAACTTCTTCAAACCCTTAACAAGTGCAGAATTTTTCTTTTCAACAAAGTTATTCTTTACCTGATAGTCTTTGAGGGTTTTGGCTAAAGAAAGTTATGGGATGTTCCTTCAGATCAGTGTCTCCTTTTTGTATGAGTATGATAGCAATGCTGAAGCCTCCTCCATATGTGTTTTTAGCTCTGGGGATGACTTGGAAATTGATAGCTTGAAATCTCTCTATCAAATCTCAGACTCTGCTTGTATGATCTTAGTAAGGGGTTCTTGGTGGGGCATTGAAATTTCGCTTGATTACAAGCTCTATATCACTAGTCATTTGTAGCAACTTTATTCCTCTTTTTTCTATAAATTGCAGACTGTGTACCAGGACTTATATTTTGCTACATTATTTGTGCAGTTAAACTACAACTTGTAGGATTAGAAGGTCTTATTTCCCTTGAGAAAATAAGGTAATACCAGCTCCAATTCCATTTTTACATTTTGCACCATCAAAACATAGCTTTGACATCCCTAGGTCCTTGCCTCTTGTCTTCTTTAGTGATCTTAGGACTGCAGGGTTCTTCATCATGGATAGCTTAAGTACCCATGCCTGTGGACTCAATTTTCATACAGGTCAAACTCCTAGTTATCTGTGGCCCATTGATCTAATTGGTCATCTAGAATGACTCCGGTCTTCATCAATACTGAGGTCAGCTTCAACTAGTTCTTCTCGAGCTATCAAGGCATGGCTGGGCTCAATTGCTGCAAATGGGTCAGCTTCTACATGGAATTGGGTGATTGGCTCAGCATGAAGCTTGATCTTGGTCCCATACTTGGTTATGAGGAACACATGACTACGGTCTAAAGACATACACCCTCCTACTTTTGCAGTGAAATCTTTGGATAGTATAAGTAAAAGTGGTTGTAAGGTCTATGACTGCAGTGTCTTATGGGTCAATAAGACTGGGGAATGCATGTAAGGTTAGGGGCAAGTCTTTGATGATCCCAATAGTTTTCACTAGGGTACCATCAAGCTGGGTGACTCCCCTTTTGATGGGTAAATAAGATAGCTCTAATGCATTTGCAACTCTTTTGGGCAGTAGTGAATTGCTGGCTCCACCATCTATCATGTAGTTATGCTACTACTACTTTCCAACTATTAAGGTAACATAAAAGGGAAGGGGTTTGCTTTACTTACCTCAGTAGTGGACATATCCAGCATTGCTGTCTGTTTATCATGAATAGTCTTCTTTGGGTCTGTGGATTTATCCCTTTGACCAACAATTCCCTCTTGCTGCTTGTTGTGACCTTTTCACACATCGCCCCATCGCTGATGGGGACCCCCAGTCGCCTGCTAGTTTTTAGGGTTCTGTCTCCTTGCAATGGTTACATGAGATCACTTTGCCAAGAGTTTCAGGTCAGTTTGCCGAGAGTCACCCGAGCCGAGTCAGTAATTCATGCTTGAATCAATGCGTAGATGTCATGGAAGCGCTCAGAAGGCCCAAGAGACGAAGATCAACTGTAAATTCGGCCAATTCTGACACTTCCTATTTTTTAGGAGAAGTTGCTTTTTCGATTTTTCATTTTTGGCATTTTTGGACCAAACAAGGTTCCCTATTTTTTAGGGTTGCTTTTTCTATTTTTAGAAAGTTTCTATTTTTGGAAATCTATTTTTGGAAAGTTTCTATTTTTAGAAGGGTCCCGAGTTCTGAAAACGCACTCAGAAGTTCGAAAAACTCAATAGAACTCTCGGAAAATCGAATTGAAAATTTTGAAAATTTTTCGAAAAATCTGGAAAAAACAAGTAAAAAGCATGAAAATCAGACTGAAAACGTTCGAAAATCTGGAAAAACCAGTCAAAAACCAGTCAAGATCAATCAGATTCGAAGATGAAATCATAAAAATCAACTCAAAAATGGTGAAGTTTGTGAGAAATCTGTGCAAGTCTGGAAAATTCGCCATGAAAGAAGGATGAAGAAAGGTATGTGAAGGTCTGGAAGGTCATGGAACTCGCCCAGCAGCTAAGGAGGATGTCCAACAAAGTCTTGAAGTCCGCCCAGCACTTGGGAATCATATCCCTGCATCTTGGAGGCACATCCTTGACCCCTTCAAAGTCCGCCCCTGGCATCCTTGCACCTCATGAAGTCCGCCTTGCATCTTGAAGCATATCCTTGGACCTTCTTAAGTCCGCCATCCTCATCCATGCATGCTATGAAGTCCGCCATCTCCAAAAGGGACATCCTAACACCCCCTAAAGTCCGCCACACTTGTGCTAGGAAGTTTCAAAGTCCGCCTTGCATGTGCTGGAAGGTCTCAAAGTCCGCCATCTTCTAAGGGGGACGTCCAAAAGGGTCATGAAGTCCGCCTATCCTCATCCTAGACCTCTTCAAAGTCCGCCCTATGCTTAGAAGCTCGTCCAAAATGCTTGAGAAGTCCGCCCTTGAAAGGTGGGACTTGGCTGAAGGTCAAGTAAAGTCCGCCTAGGCTTATAAAGTAAGAAAAAATCAAAATTTTCTAAGTGTTGATGCCTACCAAGAGGGAAATTTCGAAATATGCTAAGTATGAAAGTATAAAGAGGTGGATAATCCTTTCCAAAAGGATAAAGTGGTAAAAACAAGTGCTAAGATGCCAAGGAAATTCGCCCTAAAAAAAGAGGGACGTCCAAGATGCTCATCCCAAAGACTTAGGAGATGCCCACCATGCACTTGGAAGAAGTTGGTAAAATAGCAAAGACATCCATGACGTTCGTCCAAGATGTCAAGGAAGTCCGCCCAAGATGATAAGATGGTAAGATTTTTGGCTAAGTGTCAAAGAAAATTTCGAGAATTCGCCTAAGTAAAGAGGCTAGGAAGTGAAAAATGAAGATGTTGGCTAGACATCCGGACACTTTCGAGAGGACAAACGCCAAGATTGAAAGAACATGTGCTAAAGATTATCGGGATATGGCAAAGAATAAAACGGAATGTGCCCAACACGATGAGGGAAAAGAGGTAAAATTTGCCTAAGTATGGAAAATGCGAAGAAATTGTCAACTTTGACCATAGAAAAATGCACGAGGTAAAGGGAAAGGAAGGATCGTCCTTGACCAAAGGGATGAAGAATATGTCAGACGTCAGGAAAATTCAACCGGCAAAGACATTCGGACAGGGATATTGCCTAGAAAAATTCGACCGAGCAAGGAAATATTTGACTTGGACAGAGAAAAATGAGCTTAAAATCTCGCCTCGGCAAAGAAAAATGAGGATCTGGCAATGAAATTCTCGACGGAATGGCTTAAGATTTGGTTTGGCTAGACGAAATTAAGGACGAAATCGGAAAATACACTCTCAGCCAAGAAAAACGGAAGAAAAATGGAAATAGCCATGGGTCCAAGACGAACGGGTTAGAATTAATTAAAATATTTTAATATTTTAATAATTAATTCTCAACTATTTGGAATTTAAAAATTCCTTGGACAAAATCAAAATTGCCAGACACGAATCGGACGAAAGTAAAGCACGCCAGGCGGAAATGAAATCCGGCAAGAAGAAAATTAAATTCACCATGAATTTAATTAAATTATTTAATGTTTATTTAAAAAATTCGAAAAATCAGAGATAAACATTAAATAAAAAAATCAAATTTTGGAGATTTGCTCGGATAAGTTCGAGACTAAGCCTTGTCGGAAAATAAAAGGAAAGTTGCCTGTTTGGAAAATGAAAACAAATCGAGGATCAAGAAGAAAGATGGCAGTTACTAAATCGAATTCAACCTCTCAGCATTATAATGAGTTTCAGCAACTCATTTTTCACACACAGCTGAAGAGAAATTTAATCTTTCTCGAAATCGTCAGGCAATTAATTCGTCCATTAGCGAAGTCGAATTTTCTCACAGAGAAAAGCAGTGTTATGCTGAGGAATTTTTCGCGGGAAAAGAAAAGGATATTTATTCAAAGCTGAATTCTTCTTGAAGAGGGGCGCACTTTTCAAAAAAATCAGATTTTTTAAATCTGATTTGCATTTGACGATCCTTCTCTGAGGTTTGGTGATTGGTCAGTTAAATTTGCTATCTTTTTATGCCCTTTCATCTTGACGAAGTTCTGGCAAGATTTTCAAATTCATTCAAGTCACTTTCAGCTTGCTTTTTCGCAGCAAATTAATTGTTTGAACAGCTGAAAGTCAATTTTTCGAATCCAAGGCACGAGGTTTAAATTATTTTAAAGGTCTTTATATTAATGTTAGTTTTATGACTGCAGGTTGACGGACACGGAAGGCGGATTATCCAGGAAGCTGAAAATGAAGTTCGCCAACAAGGGTGCTCAGAAGGAGACTAAAGTCATCTCAAAGTGGAAGAATGTCGTGGATACTGACCTCGGACATGTGGATTTTGACGAATTCAAGAAAAGAGTATACGGTCAGAAGGGACTTCCCACAGCAATAGCCAGAAGGATGGTCGGAAACGGGATATTCCAAGCAGCTGGATTCCCTCCGGCAATGGATTGTGCTGAGTTAATGGTGGAATGTGCTCGCCATTATGATGCCCAGAAAAGACAGATTATCGCCCCTGACGGAAGGATCTTGGCACACTTGAACGAAGTATCAATTCAGGAGACCTTCGGCATTCCAGAGCATTCAAGAACGGTCTATAAGACCAAAGAAGAAGCCAAAATGCTATATGATGGTCAGCCAGATCTATGTGCCACAACAGTCAACAAGGTTTGGATGGACAAGCCAAAGCCATCGATCAAGAAGTTGCCCAAGAGGCCTCGCCGCACGGACTTCAAGGAAGATTTTGGGGATATTGTGCTGATGCTGAACAGAATAGCTGGCAACCCGCAGGGCGCCTTCTTTGAGAGTTGGATGTATTATTTTATCGACGAGGTCACCTCTGGAGTTAAAATGTTCAATTGGTCACGGATGATAAGTGACAACCTCCATGAGCAGCTGATCAACCTTGAAAAGACCAAGTCTTTTCACATGAGTTCATATGTGGTATACCTGTTGGCCAGGTCATACAAATATCCAGGGTTGATCTGCAAGGGCAGAATTGGCAATGGGGAGAACGAGCTTAGGCCTTACGACTGCTATCCTCAGCTCCAGTTGAAGGAGAAGACTCACTTCAGGAGGGTACATGATGCATTCCTAATGCACATTACCAGAAAGCTTCAAGGAGGAGTGCACCAAAGGCTGAGCCATGAAGCGAAAAGTCTTATCAGCAAATATGGGTCTTGGTTCATCCAGTTCCCTAAATTTACATATATCAGGATCCAGGGATTTACTGGAAATCCCTATAAATTGCCTATCTATCCGACTGATCGGATGATATTGCTTGAGGTTTTGAGACAGTTAGAAGAGTATCAGAGTATTCAGAGGCCGACCAAGAAGGCGTCCGTCACATTCCCATTCTTCATCGGGAACATGCTAGAGTACTGTCCATCAGCACAAGCGGCTGAAAGTGCTAGATTAGAGATCCAATGGTACCCTTTCACGGCATACAAGTCCAGGGTCAACTATGACCCACATCACAACATTCGGACAGTGGAAGGAAGGAAGTACAAGCACAGACAGGAATTGGAGGATTTCTGGGCAAATGCAGCCGATGAGTATGAGGTCAGGCGGAAGATGTGGTCCAGAATGTCCTTGGATTTTATGAGAACAATCGAGTTCTGCCGAGTGCCTGATCAGCTTCAAGATGATGGAAATCATGTCCAGCCGCGCTTTGAGGAAAGCAGACCTCTCCCTCCGGTGAAATGGTCAGAGCCTGAGCACGCAGACCTAGCCACCCTAATGAGGCCAGTAACTAAGTATTCCCAGTGGTGGGTTGATTGTCATGCCCAGGAATTGAGACAAAAAGGAATCACGCTCACCTATGACCTATTGAGCGAATCAGAGTCATACTCTTCTAATGCTGGTGCATCCCATCAAGGCTTGGTCGGGATTGGAGAAAAAAGAAAAGAAATAATGCCAAGTGCTGAGCCTGTCTCCAAGAGGCATAAGGGAGAACCTTCTCGGTCGGCAGTATCCAGGAACGTTGACCAGTTTGTAACCAATATAGACGACTCCTTGGCGGAAATGCTTGAACCTCTTGCAGCTCAGGAAGTAAATGAAGAGCCTATTCAACTAGATGATGAAGAGCCTGCGTCACCAACAGGCACAGAAATTTTGGGTTCAGACAATGATGTAGAAGCTCGAAACAATGACTTTGAGGAGGGAATGATTTCCGCTCTCAGGGAAGTCATGGATGTTCCAAACGAGAATGAGGTTCAAGTAGAGGATGGCATTGAACAGCCAACAATTCCAGACTGGCTGTTAGAAAGGATGAAAGTTCATGTGCCTGCTGAGGCTCAACAAGAAGAAGATGATGATACTGCCGATTTCTTGGCAAGATTAGAACAGGTCGCAGTCAAGAAACCCGCCAAGAAGTTCTCCACCATTCGGAGGAACGAGGCAGGCGACCGTTCCGTGCACATTGCAGTGCCTACAGTGGACAAGCCACAGGACGAGATCACTCCTCAGGAGTATGCTATAACCACAGTTGACCTTGGCCCGACCTCGAAAGGTCAAGAAGTAGAGGAGTTGGATAATTCTGTCTCGACCATCAAGGCGAGACTAGAAAAGGAAGTGGCTAAGAAGAAGGAGTATAAGAAAGAGGTCGAACGTCTCAAAGAATACATACAGCATTTGACCCAGCCACTTGATCGGGGCAATGCGACTGTTCCTCCTCTCCTCAAATCACAGGAGATGACTAGGGGCGTCGAGCACGGAATGGTAACGGCCAGGGAAGCTCAAGGCTGGATGGCAAGTGAGGGCACAGAGGCGGCATTGTTCATGGAAAAGTTGGCACTGGCCTATGGGCGAACTTCTTCATTTCTTTCTAGACTGATGGACATGGCAGAAACGTGGGAAGGTATCCCGGACATGCAGGAAAGGCTTATTCCAAGCCTTAGAATTTTGAAGAGTACTCCGAGAGAGGAGTTAGTTGATAAAAGGGTGATTGCTGCAGGGGCAGCATATGATTTTCATCACTGGTTTTGGGCAGTGACAATACGAGAGGAAGTCTTGGAGAAGGCAAAAGTCGATGGGCTTGGAATCGAAGAACAGGTCAAGAAAATCCAGGAGGAGATTTGCATGATAACTACAGAAGTGTTCGACCATGAAGTCATCCGGGAGAACGACATGCAGTTGGAGAGATTGAAGCATAAAGTTCAAGAAACTTTCTTCTCGACCACTGGACCTTTCTTGAAACAAGACTTTGCGAAAGTGGCAAGACTCTCATCCGTTCGAAAGGATTTTGAGAAGCAGGAGGCAGGTTGGGAAGGTACTTTTGCTAGATGTGCTGAGAAGTTGGACGGACTTGAGTTCCGGATCAGCATGCTGCCGCCTGTCACGATGGACGAGGTCATTGCCGTAGTGTCCAGATTCGCCAAGCACAATGCTACTCAGATGGATAAGGACGCATCTCCTAGATTATAGCTGGAACTGCCACTTTTCTGACTGATTTCTGATGATTAACTCTTGTTGATTTGGGAAACCCTAATTAGGGTTTGGTTGTAATAATCTCGGCCGTTGATCTTGTTTTAATCTCGGCCCTTCATTTCATTTTTGGAGCTCTATATAAACTAGTGCTCTCTCATTTTCATTTTGTGTGGAGACAGATTATGTATATTGTCGCATTGAGACTATTTTGAATGATAAAAGCTCTTGAGCATGATTTGCCTTGAATCACTTCTTATTGTTGAATAGTAAGCGAGGTTACATATTATCTTCCGCCATAGATTAGAATTAAAGTTAGATTAAATAGAATTTGCTTTGAAAAGTTGTTAATTGAATGAAAGATTGATCGTATCGACTCATTGGTGAAGTGTAGCTCATACTTTCTTCGGATGAATGATTTTCATCCGATGCGTAAAGTTAGCCTGAGCTCCTAAGTGTGGAAGCCTAACTTCAACCTTATCCGAGGTTTGAAAATTATTCTCACAACCCCTTTGAAGATTGCACCCATTTTTGCGTATGTTGTCCAACAGGAGGCGAAACAAAATGTGGTTTATTTCGCTTCACCAAGTCCTTACTGTCTCTTGATTTCTTAGGCTTAGACTAGATTCTCTGAACCCTATTCTTTTTGCCATTTTTTTTGAGATCCACAATTGAAAGTCCTAATTGAGAACCTACAAAGATAAATTTCCTAAGTCCCTAGCTTGTGCAGACTTTCTACGTAAGTCCCCTTGTTTATTACCAGCATTATCACAACGACCATTGAGCTTATCCACACGTCGAGACCCGACTAAAGAAACCTTGGAATCGCCTATGCGGTGGTTTTTCAAGAGAGGATAGAGTGTCTTTGGACATTTTTATTCTGAATGTTTGGTGTATGATAAAACACACATCAACATAGAATTGGCGCTAGAAGGAGGGCTGACGCGAACAACTTAGTACAATTTCAGGTCCTATCAAATTTTCTATCTGTGGGGATAATCTTGGAGACTTTTTACCCTCCTCCCCGCGCATCAACATAGAATTGGCGCTAGAAGGAGGGCCGACACAGAAATTGCTCAAAGGAGGGGGCCGTATGAAGAGAAATCTTTGATACATCACTACAAGTTCAGGCAGTAGGCATGATGCAGAATGGTACTACCGCATGAGTTTCCTTTTCATGTACCTGTTGAACAACCGGATCAACCTTCAACGGATATTATTGATCAGTTATATACACTAGCTTGGAAGACACAGGCCGATCGTGCTCAATTCAGACAGACAAGCCAAGTCCTTGCTAGAGAAGAGGAAAAAGGAAAGAGATTCGAAGAAGCAATCAAGAAAGATCTGATAAGGCAGAAGATAGATCGCCTAAAAGAAAAGTTTGAAGAGATTGAACGATCATTTGCTACAGGTTCATCCTCAAGTGTTGACAGTAGGATGAAGAATGGGGCTCCCAGCCAACGTTCCTGAACCTGATCAAGATCCTCAGCCAGTGTTACAGCCTAACCTGGGTTTTCACGACGAACAGGAAGACATCATCACCGAATTATTCAGCCTCGCGTGGCAAGTGAGAAGAAGTGCTCCTGATTGGTTTCGCATGCGTTTTATTCTCGAGGGAGAAGAAGAAAGGGCACGACGAATTGAATTCAACGTTCAAAGAGACATCTTTATTGAAAGATTTGAAGCCCTTGAACGAGAGCACATCCGACAAGTCAACCGACAAGTCAACCGACAAGCAAACCAACAAGCAAATCAAGCAGCCCCTGCACCACAAGCTCCTGCACCACCTCAACAAGATTGAAGAGCACGCTGGATCGAATCGGCTCTTTCTCAGCAGATAGACTACGAAGGATTACCAGATCTACTCCAAATTCTTTTAAAGAATTTATAGAGCTGTCACCTTACAGGAATAGGCAGAAGAAGTCTGAAGCATCGCAGGAGGCATCATCTAGCGCAGTTGGGTCCAGTGAAGAAGCACCAAGTGAGAGAGTTCCTTTCGACCTCTTTCCGGACGGTCAACCAATTCCAGTGGCTACACAGCCCGTGCAACCCGTTCCACCAATGCAACCAGCTCAACCAAACCAACCAAACGCTCCAATGGCGTGGCGTCCAGCTGATGCGTCGCCCATGACGTTTGCTGTCTACCATGATTTACCAAAGAATCCGGAACATTTTTGTTCCAAGTTCCATAGTGGTGACCTGAACCACACCGCAGACGAACATATCAGGCTTTTCGAGGATCTTCTCCAAAATAGAGATATCCGAGAAGAAGATGTTGCCTGTAGGCTGTTCCCCTACACATTCGATGAGGAGGCTTCATATTGGTATATCCACTTGCCCGCCAACTCTATCCGCACTTGGCAACAGATGAAGACTGCTTTCCTAGAGAAGTTCAGGCCACCTATTGCTCCATCTGATTTATATAGGCAATTTGTGGAAATCAAGAGACAAGAACATGAGCCTATCAGTACATTTAACAATAGATTCCACAAAGCCTACACCAGGCTAAGAGATCCTTACTTGTTAGATAATGCAGCGGCATTGCCCATTTATTATGAAGCTTTGGATCGTCTTACGGCCATGTTTGTGAAGTCCACCAATCCACTCCCAGTGGATCTAAAGGGAGCATATGCTGCGGCAATCACAGCTAGCACCGGTTTAGGAGTAGGTATGGCTCCTGGTCCGCTCAATTACTTGGGAAACGCAGCATCCCAAAATCAAATCCAAGATATTAATCGGGCGCTGGCTCATCAGACGCCTATGTTGAACCCAGTTCCTTCAATGGGCAACCAAATGGTCATCCATCCTGGGGCTCCTGTGTCCCAAGTACCACCAGCTCAGCCCGTATATCTCCAGAACGCGTCAACTTCGACGCGGAGTCAAGAAGAAAAAGATGAAATGAAAGACTTGATTGAACAAGTCAAAAGGCTGTCTACTGAAGTCACCTATTTGAAGGGACAAAACAGCCAAATTCAGAGTTTCCAGAGAAGTTACCAGGCACCGCAGGGAAATTATCAAAATCAAGGTCAAGGGTATCAAAGGGATAACCAAAATTATCAAGGGAATTATCAAGGTCCACGAAATAATAACCCAAGCTTCCAAAAGAAGACCTGGAATACTGGACCAAACAATGGTACTGTACCATCACCCTTGGATAATCCGCCAGCTGACAATCGTCCCACGAACAAGGTATTCCTAGCTGAGGCAGCACTATCAGGATGGTGCAGGCTCCATAACACCGACCAACATTCTGAGTTACATTGTCGGGAGTTCCAGGTAGCCGCTGATATTTTTAGAAGTGAAAGAAGGAACTCGGAGGCGGAAGATCCTCCAGTAACCGGATACGAGTTAGTTCCTGCACCAAAGTATGATCAAGCCCTTGTGATTGAAAATGTTCGATTTCCTTCCCAGGAATACCCACGATACCAACAAGATCAGAGGTTTCCTCCTGCATCTGCTAACGGCCCAGTGGAGGCGCCAAGATACCAAAACGGTCCAGAAATTCAAGACCCATATAATCAGCCATCCACGGCAAATGGTTACAATTTCCCTCCATTATACAACAGTGTTCTGGTAGAAGGAACCAGAGAAGTACTTCAACAGGCGGCTGGAAATCCATTGAGGATGTACCAGAGGAATCATCGTCAGAATGAGCCTTTGACTTCATCCGTGCCACCCAACAATTTCCAGACCCCGCCGAATCCGAACGCTACCAACGTGCCGTCTCTTCCCAGAGATTCGCCGGAATACCATCAACAAAATGCTCAGACAAGTGGAGCAAGACAAGCCATCGCTCCACGAACAGAACAGACCAGGCAAGCTACTGTTCCCCAAACGGAACAAACAAGACAAGTGAACCTTCCAGCAGTACAAGCTCGAATTCAGACAGGAGACCGTCCCCGGGAAGAACTAAAGAGGTTGAGTTCGTACGTGCTGGAGGAATTCAAGCGAATGAAGGTCAGCTTGCCTTTAATTGAGCTAATGAGAGTTCCTGAGGTTCGGGAAACACTTTTGGGCAGCTTGACCGAAGCTGTTGTCCCAAGAAATGTTCCGCAGAATGTACCAAACCGAGGAGTGCCCAATGCTCCAGCCAACACTAACATTGCCGAATCAGAAGTGACGGGCAATATGTCTAATGCTCCGCAACAGCCTTCCAGTGTTGTAGAGATGACCCAGGCATCGTCTGGGAGTTCTAGTCAAAAGGACATGTCACCAGAGGAAGTCCTTATGGACACAGATATTTTTCAAGAAGAAGTCTTGGCAAACGAGCAACCGCACACCCCGCCAAGACAAGACATTGTTCCTAGGAATCAGAAAGACAAGAACCAAGATACCAATAAACAGGACAAACATCCGGTAGTCTTCTACCAGGGAAAAGACGAACCTGCCCCATTCCTACTGTCAGTCAGGATATTTGGTAAAATGCTACACAATTGCCTAGTGGATTCCGGTGCTTCAAGCAACGTGATGCCACTTGCAATCTGCCACAGGTTGGGACTTGTACCTGCAAGAACCAACAAGAAGGTCACACAGTTAGATAAAACAGAAGTCCCAGTTATGGGAGAATTAAACAATATCTACATGCAGTTAGCTGCAGACCCAAGGATACAGAGTTGCATAGATATTTCAGTGGTAGATATCCCTGACGGATATGGCATGCTCTTGAGCAGAGACTGGGCGAGAAGGCTGAACGGGTATATTGCCACAGACTTTTCCCATATGTGGTTGCCATGGAAAGGAGTCCCAAACCAGATACGGATTGATAGCACCCCAAGACTTAGGTTAATGATTACTGAGTACGGGGAGCATAATGAGATCTTATTTTTAGAGACAGATTTAGGCACTTATAGGCCTAAAACAAATGAAGTTCTCATGCTACATGAATCAATCCAGGGAAATGACCAACTATCTGATTCCACAAATGTGTTGATTGAGAGGGGGGAGAGCTCCCAAGACAATGATACAAGAATGTTTGAAAGCTTTAGAAATTTTGTTTGGAAGAGTGTCCAAATGAAGATGGAATTACAAGATGTTCAGATTCAAGATTTGTTGTTGCCAAATTGGTGCCGAGTGCATAACACGGCCCATTCAGAATTTGTTTGCAAGATGTGCCATACGGCCATAAGAGAAGTACAAAGAAGTATCCCACAGACATTAGGTTTTCCTGATCATATAGAAGTCAATCATATCGATGGCTTTTCTTCAGTAAGGATACAGGAAATGGAATCCGAGCAAGAATATCAAGAAGAAAATGAAGACCTACAAACTCCACCGTCTTCACAGCAAGAACGAGTCTGGATCTTAAAGTTTGATGGATCCCGATCAAAGAAAGGAGCTGGAGCCGGTTTCGAGTTGATCAGTCCGAAAGGAGAGGTATATCTTGCTGCTCATAGATTGGAGTTCCCATGCACGAACAACGTAGCAGAATATGAATCCTTGATTCATGGGTTACTCCTGGCACTTAGAAAAGGAGCAAGAGTACTATATGCTCTTGGAGACTCAGAAATAGTCGTGAAGCAAATAAAGAAGCAATATGTTTGCCACAATAAAAGACTGACTTGCTATCGCAACAGAGTGTGGGATATAGTCGAGAGCTTTGATGCTTTCAATATTCAGTCCATGAGCCGAACGAATAATCAAGTGGCAAATTCCTTGGCACAAGCAGCCAGTTCGCTGGAGCCGCTAGCCATGGATGGCATAAGTCAGTTCACGGTGGAGCTGTCATCCCTACCATCCATTCCAGATAATATTACAAACTTCCAGGTTTTTGAGGATGATGACCACATTCGTGAATTTCTAACAAATTCCGATGTTTTTGCAGCACAAGTGATTGATGAAGAAGAAACTCAGAAGGAAGCCGAATTTGATGAGGACGGCATCCTGAACCTAAAGACGAATATCATTCCAAGGGGGATGATACAATTAGAGAGAATATTTGATCAGGATCAAATTGATCAGATGAAAAGTCAAAGGATTGAAGGTGACCAGTATGAGAAAGTAAACCTAGGGGCAGAGCGCGAAGCTAAAAATGTATGCATAGGGAAGACTTGCACGCCTGAAGAAAAGATGGGAATTATTCACAGCTTGAAACAGTTCCCCGACGTCATAGCATGGAGTTACGAAGACTTGAAGACCTATGATACTTCTATTATCACGCATACAATTCCGCTCAAGCCAGGAAGTAAGCCTTTTAGGCAGCGTCAGAGACCAGTTAATCCATTACTGGAACCACTAATCCATCAAGAAGTCAAGAAATTATTGACAGCAGGAATCATTTTCCCAGTGCGCCACTCAACGTGGGTCGCCAATCTCGTCCCAGTGCGGAAGAAAAACGGAGAAATCAGGCTATGCGTGGATTTCCGGAATTTGAATAGAGCTTCTGAAAAGGATAATTACCCTCTGCCATCGCTTGACGAAGTGCTACAAATTGTTAATGGCTCGCGAATGATGTCCTTCTTGGACGGATATTCGGGGTATAACCAGGTCCTGGTGGAGTATGAGGACAGATTGAAAACAGCGTTCACCACGAAATGGGGAACCTTCGCCTACAAAAGAATGCCCTTCGGGCTAATCAACGCAGGGGCCACATTTCAGAGGGCCATGGACATCGCCTTCCGGGATTTGATTGGAAAATGTATAATCATCTACATGGATGATCTGACAGTGTTCTCAAAGAAGAGAGAGGACCATGTGGAAGACCTAAGGAAGGTATTTCAGAGGTGCCAAAGGTATGGGATTTCCTTAAATCCAAAGAAATGCATCTTCGGGGTCACCGAAGGCAAATTGTTAGGTCACTTGATCACTGAGAAAGGGATACTGATTGATCCTGAACGCGTAGAGGCAATATCACGGATTCATGTGCCTACTAGCCAAAAAGAATTGAGGTCTTTCTTCGGAAAGATCAACTTTGTCAGAAAATTTATCACCGGTTTTGCTGAGATAGTAAAACCTTTGAATGAAATGTTAAAAAAGGATGCAAAGATGGAGTGGACCACACCGACAAAGAAGGCATTTGAAGAGATCAAGCAGGCTATTGCCGATGCTCCCGTCCTGGTTAGCCCAGATTATACAAAGCCTTTCTACTTGTACTCCTTCGCATCAGAACATTCCTGTGCAGCGATGTTAACTCAGAGGACAGAAGAGAGGGATGAACATCCCATAGCTTTCATGAGCTCACCGCTCAAAGACGCCGAATTAAGATATCCAAGTGTCGAAAAGCAGGCCTATGCGCTGGTAAAGGCCATCAAAAAATTCAGGCATTATATTTTGAGGAGTAAGGTCTTCGCCATCATTCCTGATGCGGCTGTTAAAGCACTTTTAATGCAGAATGAGCTAGGAGAAAGAAGAGGAAAGTGGGTCGCCACTATCCAAGAATACGATATTGAGTTACAACCAATGAAGCTGGTCCGCGGACAAGCTCTAGCTCAAACGATGGCCATTGAAGGGCCTGGCCTAGTGCAGCAAACATATGTATTAACTGACACTCCTCTAGAGGAGTGGTACTATGATATTATCGCATACTTGACAAACCACAAATATCCTGCACAAATGAATCCCGCACAAAAGCGAGCCTTCAGGCTCAAATGCCAACGTTATATGCTCCAGGGCTCAATTCTCCATAGAAAGAATCATGAAGGGATCTACTTGAGATGTGTGGGAAACGATGAAGCCAAGAGGATTATGGAACACTTCCACTCTAAGTTCGGGACAGGACATGGAGGAAGTCAGGCAACAGCTTACCAGATCTTAAGAGCAGGGTACTATTGGCCCTCTGTGTTCAAAGACGCATATGAGCATGTTAAAACCTGTCATACCTGCCAAATTACTGCGACTCGAGAAAAGAATCCTGCTATGCCATTACAGCCAATCACGGAAGTGAAACCATTTGCAATGTGGGGACTCGATTTTATCGGCATGATAAACCCACCCTCTTCAGCACAACATCGCTATATTTTGACAGCAACAGATTATTGTACTAGATGGTCTGAGGCGCAGGCACTAAAGAATTGTACCACAGATGCAGTTATCAAGTTTCTAGAAGAACATATCATCACCAGATTCAGTTGCCCTAAGGCCTTTGTTTGTGACAATGGATCCGCATTCACCTCATTGAAATTTTCAAATTGGGCCTTTGATTATGGGATTGCATTAAAGTTTTCTTCAAATTATTACCCCCAGGGTAATGGACTGGCAGAGTCCACGAACAAGAATCTACTCAACGTCATCAAGAGATTGTTAGATCAGAATCCAAGAGATTGGCATTCCCAACTCAGGTTTGCTTTATGGGCAGACAGGACAAGAGCCAAAAGATCATTGGGAACCTCTCCATATCACCTAGTTTATGGGCAAGACCCCGTCTTTCCCATCCAGCTAAGGATTCCGACACTCAGGTTCATGCACGAATATTTAGATCCGGATGATAGAGTGCAGATTCGTCTATCACAATTGTTACTACTGGAAGAACAGAGAGATAAAGCTCTCGAAAACTTTGCCAAACATCAAGGAATTGTCAAACGATGGTTTGACAAACGTGCTACAACGAAGTCTTTCAGAATATCTGACCTGGTCCTATATTGGGATAAAGCCCATGAACGAAGAGGAGATCACGATAAGTTCGACAACTTGTGGAAAGGACCATACCAGATTGCTCAGATATTGGGAGAAAATGCATTTAAGTTGAAGACCTTGACTGGGGAAGACATCCCACTGCCCGTTAACGGGCAATTTCTGAAACATTATTTCCTACCTTAAGTTCCTTGATGGAGCTTGTTTGTGTATAGTTAGAATAGTTGCTTTCAGATTTTGTTTTTGCTTCCGTTAGATTAGTTGTTTTTCCTCGCTTTCCTTAGATTAGTTGTTTGCTTCCCGTTTGCTTTCGTTTCGCTTTGCTTTGTGTTGCTTTCAATAAGGAGGGTGTCCCATTCAGCGAGAAGGGTGATGTTGCTTACACGCACACATTTTGGTTTGACCTTGCTAAGGAAGGTTGTGAGTATTCCTCGGGTAAACATTTATGGAAGATCTATGAATCCTAGATTAATTGTCTCTGAAGTGTCCTAAGGTCGAGGGTAGTACTTGACTGGGAAGGAAGTCATCTATTGTGTCTTGGTACCGGATCTTACAGTTATTACATTTCACACACTTAAAAGAGTTCTCTGAGTCATTATGGTCTCCTAGGTGAAGTTGTTGGCTAGAAGGTAATCAGAAGTCTTGCTTCAGCGCCACTATAATGCTCAAGCCCAGGTGAGCTTCATTGCTTACGGGCCAAAGTGTGGAAATATATGAAAAGAAAAGAATATCGAAATGAATCAAAAGGAAAGAATGAAAAATCAAAACACTTGGCTTTTGGGTGTGCGGAAATCTCTACAGGTGTACCAAAGAAATCAAAACAAAAGAAATAAATCGCCGGAAGTAGAGCAATCTCCGTGAGATTATAGCAGATAACCTCGCCGGGGCTATGGACGCTCGCTGGCAGCGAGGCTCTATCCAAGGATGCTTTTGGAGCTAAGACCAGAAATGCACTGGAAAGCCATCACGGAACCAAAGAGTCGTATTGGTCTTAAGAGACAGGAATAAACCCATGTGCACACACTTATAACTGAAGGATAAGATGTCTTGATATAATTTAGGAGTTCTCTTCCCTTTTGAGTACTCTTCTTGGTCAAGGGATAAGTTAGATAGAATTAATTCAAGATTCCGGATTTGAAGTGGATATTATCTTTGGAATGTCCAGGAACATTCCCCACGTGGAGTCGCCAGATGTTGTGACCTTTTCACACATCGCCCCATCGCTGATGGGGACCCCCAGTTGCCTGCTAGTTTTTAGGGTTCTGTCTCCTTGCAATGGTTACATGAGATCACTTTGCCAAGAGTTTCAGGTCAGTTTGCCGAGAGTCACCCGAGCCGAGTCAGTAATTCATGCTTGAATCAATGCGTAGATGTCATGGAAGCGCTCAGAAGGCCCAAGAGACGAAGATCAACTGTAAATTCGGCCAATTCTGACACTTCCTATTTTTTAGGAGAAGTTGCTTTTTCGATTTTTCATTTTTGGCATTTTTGGACCAAACAAGGTTCCCTATTTTTTAGGGTTGCTTTTTCTATTTTTAGAAAGTTTCTATTTTTGGAAAGTTTCTATTTTTAGAAGGGTCCCGAGTTCTGAAAACGCACTCAGAAGTTCGAAAAACTCAATAGAACTCTCGGAAAATCGAATTGAAAATTTTGAAAATTTTTCGAAAAATCTGGAAAAAACAAGTAAAAAGCATGAAAATCAGACTGAAAACGTTCGAAAATCTGGAAAAACCAGTCAAAAACCAGTCAAGATCAATCAGATTCGAAGATGAAATCATAAAAATCAACTCAAAAATGGTGAAGTTTGTGAGAAATCTGTGCAAGTCTGGAAAATTCGCCATGAAAGAAGGATGAAGAAAGGTATGTGAAGGTCTGGAAGGTCATGGAACTCGCCCAGCAGCTAAGGAGGATGTCCAACAAAGTCTTGAAGTCCGCCCAGCACTTGGGAATCATATCCCTGCATCTTGGAGGCACATCCTTGACCCCTTCAAAGTCCGCCCCTGGCATCCTTGCACCTCATGAAGTCCGCCTTGCATCTTGAAGCATATCCTTGGACCTTCTTAAGTCCGCCATCCTCATCCATGCATGCTATGAAGTCCGCCATCTCCAAAAGGGACATCCTAACACCCCCTAAAGTCCGCCACACTTGTGCTAGGAAGTTTCAAAGTCCGCCTTGCATGTGCTGGAAGGTCTCAAAGTCCGCCATCTTCTAAGGGGGACGTCCAAAAGGGTCATGAAGTCCGCCTATCCTCATCCTAGACCTCTTCAAAGTCCGCCCTATGCTTAGAAGCTCGTCCAAAATGCTTGAGAAGTCCGCCCTTGAAAGGTGGGACTTGGCTGAAGGTCAAGTAAAGTCCGCCTAGGCTTATAAAGTAAGGAAAAATCAAAATTTTCTAAGTGTTGATGCCTACCAAGAGGGAAATTTCGAAATATGCTAAGTATGAAAGTATAAAGAGGTGGATAATCCTTTCCAAAAGGATAAAGTGGTAAAAACAAGTGCTAAGATGCCAAGGAAATTCGCCCTAAAAAAAGAGGGACGTCCAAGATGCTCATCCCAAAGACTTAGGAGATGCCCACCATGCACTTGGAAGAAGTTGGTAAAATAGCAAAGACATCCATGACGTTCGTCCAAGATGTCAAGGAAGTCCGCCCAAGATGATAAGATGGTAAGATTTTTGGCTAAGTGTCAAAGAAAATTTCGAGAATTCGCCTAAGTAAAGAGGCTAGGAAGTGAAAAATGAAGATGTTGGCTAGACATCCGGACACTTTCGAGAGGACAAACGCCAAGATTGAAAGAACATGTGCTAAAGATTATCGGGATATGGCAAAGAATAAAACGGAATGTGCCCAACACGATGAGGGAAAAGAGGTAAAATTTGCCTAAGTATGGAAAATGCGAAGAAATTGTCAACTTTGACCATAGAAAAATGCACGAGGTAAAGGGAAAGGAAGGATCGTCCTTGACCAAAGGGATGAAGAATATGTCAGACGTCAGGAAAATTCAACCGGCAAAGACATTCGGACAGGGATATTGCCTAGAAAAATTCGACCGAGCAAGGAAATATTTGACTTGGACAGAGAAAAATGAGCTTAAAATCTCGCCTCGGCAAAGAAAAATGAGGATCTGGCAATGAAATTCTCGACGGAATGGCTTAAGATTTGGTTTGGCTAGACGAAATTAAGGACGAAATCGGAAAATACACTCTCAGCCAAGAAAAACGGAAGAAAAATGGAAATAGCCATGGGTCCAAGACGAACGGGTTAGAATTAATTAAAATATTTTAATATTTTAATAATTAATTCTCAACTATTTGGAATTTAAAAATTCCTTGGACAAAATCAAAATTGCCAGACACGAATCGGACGAAAGTAAAGCACGCCAGGCGGAGATGAAATCCGGCAAGAAGAAAATTAAATTCACCATGAATTTAATTAAATTATTTAATGTTTATTTAAAAAATTCGAAAAATCAGAGATAAACATTAAATAAAAAAATCAAATTTTGGAGATTTGCTCGGATAAGTTCGAGACTGAGCCTTGTCGGAAAATAAAAGGAAAGTTGCCTGTTTGGAAAATGAAAACAAATCGAGGATCAAGAAGAAAGATGGCAGTTACTAAATCGAATTCAACCTCTCAGCATTATAATGAGTTTCAGCAACTCATTTTTCACACACAGCTGAAGAGAAATTTAATCTTTCTCGAAATCGTCAGGCAATTAATTCGTCCATTAGCGAAGTCGAATTTTCTCACAGAGAAAAGCAGTGTTATGCTGAGGAATTTTTCGCGGGAAAAGAAAAGGATATTTATTCAAAGCTGAATTCTTCTTGAAGAGGGGCGCACTTTTCAAAAAAATCAGATTTTTTTAAATCTGATTTGCATTTGACGATCCTTCTCTGAGGTTTGGTGATTGGTCAGTTAAATTTGCTATCTTTTTATGCCCTTTCATCTTGACGAAGTTCTGGCAAGATTTTCAAATTCATTCAAGTCACTTTCAGCTTGCTTTTTCGCAGCAAATTAATTGTTTGAACAGCTGAAAGTCAATTTTTCGAATCCAAGGCACGAGGTTTAAATTATTTTAAAGGTCTTTATATTAATGTTAGTTTTATGACTGCAGGTTGACGGACACGGAAGGCGGATTATCCAGGAAGCTGAAAATGAAGTTCGCCAACAAGGGTGCTCAGAAGGAGACTAAAGTCATCTCGAAGTGGAAGAATGTCGTGGATACTGACCTCGGACATGTGGATTTTGACGAATTCAAGAAAAGAGTATACGGTCAGAAGGGACTTCCCACAGCAATAGCCAGAAGGATGGTCGGAAACGGGATATTCCAAGCAGCTGGATTCCCTCCGGCAATGGATTGTGCTGAGTTAATGGTGGAATGTGCTCGCCATTATGATGCCCAGAAAAGACAGATTATCGCCCCTGACGGAAGGATCTTGGCACACTTGAACGAAGTATCAATTCAGGAGACCTTCGGCATTCCAGAGCATTCAAGAACGGTCTATAAGACCAAAGAAGAAGCCAAAATGCTATATGATGGTCAGCCAGATCTATGTGCCACAACAGTCAACAAGGTTTGGATGGACAAGCCAAAGCCATCGATCAAGAAGTTGCCCAAGAGGCCTCGCCGCACGGACTTCAAGGAAGATTTTGGGGATATTGTGCTGATGCTGAACAGAATAGCTGGCAACCCGCAGGGCGCCTTCTTTGAGAGTTGGATGTATTATTTTATCGACGAGGTCACCTCTGGAGTTAAAATGTTCAATTGGTCACGGATGATAAGTGACAACCTCCATGAGCAGCTGATCAACCTTGAAAAGACCAAGTCTTTTCACATGAGTTCATATGTGGTATACCTGTTGGCCAGGTCATACAAATATCCAGGGTTGATCTGCAAGGGCAGAATTGGCAATGGGGAGAACGAGCTTAGGCCTTACGACTGCTATCCTCAGCTCCAGTTGAAGGAGAAGACTCACTTCAGGAGGGTACATGATGCATTCCTAATGCACATTACCAGAAAGCTTCAAGGAGGAGTGCACCAAAGGCTGAGCCATGAAGCGAAAAGTCTTATCAGCAAATATGGGTCTTGGTTCATCCAGTTCCCTAAATTTACATATATCAGGATCCAGGGATTTACTGGAAATCCCTATAAATTGCCTATCTATCCGACTGATCGGATGATATTGCTTGAGGTTTTGAGACAGTTAGAAGAGTATCAGAGTATTCAGAGGCCGACCAAGAAGGCGTCCGTCACATTCCCATTCTTCATCGGGAACATGCTAGAGTACTGTCCATCAGCACAAGCGGCTGAAAGTGCTAGATTAGAGATCCAATGGTACCCTTTCACGGCATACAAGTCCAGGGTCAACTATGACCCACATCACAACATTCGGACAGTGGAAGGAAGGAAGTACAAGCACAGACAGGAATTGGAGGATTTCTGGGCAAATGCAGCCGATGAGTATGAGGTCAGGCGGAAGATGTGGTCCAGAATGTCCTTGGATTTTATGAGAACAATCGAGTTCTGCCGAGTGCCTGATCAGCTTCAAGATGATGGAAATCATGTCCAGCCGCGCTTTGAGGAAAGCAGACCTCTCCCTCCGGTGAAATGGTCAGAGCCTGAGCACGCAGACCTAGCCACCCTAATGAGGCCAGTAACTAAGTATTCCCAGTGGTGGGTTGATTGTCATGCCCAGGAATTGAGACAGAAGGGAATCACGCTCACCTATGACCTGTTGAGCGAATCAGAGTCATACTCTTCTAATGCTGGTGCATCCCATCAAGGCTTGGTCGGGATTGGAGAAAAAAGAAAAGAAATAATGCCAAGTGCTGAGCCTGTCTCCAAGAGGCATAAGGGAGAACCTTCTCGGTCGGCAGTATCCAGGAACGTTGACCAGTTTGTAACCAATATAGACGACTCCTTGGCGGAAATGCTTGAACCTCTTGCAGCTCAGGAAGTAAATGAAGAGCCTATTCAACTAGATGATGAAGAGCCTGCGTCACCAACAGGCACAGAAATTTTGGGTTCAGACAATGATGTAGAAGCTCGAAATAATGACTTTGAGGAGGGAATGATTTCCGCTCTCAGGGAAGTCATGGATGTTCCAAACGAGAATGAGGTTCAAGTAGAGGATGGCATTGAACAGCCAACAATTCCAGACTGGCTGTTAGAAAGGATGAAAGTTCATGTGCCTGCTGAGGCTCAACAAGAAGAAGATGATGATACTGCCGATTTCTTGGCAAGATTAGAACAGGTCGCAGTCAAGAAACCCGCCAAGAAGTTCTCCACCATTCGGAGGAACGAGGCAGGCGACCGTTCCGTGCACATTGCAGTGCCTACAGTGGACAAGCCACAGGACGAGATCACTCCTCAGGAGTATGCTATAACCACAGTTGACCTTGGCCCGACCTCGAAAGGCCAAGAAGTGGAGGAGTTGGATAATTCTGTCTCGACCATCAAGGCGAGACTAGAAAAGGAAGTGGCTAAGAAGAAGGAGTATAAGAAAGAGGTCGAACGTCTCAAAGAATACATACAGCATTTGACCCAGCCACTTGATCGGGGCAATGCGACTGTTCCTCCTCTCCTCAAATCACAGGAGATGACTAGGGGCGTCGAGCACGGAATGGTAACGGCCAGGGAAGCTCAAGGCTGGATGGCAAGTGAGGGCACAGAGGCGGCATTGTTCATGGAAAAGTTGGCACTGGCCTATGGGCGAACTTCTTCATTTCTTTCTAGACTGATGGACATGGCAGAAACGTGGGAAGGTATCCCGGACATGCAGGAAAGGCTTATTCCAAGCCTTAGAATTTTGAAGAGTACTCCGAGAGAGGAGTTAGTTGATAAAAGGGTGATTGCTGCAGGGGCAGCATATGATTTTCATCACTGGTTTTGGGCAGTGACAATACGAGAGGAAGTCTTGGAGAAGGCAAAAGTCGATGGGCTTGGAATCGAAGAACAGGTCAAGAAAATCCAGGAGGAGATTTGCATGATAACTACAGAAGTGTTCGACCATGAAGTCATCCGGGAGAACGACATGCAGTTGGAGAGATTGAAGCATAAAGTTCAAGAAACTTTCTTCTCGACCACTGGACCTTTCTTGAAACAAGACTTTGCGAAAGTGGCAAGACTCTCATCCGTTCGAAAGGATTTTGAGAAGCAGGAGGCAGGTTGGGAAGGTACTTTTGCTAGATGTGCTGAGAAGTTGGACGGACTTGAGTTCCGGATCAGCATGCTGCCGCCTGTCACGATGGACGAGGTCATTGCCGTAGTGTCCAGATTCGCCAAGCACAATGCTACTCAGATGGATAAGGACGCATCTCCTAGATTATAGCTGGAACTGCCACTTTTCTGACTGATTTCTGATGATTAACTCTTGTTGATTTGGGAAACCCTAATTAGGGTTTGGTTGTAATAATCTCGGCCGTTGATCTTGTTTTAATCTCGGCCCTTCATTTCATTTTTGGAGCTCTATATAAACTAGTGCTCTCTCATTTTCATTTTGTGTGGAGACAGATTATGTATATTGTCGCATTGAGACTATTTTGAATGATAAAAGCTCTTGAGCATGATTTGCCTTGAATCACTTCTTATTGTTGAATAGTAAGCGAGGTTACATATTATCTTCCGCCATAGATTAGAATTAAAGTTAGATTAAATAGAATTTGCTTTGAAAAGTTGTTAATTGAATGAAAGATTGATCGTATCGACTCATTGGTGAAGTGTAGCTCATACTTTCTTCGGATGAATGATTTTCATCCGATGCGTAAAGTTAGCCTGAGCTCCTAAGTGTGGAAGCCTAACTTCAACCTTATCCGAGGTTTGAAAATTATTCTCACAACCCCTTTGAAGATTGCACCCATTTTGCGTATGTTGTCCAACAGGAGGCGAAACAAAATGTGGTTTATTTCGCTTCACCAAGTCCTTACTGTCTCTTGATTTCTTAGGCTTAGACTAGATTCTCTGAACCCTATTCTTTTTGCCATTTTTTTTGAGATCCACAATTGAAAGTCCTAATTGAGAACCTACAAAGATAAATTTCCTAAGTCCCCGAACTTGTGCAGACTTTCTACGTAAGTCCCCTTGTTTATTACCAGCATTATCACAACGACCATTGAGCTTATCCACACGTCGAGACCCGACTAAAGAAACCTTGGAATCGCCTATGCGGTGGTTTTTCAAGAGAGGATAGAGTGTCTTTGGACATTTTTATTCTGAATGTTTGGTGTATGATAAAACACACATCAACACTGCTTTAGCGCTTCCTTCAACAAATTCACTTGTTAAGGGATGGATAATGCCTTCCACAGTAAGATGCTTATAGTTGTTTTCTTCATTTCATCAACAATGCTGAATGGAGTGGACGATTATGCTTTTTGTGCTGAAAAAGGAACACATTGATTCTTAGGCTTTTCCACCAAAGGGAAAATTTGTTTTGGGTTGTCATGTACTAATAGCAATTTCTTGCTACTTTGGCTTTGTTGTAGGATTTTGGGTAGTAGGATTCGCTTGTCTTGGCTTGTCTCTCCATGGGAACATGGAGTGCAGCACAAGGGTAACACCACATGTTTTTGTCTTGAGTTATGTTGTTCTACCTAGGGATTAGGGATTTGTTAGGATTAGGAGTTGGAATTTCTTGCAAGGGCCTTGTTACAAGAACAATTTGATAATTTGGAGCATTGTTTGGGATCTTATTAGGCTTGTATTGGAGGTTGTATCCTTGGTTATTTTGATGATATGGCGTGTGGAAAGCTTGAGCCTGCTGCCTTTTAAGGGACACTAGCTCATTTGAGCCATTCTTGATTATATTTTTAACTTTGTCCAACTCTTTGGATGCTTGGGAGATTGCTTGAGGATATTTAGGTATAAGGTTTATAACTGGGGGGGGGCACTTGAGCAGAAGGCTGGAGTGGAGATTTGGGAGGGTGCATAAATATTAGTGAAAAAAGGCATAGCAGGCCTAGGAGCTAGCCATTCTGAATAAGACTTTTCAGTTTTGATAGCAATACAATAAGCTGGTGGTAAGGTGCTTCCTCCCATAGATTGGATCATCATTGCTATTTCTGCATTAAAAGCCTTTAAAATATATAAAATTTCCATAGTAGGGAGGGGCCTTACTACTCAGGGAATCCTAAATAAGGTCTTCTTGAATCTGATGTTAGGTCTGTCGCTGTTTCTGTAGGTGCTCTTTTGATAGTGGTCAGCCGTTCCATAAGAGACAAGTAGTCCCCCTTCACTTTGAATTGAATAGATAGAGCAGATCGCACTTCATACTGGTTGTCTATTGAACTTGGAGTCAAGCTTCTGTACCAACTACCAGCAAGGGCTTTTCCCTTAAATGATGCTGCAAGTAGTCTTAGAGCTGTATTTGCTTCAGTTATATCATGCACAACACATGAATTAGCTACATCTTGGGTAGGGTCAAGAGGGGTGATGGAGTTTTCACTGGCATAATAGGGTGGGGCCTTTGGTGTCAAGGTTGGAATGGGAGTCCATTAAGTAGGGGATATGAAAGACATGAAAGGGCTACCATTGTTCCAAGTGACAACATGATGATTTCGTTGAGCCATAGCTGGAATGAATGGAGGAACTGGATTAGGAGGGGGAATGGAGCCAGCAAGAACAAATTGAACTGTTTAATTTATAGTTTGGTTTATAATTTGGTTTACAGTTTGATTTATGGTTGTATCTTGAGGTTGAGGTCTTTTTGGAGATAGGTTTAGAGATTCCAAAAGAAACTCTTGAAGGCCAATTCTTGCAGTGGATCTTGATATAATATTTTCTCTCATAGACTTGGATTCTTTCAAGACAGAGTTGCTAGGTGCTTCAAGAATATAGGTTGAGATTTTCACCAAAATCCCAACTAGAATGAAACGCTCCCATTGGGTGTGCCAGAAACTATTGATACTCAGATATGCATGTGATATTAGTCCTCATGGAGAGTATGAGTATGGAAAGTCTTATAGGTTTGGGACCCTAAAGTGTAAGTTAATCTCTAGAATCAAAAGGCTGGTTCTTGATCTATTCTAGCTAATCTGAGTGAGTAGAGAAAAAAGATAGAAATGAGTGAAAAAAGTTCAAAATAGATTATGGGTGATATGCTAGAATAGATTTCCACAAATCTTTTGCAGAGAATTTGCATGGAGTTTAGTAGTCAATAGAAACCAAATTTAAGCATGATCACATAAATGTAAGAGACAATTATTCATCATAAACAACAACAGGAGGATAGAGACAATCACAAAACAAAGACTACTCTAGGACTTGTTGATGTGTGTTTTATGACACAACAAACATTTTAGAACAAAGTGTCACAGACGCTCTATTCTCTCTTGAAAAATTACCTTGTATGCTAAGATTGCAAGTAAGATCATATGGTAATTCCAATGTTTAAGATGAATGCGGATAAGCTCTGTGGTATTGATGTGATTTGCTGGGGGCACAATTGGGATTTACTTTTGCAAGTTACTCGGAAAAGCGGAAACATAAATGCATTATCATTTTGGATTTTCTAATTTTAAAAAAAAAGTGAAAAAGAGCAAGGGTTTTTAGAGATCCTATGCTATTCCTAAGAAATCAAGAGACGACGAAGATTAAATGAAACCAAACAAACAATACTCTGCTTCGCCACGTTAAACAACAACTACACAAAGTAAGTGCAATCTTTTGGGAATGTGCTTATGATTTTCACGTAATGAATAACTACCATCAAATCGAACAATAATTATCCAAACAAAAGTTAAGCATCCACGATAAAGCTTAGTCTAACTTTACACATTGAGTGAAAAACATCCACTCAAAGAAAGTATGAGTTGGGTTTCACTAGTCTCCGTTATCAATCCGTCATTCTTCTAACATATATTCTAATTCAAATTTACTAAATGAGAAAGAAAATATGCGACCATGCAACCATTTGACAATCAAGGATTCAAGGCACCTCATGCATTTGAACTTTATTATCAAAGTAGTGTTTTCACAACAATCTCATAAAACTCTCTCTTATTTTCTACAATCTAATTCTCTTGAACCTGCTCTAACTTCTAATGCCTTTTAATGAATTCTAATTCTTCCTAATCTGATCTTCTAATCTTCTAATCCAAATGAGAGAGAATGGGGGGGTTTATATAGCATTTCTGAATTACAATGAATGGCCGAGATTGAAATAGGATTGACGGCCCAGATTAATCATGACTAAACCCTAATTAGGGTTTCCAAAACCTCAACCAGTTAACTAGAGAGAACTTCAGACATCAGGAGTTGCATCCTTATCCACTTGTGCGGCATCACGTTCGGCGAACCTGGACACGATCAAGCCGACCTCCATGGCAATGTCTAGCAGCACGTTGACGTTGTATTCCAACAAGTCCAAGCTCTCAGTACACTCTACAAAAGTGGTCGCCCATTCTGGTTCCTGCAGCAAGAAAGAATTCCTGATGGCCATGAAGTTGAATACCTTGGTGAAGTTTTCTTTCATGATTGGCCTAGTGGTGGAGAAAATTCTGTGCACTTGTTCTTTTAAATTCTTTGGCTGCAAGTGTTTCTTTCAGACGGTATCTTTGTCGAGCATATCTGCAGCCATCTCGTAGATTTTACTTTGAATTTCTTTTGCTTGTTCTTCAACTCTGGCACCATCCCGCTTTACCTTTTCGAGGACTCCTCTTCTTAAAATCAGAGCATAATACCATCCATTGAAATCATATGCAGCTCCAGCCTCAATAACCTTGTCCTCAATCAACCTCTGCTTCGAGATGCCCTTCAATTCTCGAATACATGGGATAATCCTATTTTGAATATCCTCGAGACCACCCCATGATTCCGCCAAGTCTGCAACTCGTGATAGCATAAAGGAAGCTTGTTCGTTCACATGTGCCAACTTTTCTGCAAATGCCATAGCCTCTTCTTTCCTTCCAACCATCCAGTCCTTAGCCTCTCTTGCAGTAATCAATTCTTCTTCGAAATTTCTGACTGGTTGTTGCGAAGAATTTGGGGGTAGAAGCGCTGCTTGGTCACCTTCATTTAGTGGCTTGGTCAAGTGCTGGATGTAATCTTTTAGGCGTTCAATCTCTTTTTTATATTCTTTTTTCTTTGCAACTTCCCTTTCCAGCCTAGACTTGATGGTGGCCACGGAATTATCCAAGTCCTCGACCTCTTGCTCTTTTGTTGTTGGACCCATGTCAATGGTCGTGATGGCATACTCATCCGGAGCAATTTCATCTTGGAACTTGTCAGCTGTAGGTATTGCAATTTGCACTATGCGATTGCCAGCCTCATCCCTTTGGATGGTGGAAAATTTCTTGGCCTTCTTTCTAGGGGCAGTTTGCTCTAGTCTTGCCAGAAAATCTGTGGCATCATCCTCCTCAGGAACTTCTATTGGCGCCTTTCTCTTTAATCTTTCTTTCAGCCACTCTGGGATGGTTGGCTGCTCAATTCTGTCCTCCTGTTGATCTTGGACATCCTGTATATCCTGAATATTTTGATCCTCGTGGACATCTCGAACTTCCGGTATGCTTTGAATCTCTTGCATATCTCGAACTTCTTGCACCAATTGGATTTCTGGCATACCATGAATTTCTTGGACGGATGGGTCCTCTTGGATTCCTTTGAGGGCGGAAATCATTCCTTGAATTCTCCATCCATAATATCTGTATCATTGTCTGATTCTAGGATCTCTGTGCTTGCAGGAGAAGGTTGAACATCATCCTCCAGTTGTATTGGCTTCACATCTCCGACTGGGGAAGGAATTTTGGCATTTTCAAAAGACTCTTTATCCATGGCGAGTATTTCTTCTATATTTCTGGAAGTGGCCGACTGAAGAGGTCTGGACTTGTGCTTCTTTCGAGAAGGCCCTTCATCTATCATTTTATCCTTGTCTTGTTTTGTAGATTTGCCGACTTCTTTCCTCTTTTTCAAGTTGGCGGCATCTGTTGGCCCATCTCCACGAGATGTACCGACATTTGAAGAACAGGACTCTGTATCACCCATCAATTCATACGTGAATTGCACATTTCTTTGTCTTAGAATTTCTACCTGCCGATCTATCCACCATTGAGAATACTTGAAAACAGGCCGCATGAAGGTTGCCAGGTCACCCATCTCAGGCTCAAACCATCTCATAGGAGGGAGTGGCTCGTTCTCATTGAAGCCTGGCTGCAAGTATACTTCGTCATCCTGTAGTTGATCAGGTACTTTGAAGAGCTCTATTGCCCTTATCATGCTTAGTGGCAATCTTGACCACAACCTCCTCTTCACGTCATATTCATCTGCTGCATTAGCCCAGAAGTCTTCTAAGTCAACCCGATGCTTGTACCTCTCTCCGTCCACAGTTCTGATGTGATGGAGTGGATCAAAGTTATTCCTGGATTTGTATGATATGAACGGATAATTCTGGATCTCCAGTCGAGCAATCTCCGTTGCTTGTGCCGTTGGACATGACTCCTCCATATTGCCGATAAAAAAAGGAAAGGTGACAGCCGCTTTCTGTTTAGGCCTTTGAATATTTTGATACGCCTCCAATTGTCTCAGCACTTCCAGCAAAACCATTTTGTTGGTTGGATAGACGGGCAGTCTATAAGGATTTCCTGAGAATCCTTGGATTCTGATGTAAGTGAACTTAGGATACTGAATGAACCAAAATTCATATCGACTGATTAGGCTTTTGGCCTCATGTGAGAGTCTTTGATGTGTTCCGCCTTAGAGAAGCCGAGTGATGTACATCAGAAAGGCGCCATGAGCTCGTCGGAAATGTGACCTCTCCTTCAGTTGCAATTGCGGATAACAATCATAGGCTTTGAGCTGCCCTTCGCCATTGCTGACCACACCCTTGCAGGTCAAGCTAGAATACTTGTAATATCTTGCAAGCGAATATATGATGTACGAGCTCATGTGAAAGGTCTTGGTCTCCTCCAAGTTAACCAACTGCTCATGGAGGCTATCGCTAATCATTCTAGACCAATTGAACATCTTGACTCCAGTAATTATTTCATCAATGAAATAGTACATCCAGTTTTCGAAAGGTGCACCATGGGAATTGCCTACTATTCTGTTTAGTAGCAAGACGATGTCGCCATATTCTTCCTTGAAATGTGTTCTGACCAACTTCTTTGGCATCTTTCCTGCAGTAGGTTTGGGCTTCAACAACCAAGTTTTGTTTATGTTTGATGCACAGAGGTCCTGCTGGTTCTGGTAAAGCTTAAGTGCATCTTCCTTGGTGCGGTAGGACGTTCGATTGTAAACTGGAATTCCGAAAGTTTCTTGGATTGCTGGCTCGGACAAGTATGCGAGAACTCTTCCATTAGGAGCTTCTATTTGCCTTTCTCGTGCATTATAGTGCAATGCACATTCTACCATAAGTTCCGGACACTCTTTTGCTGGTGGAAATCCAGCTGCGTGAACAATTCCATTGTGCATCATTCTCATCGCAATTGGCGTAGGCAGACATCCATCACTCCCGTACATTCTTTTCCTGAAGTCATCGAGGTCAACGTGGCCAAGATCGGTGTCCACAATATGCTCCCACTTGGATTTGATCTTTGACTGCGGCTGCACACCCTTGCTGGCAAACTTCATCTTTACCGTCTCGAAAACAAATCTGCAAGAAAAAAGCAAAGAGAATAATTAGAATTCGAAATTTAAATCACTATGAAAGATATTCCAGCTAGTTATCAAATTAGACTTTGTGAAAAATCAATCTGGAAAGAAAATAAACGATGAAGTTTTATGCCAAAATGAAGTGGACAAAGTGGATCTGCCTGGCTCTTCTAGAGAAATAATCAGGATCTCAATGCAAGCTGGTAAAAATTTGCTTCTTTCACTTCGCTTCAGACTTTTCTCACTTCTCTTGCCTTTGAAAAATTTCTTCTCTCACTTTTCTTTCAAAAAATCGAATGATTGCAAAAATGAGAAGTGAAATCAATTATAGAGGTGAGAAAATCGATCCAATTAGCAAATTTCAAATGTTTCCTTTAAATCGAGCTTTAACTTGTCTTTTACTTCGCTTCCGAGTGGCAAGTTTTATCTTCAATGATAGTGTCTGGGAAAGTTTCCAAATTCAATGCTAGTTCAATAAAGCTCTTTTGTCCTTTTTCCAATTTCGATTTTTTAGAACTTATCTCTTTGGGGTGTTGGAAAATAAATAATTAAAATAATTATTAAAATAAATAATTAAAATAATTAAAATAATTATTTTATGTGTCATTTCCAACCCGTTTGTTTTTTATGGCAAATTATTTCGTCCAAGGCAATTTTGATTTTTCAAAATTTTTCTTGCCAATGCCTTAGGCGAATTTTCATTTTCTCCAATTTTCTTGCCATAATTTCTATCGTCCAATTTCATTCGGCCACGATTTTCTTGCCATAAATCCTTTCGTCCAAAATTATTTGGCCATGATTTTCAATTGTCCGAAGTTATTTGGCCAAAATTTATTTCATCTTCCTAAATCATCTGGCATGATTTTAAGTCATTGGCAAAATTTTCTCTAGACATTTTGATGTTTGGACTTAGGCGAATTTCCAAAATGCCAAGCATATATTTTTAATTTCTCAAAGCCCATACTTAGGCAAAAATTTCCAATTTTCATACTTCTCTAGACATGGCGGACTTCCTTATTAGTTTAGCCATTCAACTCTTCTTCAAGGCGGACTTCGCCACTCTTTAAGCCACTTGAGGGCGGACTTCATGCACATTCTCGCCATCCATCATTTGACTAAGGCGGACTTTATTTCTTCTTAAGCCATCCAAGGCGGACTTCAGCTTTTGGCTTGCCATACAAGGGCGGAGTTCATCAAATCTCATGCCATTGCATCTCCAAGGCTAGGCGGACTTGCCTCATTGCCTTGCCACCTTTTGGGCAGACTTCAACACTTGTCTAGCCATTGTCTTATGCCCAAGGCGGACTTGCCTTGTTTCCTTGCCACTCAAGACTTGACCAAGGGCGGACTTTGTCATTTTTGATGCCACTTAATGCTTTTCCTTGGCTATGCCTTAGACAATTTTTCTTTTCACATGGCGGACTTCATCCATTTGCATGCCATTTAACACTTGAACATGGGTGGACTTCACCTTATGGCTTGCCATTGGAGGGGCGGAGTTTGCTATGTGGCTTGCCATTCCATCTCTTGGCTGAAGCGGACTTCCTCAAATTCCTTGCCACACAAGGGCGGACTTACCCTTGTGTCTTGCCATTCAGCTTTATGTCCAAGGGCGGACTTCGCATGACTTTATGCCATCCTCCATTGTGCAGGTCGGACTTCATTGAATGTCTAGCCATTGCTTCTTCCTTTTGAGGGCGGACTTTACCATCAGCCTGACCATTGTTTCCTCTGGCTGAAGCTTTCTGACATTAACTCTACTCATCTCAGTCCTCTTTTATGCCTTCACCATGATTTTCAGTCATCAATTTGCCATGATTGTTCAGATTTTCATAAACTTTCCAGATTTCTTCATGGATTTCTCAGATTTTTATATGAATTTCTCAGATTTTTCACTATTTCCTGTGACTTTCAAGTGATTTTTTCCAGATTTTTAACTTTTTCTGTGATTTTCCAGAATTTCACCATGAATTCAAAAAATTTTCAAATCAATTTTCTGAGAGTTTCGTTGATCTTTTCGAACTTCTAAGTGGATTTTTGAAACTTGAGCCCTTTCCAAATATAGAACTTTCTAAAAACAGAAATTTTCCAAAAATAGCAACTTTCTAAAAATAGACCCTAAAAATTAGGGATCTCAGAATTGCCCAAAAGTGCCAAAAAAGTAGGTCCTAAAAAATAGGGGGCCAAAGTGAAAAACCCTAAAAACTAGGAGGTGTCGGAATTGACTGAAATGACAGTCGATCTTCGTCTCACGGGCTTCCTAAGCATGATGGCGATGTTTGCACAGTGATCCAGGCTAAAACTCATTTGCTTGATTCGGGTGACCATTCAAAATTCAGACTCAAAACCCCAAACGGAGACCAGGGGAAAACCAAGACGCAACGACAAAAGCAAACAACAAGGGTCCCCATTTGCAATGGGGCGAGGTGTGAATTAGGTCACAACAGGACTTAAGAGCAGGAAAATTGAGAAATAGTCTTGAATTCAAGGCTCATTGAACACAACTCTACAAATCCAAATTTAACCAAAACAATGAGCCCAAGGGTCTTGTTGGTGTACGTTTTATCATCCACCAAACACACAGAATAAAATGTCCAAAGACACTCTATCCTCTCTTGAAAAAGCACCGCGTATGCTAAGATTGCAAGAAGATCATATGGCGATTCCAAGGTTTCTTTTTTTAGTCATGACATGTGGATAAGCTCAATGGGCGTTGTGATATGCTGGTAATACACAAAGGGACTTACGCTAGGCTTGTTCAATTCACAATTAAGGTCTAGACAATGAAGCTCTATTGTTTGGGTTTTGGATCAAACAAAATGAAAAAGGAGATAAGGGTTCATAAGTTCTAGTCTACTTCCTAAGAATTCAAGAGACGGTAAAGATTAGGTGAAACTAGTAACCACGCTTTGCTTCGCCTCCCTAGGACAACTACACAAAGTGGGTGCAATCTTCAAGGGGTGTGATTATGATTTTCATGTCTAGAACAATACTTGTCCAGACTGGAGTTAAGCATCCACAATCATAAGCTCAGGCTAACTTTACTCATTGAATGAAAATCATCCATTCAAAGAAAGTATGAGCAAAGTTTCACCATAAATCCATACTATCAAATCTTGCATTCATTTAACATACATTCAAAACAAATTCTATTCTAATTCTAATCTAATGTTGAAGAAGTTATGCAACCTTGCAAACCACTTGACAATAAAAGGGATTCAAAGCAAATCATGCATAAGAGCTTTTATTATCAGAAGTAGCATAATGCAACAATCTCATACACTTCACATTTTACAAATGAGGGGCGAGCTCAATTTATAGGATCTTTGATTACAATTCAATGGCCAAGATTGATTTCGAATCAATGGCCGAGATTACAAAATGAAACCAATGAGAAAATTTCATTTGGGGACACTTGTCCTTCTACTAAATATAAACCCACAATAAAATAAAAAGTTGTTGCATGTTGATTTGGAACAATTTGATTGGTTGGAAGATGACGAGGCGCCACCTCAGCGTGCTGGATGTCTTTCTTGGTCACTTTGTTTTTCTTCCATGTGCTTGCCTTAGAATATTTTCCTTGTTGATGACTCTGTCCTTTGTGCTTGTCTCTTCCTAGCTTTGATCTTGGATTTCTTTTGAGACTTTGATTTCTTCTTCTCACTTGCACTTGAGGTCTGGAAGTCTCGCCTTGGAGCAGATGTCTAGACTTGAAGTTATTTTCTTTCTTGATTGCTTTGAAATTCCTCCTGCTTGAATTGGATTGGTGTTATTCCTTTGGATTTCCTCTCTGAATTATCCAATTTGTGTCAAGAAATTGTCTAAGTATGGAAATTTGTTTGGAACACTCTTCTTGTCACCATCTGATTCCGATTGGGGGCTTGTCTTTAATTCTTCAGGGGATGAAATCCTTCAAGAAGTTGCCCTTGCTTCAATAGGTCTGGGATTGTAGATGAAATCCCTCCAAGATGTTCGAATATTCTTTGAAGTGCCTTGAATTTGGAGAAGAATGCCTCTGTGCTTTTGCCACAATGGAGGAAATTGGAATTATCTTTGTGAAGTATTTCCCATACTTAGCCAAATTTTGGCTATTCAGTTTCATTTTGTAACTTAGCCAAGATTTTGGCCATCTCTATGCCCGTGGATTTGCCTCCAATTCCGAATTTGGCTTGTGTTAAGTAGGGCGGACTCCATCATTGGACAAGGATTTTATTCATTCCCTCTCTACTTTTCCTCTTTATTCTTCCTATTTTCCTTCCAACACTTAGTCAATTTTCTGAATTTCCTTCCTTGGGTGAATTTTACTAAGTTTGTTTCTAACCTTGTCATGCCATTTTCATCTCCCCTTGGCGGACTTTGAATGGTCTTGGACATTTTCCCAAGTGTAAAGGTGGAGCTCATTATTGTTTGGACGTTTTGAATTCATAGCATGGCAGACTTAACATTTTCCATGCCATTTCATGGCGGAGTTCATTGTGTCTTGGGCACTGTTATTGTTGACCTAGGAGGATTTCATCATTGGCAAGCCATGATCAGTAGGCCATTCTTGGGCGGACTTTGGACTTGGAAAGACATCTCCCTTCTTGGTTGTGTCTTGGACATCTTCAATTTAGCCTTGGCAAACTTCATGATTGATTAGCCATGTTAGGCGGAGTTGCTCATTGCTTAGGAAATTTTGAAATTTAATCCTCCAAGGTATCAACACTTAGCCAATTTTTTGAGTTTTTCTCCCCAAGGTATCAACACTTAGCCAATTTTCCTGAGTTTTCCTTGGCAGACTTCATAGTTGTTGTGCCACCTTGCTCATTTGCTAAGGCTGAATTGGAGAATTCCATGCCAAAGCATGGCGGACTTGGGGGTTCTTATGCTATTTCATGTGTTGGGCGGACTTGGCCAACTTCATGCCAACTTCTACATCGAGCGAAATACTTTAGGTTTGGATACGTGTGATCTCCCTCTAGGCGGACTTTACTTGATCTTGGACATGTCTTGCCATCCACTCTTTAGGCTTGGGCGGACTTTGGAGACTCTTTGCCAAGGCTGGGCGGACTTCCTTATGTATTTGCCATCCATTCTCAAGTTTGGGGCGGACTTCGTCTTGGCCTTGCCATTTCCCTCTCTTTCCTTGGCGGACTTGCAAGTTTTCTTTCCACTTGATCTAGCTAGATTCTTGAGATTGTTTTGACATTTCCTCTTGGATGAACTTGAAGGTTGACCATGCTTGGATTCTTCTGGATCATCTGCACAAACCCTTGCCATGTGATTTTTCCTCACCTTTTCTTGATTTTTGCTTGATTTTTCATTCTTTTTCAGTCAAAAGGTGGAAATGTTGACTCTGTTACCTGCAGGACCTTGGCACTTTCTAAAAATAGAAACTTACTAAAAATAGAAAAAGCAAATTTTTCCTAAAAAATAGGAAGTCCGGATTGGTCTAAAAGTGCCAAAAATGAAAAAAGAAAAAAGCAAAAAAGCAGAATCCCTAAAAAATAGGAAGTGTCAGAATTGAGTGAAAGCACAAGCGATCCTCATCCGCTGGACCTTCTGAACCCTTCTATGACGTTTAGGCACTGTTCTAGGCTTGGATTCTCCACTTGACTCCGATGACTCTCAAAAACTCTAACTCCTCATTGTAAAAAGACTGGTGATTAGCAGTTGCGACACCAAGGAAAAACCCAAAAAGAAAAAAAAAACAAGGGGGTCCCCATTTTGCAATGGGGCGATGTGTGAAAAGGTCACAACAGGTCTTATTTATATAAAGTAAGAGAGATTGACTGCCCGCTGAAAACAAATTCCATGGTTGATGAAGGTACCAATGTATATCTCTGTGAGTTCATGATGCCAATAGTACTTATGGGCCCCGCCTTGAATGAATGCACCAATTCCGGGACTTCCTGGTTGACAACAACCTCCATACAAATTAGAAAATAGAACCAACACTGATCATTGGGTGAAAGGATGTGGCTCATCAAATGGCAGCCACTTGCAACATTCTATAATGTCCCCTCTAAAGTGAGACATCCATATTCAGTAGATTAGCCTATCATCATGACCCTCGTAGGCTAATGAAGAGGATTAGGGGGTCTTTTGAGGATGGTATCACTCCAATGTTCAGTGTGGATCAACTTTGGCTTTCATTCAAGGCTTCCAGGACTCAGTTGGTTCAACTTACTATTTATAGTAGGTCGCACAGAGACAGAATGGGATCCTTACTATTTTTAGTAAGGCATGTGATCGGATGGAGAATTATCAAATGAGTCCCCAGTTCTGATGGCGTGTTGAGAAATGATGAATTTAAGAAGTTATTAATGTTATTTGGCTCAAATAACATTAATTAATTAAAAGGTTATATTTTAATGTTATAACTTGAGGGTCAAAACGTTATTAAAAGGGGGCCAAATAAATGAATTAATTTTTAGCATCAACTCCTAAGTCGAAGGAAATATTAAAAGATGCAAATAAATGAAATTTTAATATTATTAAATTGCCTTTTTGGAGAAATTCGAATTTCTCATGAAGGTCTATATATTTTATTTGGGAGTTATTTTGAAGGATGGGGATTATGATTGTTGTTGATGAAGTTTTGTCTGAGAGTGGAGGCCAAGGGATTTCAATCTTCGTGCCATTGGAGAACGATACTTCTTCAGTGTTTGCAGCCATTTGAAACAGTGCAATATCTGTTGAATTTGGTATTCTGGAGGGCATCATTCAGATGTTCTATTGAGCAGATCGGAGAGACCAAGGGTTTTGATTTTTGTGTCAGAGATTCTCAAGTTTGAAAGTAGGTGATTGCAGATTACTTTATTATAATAAAGATCAGATTTAAGAGAGAAGTACGGCTGAGTATTTCTTAGCTTTTTATTGCAGCAGGGGTCAGCCTCATGAAGAGGGGCGATTTTGGTTCTTGAAGCTTCAAAAAAATAAATATAAATCACAAAAGGGGGCGCCCAGGCATAGGGATTGCAGCCATACATTCGGTGATAAAAAAGGCAGCCATTCGAAGGAGATCTGAACCTGTTTATGATTTGCTTTTTTGGCTGGAAGTGAAGAACAACAGTTGCATGTCATTTATTTATTTCGGGTATGCTTGTATTTGCCTTGCTCTGTTGAATATTGATCGAATAAACATATATTTTTGGTTGGAAGTGAAGAACAGCAGTTGCATGTTATTTATTTATTTCAGGTATGCTTGTATTTGCCTTGCTCTGTTGAATATTGATCGAATAAACATATATTGGAGGATCTATTATCATAGTTGTCTACATTTCTTTATTTTATGCATTTCTATTTCTTCATATAAGCATTGCAAAAACAACAAAAAAACAGAAAACCTTTACAAATCAGCAAACACACAAAACAAAAAAAAATCGGCATTGAAAACAAGGGCACGAAGTGTTATTACACATTCTTTCAAAATTGTAAGTCTTTTGATCCCTTTGTGCTGTGATCAAAACAATGAATGATCTATGCTCATCTCAGCCTTCTAGGGCCTTGAACTGCCAATGATAGATTTGAAACACATGGAAGAAGGCCCAAAATGCAAAATTTGGCCGTTGTGAAAACTCACTACAAGGACAATATTATGAGATTTTTACCCTTCTGTGCTGGTTGTAGACTGTTAAATAGTCAACAACAGCATGGAACACAGTGAAATGGAACAATAGTGAACACACAGATACAGCATTATGCACATTCTAACGTAAATGATAATTTTAACATTGTTATCATCATGAATACCCAAAGTAAAACAATGAAATACCTCCTTTATAAAGAACATATAATGTATTTGTCTCCAGTAGCAAGCCTAACTTTACATAATGATGTAGAACAGACAGTGGGTGGAAGTCCCCAACCCGTTATGAATATAACTTATATTTTCAAGTTGGTAACTATGACTTTTGACCCCTATGGTCCTGTGAACAACTACCTCTAACTCAAATATCATACTTACCAACTTGACATTGATATAATTACCATATATTGCACATCAATGTCTATGGACCCCACACAAACCCTTAGCACTCACAAAAAAAGCTTATAAATAGGCATCTAAGCCTCATTCCAAATCACTCTCAAGTTTTAGAAATGGTAAGGATTTGTTAAACAAGGACTTGATGTTCAAAAATCAGATATTTACTATTTCTAAAACTTGGGAGTGATTTGGAATGAGTCTTAGATGCCTATTCATAAGTTTTTTTTTGTGAGTGCTAGGTTTGTACGTGGTCCATAGACCATTAGGGTTAGGGTTTGTGGCACAAAGATAGGAAACATTTTTTATTTAAAAAAAAATACTGACTTTTTCATTTTCCTACCATGGAAGATGCTTGGAAGTCTCAAGGATGGCCAAGAGACTTGTGGGAATCCCCTAGATTTCTTGGGGATGCCTTGAAGTCCCCAAGTTGTCCCCAAACTATGGGGACTTCTTGGAAACATTCTTGGGTTTGGAGCTGAGCTTGTGGGATGTCAAGGGGATGTCCCCCCAAGTCCCCGCATCTTAGAAATGGGAGGATTTGGGGGTGGAAGATGCATCCCTGTGGAATTCTGGTTTAAATTATGACTTCAACTAAGAGTCAATAGAATCTATCCTCTCTTGCTGAAGAACATTCTTCTCGCCATTGTTACTATTTGTTGGATTGACAAAAATATATCCATGCCCAGTTCTTTCTGCCCCCCTCTCGACCATGTATTACATCCATGGAGCTGCTTAGCAACAAGCAAAGTGCAGGGCACAACAACACTTATCCAGTTGGGTCTTAAGGGTTGTAACCAGAGAAAAAAAAATCAATGACAACAGCTTAGCCATGTTTGTGAGCATATCTTTCAGACATAGGCTGGAAGCTATTGTGAAAAACACCTATTAGGTTTCGGATGCACTTATGCTTGTGTGAATTTTTGTATATTGTTTTTTTCCAGTTTTCGAAATGGGTCTTGAACTTATGACCTGGCTTGATTTCTATTTTCTTTGGGATTCGAGAGGGTTGAAGCTTGGATATGACCTTCCTACAGATTAGTAGGTCAGATGAGGAAGTCAAGTGGATATGAGGAATCACCTATCACATTTTTATGATTTTTATTGTAGGGAGATGAGGTTGTGCCTTTGACATATTTCAAGGATTAAGTGTCACCCAGTGCTCCCTGGAGACATGTCCCCAGCTCTAGTACCCCCCTCCCCATCTTGGAAATGTTTTGGGGACTCCTTAGGAACTTCCCCCCGCCATTGCATCTGATGGTGACTCAGACTTGACCTCCAACTTTGATATAGACCTGTCAGTTGCATCTGCTGATTAGGGACAACCATATATTTTCTATGTTTTTGTCATTTTATAGTTGAAACTTGGAGCCTTTGGGCATTTTGTTATATTTTTATTTAATATGTATGCACATTAACAATGAAAGCATTTGAATTTTGTTAATTTGTTTGTCAATTCTCATGTGAAATCTCAATTCAAGTCTAATGTTGTGTATTAATCTTCTACAATGTCTATGATGAATGCTTTATCAATGTTATGATATGAATATTTGAAATTTCTCTATATTTTAAAAAAAATCCCTATTTTTAATAGCCATTCCCTGCCTTCCCCTAAAAAATGACCCAAAAGTACCCCCCTACCAGAAACACATCTTGACGTTCCCTGCCATGCTCGAAACTTGGGGGAGCATAGGTATTGCCCCTTAAGTTACATTTGAGCTACCAGATTCAGGCATGGGATTACATAAAAGGTCATATGTGGAAATCAAGTGGATATGAGGAAATGCCTATCTTGTTTGGTATGACTAATGTTTGAGAGGGTACTGTTATGCAATTTTATTTGGGCACAGGAGTGCAACATCTTTCTCATCTATCTACACCAACTTAGCACTTCGTATCTGTTATTATAATTCTCATTCAGTGTAAAGGTAATCTGAGTTCTTTCAAAGTCCTAAATTGTGGCCTACAAATCGTTGCCTTTATTGTCATTTCCTTGGCCTAGTTTAGGCATGACTTGTATTGATATTGCATATACGTTCTGTCCATAAGGAATCTGGTACTCCTTTCTGGACAGTTAAGCAATGAGCTAGATAAAAACTTATGTTTTTATGCTTGCCTTAATATTTGAATGCCATTTTGGGAATGTGATATTTAAGGAGGTTTCATTATAGAAACTTGAATCTAATCCCCTCATGAGTGAGAGCTCTATATTCCTAACAAAGGAGTATCAAATCTGTGTTAAGGAGGTGTCCGAGTCCTACGCTGTTTTTCTTAGTGGATAAAAGGCTTACTGTTGCAATTATCGCTGCAACTACATAATCAGTTTGTTTGAGATAAGTATGGATGTAGTAGCTGGATAATTGTTGACTTTCGGGGCTCCTCATCTCTATCTTTTTGGATTAGAAATTCACTCGTTGTAATGCCTTTGCTTTTATTCTATTTGGCATTGAAAATCACTCAACAATCCCTGTAGAGACCTGTTTGGTGACAATTTCCATTATTCTCTTTTCATTTGCTGCAATCCTTACAATATTCCCACTGTCACAATAAATTTCCAGTTTCATTTTCTATGCCAGTAGACATAATTATAAATCTTGAGAACTACAGAAAAAATCTACGAATGTGAGACACACATTTAATTTTAATTCCTTGTTTCTATTCTTGGGATTGGAAAATATAGTCATCCGATCTTTATTAGTTGAAGAAAAGATACCTATGGAGTGAACCATGTCTAACCCCCACTCATTACCCTTCCATGGAGGGTTATCACAATCCATTTGATGCATACTAGGAAACTGCTGATTCACCTCCATGAATATGTGCAGGACAAGCAGATTTTGAATGAAAGGATATCTAGAAAATGTGCTTGTCTGCTTTTAGTGCAAGCTCAAGTTACTTTTATTGTTTTAAAAGACTTTGTCGAGTAATGTTCATCTATTTTTTTCATCTAAAAGGGCTTGCTTTGGATTGCTTGTAATAACTCTCTTTGTTACTTCATAGATTACAAAGGAACTTCAACGCCTTATTCAAGGAGCCTCAAACAACAGGCTGTCTTCAGATGACGTTTCTGGTGGAACAATAACAGTTAGCAACTTTGGAGCCATTGGAGGTAAATTTGGGTCTCCGCTTTTAAACTTGCCTGAGGTTTCTATAATAGCAATTGGCAGAATCCAAAAGCTTCCTCGGTTTTCAAATGATGGGACAGTTTATCCTGCTTCACTTATGAATGTATGTATTGTTTCCCCTCCATCTCTCATATGTGTGTCTATTCATTAATTGGTGTTCAGCCGTTGACTCATTTTAATGCATGAACATTTTCTGAAGATGAGCTATTAACGTTTTTTGTCTGTAAATACATATGTATTTGTTACTATATGCATACATACATATACATGTATATAATAATATATCACAGTACTGTTCCATTTATTAAATTGGAATGGTGTGTTTATAATATAAATAGAATTCAATTTACCGGGGGGTTCAAAAGGGAAAATTTCAGGAAATAAAATATTAATGTAATATTTCTAAAAATAGAATACTTTTTTTTGTTATTTCATGTGAAATGTAGTGCATAGAGTTAAACATAGACATAATACATTAAAAAATGGCAATCATAAGAAAACATGAGTAGAGTTTAAAAAAAATTTGCTCACATAGGAGGCTTAATGTATAAAATAAAGGCTGCCTATAAAATAGTCTGTTGTGCTCTCATGGAGGACACCCTAGTATGTCAGTGGCAGCCCTATGTTTCTTAACTGGACCCTTATTAAGGCTATGATTTAAAAGAAAAAGGTCTAAGTAAGGCTTACAATATAACATCTAAACTATTTAATCAATCTATCCTAAGTAAAACTTGAAAAAGAATATATATATATTTTTTTTTTTAAACGAGGGGAATCGGGTGCAGCACGGCCCCCCATATAACCCCCCACCGCCGGTAAACTTTTTACCGTGACCGGCAGTGCTGGCGGGACACACCAACCGGTACCACGGGAGCGCCGGAGAGTCGAACCCATGGTGGGCGCCCTGCTACAGGGAACACCTTAACCAACTGAGCTAGGACCGGCGCCCCAACTTGAAAAAGAATATAAATACACTAATTTTTAACTAAATATTTTCAGTCGATATGTGTTCATTATTTTAATGTGCTTTAAAATAAGCCTAAGAAAGATACGTAAATGTAAGTAAGACCTTGAAGATATTGGAAAATGGCATGGCAAATGCAACAGGTCATGACTAATCGAGAGTTTTTCAAGAGTAACGGTACTTGGTGTACACACACACATTCTTATATTTATGTATTTATATACACATTTGTATATGATAAACTTCTTTAATTTCTCGAAGGAATATGTGCCTTGTCACATCAAGGTCTAGAAGTTTCTAACCAATGATGAAAATTTCAAATGTTCGTACACAACAATGCACTGTAATTTTTTGTTTTTCATCTGCAGGTTATAGTTGGTGCTGATCACAGAGTCATAGATGGTGCAGCTGTGGCAAAATTTTGTAACAAGTGGAAGCTTATGATTGAAAATCCAGAGCATCTTCTGCTTCATTTGAGATGAGGAGTTATCTTCAAGGTTTTGATGATTTCTTCTTTTTTTATATGTATCTTGTTATTTAATATCCTTTGTTTTATTTTGACTAAATAAGTTGCATGGTATACTCGTAATGAATTTTCTAAAACCATTTTATTGAAGCTGGATATGTTTTCTCAACACAGTTTATAAACCGTTTTTGCCTGAGAACCTTCAAGGATATCAATGTTGGATTACTGTGAATACCTCTATATCTTCAGTGTTACTTTGTCTGCCCAATTTTATCATTGGCAGGAAAGGATATTCATACACTGTATTTTCTATATATTAGAAATTAGAATGCATTCAACAGACTTGTTCAAAAAAGGCATCAGCATGCAGAGCAAGCAGGAATCAGCATTGCTTTAAGCAAATGAAAGGAGTAATATCTTTAAAATGTATTTAGAGGTGTTTTAAACAATAACAATCAAAATAATTTTGTAAGGATCTTTTTAGAAGGATAAATAAATGCCTTTTGATGTCTCAAATGGACATTATATTGAGAATTCCATTTTCCTTTTAGCTTCTATTGTTCTGTGGATAGTGTTATAATGAAGTGTCAAGTGTGATGCTGTTCTCTCATCAGCCTCCCTTTCTGGAGTCAGTATCATTGGTATTACTATTTACTATTTATTTCTAACTCACTAAGATTGTAGACTGCGGTTGCGTAATATTTTCATATTACGTTTCATGTAAATGCTCTATACAAGATGGCTGCAGCACATAATTTCAGTGTGTGATCAGGACAAGTTTGCTATATTCAGTTTCTTATGTGCTTGATTATTTTTCCAAATTGAACATTTGCACACCGTGTTAAAAAGTCGCACATAATAATTCTACAGTTTGATTTGACCTAGAGATAAGCCTTTTAAGAAAAAATCATGAGAACGCATCGTACATAATTTCTAAATAATGATTATTTTTTATAATTAGTTCAGACTTAAGTTTATGAATCTTTATTTTTGTCTTGAGTGAAAATGGATTCATGCCATGACACTCGAGTTGCATTTAAATTAATCATTTCCATTAATGAAGCTGCTCTACTAATGGCAACTTTATCATTACAAATTTACAAGTGATTTGACGTTTAGCAATTGTTAGTAATGAACTGCTGTACTTGCTAAATAGGCTTTATGTTTTTTATCCCTGTAGTTTAGTAACCTTCTATATCACCAAAAACAACAAACAGATTAGAACATGAAAGAGGGGAAGTGTTCGATCATCAACAAATATACCTGATAATAATTTGCGCATATGTTGATTATCTTACCCAATTTTGCAAATGCTTTTGAAAGTTAAAAATTGGTTCTTTTGGTACTTTTAACTTACTGGGACAAGGGTTGGTTGGATCTATAAATCTCGGTGATTTCCTTAGTCCCAAGTTCTGAACTCTTTGTTTCCATTTTTCTTGCTGACATTCCAGGGAATCTTGCCTCATATAATCGAGGGATTGCTCAATCTTCATGCCAGCCCCTAAAAGTTCACAAGTCTCTTCCTTAACTCTGGTTAAACCACTCTTGTCTTTGTTTGCCCCCATCCTAGACGTGGTCGAGTCCCCCCTTTCTACCTTTTCTATAGTGAGGGGTGGATAGGGGCCTTGTTGCTATGGATAGGGTTGAAGAGGGGCATAATAGCCCTAAAGGCCCTTACCAAATTCGATCACTGGAGTAAAGTGATGAAGTGATTTGGAGATGTCGATCACCATTGAGCCAATGCTTTTTGGGAGGTTCCCACAAATGCTACCTCGAGGTCAGCAATAGGTTGACTCACAAGTCGAGTGTTTTGAGGGGTCTTGACTTTGAGCCGTAGGTGAATTTTGAGTTTGATATGGGGTAGAAGGAAATATAATTATTCCATGGTCTCAAATTTTCTAGTTAATATTTTATCAATTTTCCCTCAATCTTGATGGTTTCTTAGAAAAAAGAATAGCCAAATGGATGGTGTTAAAAGTTCTATTATGCTTGTGATTGAACTTGGAGTTGGAGAAATAAAGCTCTCAAGAGACGAAGTCATTTCAAGACTTGGTTGGATATGACAAGTTGTGGTCATGATGCCTAGTTTGAATAATTGTGTGGTGATACGATGAAATTGGCTTAAATAAAGAAATGGGTGGTGACATACACAACCCTTGATGTAGAGAGGAGCAACCCTCCCAAGAGTGGCACTATTGGGAGGGGAGGCAACTATCGTAATTGTCTAAGAAAATCTTGTGTTTGGGGTTGGGGTGACGGTGATAGTGAGGGTGGGGTGCAGGGGTTAACATTAATGGGAGTGTGCATGGCGTTGGGGCATGAAGAATGGGGTGGGGTTGTGGGTGGCGGCTTCAATTTTGACTCTAAGGATTTTTTTATTGGAATTGGGGGAGTCAACTGATTTTGATATTGTGGTCAATGTTAAGGATTCTTTGTTAAATTCCTTTAAATATGAAATATTGGATGTAATGTGGGAAGAGTGAAACCCTAGTGTTTAATTAGGATTAGCTACTATTCACTTACAAAACATTAGAATTGAGACTGGCAAGGGTATTAGATTGACTTACAACCAAAAAGATGAGCCAATCAGTCCTAGATTTGAATTCTTTGGGGGATTGGAAATGTATTTTTTGGATGAAATGCAATGATGCAACTAGCTGACTATGAAAATGCACTGTTCTGTCATGAATTATAGCAAATTGGAAATTGATAGATAAATTATATGACCAAAAATAGACAGAGTAGACATGTGTGCCCTTGTGATTTAAATTTGGGCTTAATTTTGCTGGATAAAGCCGCCTAAGGTGCCCTTGTTTGAGTTGAATTTTCTTAGATATGAAAAAGTAGTCCTATAGATCTCTATTTGTGGCTTCCTCCTTTTAGATCTTGTTGTCGAATCTTCGTTTCTTGTTGAGATAATTGAGTTTTTGTATCTTGTCAAGTTGTAGTGTTTGGATACCTCAATGAACAAATAGTCTTCAATCTTCCTCCAATCTTCTTCAGATATGTAACTTGCACATTCGAAGAGAGGAAGGGTTGTGCCATATAGGGGCTTGTCTCGATCAAACCCCATGTTGGTATTTTTACCTCCACAATGACAATGTTGATGAAAGAGAGCTTGTCCTTTTAAGGGATAGAGGCTAAATGATAACGGAGTAATGAATCAACAATGGGTTGTAACTCACCACTCAAATCTGATCTCCTTGAAGGACTTAAGTCATGCACATCATCTCAAGGCTTGATTGCAATTTGGCTTGATCACCTACAAGTGTTATACACATTAACAAAATCCATGTAAACATGAACATAGACTTACATAACATATGGCATGAAGTTGAGTTTTTTTGAGGTTGTTGCTCCAGATGTCTCAAATGGTGGGGTTGCTAAGGCTTCCCCTATAGAGCGAGAGATTGGATCTCAGGCTGCCATTCCTAGTGATAGTGCTACGACGCCTAGTTCTGGTGGCTCTTTAGATAAGTCAATGTTTGCACAAATGAATAGTGATGAAATCTCCGAGACAAAGGCTGCAGGCATTCATCTTCAGGAAAATTGTGGGTTGGCCTGGCATGATAAGGCATCACATGTGGAAGAAGGCTAGATTACTGTTAAGGGTAAGAAAAAATCCTCTAGGCCTTCTTTTGACATGACTCTCCGCTCCCACAAGAGTAGTTCTAAATGTAAATCTTAATGGGCCTTGTTCTTGATTGTAAAGGGTTTCGGGTCCCTTCAAAACCTATTTTTACCTGAATCAAAAACATATGGCATGAAGTTTGAATGATGGAGTGCTGATATAATCTTGATATTTCTGCTCTTGACTATCTTTGATTGATTTTTGGATCTTCAATTTGCTCAATAATTTTCCTTCTTCCTAGTTAGTTTTCAAATGATGAAATGAATAGGTATTTATATGCAACTAATCTAATTTCTTGCAAATTAAATCTTGATAATCGACATTTAGGATTTGAAATTCAAATAATAAATTGCCAACCCTGACATATTAAAATTTGGGGCCAAATTAAGAGGACAAGGGCACCTAGGGCATCCTTGTTCAGATCCACTTTTTCAAGATCTGACAAGCCAGGGGCAAAATATTAAATGCCTAATTTGGTTTTTTACATTAGGTTTTTCAATAAATGTTTAAAATGGGCCATGGAATGTATACTTTAGAAAATTAGGGACACAATTAGGTCGAAGTAGATAGGAGGGAGCAAAACCTAGTGTGAAATTGTCAAGGGTGACAATTTACGATGTTACATTTAACCCCTACTTTAGTGAGAGTATAAATATGTCAAGAGGGGTTCAATTATCCAAATGTTGAAGAGATAGGATGACAATGAATCTAGGGAGAAGCTTGCAAGCCCCCAAAATTCAAGATCCCATGGCATAAGGACAAAAGAACACACATGTGAAGTGAAATGCAATATGACAAACATGAAGCATACCTGATGAAGAAACATAACATAATATAATGCAACATAACATGAACATCAAACAAAACATAAACACAATGCCAACGTGATGCAAACACATAACATACAATTATCACACAACAAAAACACAAGGCTAGTACTAAAAGAATTCAAGTCAGCAAGGAAAAGAGACCTCAGTCTTAAATTTGTCTCAAGTACCAAACGTCATCCATCGAATGTGCCATCTAAACAAAATGATGCTCTCATAAGGATGTAAAATCACTCATGAGCTACATAGATCTACTAACTAGCAAGTTGTGATATGCTAGGTGTCCATGCAATATGATGGGTTCCACAAGGCTAGCAAGTTGTGTTGTGCTAAGACACTCATGTAACACATGGCTCCACTAATAAGCAAGTTGTGTTATGCTAGGTGGCCATGTTAAAAATTCTCTAAACTCATAGGCTAGCAAACTCCATTATGCTAGGTCTATGCAAACTACATTTTAGGGAGCACACAAAATCACCTCAAGGGATGCACAACGTTTAATATCATAGGTGACGAACAAATGCTTAATGCCATAGGGGATGAACACATGTTTAACACCACAAGGGCAAATTGATAACGACGCTTTAGGGGGAATTATAACATCACCACTAAAGGGGTATGCCAATAAGTCAAATCTCACAAGACGTTTATGAAATGGCTAGGGTGATATGCCTCCTCCCCCACCCCTTAAAATGTCAACATACTTGTTATGTTGGTATTTTAAGGAAGAAAAGGGGAAGATGGGATCTTTGAAAAGAATACACACCTCCCAAAACTAGTTATCCTTCCCCCCCAAGTGTAGAGACAAGGAAAAAAACACAAGAGACTATTGTGTTGCTACCATGACGGAAATATGGCTGCACTTAAGATTGTACCACCATGAATGGCAATGAGCAAACCCATTAAGTTACAAATGCCACATAATGAGGAGCAACACCATAGAATAAAGATCATTATTGTTTAGAGTGATTAGGTGCATCAACACATGGAAGAGCACCAAAATCATTAAGTTGTATTTTATTACTCAAGGCCTGACATTCATTGGTAGAATGACCACACACTTGATGATATGCACAAAATGAGTTATTGTCATAAAATTTCTTACGTGTTTTCGGAGGAAGAGTAATCAAGTGGGCATTAAGAAGCCTTGACAAAATATGCTCTTGCTCAGTAGTAGTAGGAGATGTTCCTTTCTCTTGTGAAGAAAAGCTTGCTCACTTACCACAAGATGCCCTAAATAGAGTAGATGATAAAGCATTAGATGAAGATGGGGACAAAGGTTGGAAACCTAGACCCTATTTAGAAAAGTATGGTATAGACTTCATTTGATCCTTATCATTTTGCTCCATTTTTGCATTATATTCATTTTTAGAAAGAATTTTGTATCCAAGCCCACAACATCCTTCCAACTTATATGAAGAAATTGTATCTACATGCTCATGACAAGAATTAGTTCTTTCAAAAACACACAAATCCTTTTTTAAGTTTTTAAAAGTTAGGCATCTTCCACTCATGAGGGACAAAAGCTAAAGAGCCCTCGTCACCATCATGGGGTGATGTTTTTGAATCTGTTGATGTAGAACAAGATAAAACACAAGACTCTTTAGGTTTAGCCTGTGAGCTTTTGTACTCTCCCATAAAGGAGGGTGAAAAATCTAATGAACCCCAATCATCATCTAAGAGTTTTGTTATAGATGAAGCAAAATTGTGATTATCATCAACATGTATAGGTTCTACCTTTGAAGTTGGGATCAAAGTATTAAGAGAGTTGGAAGTGTTATGTTTGGCTTCAACTTGTGAATTGTTACTTTCATCCACTTTAATTGTATATATTTGGTTATTATATTCATACTTCATCTCATGGTGAAGAGTAGATGGGACTCCCTTCATGGCATGAATCCACGGTCTACCTAGGAGAAGATTGTATGAAAGAGGTCCCGACATGATATGGATAGGGGTAGGAAAAACCACAGGTCCTACCTTAATGGGTAGTGTGATCACCCCTAATGGTTGCTTATTAACATTATCAAAGCCACAAATATTAACATCATTAGGTTCTATAAGATTCTTGTCCACACCAATTTTATCTAGAAGGTCAATGCTACAAACATTAAGACCTGATGCATTGTCTATGAGGGTACGCCTAACTCTAGTTCTATTAATGACCACCACTATCATTAAGGCTTCATGTTTATTTTGGATCTCAAGTGAGGTTAATTCATGTTGAGGGAATGTAATACCCAACTTTGTCAATTGCATACATTCAAACAAGGCAAATACACCATTCGGTTTAACAAAAGTTGAGACATCAATCTTCTACAAAGCCTCTTGGAGCATCTTGTGGTATGTAGGTGATGTTTGAATCAAATCCCAAAGGGAAATTTTGGTTGGAGTATTGCGAAGTTGCTCAACAAGATCATATTCTTTACCACTATGATGAGGAATATTAGGTGGGGATGAAAGGTATAGTTGAGGAAATGGGATGGACGTTGGTATTTGTTTTGCTTGCTTATTATTTCTAATGTTATATGTGTGAGCATCTACGTGATAACTTGGTTGTTGTGATACATGATTACTAGTGAGTTTTTTTGCAAAGTTTAGGATATGGCCATGAAGTTTAGGAGGTCCTATAATGAGAGGTGATTCAGGAGGTCCAATAATTAGAGTCTTGGAAGGTCCAATAATTAAAGGAGATCTAATTGTCAATTGTGCATTCATAACCTCAACAGAGTTAATCATTTGTTGATGATTCTATCGATGGGGGATCTAATGTCACCTTAGCATCTTCATCTATGCAATCCATGTTACTGTCTTTTGAAAGATATATATCAATGATTTCATTCTCTTGTGCCACAATATCTTCCCAAGTAGGAGAGGTATTGGGAGAGGAACAAACAAGGTTCTCATGACGCTCAATGGTTGGATCTTCTGGCACCAAGATACCTTCTTCACAAGTAGGTGAGGTAACGGGAGAAGACCAACTATGATTGTCAAAGATTGCATCCTCTTGCACCAAAACATTCTTGCAAGTGGGGGGATATTGGGAGAACTAACATGATTGTCAATGACTTCATTTTGTTTCCTCAAGTTGTTCTCATAAGTAGAAAAATTATAATTATACAAGCCATGCATTATGATATAAAAACCACATCTTTGAAAAGTAAACATGTTATTTGCTCTATGGATGAAATGAGCGATGCACAACAAAATCAAACAGGTTTGAAAATCAAAATTCCAAAACAGGAACCATATCTGGACAAAGGACATAGGGATTTTCACAAAAAAATTTAGCCCAAAATGATTGGACAAGGGTGCCCTAGATTGGCAGGTATTTTTATAAAACTTAAAATTTGGGAATGATCAATAGTGTCTTAGGGTCCTTTGTCTTAGAGGTTTAGGATTGAAAGTCAATTTTTTTTTGGAAATGCACCAAAACCTAATTTTTCTATATGAAGCACATGTATGCATGCAATTTTTGAAATTTTTAGGACAATTAAATATGTTGAAATGATAATTTCTAGAAATTAAATACTGTAATTGACTGATTTTTCTAAAAAAATACAAAAAAAATGCTTTTTGACCTTTTGAAATGAAAATACTATGCAGTTTTGTCACTTTTTCAATGTTTTTCACCAAAATATGTCTACATAAATGATAAAATAATTTTGCAATTAATTTTCTTAGTAAAAATAATTCAAATCTAAGCCCTAAACACAAAAAATCAGATCAGAAAATTTTTGCAATTTTTTTGCAATCTTTTTTTTCAATTTTTAAGATGAAAAACTAATGAAAATGGATAGTTTTTTTGAAAACAAATGCAATTTATCACCAAGATTTTCAAATAACCTAGGTTTTAAATTCAATTTTCAGATTTTATGCAATGATAAATTAGAGAATTGCAAGTGTAAGAAATGTCAGGTTCATCAAAATGTAATGTAGGAAAAGTGAAACCTTAGGGTTTAATTAGGATTAGCTACTTTTCACTTACAAAACATCAGAATTGAGATTGGCAAGGGTATGAGATTGACTTACAATCTAAAAGATGAGCCAATCAACCCTTGATTTGAATTCTTTGGGGGGTTGGAAATGTATTTTTTGATGAAATGCAATGATGCAACTAGCTTACTATGAAAATGTACTTTTCTTTCATGAATTATGACAAACTGGAAACTGACAAATAAAATTGATGACCAAAAATAGACAAAGCAGACATGTGTGCACTTATGATTTGAATTTGGGCTTAATTTTGTAGGACAAGGCCACCTAGGGCACCCTTGTCTGAGTTGACTTTTCTCAAATCTGAAAAAAAAGTCCTATAGCTTTTTATTTGTGGCTTCTTCCTTTTGAATCTTGTCCAATATTTGTCTATTGTTGAGATAATTGAGTTTTCGTATCTTGTCAGCAAGTTGTAGGGTTTGGATGTATCAATGAACAAATAGTCTTCAATCTTCCTCCAATCTTCTTTAGATATGTAACCTACATATTCAAAGAGAGGAAGGGTTGTGCCATATAGGGGGCTTGCCTCGGCCAAACCCCGTGTTGGTATGTCTACCTCCACAATGGCAAATTTGATGAAAGATAGCTTATCTTTTTGAGGGATATAGGCTACATGATAATGGAGTAATGAATCAACAATGGGATATAACTCACCACTCAAATCTAATCTCCTTGAAGGATTGAAGTCATGCACATTGCCGCAAGGCTTGATTGCAATTTGGCTTGAACACCTACAAGTGTTAGTACACAAAAACAAAATGCATGTAAAGATGAACATAGACTCACATAACATATACCATGAATCTTGAATGATGAGTGCTACTATAATCTTGATAATTCTACTCTTGAATATCCTTGACTAATTTTTGGATCTTCAATTTGCTCAATAATTTTCCTTCTTGCTAGTTAGTTTTCAAATGATGAAATGACTAGGTATTTATATGCAATTAATCTACTTTCTTGCAAATTAAATCCTAATAGCCAACATTTAGGATTTGAAATTCAAATAATAAATTGCCAACCTTGACATATTAAAATTTAGGGCCAAATTAAGTGGGCGCCCTTGTCCAAATCCACTTTTTCAAGATCTGACAAGCTAGAGGCAAAATATTAAATGCCTAATTTGGTTTTTCACTTTGGTTTTTTCAATAAATGTTTGAAATGGGGCATGAAATGCATAATTTAGGAAATTAGGGACACAGTTAGGTCCAAGCACATAGGAGGGAGCAAAATCTAGCCTAAAATTGTCAAGGATGACAATTTACCACACCACACTGGACAACAATGTAGTGTGGATCAATATTTTAACAAATTTGGAGGATCATGTTAAAGGTCTCGGAAGCCTACCTCAAGTACATTGATTGGCTGGATTTGAGAAGTTGTTGCGATTGTGATGCCTAGTTTTAATAAGTGTGTGGTGATATAATTAAATGACTTAAATAAAGAATTTGGTGGTGACAAACCTAACCCTTGACTTTGAGAGGAGAAACCTTCTCTAGAGGGGCACTATTGGGAGGGGAAATGCCTACCATAATTTTCAATAAAATCTTGTGTTTGAGGTTGAGGTGAGTGTGGGGTGGGGACATTAACATTAATGCAAGTGTGTGTGGGGTTGGGGAATGAAGAATGGGATTGGGATGTGAGTGGCAACTTTGATTTTGACTCCTTTGAGGGAAATTTCCCATTAGAAATGAGGGAGTTAGTCAATTTTGATGTTGTGGTCAACATCAAGGATTCTTTGTTAAATTCCTTTGAAATATGAAATATTGGACAACATATTGTTGATCAAATTTTTAGTAGATTTGGAGGATTTTGTTGAAGGTCTTGGGAGTCTACCCTTAGGTCCATTAAAAATTATTGGAGCTCTCTCCATTTGTTGAATCAAATTTATAGTTTAGTTGGCATGTGGTGCCCCCCATGGGTGAAATTCATGTCTGACTTCTAGCTTAAAACTTTCCCAACCCAACCTTTTTTCTATCTTAATTCCCCCATAATCTCTAGCACTCCCCCCTTCCCATCAGGTTAATAAGGAGGAAGGAGAAGTGAATTTGTCGAAATAAAGAGATGGCGTGGATGAGTCAATTATTAATCTAATCAATGGATAGGTGGATTTGATGGATGACCCGAGAAGTGTTTGAGTTGATCCTTACATGGATAGTATTTCAGATTTGATCTCCCTTCTAGTAAAATCACTAGTACTACCACATGATCCAAATCACTTGAACTCGTTGATGTCGTGGAAAGAGAAGTGGAACATGGGGTGTTAGTACCCATTACAAAGATAATTCACATAGGCTAGAGGAGGTCTACCCACCCTTTTCTATTTGATATTGATATCATTTGTAATAATATTGCTACATTCACCTCAAACCACTACAATTCCATCCCGAGTGGGAGGGGATTTTAGTTTTAGTGGTGGGTGGGTGGATATAGTTGGGTGCGAGGAGGAAAAGTATAGGGAAATGGTGATTCCATTACATACCCTCTGATTAGGCACCCCCATAGTTTGGAAATAGTAGGCCACCATGGGTGCATGATTGAAGTACTTATTTCCTACCCTCTACTTATAATGCTATGATTTTTTTTTTCCCAAAGTGAAAATAAAGCTATGAAAACATTAAAGGGAGATAAAAAAATAAAGGATAATATGATCCTTTGGTTAAAATGGATATTAATGAAGGGTATTAATGAAAAATCTATTAAAAGAGAGGAATAATTATATTTATTAAATAATAATGAAATATAACTTTTGTGGAAGTGTGTGATGGTTTGAAGACCACCCCTTAAGGATTATATAAATCATTCATATGAGACTTGGAGGGGGCATTGAGATCACTCAAGGAAGAATAAAGTGGTTTGATTGGGCTATGGGCATTGGAGAAGGGGCACACAGAGCATGTCCAACTTGGGGTATAAAGTACACCCAAAATTGTCCTAACTAGGGATTTGTGCGAGTAGGCACAAACTGTGTTTTTACTGTTGCAAGGTGTGACCCTTGGTCTTCCTTACAACACTAACACTTGGGTTTGTGACATGGTCTAACCACCTCCTATGGTTCTTAACCGAAGCTTGTATCGGGCATTGATAGGTTGATCTTTTGGTGCAACAAGTCCAACAATTGGTATCAGAGCTGGTCACAAGTTCAAACCCCACGCTTGTGCTAGGGGGGATTGTTGCAAGGTGTGACCCTTGGTCTTCATTACAACACTAACGCTTGGGTTTGTGACATGGTCTAACCGCCTCATGTGGTTCTTAACCGAAGCTTGTATCGGGCATTGACAAGTCAATATTTTGGTGCAACAACAAGTCCAACATTTACATAGGTTCTCCAAAGTGTGCTATAGTGAGAGATAATACCACTAACATCTTCCTAGAGTGAGAGTGACTTTTCCAATTGTTGTGATTCAAATAAGTATTGAAAACCATTCATATTATTTACAATATTGGGAATATTATATATGATTATGATGTTCAATTTATTATGTTAATTATTTATTTTAGAGTTATTATAAACAATCACATGTATAGTGTAGATTATATCTATTTTGATAAAATTACATATTGCAAATTTATTTTAACTCTAGCATTAACCATATTCAAATCTATTGCTAATACTTAATTGACTTTGGGAAAAAGTTGGCATTACATGTAATAACTTGATTATGCTCCCAATAGAGTGAGGAGGAATGGGAGAAGAAGAAGATAGGGGAAAGTGGTTTAATTCACCATTGCAATTCTTATGGACTAGAGGCCTTGGGTAGAAGTAATTAATGGGGCTGGGGGGCTTGCCCAGTTGTGGATGTAAGGGTAAAACAAGGGTGATGTGTTTAATGCTTTGGTTTCCTTTAATTGGAAGTGGTGAACCCTACTACCCATAGGCTATGCAAGAGCAACCAACATCTACCACTCCCTCACAAACCACATAGCACACAACACACACCACACACCACACACCATGCTTAAGTGCACACATGTAACACTATCTAGCTATCTATTGATTCACAATGATTGAATTCAATTGATGATTCCCACTTCATTCATTGGAATTAGAGGGGGCCCTATTAATCTCCTCCTCCTACCCACCTTGGGGTGCTCTACAACAAATCATCCACTCATCCGGAGCATGAAATTTGGCACTTTCTTTATCGTGTTCATTTTTTAGTTACACTTTACTTAGCAGTTTTTGTTATCACTGCATTACGACAACCATTTCTAGGTGTTGGTTTGGGATAGGCAGCTTGCCCAACTAACAAAAACTAAGCCTCCTCATTTCTAAATACAACCAATGAGAAAATTATCAAAACTAACTACCAGTTTGCATCAAAGTTTATTAGCACTACTAACAATATAAACAAGAGATCACATCAACATCTATTACATGAGATTAGCACCAACTAATTAAATATAACAAATTATATGTTTTCACTAGTCTAAACGTTATTCTCCTTGGATTTATCTTTAGCTTTCATGATGAAAATGATATTTTTAGCTAGGTCTTACATTGTATGTGGTAGTTGCATTTTAGTTGGTATCATATAATTGCTATTGTTTTATATTATTTGTGTGCTTTCCTTCTTAAACAAATTATTCATTTTCCTAGATTAGCCATTTTATGATTTATCTTGAATAACCACTACAAAGGTTGAAGTGATTGATAAAATATTAGTTTATCTTTCCCATAGTAATTAGCATGTAGGTCCCTTCTTAATCTACATCCATTACTTGGTATAGGCTTTATTTTTAGTCTTATATATTTGGTAAATTTGACATCCAACCTCTTTTTGGAGTGGTTGGCTTCATCCTTTAGCCATCTCATCTCCCTTCCTCATTGGGCACCTTTTTCCACCTCACCATGGACAACCAAGGCATATGTTGGGTATAATGATTATACAAGATTTTAATGACCAAGTTGTTGATGTCAATGAATAATGCCTTGTGGAATTAGCAAATTGTTCTTGTTTCCAAATTTTGAAGTTTGGATGCATTTTTTTGTAGCTTGACTAATGTTCTAAAAGTTCTAACACATACATCATCGGGTGTGTTGGGTAAGATGAAAAGTCAATGGCTCGTGGGGAATTTTTCTATTGCAAATGATAATTTAGTTAGAAAGCCCTGTCATTGGCCCATGTGAATTGACAATTCATTTTGATTGATGTGATAATATAATATAGGTTGGTGGGTTCCACTCATCCCAATAGTTCTAACTTGCTAGTTATCTTATAACTAATACCACATTGTGTGCTTTTGTGAGCTCCTAAAAAGAAAAGAGATAATCTCTATCTGATAGTGTGTGCCATTCAATCTACCACCATAAGTACAATTAATGGCCCATGAGACACACAACCATTCAATTGTAGATCTTCTTAGTGATGTTCCATGGTAACACAATTTCATATGCATGGCTCCTTTGTAGCATCCACAAGCTACCTTGTAGCTCCAAAGAAATTTGGGCGAGGGTCTATTTATGTCTCACATTCAAAATCTTGTAGAAACTAATCCAACATTGAAGACCAACCAACTTCTATCTTATGTGATCCATAATAGAGGGATTCACCTACATGGAGTTACAAAGTGCAATACTATTCTCCACCAATAAGAGACTTCAAGGAGCCAAAACTCATAGAGTTGTCACTCTCTCTTTAGTTAGTCTATAATTTAAAATTCTTGTTTTGGGGAAAAATATAATTATAGGGGGAATTGATGGAAGAGTAAGCAACATAGGATAAAATAGTACTATAAGATAGCAATAGAACCCATCACAAATATTACAAAGTTCATGCAAAGATGAGAGACGACTAGGCCTCATAGATTTAGGAATATTTTGTAAGGGACACATCCCTAAATCCATATATATGTATAGATGTATATTGTGGAAGAAAGTAGGAATTTATAAGAAAATGACATAATTTTATAATCTAATTGGAAATATAATATATGTAAAGAAATGAGATTATAATATATATTAAAAGAGTTATAATTGTTTTATGTGTACCATGCGATGAGTCTTTAGCTATACTTCATATTCATGGCATATACTAGATATCACATTTTATTGTAATTGTTGATTCTCTTACTATTGCTGCTTTTAGAGTATAAACACAACTCATAGAGAATTTCTTGGGCTCAAAACTTTGGTCTATGACCCACTTTTCTTGCTAATATTGGTTCCATTAGCGAAACCCTAGTTAGGAAATAGAGAAGAGATTAGTACACAAAAAAAATTGTGGATTTTTATCAATTTAGGATAAGATGAAAATTTTCTTTTAAAGAAGACTGCAACATAACTCCTTGGGTACTAACCCTGTGAGTGGGGGTTAGGTATCTAGGGATGGAGAATGGAAAGGGGGGATTTCCAAAAGAGACCTTTGAAATATGCGATCATTCAAGGTGATCATACAATAACTACCATGGGATGGATAAAATAATAATGTAACACCAGATCATTAAAACCCATGGAAAAGGGAGAAAGGGAGATAACAAGAACTTGAGAGAAGTTAGAGAGGAAATTGCATCAACAAAGAAGTTGAACATGGAAAAAAAAATCATGGAGGAAAGATGATAAAAATAGATTGTAGAAAGAAATGAAAGATACCACAAAAGAATGAAAGACACATAAAAGAGGGATAGTAAATGTGCTAAGGTGTTCGTTGTTGAGCGTATCGATGTGGGTGCTACCAAACAAAAAATGGAAACAAACCAAGATAGACACCACCAGTAAAGAAATATAACTTTTTCATACTCCAAAAATAATAACAAGAAATTTAGAAAGGGCAGGAGAAATATTTATAGAATTAAAAGATATCATAAAAAGTTGTGGGTCATCAAGGAAGAGGTTAAAGGATAACTATGAAAGAAATCAAGCCATAACATTATTGCAATTAAGTAAATCACCACAACTAGAACCAAACTTGATGGATATCAAAATTAATTTGGATGAAATATTTTTGAAAATTTTGAGAATCCCCGAAAATTATCCCTTGATGTAGATTATTTAGAAAAGATAGTTAACAAAAGTATAAGGAAATTAAGGAGAGAAGAAATAAGTGAAGGAAAAAAAACCATGTTCAATTTAGGGAAACAATTGTCATCAATAAATAAAATATCATTTAAAAATAAGTTGTCACCAAAAACAAAATTCCATCTTGAAAAGGCACATCCCCTAGACCAGGACCCATCCCCCATTCCATATAAAACAATAATTTCAGTAGAAGAAAATAAAGAACCAAATCAATCAAAATATCCACAACAAGAATTTGTAGAAAATTGCAACACAATATTTGGGGAAGGAATATTTTGAAATCATGTTAGAAAGAGACAAAGGATGAGAATAATTCTACACCAAAGAGAAATTCTAAAATGAAAAAAAGTAGTAGAAACTTACTGCAAAGTAAATAAAGAAGAAGTTAAAGAAACCATGGATTCTCAAATTAAACTCCCAATTTTTGAAAAAAGATACTACAGAGGTTGCGAACCATATATTTGTACTAGAGTCCCTCTAGAAGAGAAGGGGAATAGATAGATACTAGATTAAATTATATGATTTTGTTGGAACTTTGAGGAAAGTTATCCTGGAATGGTATAGGGAAAGCCATCCAAAACATGAGTGGGAGAAAGTAAGAAAATATTTTTTTATTAACTTTGACACTTAGAAAGTTCTAATAGAAAGTGTAAGAAAGGTGAGGGACATAGTAAAAAAGAAGAAGAAACCATAAAATAATATGGCAAGTGGTTTAAGGAGGTCAACCAAAATTTAGAAGAACCATTGAATAAGAAGCAAAAATTAGAATGTTTCATATCCAAACTAAATCAAGAAATTAACGCATACCTAGATGGGAGAATTTTTTATACTTACCTGGATGCAATAACCTTAGTCTATTGCATAGAAGCACAATAGAAGCACAAACATGGAGAAGAATAGATAAATAAAAAGAAAACATTGAACTAGAAAATACGAGATTAGAGATTGAACAACTAAACTTAAAATAAGAAATATTAGAAAAAAGAAAATAATAACAATAAAACATATGGTGGACATATTTGTCTAGAGAAGGGCACATAAGGAATAAATTATCAGTGATGAAAGGTGAGAAGATGGCTTCTGCAATGAGAGTAAAATGTAAAGTAGTACCTTAGAGAAACCAAACTATACACTGTGGTTTATGTGGAGAACGAGACAACCATGAAATTGATGATTGTCCATAATTATAATTTAGGTTAAAAGATGCACCAGATGAACATGAATTCCACTACCCAATGCACTATAATCCTGATAAGACAACATATCAAATTATGGCATACATGAAAGGACTTGCGAAGCCCTCACTCTATACACAAGATCATATATACAAACCACCTACATGGAAAAACTAGGGAAATATTAACACACTTTAAAATAACTCCCTAAAAACCTAGAACGATGACATGAGGTCCTTCAATAAATACAAAAGATGACAAGGAATAGGTAGAGGCAATCATAAGAGATAATACAACAACTATTACATGTGTGGGAAATAGGGCCATTACTCCACAAAATTTTGGTCCATGTAACATCCTGACCCTTTGGTAAAGTAAAATTTCCATAAATTACATGATAAAAGTAAGTAAACGTGTTAACATGTCATTGCAATAAAAAAATTCTTTTTCTTTATTGATAAAATATGAACAAGTTTCCATATTAATTTGCAATAAAGATTCCATTTCAATATAATAACCTCACAAGTACATGAAACAAGAATACATACCTTAACTAACATAGCTCCAATGAGCTTCAAAAAAAATAGTAGTAAGAAGGTCCAGGAGTCTGTCCTTTCAAATCTTGGTACATTGGCCGCTTGTTGTGGAGGAGAAACATCACTCGGGCAGTTTTCTTCCAACCATAGACTTATAATGTGGTCCCCCCCACACCTATCATTAGACAGATGGATTTCCCTTCGAAGAAGAGATTGGTAGGTTATCCTTTAACGATTACCAACTGAGCATAGTGCCGTGACCTACACAACTAGAACCTTGCTATTTCACAATCTTGAACTAGTACTCAGATCACAATGAACTAACAGTGTAGTCTCAACTAACTCACATCTATGTGGAAGTTGTACATTTCACTACTTTGGCCAAAGTATTCTCATTCAATACTTCGAATGAAGGTCATCTATCATAAACACTACTCAAGGCCGATTTGCATTAAGGCTTCCTTACTCTACGTGTAGGTTAGTCTTTGAGGGGTAGTACGTACCCTAGACATCCTACATCAAACTAACTATTAGAAAGGAGGATAGCTTAACAAGTACTCACTATTTTCCCTCATATACTATACATGTTCATCCTAGGGGTTTCATTAACTTAACTATGTTAATCTACTAAGTTGTTGTGATCAACACTTTATTAAACACCCTCATTTCTTTCCTAGTATTTAGTAGCTACTTGAAAACATATACTCCTTATATGGAGTTCATACATATAATGAAATCCACACATTTATGCATCTATAATCCTAGTGTAATTCACACACTAATACAGGTAGGTGCAATAGTAGAAAACATGCAATACCATTCTTTTAAGCACAATAATCACTTCGTGCAACATAGGACTACTCCCTTGTTCTCTTAACTAAAATATGGAACTAAATGCAATTCCTTATCTTTGCATATTCAGTAGTTACACTTTCAAAATTATATTTAGAAATTAGTTCTAAAACATGAAAGAATGGAATTAAATACGATTCCCTATCTTTGCACATTCAGTAGTTACACTTTCAGACTTATATTTAGAAAATCATTCTAAAACATGAAAGAAGAACAACATGCCTAGTTTATTGCTTTTCCTACGATGATGAACTTGATTGTGTCTGCAACACTTCAAGCCTCCAACAAAAGACCTCTATCCATCTCTCAGACTAGGCTCTAACTCCCTCTTAGATATTAAACTCTTACTAAGACACACAGCTGAAAGACAATCTCAACTTCCCACTGTTGAACTCATAAAAGATAATGACAAAAATGATTCTTAGCCAATGGAAATTTTTTCTCTCAGAAATAATGTTAAATATGCTCAGAAAATAAGAATTTACTTTCTAGAGAAAACCTAAAATCGGATTGTGAATGGTAAATGTAAAGAGTGAGCAAGGCAGCTTATATAGAGCCCCTGCTCAACCATTTCCCTTCTTTGGTGGTATGAAAAATGCCAGACAAGTCTTTGAATATTTCAAATATAAAATGTGGTAGAATTTAGAGGTTATTCGCCCTCCTTTGCTGCCAACAAGCCAAGAAAGATTCAACTTGCACATGGAGGAATTTCCTAAGTCGACACCTCCCAGGCGTACTCAATTTTGGGGCATTTTAATGAAATCTGTTTTGAAAGTTTGTTTCCAAAGGAGTCAAGGCTGTATGAATACCATTTTTCCAATTTTTGAGGCTGGAAGGACAACATTTGCACCATGTTCACGGACCAAGTCTTAGGCCGTGCGCTTCAGGTGCAACATTTCATAGCTTCATTTATTTTTTAAAACTTTCAAATGTTTTCTAAAGTCTTCAAACACAATATTTCTCCTTTGTAATGTTTTCATGTGATCTTTCTAAAAAATGTGTTGCATTTAGAGTGCTTTATTTTTTCCAATGAAATAAATCGATTTCAATAGTTTAAACTTCATGTTTCCACGAATCGACTTATCTTTTGACTTTATGTTATTTAAAATAAAGTCCTTTTAAACTATATCGATTTCCTTTCTTTTATTTCAAGAAGTAATATATATATATTTATTTTATTATATTAATATATATAGTATAGTTTTATTTTACATTAATATATATATATCTATGTATATATATATTTAAATTTTATAATTTAAATAAGCTTATATATGCATATATATATATTTTGTAAAAACTATATTATATATATATTTTATATAATATTAAATATATATATACCTTTACATATATAAATATATACACACTTACATATTTAATTGCAAAGTACGTATATTGCAAGCCAGTTAGCATACTTTCAATTTACGTACCTATGTACATGTGTATATGCAAATTCCAAGGCAATATTAACATAATATTATTAATATTCACATATATATCAAGTTGGTTGTGGGTATATATATACATGTATATTTGTTTGTATATTTTCCTCAATGTACATGTATACATAAGTGTATTATATCGATGCACTTGTACGAGCATATCTATTTTCCCTCATACATTTGTATCGACATGAATATACCTATGGATACATGTATATACTATATACATGTATACATGCGTACCTCCTAACTAGTAACATAATTTCATAAATAGTTACACAAATAAGCATCACTTATACATGCATACAGAAGTAGACAAGACTCCTAATGTCAACATACAAGCCTATGTATGACTTACCCATAACTTCAAAAAAATGACTTAGCTTACTTAGTCTATGGGATGTGTGTGTATGCTCAATCGGTACTCGTTACTATTTACTCGACCAAGCTGCTCCACGAGTGATATTTCTCCTCTGCTTGGAGGAATGGTCCTCTTTCCTACACACCATGAAACGACAACGAGAGTCATATGCTCACAACAAAGCAGTATACATGAAACATCTCAAAAGTTAGATTATTCACAAATCGATAACCTTATATTCTCCTTTATGCAGTATTTCACCAAGAATAACATCAAATGAAACAACATTCATATTGAAAACAAGGTACAAGCATCATTAATTCACCTCCAGAATTCACATTTACTCTATCTAGTAATGGTAATTAGTAACGTCACAATTTGGGATGTAACATACTTCCCCCCTTGTGAATCATCGTCCTCGATGATCTATAGCTTTTCAACATACAACTAAATTCAAGTAAAGTGTTGCTTACAATTCATAAAATACATAAGATTTATAAAACATTCAACCTATGTAGCAATCTTGTCCTTCCTGGTACTTGCTTCGAGTGTTCACACTATCGCATAGGGAAATATCGTATGCCTCACACATACTCTCCCAAAGAGTTTTTATCCACCTATACACATCCAAGATATAATAGTAACTATACATAACACCAAACACATAGTGATCGGAAATCATTATTCCATGATTTTATCCTTAGTATAATCCAAATAGAAAAGGAATATTGATGCTCCTTTTAGACAACTCATAAACTGAGTCCATCTGCCACTTACAGATTCATTATCCTTACCACATAATACTTGTACTTGATTACTTTAATTCAAACCATTCAGGTCTTTTCTCTTATCCCTAAGGTACCAACTCTTTTTCCTTGCAAGATCCTATCTTTACATAAGAATTAGGTTTATGTCAAGAGTTCTCCAACTCCTTGTGGACACCTCCTTCGTTGACTTTCTTCTTTGATCTAATCGATGTTGATATTGCATACACATAGATTCTTAGGTGTTTTCTATAAATCCAAAAGTTCCTAACTCTTTACAACTATAGTTTTCTACTTATGGAAGAGTTATCTTATTCCTTCTCATTCCCTTGGAGTCATGAAACTATTTTGTTGGATAAAGGTATATACTGGTTATTCTTCCTAACCTTTCTACCTAGCCTGATTGCATAATCTTCCACAATTCTAGATAATATTATAAGTTTTTGGTTTAGGAGTTCCTAGCTCTAGGGACGACTCTTAACTAGTCCCAATTTAAATAAGCTACTAGGAGTTTCATCTTCCTTTCACTTTTCCCTTAGTTCTTTTCCTCTTGCCATTGTGGCACAAGAACTTTTTCAACCTTTATCTTCTTATAAGGTTTATGCATTATTGTGTAAAGAGCTCATAGGTTCCTAGTGTTAAACTTGGTAGCTTTGATACCAAATGTAACAACCTAACCCTTTGGTAAAGTAAAATTTCCATAAATTACATGCTAAAAGTAAGTAAACGTGTTAACATGTCACTGCAATAAAATTTTTCTTTTTCTTTATTGATAAAAAATGAACAAGTTGCCATATTAATTTGCAATAAAGATTCCATTTCAATATGATAACCTCGCAAGTACATGAAACAAGAATACATACCTTAACTAACATAGCTCCAATGAGCTTTAGAACAAATAGAAGTAAGAAGGTCTAGGAGTCTGTCCTTTCAAATCTTGGTACATCGACCACTTGCTATGGAGGAGAAACATCACTCAGGTGCTTTTCTGCCAACTACAGACTTATAATGTCGTCCCCCACACACCAATCGTTAGAAAATGGATCTCCCTTCGAAGAAGAGATTGGTAGGGTATCCTTTAACGATTACCAACTGAGCATAGTGTTGTGTCCTACACAACTAGAACCTTGCTATTTCACAATCTCGAACTAGTACTCGGATCACAATGAACTGGCAATGTAATTTCAACTAACATCTATGAGGAAGTCGTACATTTCACTACTTTGGCCAAAGTATTCTCATTTAGTACTTCGAATGAAGGTCATCTATCATAAACACTACTTAGGGCCGATTTGCATTAAGGCTTCCTTACTCTACGCGTAGGTTAGTCTTTCCAGGGTAGTACGTACCCTAGATGTCCTACATCAAACTAACTACTAGAAAGGAGGACAACTTAACAAGTACTCACTATTTTCCCTCCAATACTATACATGTTCATCCTAGGGGTTTCATTAACTTAACTAAGTTAATCTACTAAGTTGTTGTGATCAAAACTTTATTAAACACCCTCATTTCTTTCCTAGTATTTAGTAGCTACTTGAAAACATATACTCCTTATATGAAGTTCATACATATAATGCAATTCACACATTTATGCATCCATAATCCTAGTGTAATTCACACACTAATGCAAGTAGGTGCAACAGTAGAAAACATGCAATGTACCATTCTTTTAAGCACAATAATCACTTCGTGCAACATAGGACTACTCCCTTGTTCTCTTAACTAAAATATGGAACTAAATGCAATTTCTTATCTTTGCATATTCAGTAGTTACACTTTTAGAATTATATTTAGAAATTTGTTCTAAAACATGAAAGGATGGAACTAAATATGATTCCCTATCTTTGCACATTCAGTAGTTACACTTTCAAACTTATATTTAGAAAATCATTCTAAAACATGAAAGAAGAACAGCATGCCTGGTTTATGCCTTTTCCTACGATGATGAACTTGATTGTGTCTGCACTACTTTAGGCCTCCAACAAAAGACCTCTATCCATCTCTCAGACTAGGCTCTAACTCCCTCTTAGATATTAAACTCTTACTAAGATACACAGCTAAAAGGAAATCTCAGCTTCCCACTGTTGAACTCAGAAATGATAATGACAGAAATGATTCTTAGCCAATGGAAAATTTTTCTCTCAGAAATAATGCTGAATACTCTTAGAAAATAAGATTTTACTTTCCAGAGAAAACCTAAACTCATATTGTAAATGGTGAATGTAAAGAGTGAGCAAGGCAGTTTATATAGAGCCCCTACTCAACCATTTCCCTTCTTTGGTGGTATGAAAAACACTAAAAAAGTCTTTGAATATTTCAAATATAAAATGTGGCAGAATTCAGAGGTTATTCGCCCTTCTTTGCTACCAACAAGCCAAGAAAGATTCAACTCGCACATGGAGGAATTTCCTAAGTTGACACCTCCCGAGCGTACTCAGATTTTGGGGAATTTTAATGAAATTTGTTTTGAAAGTTTGTTTCAAAAGGAGTCAAGGCTGTATGAATACCATTTTTCCAATTTTTGAGGCTAGAAGGACAACATTTGCACCATGTTCGTGAACCAAGTGTCAGCCCATGCGCTTCAGGCGTGGCGTTTCACAACTTCATTTTTTTAAAACTTTCAAATGTTTTCTAAAGTCTTCAAATGCAATATTTCTCCTTTGTAATATTTTCACGTGATCTTTCTCAAAAATGTGTTGCACTTAGAGTGCTTTATTTTGTCCAATGAAATAAATCGATTTCAATAGTTTAAACTTCATGTTTCCATGAATCGACTTATCTTTTGACTTTATGTTATTTAAAATAAAGTCCTTTAAAACTATATTGATTTCCATTCTTTTATTTGAAGAAGTAATATATATATATATATATTTTATTATATTAATATATATATTATAGTTTTATTTTACATTAATATATATCTATGTATATATATATATTTAAATTTTATAATTTAAATAAGCTTATATATAATATATATATATATATATTTTGTAAAAACTATATTATATATATATATTATATAATATTATATATATATACCTTTACATAAATAAATATATACACACTTACATATTTAATTGCAAAGTACATATATTGCAAGCCAGTTAGCATACTTTCAATTTACGTACCTATGTACATGTGTATATATGTATATATGCAAATTCCAAGGCAATATTAACATAATATTATTAATATTCACATATATATTAGGTTGGTTGTGGGTATATATATACATGTATATTTGTTTGTATATTTTCCTCAATGTACATGTATACATAAGTGTATTATATCGATGCACTCGTAAGAGCATATCCATTTTCCCTCATACGTTTGTATCAACATGAATATACCTATGGATATGTGTATATACTATATACATGTATACATGCCCACCTCCTAACAAATAACATAATTTCATAAAAAGTTACACAGATAAGCATCACTTATACATGCATACAGAAGTAGACAAGACTCTTAATGTCAACAGACAAGCCTACGGATGACTTACCCATAACTTCAAAAAACTGACTTAGCTTACTCAGTCTAAGGGATGTGTGTGTATGCTCAATTGGAACACGTTATTGTTTACCTGACCAAGCTCCTCCCCGAGTGATATTTCTCCTCTACTTGGAGGATTGGTCCTCTTTCTTGCACACTATGACACAACAACGAGAATCATATGCTCACAACAAAGTAGTATACATGAAACATCTCAAAAGTTAGATTATTCACAAATCAATAACCTTCTATTCTCCTTTATGCAGTATTTCACCAAGAATAACATCAAATGAAACAACATTCATATTGAAAACAAGGTACAAGCATCATTAATTCACCTCCAGAATTCACATTGACTCTATCTAGTAATGGTAATTAGTAACGTCAAAATTTGGGATGTAACAGTCCAACAAAAATAAACAATGTACTTTTTGTAGTAATCCAATTATGACCTATTCAATTGAAACAAAGAAAAGCATTAATTTCAAAATACACCATCACAATGCAAACATGATGATTTTCAAGGACCCAACACACCTAGAGGGGCTAGGGTTATGAGGAAAGTACCTAAAGAGACACCACAAGGAGCCAAGAGGTGTCAAAAGGAAGAAATCAAACAATCAAATACCTCCACAGAGGAAGAAACTTCTAAAGAGGAATACCAAGAGGAAATGACAACATCGAAATAGAATAATGTTAAAAATAAGAAGAAAAACAAGACTATGATAGTCACAAGACAATGAACTAACACTGTAAAGATAAAAGGACTCGTATATAATATTTAAAATGTGGAAGATGATGATGATGATGATGATGATGAAGAGGAATAAAATTTATTCCCTAAAAAACAACAACATGACTAGATTTTAGAAAAATCTAGAATAGTCATAAAACAAGAGAAACAAAAGGAAAAAAAATATTTCTCAAAAGAAGTGATTGCACTAAAAAAATAACTGCACTAGTACATCAAAATAACCTTTTGGAAAAACTAAAGTAATTATACAAGTACTGGAATAAGTAAGAGAGTAGAAGACCACAAATTTGAAGATTATCTCAGATATATAGAGAATGGAAAAATAAACCACTAATGATCTCCACACATAATAATAATAAAATTAAATAGATAATGGTTGACTTAGGGTTAGATGTCAACATGATCCCACAAAAGACTTGGGAAAATTTGGAAAACCTAAACTTGGAAATATGTCATACACCATTAAAGTCTAGTTTATGGTTCATCTATGGGAACTTTGAGGACATGGAAGAAAGTAGAATTCAATTTCCTTTGGGTGAAATTAGTTTCTGATTTTGAGGTTGTTGTGATGAAGGAACCCTTTGATACCTTCAACACGTTATTAGGATTACAATGATTTTTCAATGCCAATAGGATTGTAGACTCTAGGAAGGAAGAAATATCCTTTTCAAATGAGAATAAAATAGTTCATATACCTTTAAGAATAGATGCATACAAACCATACATAGAAGAAGTGGCTCTAGAGTCCAAAACGAGGATTGTAAAGGAAAGGAATACAATAAGAATCAACAACTTACAACTAGATTGGCATACACAATTTTTTACAATAACAGTAAACTTGTTGAGAGATAGCGTACATCAATACATAAAGCAACTTACATAGTATATCAACATACATAATAGTCACAATAACAATAATCCCCTACAAGAGTGAGAAGTCTTCAAGGTTATAGGTATTTCATGCTTTTCATTGATGATCATTCTAGAATGACATGGGTTACTTTTCTTAGAGAAAAACTTGAAGCCCTAGATAAATTGAAAGAATTTAAAGTTATGGTTGAGAATGAAATGGATTTGAAGATCAAATGTTTGAGGTATAACAAAGGTGGAGAGTTCACCTCCATACTCCATTTCCAAGTTACCAAGAATTGGTTTTTTTGAATAACCAAAAAAATAGGGAGAAATAGACATAGAAAGTGAAGATGGAAGTATGGATAGTGAAGAGGTTTTGAGGGCTTAGCTTCAAGAAGAACCAAAAATAACCACTTAGAAGGTATATAGATTTAAAAAGGTATTTAGGACACACAAACATCCCAAAAGCATGTTACAAATATCTTCAAAGCTAGAAAGGGCACCGCAAAACACATAAAATGAATTAGGGGATACCCCTCACCTTATTTCTTAGAAACCAAGGTACCTAAATCATATCTCAAAAGGTATCTCACATATTAAGATACCATGATACTCAAGAGTTGGATATCTCAATGGGTACATAGAAGTGATGGAGTGAACCTTTGATAAACACGAATTATAGATTGTTGCATTGCAAGATACCCTAGTGTGCAATACTTAATGCTAGTGGAGAACCCACTAGAATAATATTCCCAATGGAATGCATTCAAAATATTGATTAGAACAAGGTACTTGTCCATTGAAAGGGAATACGAAATAACACTAAGTATCACATATCAATTCCACCTAAGGACCACTTGGAGATATGCATAAAAAAATGGAAAAGAATGAGAGTATAATACTAGGTTATACACAAAATTATTTTATTGGATCTCAACACCAATAGTAAAAAACTAGTACATCAACTAGGAGAGAAGGATAAAAACAAAGGATTGGAGAGAACTCCAACAAGACTTTATTATACCTTCTCTTTTTATGATAATTATAATGTTGTAAATTGTATCCTATGCAATTTCGTATTCCATAATCCCCCCCTTTGTATAAATTAAAGACAATAAATTATCCGTAATTTAATTTTCTTAAACCATTTGTTCTCAATCATCAAGGTGAGTTCATTTCATTGATGAACATGCATCACATAGATGTCTACGCATTGCACAATTTTTTTGAAAAGAGGAACCCGACTGCAATAATCATTTGGATGTTACAATTCTAATCTATCAGTGAGTGTAATGCCTTTGCTAGCTTGTAAACACATTGGAACAACCCTTTGCATGCATATACCTTTCAAAACTCCTCATTTTACATCAATCTGGGGATCTCTTCCATTCTCAATAAATCTTCCTCACATTATTAAGATCTTTCAATCTTTCTCACACTTTCTCCACCTTTCTTTACCACCTCCATTGCATTTTTGCTCTCTACGTTAAAGTTTTGGAACTATTGGCATATTGTTCTCAAGCTTAGAAATTATAGCTTCTTTATTTTGACATTCTCACTTGCTAAATGAATGTAACTGTAGTCTCTTTATTTTTTTAGCATATTATTCGAGCATTTCTATCTTTTTTTTATCTTGTCTATTTTATTTCTATCTCAAAAATATCTGGCTATTTGTGGAGGTGAAAACACCAACATAGGGGTTTGATTGAGGCAAGCCTCTAAATACCCCAACCTATTTTCTCAGTCTTATGTGTGCAAATATTGAAAGTATATCTTCATTGGAGGCTTCATTCTTAGACTTCTTGTGAGTATTTTCTTACTTCTCATTTTATCATTCATTTTCCACTTATATTAGTCTATTTTAAATTATATTATTTCTTGTTTATTTCTTGAGTCTTACGAGTTTGGTTATTAGATTGTTAGTAGGTCCTTAGTAGTCTTCTATGATAGCCTAAGTTTTCAGTTCGTATGAGATGCCAACATGCTACGAGGATGACCATGCGCTACGCTATTGCCCTTGGCTGAGAGATTGTCAATTTTTCTAGAAGATCCCTATGACCCGCTCTTTTAGTTTTCAAAACTCTCAGTTTACTCCTACACAAATAACCACGCTCTATCATTTTATCCTATCACTTGAGCTTTGATTTTTGAGGTTGTTGAGGACCATTTTCCGCTTTGGACCTTGTCTTCTTAAGGGTGCCAAATCTTCTCCTCTATAATAATAAAGATATTCATACTACACTACTATGGATGAAGGAAATCATTTTAAGACCTATAGAGGAAAATAAAATCCAGATATATGAACACATGCCACCACCATCAAAAATAGGTGTATGAAAACTAATTGAGTAGATGGAAAAATAAAGCTAGCTCCCAAGAAAGAGTATGCTACACAAAAGATTAGAAAGATGGAGAGAAAGAATAAAAACTAGATATCTAGGTGTCTAAAGGAGAGAGTATTACAACACATTGATATACTGAGGGGGGGGTGAATTAGTATATCCATAAAACTATCCAATTCAACTTTATCAACCAAAACTTATCAGTGCCATAAAATGATAAACAATAGAATGCAGATAAAAAAAACAAGTGCACAACTATAACACCAAATTTATGTGGAAAACCTTAGAAGGGAAAAACCACATTGAGAAAGTTGCTTGGAGCTACTGTCCAAATCCATCCTCACAAATAAAAATAGGATTTACAAAATGTTTAATGGCTTCAACCAAAGGAATTTTACAACTCCCTACAAACAACAACACTTACAAAATGAGGCTACAACCTCTATACACAATAATTGATATAATCTACTGATCAATCACCGCCACAACACTCTTCTGCCTTCAACTCACTGCTTTTGGAACTCTTCTTCACTTCACACAAATACTACTTCCTTCAGCTCACTTCCCTTAGCATGCTTAATTCATTCTTTGCATACACACTCACTCTTTGTTGCCTTCAACACACTGCTTTTAGAACATTAAAAACATTACACTGCCTTTAGTTCACTGCTTACAACACATTTCACATATTACAGATTGAACACTTTGAATACTCTTGATCAAACACTTGATCTTCCATTTATATCCTTCACAAGCTTCAAAATGTTTCTCCTTGTCGACCAAGTTGAAATGTGTAAACATGAAACATGCAAAGTCAATAATGAGTCAACTCCAAAACATCTACAAGAAGAGGGAATCGAATGCGGTCCAGGCCAAGAGATTAGAAAGACCTATATTACTTGCACACACATTCCCACACTGGTGCACACTTCAAAGATTTTGGTGCAAACACTTCAATATTCCAAGTTAGTCCAACAAACACTTAACCTTTCATGCATTAACTCTAGACAACAAGCAATACCAAAGAGACTAGATAAAATCATGCAAAATAATTACAAGCATTATATGATATTCAGGAACATTATCATACACCCTCTTACAAAATCATGCAACATTACATTGGTGCAAGCAAACAAACACTGAACCCAACATCACTTGCAAACCTAGAAAACACAATCTTGAGATAGAACATTGAAAACCTAACTTGCGGTACACCACAACACATGAAACTTGAAATGAGGAAACAAATAGACAATTTGAACCCATTCTCCAAACTACAAGACCACAACATCAACTATGGAGAAATGTAGAGCATTTCTTTGAACCTTCTTGATTGCAACAAAACAATCCTCATTCTACTAGCTCTAGAAACTTTCGTGATAATTATTATGTTTTGAAAATAGGAGCATACATACTTCATATCTTCTTTGGACTAACATCCAAACTGTAAGGCCATATCTTCAAATGCAAAGGAATTTAGAGCATTCTTCCAAGCTTCTTGGTACAAAATACAAAATAAACAACCATATAGGTTCAATCCAAATATGAAAAATATAGTAAAAAAATAAGTGGAGAAGATGCTAGTAGCAGGGATCATCAAACTAGTTGAATATGCATAGTAAATCAGTCCAATGGTGGTACAAAATAAGAAAATTGCAGAGATAAGGATTTGTGTAGACTTTACAGAACTCAATTAATCTTGTATCCATGATACATTACCTACCCCATTAATTAATTTTATTTTGGAGTTTATGGTTGGGAGAGAAATATATTCCTTCATTGATGGGTTTCCAAGTTACCATTAGGTGAAAATAAGAGAATAAGACCAACCAAAAACCACTTTCTCCATTGAATGGGGATCATTCATTTATACAATCATGCCCTTTGGACTAAAGAATTCTCTAACAATATTTAGCCACATAATGGTAAACACATTTAAAGATTCATTCATGATTTTATAGAAGTGTAGTTAAATGTCTGTATAATATATGGGTTGGTGAAAGTTCATATACAAACACTTTGAAAAATGTTGGAGAGATGCAAGATTCTACAAAATTCCTTAAAAATAAATGCATCTTTATGGTCCCATTTGGTACACTTCTAGGTCACATAATTTGTAAAGATGGATTAATGGTAGACCCTATGAAAGTTGCACTTATCTCGACTTTAACCCCACCAAAAACCACACCAAAAGTTAAAAATTCCTTGAGATATATAGTGTACCACCACAAGTTCATTAGAAGCTATGCGACAATCACAACACCACTAGAAGAGTTGTTAAATATTAAATCTAATAAAATCAAAAATTGGACATAATAGTGCCAACATTCATTCAACGCACTTAAATAAAATATTGTAGAAGAACCTATTTTGATCTTCCTAGATTGGAAAACCCCTCTCCATGTACATATGGACGCATCTAGTATAGCTATATGAATAGTATTAGCACAACCTAGGGTAAACAAGGATCATCCTATTTCTTTCGCAAGTAGAAAAATTTCACTACCACAACAAAAAAGGAGTCTTTGGTAATGGTGTATGCATTACAGAAGTTTAGACACTACCTCTTGTACACACCATTCACTTTCTATATCGACCATGAGCTATTGAAAATCTTGCTAGACAAGTGGTTTAGATTATATTTCTTGAGGATAAGAAATGATTTTGAAAGGGGGGTGATGTTGGTAGGATAAGTGTTAAAAGACAGAACAAAGCTACAAGACAACAAAAAAACCCATTGCAATCCACCACAAAGGCCATGCAGAGACAAGAGCCGACTAGTTCTCATAGGTTTAGGGATATTTTGTAAGGGAAACATCCCTAAATCCATATATATGTGTAAATAGATATTGTGGAAGAAAGAATGAAGCTGTAAGAAAAGGACATAAGGCTATAGTCTAATTGGAAAGATAATATGTATAAAGAAATGATATTATAATACTATATAAAAAAGAGTTATAATTGTTTTTGTGTACCATGTGATGAGTCTTTAGTTATAATTCATATTCACAACATAAACTAGATACCACATTCTATTATATTTTCTAATCCTTTTTCTATTGCTACTTCTAGAGTATAAACACAACTCATAAAGAATTCCTAGGGCTCAAAACTTCATTCTGTGACCCACTTTTCTTGCTAAAATAATAATTATGGCTAGACAGTTATCTATGTGCCTCATATTAGGTTGGGTGTATTTATCTATAGTTGAGATTTTGACCCTGATGTGTAAGCTAAGTCCAAAATTAGGTGATGTGCAACTATGATTTAAATCCTTTTGCATGATCTTAATTTTGACCTTCTCATAGTCATACAAAGGAGCCTCTATATAGGTTTCTAGAGTTGATGCATTGTGTGTACTAGTCAATTTATCTTATGAACATTAATATAAATAGTTGTTATTCTTTTTTTAAAATTCTTGTCTATGCTTATGAGTTGACTATTAAATGTCTACGTATTCATATGTTTTTTCTTATTGAATTGTGAGTTGTAAATATTTTTTATGACTATGATAATTGTTTTTCATGAGTCTTTGTATGCATTGTTTTATTTTTACAAACTCTCTTATTTTTAAACCTCCACACCTTTAGGATTTAATTAGATATTAGTGAAAGAGGAGGACCAACACAAAATTACATTCACCATGAAATGGGGCACATTTGCATATCAAAAAATGTCATTTGGATTATCATATAGTAGAGAAATATTTTAAAGAGACATGGATATTAATTCTAAGGATTTGATTAATGAGACCATTTTAATATATCTAGATGAATTAATAATATTCTACAGAAACGAGAAAAATCATTTGATAATCTAGAAAATGTTTTTCAAAGGTGCTAGTAGTTGGGAATTTCCCTAAACTCAAATAAGTGCATTTTCAATGTACCTCAGGGGAAGTTTCTAGGACATGTTGTCTCTAAGGAATCTATTACCATTGGTTTTAAAAGGGAATATAAGCTATACTTTCACTTTCACTTTCTCAACATAAAAATAGCCTGCAATATTTCTTAGGAAAGATTACTTTTGAAAGAAAGCTTATATTATAATTCACAAGCATATTGTGCCCCATCACCTTGATATTAAAAAATTATCAATAATTCAAGTGGAATAAAGAAGGAAATTAAACATTTGAGAAAAATAAGCCAACCATTTCAAAGGCACCGGTGTTGGTCAATCTAAAATTCTTTAACCTGGTCTTAATTTTAAATGTGTATGAAGGAGAATCAAGAATTTCTAACTCAAAATAATGGATAATATAACAAAAATGAACATTCAAATTCATTCTTTAGCCAAACATTGAATGATAGTGAAGAGAGGTATAACTTTGTAGAGAAGTAGGCCTATGCTCTAGTAAAGCGATTGAAGAAATTTAGATACTCTCTTAAAACAAATTAATATTATGAATGTCCATTCAAGCATAAAGGAGCACATTCTATGCAATGACAACAAAGACATATCCAATCGGATCACAAAGATCTTAGAATATGATAATGATGTCAAACAATAAAGTTGGTACATGGAAGAGCTCTATGCTAGAACTTGGTAGAAGATATATTGGTCCCTAGAGGGTTTGAATAAGAAGAGAAAAATTAAGAAAAATAATGCTTCTTGATTAATGAAGAGCATACAAAATTTAACTAGATTGGAGAGAAAATTAGACACATTTAGATAAGCATTACTTGGAGAATCTAAGCCCACAAAGATAAGAGCATGCAAGCTTCAAACCAAACTCTATAGATTGATTGGAGTAATGATTTGATGAAATTTTGATGGGATATTGCTAAGGTGTATAGAAGAATAAAGGATGCCAACCATCCTCAAAGAATTTCACCATGATCTCTTGGGATAACACTATTATATTCATACAACAACAAAAACTATTTGAGCATGATACATTGGCCTCAAATATTTGTAGATGCTCACAAATGGATAAAAAATTTCTAAAACTACTAATTTTATATTTTAAAGAATAAAATACATTCATTTGAATCCCATCTTTGTGGATCAACCCTTTTCCTTGTGGGGATTGGATTTTATAGGAACGATCAATCATTTATCCAACACTTATCACATGTTCATCCTAAAAGATATTGATTACTATATCAGATAGGATGAGGAGATAACATTAGAGAACGTGATAGGGGAGGTTATCATTGACTTTCTAAAAGGGATCATTTTGAGGTTCAAAACACCAAAGACTTTCATCACTCATAATGCTAAGGTATCTGTGGGGACATGCATAACTCAGTTTGCTCATGATCATGGTATTTATTTGAAGAAATTCAAACTATTATTCTCAAGGAAATGGATTAGTATAATTCACCCACATGTACCTGATTAGGATAATCAAAAGGATTGGAGCAAAATATAAGAGATAATGGCATGTCCACCTTATGGAAGCTCTATGGGTAGACATAGTAACTCCCAAGTAGGCTATATGAATCTCTCCCTTTGCTTTGGTTTATGGAAAACTAACAAGTATAAAGCTAGTATCAAGGTACAATCAAATAGTGATTTGACAAGAGAGTCATGATGTAGGATTTCAAAGTGCACAACCTTGTGCTCAAATGGGATGATAAAAGAGGAAAGCTTGGCTAACATGAGAAATTAGAATAATTATGAAGTTTCCCATATAGTTACAAAATGCAAACAAGCTAATGCATTTGAATTTTCAATTCTTGATGAAATTGTATTGGCAATATCGGTGAATGGAGTTTACCTCAAAACTTACATGTAAGTATTTTCCCTTCCACTATATACAATTCCTTACTTTTTCCATTCATCTATATAGCCCATCTCCTCCTTGTAAGTCCTTGTTGTCTATTTTGTACATAATGTATGGTGTCTTTGTTGAACATATGTTGTCATTGATGTCAAAGGTTCTCACTAATGTCAAAGGAGTAATGTTAGTAGTTCAGTGAGAATTAAATGTAATTTTACTTTTTGAAATCAAGGTATTTTTATGTCATGTCATGTCAGTGTTTTTGAGAAAAATGAAGAAGAGTATTGCAGTATGCTTGTAGTATCAATCTACACCTATTCATGTTGATAGACGTAATCCAAAAATTTGATCTGGAATGCTTGAGGTCAATTACCTAGGCATAGATATTTTTTTGGAAACATGTTCATGATTTTTTATTTATTCGTGGATGTAAGTTTTGGTCTATGGTTTGAATGGAGAGTATGTCTACACATGTTCTAACTTATTCCATAGTTTCTAGAATTCAAGATTAGTAGGAAAAAAGTTTGGAGTGATAGAAGGGTCACTGTGCTAGTTAATTAACTAGGTTGTTGTTCTGGAACTGTGCAGTAGTGGCTTGTAGAGTGTGTCCTTCAAAGGTAGCATGGGATGGTAAAATAGGTCCTAGTTAAGGTTCCTGAAGGAAGCACATGACATCATGTTCTTTTGGAAACAAAAAATTTGATTTAGGATTGACCTACTACATGTTTCATGTAAATTTGAATTCAGGTCCACCTTATCCGACTTGGCTAATTATAGATGGTGTTAAGGGATTTCTGTCCGACCTAAAATATTATTAATGTAATGAGATGTATATAATCATCATAGTTTTAGATTGCAGTGAATGTGAGGTGTGTGTGTGTGTGTGTTTGTGAGCAATTGTGCAAGCAAGTGTAATTCAATGTGAGTTGCATATCAATCATTTTGTGTCATCATCAGAAGATCATAAGTTATGTGAGAGAGTATCTGAAGAAGATCAGATCAAATGGAAGTTGTGAAATCAACACTAAAGATCCACAAACCTTATTTATATTATTTGGTAGAATTGGTGTCTTACCTGGTGAGTTGGTGCTCTGATCTATGTATTGGGGATTGGTGTCTATAGTAGGTTGGTGCCTACAAATACAATAGTGTATTGGTTTCTTTTGTAGGTTGGTGCCTACTTCATGATTGTAACTTATTCATTATTTTTTTAAGGATATATTTAGATAGTAGCTCCAAGTAGGTCTTCTTATCGTGGTTTTTTCCATTCCAGGTTTCCACGTATATCTGGTGTTCATTGTGTGAGTGTGTGATTTTGTGTTGCTTGATTACTAGTAGCTATTTTGATTCATGTTTGGTGATTCATTTTTGGAGATTCATGTTGAATTAAAGAGTTTTAAATGGATTTGATATACGGATTCACCCCCCTCCCAATATATCATGTGCCTTTCAATTGGTATTAAAGCCAAGTTCCTTTGAAGAATCTTAACAACTTTAGGTAGATTCGGGATGAAACACTCAATGGCTCAAGAAGAATTGTCTTCAAATAAGGCATCACTCTTTGATGGATCCAATTATGCATTTTGGAAAGGATGGAAGCATACATGATGACCCTAGGATTTAATGTTTGGAAATCAATTATGGATGGATATGAGATCCTTGAAAGTCCCCCAAGAGATTAGACTAGAAAGAAGGCTTGTGAAAATAATGCTAAAGCAAGGAATGCTATTTTATGAGGTTTATCTAACTCCAAGTTTGTAAAGATCATTCATTGTAGAACAATGAAGGAAATATGGAGTAAGTTGCACAACATCTATGAAGGTGATGCCAAGGTCAAAAAAGAAAAGCTTAAAAATCATTGAGGTTAGTTTAAAAGTATGAAAATGAAGGAAGAGTAAAACATTGCCACATTCTTGCTCCAACTTGATGAAGTTGTCAACTCTATTAGAGGTCTTGGCGAAGAACTGAAAGAAAGTATGATTGTGAAAAAGGTACTTAGATCCCTTCCCAAAAGGTTTGATGCAAAAGTTTTATTGTCGAAGAACCTAAAGATCTGAATACTCTAACTATGGATGAGCTACATGGAATTATGTCTTCCTATAAAATGAGAATTGAGAATGACAATTTTGTAAGAAAAGAGGTTGCATTCAAGGTATCCAAGAAGCAAGATGATCTAGATTCAGAAGAAGAAAACTTTGATAGTAATTTACAAAGAGGATCCAAAAAGTATAAAAGTAATTTTCCTTTCAAATGTTCTAATTGTGGTGAAGTAGGTCATTTCATGGATAATTGTCCATATAAATAATCTATCCATGATGAGAAGAAGTAATTTCAAAAAGGGAAAATATTTCCTAAAAAATAAAAAAAATGCTTTATTAATGAGGAAGGCTACTCATTTGATGATAATGACCAAGCCACTTCTAGGAATGAAGGAGAAAAGGATCTTTTCATGGCTATGGAAACCTCTAAAGAAGATCCAAAAATAACGTCTGAAATTGAAGATGATGCAAAACTAGACCTTGTGGAAGAATTGATCTACATCAACAAGGAAATAAAAAGGCTAAGGAAAAGGATTATAGAAGAAATGAAAGCTAAGGAAAAACTATCTCAGAATCTTGAGAAGGAAGGAAATATGGTCATTGATATGAAGATTCAAGTGGAAGAGGCTAAAAGGATTGAAGAAGTTCTAACTGAAAGATTGCTATCAAGAGACAAGGATTGTGAAAAACTTGAAGCATATATTGTATCATTGAGGAAAGATCTTGAAAAGGTAAATCATCAGTTGAAGTTAAAGTTTGGGAAGAGCACTGAGATCTTGGATTAGATAATATAAAGCTAGATATCACCACATAACAAAATTGGTCTTGGTTTTATTAATGTATAAAAGAATAAGGCGATTGAACAACCTGTGAAATCTGTTGATGGGAATCCAAAAAAGAATGGCTCCAAAAGTTCAAAGTATTCGTAAGTTGCAATAATCAATGAAATAAAGGTGGTGAATGACGATTTCATTCTAGTACACAGACAAAATAGAAGATCTGAAAGTCAAGCTTCAAGAGGAAAAAGGATATAATACCAGATTCTATCATTCGTTTTTTGGTTATTATTTTAATTGTAATCATTTTTGGTCATAAGGATGTGAATTGGAGAAAGGTTCTAGCAAGGAGAAATGATGTTAGAAGAAATGCATTTGCCCCTTTGTATAAATTCAATATTATTTGTCATAAATGCAAAAAATTTGGACATATTGCTAGAAATTGTAGAATCAATTTTGTGAGTTCTCCTATACCAAATATAAAGGAGATAAGTTAGAATGCCAAAATAATGAAATAGATAAGGTTTGGAAGAAGAAATCAGAGGAGAAAAAATGAGAGAGATCCATGGTTGCTCAAACTGCATGACATGCTCAGAAGGAGAAGAATCTATGGATCATTGAAAGCGGGTGTTCAAGTCACATGAATAGAGACAAAAGTAAGTTCATGGACTTCAAGAAGTTTGATGGAGGATTTGTAACTCTTGGTAACAATTCTATTGTTAAGATTATCGGTATGGGTATTTTGAGTCTTGATGGTGGAAAGAAAAAAAAATCATGATGTTTTGTATGTAGAAGGAATAAAGCACAATCTTCTAAGTATAATTCAAATATGTGATAAATGATATAAGCTCTCATTCAATGCTAAAGGTTGTGAAATTAGAAAGATGAATATCGGTGAGCTTGTTGTAGAAGGAAGAAAAACTAACAACGATGTATATCATCTCAGTGAGGTAAATGAATATAATTTCTTTACAATAGAAAGAGAGGATATTTGGCTCTGGCATAGAATATTGGGACATGTTATTTTTGATGATCTTGTGAGGATCAGTTCAAAAGGAATGGTTAGAGATATACCAAAGATCAAGAAGCTTGAGTCTACCAGTTGCAAACCATGTCATGAGGGAAAAAAAACAAGGACCAAATTTCCTACTAAGGAATATTCAACAACAACCTGCATTATATCTGATTCATACAACTCTATGTGTACCAATGAGGACAAAGAGCATACAAGGTGACAGGTATTTTATGATTTTTATTGATGATTATTATAGAATGACTTGGATTAATTTTCTGAAAGAAAAATAAGAAGCTTTTGCGAAGTTTAAAGAATTTAAAGCCATGGTTGAAAATGAAATTGGAAAAATAATCAAATGTCTGAGATCAAATAGAGGATGAGAGTTCACTTCTAATAGGTATGATGAATTTTGTGAGTTGCATGGGATCCAAAGACAATTTCTTGCTCCTAGAACTGTATTGTAGAATGGAGTAGCTGAGAGGAAGAACCAAACCATACAGGAGATGGATAGAACAATGCTAAGTCAAACAAACTTGTCAGATATGTATTGAAGAGAAGTAGTTCAAACCACAATGTATATTTTGAATAGAGCTCAAATCAAACCAAGGACTGATAAGACACCATATGAATTATGGAAAGGAAGACTGGATTTAGTTAGACATCTCGGGATATTTGGAAGCAAGTGCTAGATCAAAAGGGATGAAGAACATTTGGGTAAGTTTGACTTTAGATTTGATGAGGGTATTTTTCTTGGTTATTCTATGAAAAGCAAGGCCTATGGATGCTATAGAAAAAGACTAAAAAGGATTGTGGAAAGTGTCAATGAAAGTATTGATGAAACAACACAGTCTAATGATATCTTGGAAGAATAAGATAATAAAGATCTAATCCACAGTAGTGATGAAGAATCAAAAATTGATCTTGAGAATACAGTTACAAAGACTCCGGCTAGGTATGTTCAAAAGAATCATTCAGAAGATCAAATTATAGGAGATAAGGATAGTGGGGTTTATACCTGGATAAGAATTGAGAAAGCAAATGAACATGTACATTTTTCCTTATTATAAAAAAATGAACCAAGTTCTTATACAAAGGCAAGCAAAGAGAAAATTTGGATATATGTTATGGAAGAAGAGTTAACTAAGATTAAGAAGAATGAAACTTGGGAATTATTTCCAAGACAAAAAGATAAAAATGTCATTAGTACCAGATGGGTTTTTAGAAAAAAATTGAATGAAGATGGAAAAGTGATCCAGAATAAGGCCAAACTTGTATGTAAAAGTTATGCTCAAGTTGAAGGAATTGATTTTGAGGAGACATTTTCTCTAGTAGCAAGGTTGGAATCAATCAAAATGTTTTTGGCCCTATCAAAATTAAAGAATTTCAAGGTATATTAGATGGATGTGAAGTATGCATTTCTGAATGGACAGTTAGAAGAAGAAGTCTACACTAAACAACCAAAAGGATTCCAATGTTCAGATAATTTGGATTTTATGTGCAAAATGAAGAAATCACTTTGTGGACTCAAACAAGCTCCTAGAGCATGATACTCTAGATTGGATATCTTCAACAATTTTTTTTAGGAGAGGCACTACTGTTGGAAATAGGTTGCCATTCAATTGCAAATCCTAAACATTAATTATTTCATGTATCTCCTAGATTCTTGGAATGTGTTCAACAACACTAAGATTAGGATGGGATTAATATTTGATGAAATAAATCATGAAATTGACATTTGTAGTTATTCCTAAATAATAGGAGCATGTGGGTGCACACATGGTAAGGTGAAACTCACCTTGTGTTCAGTTAACTATACAGAGTAACAGTTAACACTTCTAAATGCATGTAAAGATCCTAGGAGTTAGGATTTGATGTTTGCATGTTTGAAGTTCAGTTCAAAATCAATTTAGTTTAGTTCAGTTCAGTTATCTTCAGTTATCTTCAGTTGCATGCAAGTGCATGTTGCATGCATGTTGGTTATTTTGAGTTGCATGTAGTTAGCTTCAGTTAACTTGGAATGCATGGCTAATAACTTGAGTTGTATGATAGATAACATGGACTACCTCCAGTTAATAGGGGATGACCATTCTTGCATGAATGGTGTTGAGTAAATGTTTCAGTTAACTATAAATCACTTGGAGCCAACTTGGGTGCCCAAGATGCTTTATTGGATTTACCTCTCATGCATGATAAGATATTTCTACATTCTACAATAGTAAAATGGATTAATCAAGATAATCGCCCACAAAGAATATATGTAACAAAGAAAAGACTTGCTTAGATCAGCAATATTAAAGTTTTACAGAGTATTAAGCTAAGAAAACACCTCATTTTTCAACAAGTACATATAGTAACTTGTACAAAAAAGCTGAAGTGATTAATTACTGATTGTTGTTGTTTATGATTATATTATCTTTGGTGGTGGTAGTGATGCAATGTGCAAAGAGTTCCAGGATGCAATGCACAGTGAGTTTGAAATGTTAATGCTTGGTGAATTATCTTTCTTTCTTGGTTTATAGATTTCTCAATTAGATAAAGGTATATTCATTTCTCAAAACAAGTACATAAGAGAAATATTGAGCAATTTTAAGATGGAAGAATGAAAATCGTTGAGTACACCTATGGTTACTAGGTGTAAATTGAGTAAGTATGATGAATCTGCTCCAACAAACTAGACCTTGTATAGATCAATGATTGGTAGTTTGTTGTATGTGACTACATCTAGACCAGATATAATGCAACCAGTGGGGATGGTAGCTAGGTTTTAGGTAATTCCTAAGGAAACTCATGTTAAGGTAGTAAAAAAGGATATTCATATATCTGAAGGCTAAAATAGATTTTGGTTTGTGGTATCCTAAGAGTGAAAACTTCACACTAACTACATATATAGATGCAGTTTGGGTAGGAAGCATGGATGATGGGAATAGTACAAATGGTAGAGATTTCTTTCTTGGTGAAAATCTTGTATCTTGGTTAAGCAAGAAGTAGGAATCAATTTATTTATCTACAACAAAATCATAGTACATTATGATAGCTTCATGTTGCACTCAAGTATTATGGATGAAACAAAACTTGAAGGAGATGAAAATAGAGCTTGATGAACCCATTCCCATCTTGTGTGAAAATACTGATGCTATAAAAATTTCCAAGAATATAGTGATGCATTCAAGAAAAAATAATATTGCAATTAAGTATCATTTTATGAGAGAGAAGGTTTCTAACAAAGAGGTGAAGTTGGAGTATGTTGAAACAAAGAAGCAAATAGTAGACATTTTTACAAAACCTCTTTCCAAGGAGACATTTGAGTATCTCCAATAGAAGTTGGGAGTTGTTGCTCCCTCCTCTTGAATCAAGGGGAAACATAGGTTGAGGGGGAGTGTTGACTCCCTACCACAAGAAGGCTTGGTGATCTTGTAGAGTGTTTCTAAATCTGGTTTTGTAGAAAAAGTGTGTTCAAAAGGTTTGATGGAAGCATAGAATCAGGGGAGTTTATCTAGGAAATAGTTTTCTAGATTGCATAGTAAGTAGCTAAACTTTTCCATTGATGTCAAAGGGGGAGAAATGGAACTCAAAATGCTAAATCATCCAAGGGGAGAAAGTGGAAGTCAATGTGAGGTGAATTCTTGATCCAAACATATTAGATTTATCTTCTTGTGCTAACAAAATTTTGTTTTTTTCCATCAATGACAAAGGGGGAGATTTTTGAACATATGTTTTCATTGATGTCAAAGGAATACTGTCATTGATTGCAAAGGTGCTCACTGATGTCAAAGGAGTAATGTTAGTAGTTCAGTGAGAATTAAATGTAATCATACTTGTCAAAATCAAGGTGTATTTCTATCATGTCATGTCAGTGTGTTTGAGAGGAATGAAGAAGGATCTTGTGGTATGATTTTAGTATCAATATACACCTATTCATGTTGATAGAGGAAATCTAGAAGTCTGATCTAAAATGTTTGAGATCAATTACCCAGGTAGAGATATTTTCTGGCAACATGTTCATGATCTATATTTCTTCCCAGATGCAAGTTTTGGTCTATGGTTTGAATGGAGAGTATGTCTACACATGTTATAACTTATTCTATAGTTTTTGGAGTTTATGATCAACAAGCAGAAAGTTTGAAGTGATAGAAGGGTCATTGTGTTGGTTAAAAAACTAAGTTGTTGTTTTGGAATTGTGCGGTACTGACTTGTAGTGTATGTTCTCTGAAGGTAGGGTGGGATAGTAAAATAGGTTTTGGTTAAATTTTCTAAAGGAAGCACATGGCATCATGTTCTTTTGGTAGAACCAAATTGATTTAGGACCTAACCACTACACATTTCATGTAAATTTGAATTTAGGTCCACCTTAGTCAACTTGGTTAATTGCAGATGGTGTTAAGGGATTCTTGTCTCACATGAAATGTTGTTAATTTAATGATATGTATAGAATCATCATAGTTTTAGATCATGGTGAATGTGAGGTGTCTGTGTGAAATTATGTGAGCAAGTGTAATTCAATGGGAGTTGCATCTCAATCATTGTGCACCATCATAAGAAGATTATAAGTTATGTGAGAGAGTATCTAAAGCAAGATCAGATCGAATGTAATCTATGCATTTAACACTAAAGATCCACAAAAATTATCTATGCAATCCAATAGGATTGGTGTCTTACCTGGTGAGCTGGTGCTTAGATATGTGTATTGGGGATTAGTGTCTCCAGTAGGTTAGTGCTTACAAATACAATAGGGGATTGGTGTCTCCAATAGGTTGGTGCCTACTTCATGATTGTAACTTCATTATTTTTGTGAGGTTGGATTTGGAAATTAGCTCCAAGTAGCTCTTCTCATCGTGGTTTTTCCCATTTCAAGTTTCCATGTATTTCGGTGTTCATTGTGTGAATATGTGCTTATGTGTTGCTTGATTGATAGTAGCTATTTAGAATCATGTTTGGAGATTCAAGAGTTTTAAATAGATTTGATAAACTAATTCACCCCCATTTTAGTATATTGTGTTCCCTTTAGTCTCTATGTATATCTCCAATTTTGGAGTAATTCATGAAGATTATCTTATGGTATTCTATATTGGATTTGATCTGACAACTCTTGCTAATCTTATATAGTCTTGTTCAAACTTAGAATGTAAAACTATTAAAAATTGTTGAATGACTCAAGATGTTCAATCTACATAATTGATTATAAAGTGAGCCATCCACTCCCACTAAGGTCCAAATTGCATCCCGAGTTACTAATTTTAACAGATTGACTTGATTTGAAACTCCAAGAGATTTCAAATAATTGTCAAAATTAAAAGATTTGATAATTATTTGATGGATCATATTTTATAATTGGGACCATTAATCATAAATTGAGCCATCCATTTCAAATAAGTTCCTAATCTTGAATACAAGCCATCGATTTGGGTACATCACTTTGATTCAATGTCTCACTATTTCAAAAGGTTTCAAATTCTCATTAGAGCTAAAAGTCTAGAGAACTATTAGATGTAACTTTGATAGCTAAAATCTACCATTCATTCAACAAGATGAATATGGCTAAATATGTGAACCAACGGTAGCATACAATGGTATAAAATTTTCCTATGATAGAGGTTTCAAGAAAGTGTGGGTGGAAGGGGATTCATTAAACATTATAAGGTGTCTTAATAAATTGCATCCCCCTAGTTGGTCTATTGAATCATTAATCTCTAATTTTTTAGGCACGATCAATTCATTTGATGACATAAGGATTACTCATATCATGCATGAGGGTAATTATTTGGTGGAATTCTTCACTAATGAAGGAGTGAGAAGGAATTCTATTAAAACATGGGATGGGTACTCTTTAGTACCCATCGAATCTCTAACCATTCTTAATAATGATTGTTATAACACAAAATGTTAGAGGATGGGTTGTGGAGGTAATTACTTCTAGACATCTCATACACTTTCTAGGTAGTAAAGAGGTCTTTTTCCCTTTTTGTTTTGCATGGATTTTAGGAGCAACATTTGAGGTTTGCAAAAAAGGACAATTTTTGTGACCATGGGAGGAGACAAAAGTTGTGTGGAGCCTCTATCATGTGATAGGGTCTATAGGAAGCCTAAGGAGTGGAAAATTTTGGAGAAGGGGGGATTGAACCCCTATATGGAAAGGATACATGGGCATGATCTTGAAGCCTCTAAGCTTTTCATCAAGGGTTGGAAAAACAAAATTTTGATTATGCATGGTAAGGAATTTTCAATAATAGAGGAGGTAATTGTGAAGATAATTGGGTTGTTGATGTAGGAAATAAAGTTCTTCCATGATAGGAAAGCTAACAATGAAGCCCTTAATCAATGCTTTAAGGATGATGAATGAGAAAAGATGGTAAAATTATCTTCATGGGGCTATGACAAGATCTCTATAAAACCCATCTGGGCTGAGATTGTAGAGGTTATCATGCACTAAATTACTCTAGGTGGAGGGTACACAACTATCTTGGTTGTCCATTTTATTTTCCTGAATCATTTTAGGCATAAGTTGTTAGTGTCTTTCCCTTAATTTCTCCTAGCTTCATTAGATAATTTTGTGAAAGAGCATTTGAAAAACCATAAACTCCTTATTCTGCATGAGGGTTTAGTCCTTTTAATCATGGAATATGTTAAGATTGAAACCCCTATTCTAAATCCAAAGGGGAAGGGCATTATCATGAAAAATCTAAAGCCAATGGTAGTACACTATTTCAACATGAGTTTTGATTCCTTGGAAGATGATGATGATGAAGAATGGTAGGAGGATGAAGAAGAGGATGACTCTTTTGAAGTTTTATCTTTGACTCCCTCTAATGGTGAAGAGCAGAAGAAAAGAAAGGCTATTGGAAAGAAGATCTTTCCAAAAAAGAAAGCTAAGAAGGATATTTCATGGTTGGAGGGATCTCAAACAAAGGATGAGGAGGTGGGAGTCAAAGTGTAAAGGAGGGGTAAAAAAACTCAAAGCCTAGTTGGGAAGAGGTTGGAAAAGGAAAGGAGAAAATTAGGGAGGAGGTTGGTGAAGGAAAAGAGAAAATTGAAGATAGGATGTCCACATTCTAGATCCCCATGAAAGGCCCTGCCAAGGAAAACAAAGATGCTACTAATATACCCCCTTTATCTATAGATTTGTCTTACCTACATGCTAATAGAGAAGCAATATATGATGTAATGGAGTTATCAAGGGAGGGAGTGAAAATGTTTTTCTTAGAGATTAATAAAACAAATTATGTCAAAGTTTGCGGTGCACAAGAAAAAGTCTCTAATGAGAAGAGGAACCATTTTGGGTCTGGAAATAGGGAGCTACAAACTAGGTTGGAAGTTGTAGAGGAATCAATCATTGTTTTAAAAAAGGATTATGAGATTCGTATGATGGATATGGAAAAGAAAATTTAGGAGATTAATACCAATATTGAGAATCTCCTAAAGATAAGCCAATGCTCGATTAAGAATAGTGCCAAGGGTCTGAGGATCCTCATAGAGAAGCTTAAGGAGCCAAGGGAGGAATAGATGGCTGGAACTATCCTAAAGAATTGTAAAATAAAAGAGCATGTTACAAAAGAAAAAGAGAAAAAACAAATGCTAGATGAAGCAAAGGGGCCTAGTGTAGAACTTGAGGAAAAGAGAAGAATTCTTTCAAAGAGGAGAAGAATGAGCTACTAGACCTGGTCAACCTACATTAAAACAAGGAGTTAGAGTTTACTCATACCTTGAAGAATATGAAGTAGTATGTAGGTATTTATTTTGATTTTTGTTGGCTATTGTTTGATTGTTGGTTGGATGTGTTTATCCTTTTTTTGCAGCGTCTTGATGTAAAGGGTTTCAGGTCCCTTCAAAACTTATTTTTCTTGCTAATAAAAAATACTAGAGATGTGAGAATTTCTATTTTGTTGTAATTGTGGGAATTACAAGAGCTATTGCAAACCTTAAAAGTTTAAGAGTTGTCCTATAACAAGTTGTTGTAACCAAGAACCTTGCACTATAATCAATTATAAGAAGTAAGCCTACAAAGCAACATAAGATGAGTAGACATGAGAAGGACAAAGGTCAAGCCAAATAGATGCCTCTTGCTCCATTATTAGAAAAAGGAAAGGTGACTATTCCACAATTGGACATGGTGTACTCCTCCTTCAGATGCATGTATCCTTAGATTGAAGTAGATAAGCTAGGAAATCCTATTCCTTACAAATTGTTTGAGCTAAGTTGGTGCAGGATGAGGTCAACCTAATATGTGTCACTTTCCTATCCACTAGCTCCACTTCCCTCAGAGAAGGTGTATTTGAGTGTTGCAAGGCCACATACATATGTTATTAGTTGACCACATATATTAATGCTTCTTAGCTAAATGTTATCATCTACATACTTTCCAAGTGCTTATTCTACCACCTCCTTAGGCCTTGGATTCACAATCAACTTTTCCCACAAGGGTTGTTTAGCTCATGGACCCCTAAAAACTCATTGTAAGAGTTGGTATAGAATACTCTACACCATGCAATATTTGACTAAAGATTATAGCCACCCAAGATCTAGGAACTTCATGAAAGCACAAGAGAGATCAACTATGAGACAATAATGCTATTACATCAAAGGATTGCAAATGCTAGATTATGATGATATGGTTCATCAACGTCTTGCTATGAATGTTGATCTACACATGAGACCGCCTAGTTATATAGCCAAGGTGAGATGTAGGATTAAACTTGATCATGAAAAGTGGATTAAGACATGAGATAAATAATATTAAATGGATTAGGACACAAGTATTAAATTTCAAAAGATAAGATAATATCTAATGACAACTAACAACTTCTAGAAAGATTCCCTCCTAGAAACGAAGTAAACTTAACATGTAAATATGACCCACTAATGAAATAGTTAGGTAAATTACCTATTTACACCAACACTCAACCCTTCTACTACAACACAAAAATATTTGCAATGATGCTAATATTATACCTAAGGGCTTCTCATATTCCTCATAGTGTGGAAATCATAAGAGATCCCACCCTATACCAATAGTAGATAAGAAAAATTTAGGCTGTCACATAAAGGAAGGAGAGGAAAATAATAAATGAAGAAAGAAATCACTTTGTCCACAAAGAGGATAAGGATAAAGTATTACCCAACATGCAATATAATGTGTGATATATGTAGTTTAGTCCCCTTGTGGATAAGTTTGAAGATCAAATGCATATCGATGATTTCCATATAGGAGTCAAATTGTCATCAAGGACGTGAGGGATGAAGATAGGGTAAATATTTCATAGGAGAGTATGAAGGCTATTGAAAATTATTTGATAAAATTAGGGAGGAATATCAAGAAGAAATAAACCAAGTTAGATACAACCAAACAAAAAATCAAGCTTTCTAAGATGAAAATAAGGCACTAGAGGGCTAAATCTTTGTGTTGGTAGAAAAGGTCATTGAGGTTATAGACACCTAGGCCCAACAATCAAAGAAACATAGTAGAGGCCTAAACAAAAAATATAGGAAAGGATGGATTTGACCACCAAAAAAATCTAAATGGTCACTAACAAAGTCATTATAAATATGCTCAAGAATTAGGTCAAAGACTTAAAGGCTCAAATTTCTCAAGAGAGCCAACATGAGAGTTGCAATAATGGAAATAGGAACCATGAAATAGAAAATGGGTGTCTAGGATCACCAACTCTACAAGATGTAAAATAATTTATAGAGACAATATTAGACCGTCAAGAGGCTCATGGCAAAGGGATACAATCTAGAGACCAAGCTAGATGCATCAAAATAAGTAATGAAGTAGCTATAGGCCAAGATCAAAGAATTAAAGTTGTTTACAAGATACCTTTAACTCAACAAAGCTTTTAGAAAGACCTACTAGAAGGAGATCAAATATTTTTCAACATACTTGACACAAAAACCTCAACTTATGGAGTTTCCCAGGGTGCAGGATGACATAATTAAGAAATAGGTCAATTCTGGTGAACCCCAATTTTCCCTCATTCGAGACTCATTTTTACCTATTTTCATTTGTATTTCATATCCATACAAACCCTCTGAACAACCTTTATTGTGATTATGTATTAAAAGTAGTTTTTTCAAAACAATTTAGCTTTTTTATCTTTACTATAATGATTGGCATGGTGATGAGTGTTCAAGTACAATAAAATGATTTTAGTAGAGTTATCCAATTTATCACAAGAACTAGGATCTAAAACCTACAACCATAGATGTAGCTTGTCTCTAGCTGCACCTATAACTTGCATGCAATTATAATTGTAGCTTTCCTACAACCAAGAAATGTAGAAAACTAATTGTAAAGGAGAGGATTTGCTACCCTCAGTATGATGGGGTCTCGAAGAGAAAATAGCCCTCAATTACCTCAAAGATCAAATCTCATGTGATAAGATAAAGAATGAAGAATGTTTGCACAATTTAATTGAATAAAACACTAAACTACTAATGACAAGAATAATAAAATCACTTAATTATAGAGATGAATGAAGGAATTAAAATATTTGATCTATAAAAGTGGAAAGTATAGAAGCTACATATTTCACCCTTAAGAGGATTAGCTCTCAACCACAGATGACAACACACCACGACAATGTCTACACCTTGTGTTTCCATCTCTGATGAAAAAGAGAATAAGAGCCCAAAATCCAAAAATTCTAGCTTGTTAAACCTGTAAATCAACAACCAGTGGCTCCTCTCTTGGATTGATAGATATGATGGATTACCATGCAAGAGAAGCCTTGATTGTTTCTTGAGAGAGAAATCCTAAAGAGCTTCGCTATAAAAATGAGAGAGAAAGAGAGTGAAAATGTGTGAGAAATTAGAGTGAAAATGGAGTTTTATGAGGCTGCATGGGTGGGAGGAGCCGTTACACACACATTTTTGCTGTAATGACACGTTCCATAGACAAAGAAAATGAAATATTCACATTTGAATCTCAAAATTTTTGGGGACTCTAGCATGTCATGAAGATGTTTACACATTGCACAAGTTAGGCATTCAGGAACACTAGTGCTTCATCATTGTTTCCTATGAGGTCAGAATCATAAAATTATGACTTATAGGTTTTTGTCATAAATGTAGTAGGCCTAAATGTGTGAGTGTGAAATTGCCACATGGTGTAATTTTATGACACTACATTTTCCCCCACTTTAGTGTACTATTTTTTGAGAAAAATCAGCTACACTAAAGTAGTTAAGAAAACATGAATGCTAATTTTGAAATTTTACAATTTTTTGCAAAAAAGGATACTATAGAGGCCACAAAGGTTGAGTAGGTGGTTATTGACAATGCCCCCAACATTCGAGCCTGGTGAGAAACTACAACATTTGACGTGAAGTTTGGTTTTGCAAAACTCAAAATTGGGTCAAGTTTGAAATCGAAAGAAACTACCATGGTAGAAGAATGCTTAAAATTTTTTTTGGTGAATCAGAAGAAAAATTTGATAAAGAAGTGAGTATATTTCCCATCCTACTTTTACCCCCAGCGAGGTGGGTGAAAATAGGAAAGTGGGAAATGGAATTTTTTTTTGCAAAAAGTGGACAAAATTCAGCCTATATATGTCCAATGTGGGCCCATGGAAGGTAATTTTCACTATTTACTCAAGGATTTTGTTGACTTTTCAAGAAATTTTTCAACAAAATGCCTCATATATGAGACTTTTGGCTATCGAGGATTGATCAATTACGGTCCACCATGGAGAGGGACCACCATAGTCTTGCTAGCTTTACTTTCTTGGCAATGGCATCTCCTGAGTGGTGACCACCATATATGCCTTCGTTTTCTTCCCTTAGGATATCCTTTCTTTAATGTTCATAAAAAATTTGGCGAATGATATCACCCCTTCCTATTTTATATATTTATCCTTCTATTCTAGTGTAAAGTGAAGAGATTTATGCAACATTAGTTGTTTCTCTTGCAGAATCATATCAAGTGGATATTGTCTTGTAGAGAGTAGTGTGGCTACATCATGAAGTTCTTAGGGTGCTACAATTATTCTAAATAATTTTGCATTTAAATGCTTTGCATGTTCATCAAGTTCTTCTCTTGTGTCAATTTTGGATAGTTTGGACCTTGATTGTTTATTCCCAACTTGACCATGATATTAAAATTAAATTCTTGAAATAGTAATATCCATCGATATATTATCCCTTGGGTTATTGGCCTATTCAATAGATATTTCAAGGGCTCATGGTTAGTGTAAAAATTAAATGGTGTGGAAATCAAATAATGATAGATTTTTTAGGGCATACACCATTTCTAAGGCTTCTCTTTCCATATTAGTATAATTATTTTTAGTGTACAATTTTTTTTGGCTTGCGAAAGTAATCAAGTGGTCCTTATTACATGAGGTTGTGATAGAACTACTCCTATAACTATTTTGGAGGCATCAACATGAATGTGGAAAGGGGTTGTCCAATCTGGAAATATTAATATGGGTTTCTCAACAATCCTTTTTTAAGTATGTTAAAATATTGTTGGCATTATTTTGTCTAGTTTATGGACTTTTTAGTATTTTTTTTAATAATTCGTTTAATGGTACCACTATTGTTGCATACCCTTTGATGAATTTTCAATGGCATCTAATATATCCTAGAAAGGTTTTTATCTTTGGTGTTGTCTTTGGTAGTGGCTAGGTCATAATGAGTGCAACCTTCATAGGGTCACCCATTAAACCTTCTTTACAAATGATGTTCTCTAACAATGTACCAAAGGGTACTATAAAGGTGCATTTCTTGATGTTCAAAGAGATTTGAATTTTTTTCATCATTCTAACATCATTGGAAGTGTTTGAATATGGTTCTTGACTAACCCATAAATTATCCAATCATCTAGATAAACTTCTAAGAATTCATGAATGAAGTCTTTGAATGCATTAACCATTATTTGGTTGAATATTTTTGAAGAATTCTTCAATCCAAAAGGCATTCAAAGGTGTACATGAATGAACCCCATTCTATAGCAAAAGTGATTTTTGGTTGATACTCTTCTCTGATTTTTACCTAATGGTATTTGAATAATCCATTGGTGAATGAGTATATTTCTCTACCTACAACTAATTCCAATATTTCTTTTGTAAATAAGGTAAGGAAATGGTTGTGAATATAAGCTTTAATAAGTTCTAAAAAATCAATGTACATCCTTATTTATCTAGTTTTATTAAATTTTGAATGACCATAGAAATAATCCAACCTACATCTTCAACTGGCTTGATGATCTTGGTTATGAGCATTTTATCCAATTCATTCTTCACTTTTTTTTAATTTATGTTTGGGTTGAGTCAACATGGATTTTTTTTTGTGGTTTAGCTCCTTCTTTCTGTTGGATTTACATGACTCCTACTTCCTCTTTGATACCTTTCATTTCCAAGAATGTTCGAGGAAATAAATCTTCATACTCAAACATAATTTCAATTACACTTGCAACTACGTGGTCATCCCATTAATCACCAATTTTAGCTAGTTTATGGTTTTTTGTAGATGCTATGTTTTATTCGCTTATCTTGAGGGTTTGGTTATAAAATTGATCTTTGGAATCATTATATAATTGTATTTCCCCTTTTCCTTCTAATACCTAGATGTCTAGTTTAGGGTCTCGATCTTCCTCTTATTGATGTGTGTTATAACATTTCTTTTTTTGAAAATTGAGTTTGTTTGTCCCTCCATTCTATTAATTTCCATACCATGCTTTGTTCTAGGGAGGTGGTGGAGTTTGTGTGAAGACTTGGAAGTTAGAGTCTTCTACTAGTTTGAATATAATTTATTTCATTCAAATTAATGTGGTATGAATATTCTCATCCTCATCCCAAAAGGAGAAGGTATGAATGGAATATTTTTTGAGTTCTTGCCAATATTATTTTTAGTTCTCATTTCTTGATTGATATGCCATGTTTGTACTATTAGTGTTAGGGTCTATTAGAATAGTTGTACATGTATAATCTGACATCATATTGTCTTTGTCCCTTCTAGGTTATGAACATATTTGTAGATGCTCTTCTGGGGTTATTGATTGATTGAACTTTGGTATTATATTATCCTTCTTCTTGTAAATATCTTATTCTAGTATGTGTTTTAAAGTCATGTCATCGAAGAATAGTGTCTTGATGTGTTCTCCACCAGCATATAACATTATAGGCTAATGTATCATATAGTGTGGTAATCCACAAGTCCTCTTTTGCAAATGTTTTCTCCATTTCTTCCAAGTAGCCTTTTAAATCACCTACTCTTGAAAACTAGGGTAGTTTGATGTATGAAATACCCCTTTGAATATGTTTTATTAGTTTTTTCCTCTTGGGAACAAGAGCTATACTATCAGTTGCTCCTTCTTTTGATCTTTATAGTATATTATCATTATTTGTGATACTTTGTGGTACACGTAACTTTAGAATGTTTATATACCATAAAGAATCTTCTAAAGTCATATACCTTTTGAGAAGTTAGCTACAATTCATTTGCATCCAAATAGTCAACACTTTCTCACTATCCATACTACCATATTCACTTTCCTAATCAATTTCTTCTTTGGTATTCAGTTCCTCAAGTATATTAGTTTTAGGTTAGAAATAAAATACATCAATCTTTTTTTTCCTCCTCATCTTCTTCCAAGGTAATCTCTTCTACATATGATTTATTTGTATCTTCTTCTAGGGCTATGTGGACCACTTTATTGTAATTTTCAAAGGACAATTCCTCTTTTCTAGAGTCCACCATTCTATTAGCATTGACAAACTATTATAGCCCTAATAATGCCCTAAATGTATCAAAAGGTTCTTTCATCACTATTACCTAGAAGTTCACTAATAACTTAATTCTCTAAACATTTAATTATACATTTTTCTAGGTGCTTATGGTCTACATGGATGAACCATCATCTAGGTTGATGTGATAGAGGGTATTGGTCAACCTAGGCTTTCCTAGTTTTTCCCATGCATTTTGTGGTATCATATTAATACCTACCCCCAAATCTATCATTATTTTCTTGAACTTCTGGTGATTGATTTGTGTTGTAATTATTAATGGCTTATTTTTCCATTCTCGATTTGTTTTTTGTACTCTTTGGACTTGTTGTTGGTTATTTTCTTATTTGTTTCAAGACTTACAAAATTGTTCTAATTTCTCTAAGAGGTTTTTTTTGTTGTACCATTGTTGTGAGTTCCTTTAATATAGTAACTTTTTCTTCAAAAAATAGCTTCTTTGTTCATTTTGTTGTTGGTTAATTACTATTTTTGTATTTTCACTAATTCTATTGTGTTCTTGCTTACTAAGTAAGAATTGATTTGTCTCTTCCTCTTAATCATTAGCAGTTTCTATGATGACTTATTTATTCTTGGTGGTATTAGTCTCTTGGCGGGTGATGACCACAAACTTAATATTTTATTTTTTGTATTTTAATTCTTGTTATTCAATATTTTTTCCCTCTTGTAGATGTATCAATAACCAATTTTCCTATTTTTGACATCTATTTTAATCCTAAGTGGAGGATGATAATAGAGGATTCATTATATTGGGTATGATGAGGTTTTGAAGATTGTTGTATCTTAAATAACCTCAAGACTATTACCTTTAATGGTTTTTTAATATTTACTCTATAATTATTCATATTTTTTACTATATTTATATGTGACTTATTGTTTTATTTACAAAGTACACAAAATATATTTTAAATATTCAAAGTTTTAGGTACTATTTTATTTAATATCTATATATTTAAATGAATAGTATGCACTTTATTTTCTAAATCTAAAATAAATAAATAAATAATTTTTTTTTAATATTTAATTATATATTTATTTTAAAAGAATTATTTATTATTTTATTTACTAAGTTGCATAGTCAATTTACTATTTTATTTACTAAAATATATAATAATTTTATTCATAATATTAAATAAACATTACCATATACACAAATAAGTAAATTTGTAGAGTTAATATTTTTTTTTATGTTAGTGGTACATATTATTTGTTTTGTATTTTTATTATATTTGTTTGCCAATTCCTTAATATTATTAAAATATTAATAATGAATATTGTTTTTTGAAAAGTAGTGTCTTCTCAATGTATGTCTTTTTGTTTTCAATCAAAATTGATATATAAATATAGAATATTGACCACTCTTTCCAAACAAAATAAAAAATTCATAGAAAAATAGAGACAACAAAACCAAGAGTACAAAGAAAATGGGTAAGAACAATTACAAAAATTAAATTTATGTATAATTTTTTAAAAATATAAAAAATAATTTTTTTTTGAAATAAGTAAAAACTAAAGATTAAATTTATGTGTTTATGTACATAAATAGTAAATAATATAACTTTGTAGTAGTAACACAATTTTTAAATAAATAAAATATTTTTTCTTATTTATAGGTTCATGTATGTATAAAATATATTTATTATTAGTGGAGGGGGGTAACTCATGATTAAATTGTCTAGTTCAGATCAATCAAGAATATGAAAATATTGTTAAAAAAATTCTATAAAGTTTCAAATATTCTAATGATTCAAACCTACAATAAGAATAAATCGAGTGACATCTTGGTTCTAATTTGATAGTTTTTCTCCTCTTATTAGGATAGTTTCTTTCTCCAATAAAAAACACACATGATTTTTCTATGAAATCTTATACATCGCCTAAAACATTATGAGCTACATCATTCACTTTTTTGAAATTCATATTTATTGTTGTCAAATGAATTTTTATTATATACATATATAGAAATAATTAAAATATTAATATTTTTTTACTTAAAAAATATTTTGTAGAACATAATTTATATTAATATTATTCTTTTATTTTGACCCTCTAATTATATAATCTAGATATTTTATATATTTTTTCTTGTATAAATTTTCACCAAACAAATATATTTAATAATAATAAATAATAAATAATAAATAATAAATACTTCTCATTAGTGGAAAGATATATTGAATACTTATAACAAATATATTTGACCCTGTACATGCACTCCAAGCCAACAAGGGCTACCTAATGAGCACTCGTAGATTCAGCCAACGTTTAGGCGACCTAGTGGAAACACACAAACAAACAAATTCTCAATTCACTCTTCTACTTTCATCTCTTATGGATTTCTCGAAGGGGGTTAGAAGAAACAAATGGAGCATGCCTAAACTATTCAGATTAATTCTAGTGCCAACGATGGGAAGATACCCGATAATGCTTTACTTGCAGTGGCCACCTTCCGCTACAATGCTTTCAGAACAACATATAACCTCACTCGTTGTTTTAAATAATGTTTTTCAGGCGGCCATGAAAATGACAATGGATCGCATACCTTCAACACCCGTTAGCCACCCAATAAAGACCATACATAAATCATCATCTATGGAAGAGGAGAAATCTTAATCATTCAGGCAAAGGCAAGTTGAAGGGTTTAATTCCTGTAACAAGACTTTTATGCTTGTCGGTCAATAAATTGTGAAGGATTTGTAAGGATGGGTCTCAATCCTTCAAGGAAGACAGGAGGGGGAAACGCTGAGGGTCACAACTTCTGGGGTAAGGAGATTTTCTGATCTTCTACATATAAATATTTTGTTTAAACTGAATTGGGTTTTGTAGAGCACTGAAATAGCAGGGGTTTGATGATTTAGGTTTAGATTGGGGCAATTTATTAAATTACCCTTTTCAGAATAATCTACTGCGTAATTGCTACAATTGAGGGCTATCTCTTCATCAAATTCCTCTAGGACTTTCACTTGGCCTGAACTGTGTAGTTTGCACCCCACCCAACAAGTTGAATAGAAATTTTACCCAGTTAAACGATTTCCAAATTCATCATGCCTTCTGGAATGCGAATCTGTAGAGAACTTCAATTCTTCTACCTCTTGAGCTTGTACCAATTGATTGATTTGGGTTCAACTGAATATGAGACTGAAAACACTAGGAGATTCATGTTTCTATGAAGCTCGGTTCCAACCTAGAATACATTTATATGCGGCATAACTTAACCAAATTTATTATTTATATGCAAATCATGTCCAACAATACAGCCTAAAAGATAAATATTTTTCATTTTTTTATTTTGAAGTCTAGTAATTTGTCTGTGACTTGGATTTTGAAAATATTCTAACAGTTCATTTCGAATTGTATCAGTTTTGAAAGTTTTCTTTAACATTGCTTTTATCTGCATTATTAAGATAACCCATGTAAATCTGAAGTCATTGGTCTATTGTTCTGAAAATGGAAATTGTGTAAGGAATTGTCGTCTATGCTGAACATTTCGACTGTGAAAATAATACTACATTCACTATTGAACCGAAGTTCTGAAAAAAGATTAATTGGTTTAAACTTTGACCTTTTTACTTCCTAACAATTTTTTGTGTGGTCTAAACAACAGGTAACAAAGGAGCTAATAAGGATTTGAAGCAAATAGACTCATTATTTCAGCGATATGCAGATAAGGATTCGCCTGATGTGATAAGGTAATAGTTCTACAATTTGGTAAAATGCATAGCCCTAGCGCTCTAAGAATATTCTAGTCTCAGCGGTTTTATTTTCAAATTACTCTGCTGGCCTCAATCTGTATCTGCTATTTTGTTTTTGAAAAACACAGCTTTCTTGGATTTATATATAGACAATTCTGCTCACACAAGAAAGAACAATCAATTTGCAGAAAAGTTCTGACCTTTCTCCCCTAATCGTGACATTCCTCCCTTAATCGTATGTGCACAATGGCACATAACCGTTTTTGAAATGCTAATAAGACAGACATACTGTATCTAATAAAACCAAAAATAATCATCATACATTATCAATTGGGCCTTAGAACTGTTGAGCTAAACAAATGCTATAAGCTCCTCCAGATCACCATTTTCCTCCCCATCTGAAATCCTGTCCTTTCTTGACTCTGTTGATGAGATAGCACCTGTTGGTAATATGATATGAGAGTTTGATAATTCCATAGACCTTATTATATTGTTACCTTCAACAAATTCCATCTTGTTAGAGAACATGTGAAGAGGTCTTGATTTTGCGTTTAGTAACATGCATTGTATCATTTTATATTTCTTTAGATGATCTGACTTTTGAAACATGGGTAGCAGCCCTGAAACAATAGAAAGATTGTGCACGGATCTGAAAATTGAGATAATGGATGTCAAACTCCTAATGCTTGCCTGGTAAGACAAATGTATTTGGATTTACACATTTTTACAATTTACAACTATATTTAGCATCTGAATTCTGATGAGCAAAGTTTATCATTTCAGGAAGATGCGAGCTGCACGGCAGGGATATTTTACACTGGTATGTTTTAAATACTGTACCATGTACATGCATATGTTAACTGCAGTTATCCTTTACAAGCCTTTCCAAATTATATCTTATTGTTTGTTGTTCTACAGGACGAGTGGCACAGAGGCCTTCAATCATTGAAAGTTGATAGCATTGACAAGTTGAAGAATTCACTTCCTGCATTAGAGGAAGAGGTGAAGGGGTTCCGTATTAATCAAAGTCTTTGTGAATTTACAATTATGTATATGAGATCAAATAGGAAGTCATATATGCATGCATGCGAAAATGTTGAATGCGACTCATTCCTTAAGTGGAGTAATATCTTTTGTTCCCATTCTGATTATTTTACTGTATGTGAACATTGTTAAGGTTATGAGATCCCAAAACTTCTGGGACTTTTATACTTACTCTTTCCAATACTGTCTGACAGGTATTTACTTTCTAACTTTTCGGTTTCTCATCTCATTCAAATATTTAGTTTGCATTTCTTTATTTTCATAACCTTTTTGCAACATGTTTCATCATACAGAAGATGGACAAAAATATCTGGACATAGAAAGTGTCTGTGAGTTGCTGAAGCTGGTATTAGGGAATCGTAATCCTGCTCAGGTTGAATCTTTGGTAGAGTTTTTGAAGGTATTCTAGGCTTAATTGGGTGTATCTCTCAAATGCAGAGATCTCTCCAATGCTCAATATTATATTTGAGATGCATCCTTTTTTATCTTGTATCTTGTATCTTGTATCTTGAAGCTTGCTTTCATATTTCCTGTGATTTGTCTGCAGTCTGTTTTTGACTGAATTTTGTTCATGTTTTTAGAATCAGGAGGATTGTAAAGCCATATATCTTGACCAGTGGCAGTGCTTTCTAAGATTTTTTGATAAGGTATGCTTGGTATGCACATTGGATTGTATTTGACTTTTTTGTTCTTTAGATAATTTATATTTATGATGATTGTTAATATCTTTCTTAGTTTTGACACAGATCAATTATCCAAGCTTTGATAATTATGATTCATCTCATGCATGGCCCTTGATTTTGGATGACTATGTTGAATGGGCACAAAAGAGGCTGAGTTGAGACAACGACTACTTAGTAGTAACCAGATGCATATATTGCTTTTGCTTCTGAAGCTCTAGCTATAAAGATTACTCATGGGAAATAACATTTCTTTCTTCAATTAATGTTTTCCATTTCTTATGCTTGGTTCTCAGCTCCAACTAGCAATTTATTTTTGTCCATATAGAGACAGCAACTTGGGATGAGAACAGCGTGGTGTGGTTCATTTGGTGACTTGTTATGTTCTAGCTTAATATATAGAAATCTTTCAATATTATGAAATTTTCATTATTGTAACTTATGTACATAAGATTAAGAAATATATAAATATATTTAATGCTTTCCTATTTGTACTGTTGTAAACTATAGTGAATGCCTGAATGCTTGTTACTCATGAGTTTCATATATGAATTGGACAGTGAAATGGTATTTAGGATTTCATGTATTTGCCTTTTGCAAAGATGTAGGGGCTAAATCATCGAGATAATTATTAAATATAATCAATAATGTGATTACATGAACTCGGATCTGTAAGTTTCATGACTAATGACTCAGCAGCATATATGAAATTCCTTGTATGTAAGAAAGTTGTATAATGCTAATGCTTGTAACAGTACATTTTGAAGAAATATTTGATATTTATTGTCTTTTTGTAGCATGACACTCTTTATATTCTTAATAGAATCAATTTTAAATGAAGGAGCCCCAAATTAACTTAGTGGCAAAATTTTCTAGCAACAGATGCTAATGTAGGCCTCAGATAACAACTATAACCTTGATTAACAGGCGCTTGCAAATTCATTATTAACAATACAATGCAAACATATCTGTAGGGACTTCCATCCAAATGACAACAGTTTTTCGTCTTCAATAATCATTTTTTAGTTCTCATCCTACTTCAATTGGAATAAAAATAACTTTATTGATGACAAATTAGTAATGAGAATAGTTTTTGGTCTTCTATAGTCTTTTTCAGTTCTCTTCTTACTTCAATGGAAATAAAACAACGTTATTGATGATGAATCTATAATCCATCTCTCTTTCTAAAGGCTAAAGATCAGCATAGGTGCTGGGTTAGTTGGAATGCAAGATCTGCATTCCAGAGGCTAAGGTGTTAAAATAAAAAGGGAAACATATATGGCAATAAAGAACCTGAAACATGAAAGAAAGCCTAAAATATTCCATGAGTTTTGTATTTCATTGATAAGGATGTGCTGTGTATATTTCTTAAGACAGGAGTTTGCTTGTTGCTAAAATATTACTCACCGTTGGATTTCATAGCACAGAGTAAAATCATTTGACATGAAGTCTATTATAATTAATTAAACTTAGGGGAGAAGGACATAGGCAGTAGAGGGAAGAGGTTCAAACATGTTTTTGTAATTTTAAATAGTGTAGGTGGAGCAATAGCTTAGCAGGTGCTGCAGGGAACACGTATTAGTTCTGTATCAAATCACAATTTACTTATGTTTAATTGTTATTTTAAAAATAATTATTTGTCAATAGGCCCACAATTCTGGAAACCTGTTGATATCAGGAAATGCAGTAATTTCTATGGAACCATAGTTTACTTACACAGAGAGTTTTGATATGCCTCCTCCATGGGACTACTAGATAACGGCTTGCATGACTCACACACCTCAAGTCCTGGACAGAATAAATGTGTATTCGTTTTGTATCAGATCACAATTTCCTAATGGTTCATTGTTATTTCAAAAATAATTATCTGTCAATAGGTCTACAATCCTGGAAACCTGTAGATAGGAGGAACTGCAATAATTTTTGTGGAAACCATAGGTTTAGTTACACTGAAATTTCGATATGCTTTCCCCTTGGAACCACTAGATAAGGCCTTGCATGAATCACACCCCTCAAGTCTTGGACAGAATAATCGCTCTGGACAAGTATTGTGGGTTACAAAGATGTCAAAAACACAACCTGGCCAGAATAATTACCCTGCACAAGTATTGTGGGTCACAACGATACCAAACACAACCTGGGCAGAACAATCACCTTGGGCAAATATTGTGTGTCCAGGGGAATCTTATTCACGTGGATAAGGGCATGGGAATAGTGGCTAATATTTATTCATATTGGGTACCACTGCAGGGGAAGATGGAATGGACTTATCTAAAGCTTCATAGATAATTATGTTTATATGACAAACAAATACACAGCTTCAGTTTTAGAGTATCGAGTGTATCGACCCCAGCACAAAGGAAAGCTGAATCATCACACTGTTCTTCGCTTCTTCCAATGCAACCTACTCGAGAATGCTCTTTGAAATTAGTGATAGAGGCAGTGCACATTGACTTTTACAAATACAAGCATTTGTTTATATTTCAGAATAGTCCATGATTCTAGAGTAGAATATAGTTACAGGCTACAGCCATTCGTTCAAAACCAAATTCAATGAACCTAAGCCCGTGCTTCATTTTCAAACGCAAGTTCTACATTCCATTGTAATTTTTTAACCACCTCGGCCACTGCACTGTAATTGGGCAGATAGTACTCCGAGGTCATTTTGGACCATTTATCTTGAGAGCGTGAGGGTGAAAGAGCATTTGTTTCTATACAATAACTAGCAATCGCACCTTGGTGTACAATGGGTACGCTGAAGAGGTGTGGAAGGTCAATTAGGAAAAACGGAGGCTTTTTTTTTTTTTGGGCATGCATGAGGTCAATTGATTGGCCAGCCATTTAGCAAATGATGTTGTTTGTGCATCAAAGGTCTCAATGGAGAAGTGATAGCTTCAAATCAACTATGCATCCTCTTATAAGGATCCAAACATGAGTGAAACAAAACCTGTGAATGAGAAAGATAATCATGTAGTCACATAGTGTTATCTCAAAACATATTTTCTAACAAGTGTTTGGAATTCTAGAAGATGATTAGTAAGTACATAGGTGCACATCTAAGTTTCAATTCAGCAGGGAGATGGGAGAATGAGAGAGTTCATTATTAAATTGAATGGAAGACAATTAGCACTTCACAAAGCAAAAATAACTAGGTTTGTTGTCTCATAGGCCATCTTTGGCCTTATGGACATTAAAAATCTTCTATTCTATTCAACCAACAAGGTACTGAAAAATAAGAATTTGTATAGAAACTAGCATTTTATCATATTTATGTCCATATATCATCAAGTTTAGGTCAATAGGTCTCAGAAAAGTACATTAAGCTATAATAGAGAAGACTAAAGGATCCTAGGTTGTGAAAAGATCAAGCAACTGAGAACTAAAGAAATGCTAACATAACATGAGAATAAATCCAAAGAGGCGAACTTCAAACCATAAAAACTAAGTATAGCTTAAAATATTCTTATATGGAAAGGATATCCTAGGTTTGTTGTCTCATATGCCATCTTTGGCCTTATGGACATTAAAAATCTTCTATTCTATTCAACCAACAAGGTATTGAAAAATAAGAATTTGTATAGAATAGCATTTTATCATATTTATGTCCATATATCATCAAGTTTAGGTCAATAGGTCTCAAAAAAGTACTTTAAGCTATAATAGAGAAGACTAAAGGATCCTAGGTTTTGAAAAGATCAAGCAGCTGCGAACTAAAGAAATGCTAACATAACATGAGAATAAATCCAAAGAGGTGAACTTCAAACCATAAAAACTAAGTATAACTAAAAATAGTCTTATATGGAAAGGATATCCCAAGGAAGCATTGAGATGACAAATAAGAGATAGGAGCAATGATAGCACCACAAAAGGGCCAATGCAAGATACAATGATGCCCATAATATGTCTAGGAATAAGATGGTCAAGATTAACAATACTCAAAGCAAGCCTGACACACATCCCAGAACCTTTCTTAACATGATCCACAACCAATGAACCTCTGGTAATAAAGAAAAAAGTTGGCACAGGCAAGGAGAATGCTAGCAAAAGTTGTGGAGTCTGGCTTTACACCTACCAATTTCATTTGCTTGAAAGTTTCTAAAGCTTTTTAAAAAAATCCATTTTGTGCATATCCTGCAATTATTGCATTCCATGGGATAACCTCTCTTCAAAGCATTCTGTCAAACAGTTCATGTTCCTTTTATATGCTTCCATATTTTGCATGCATGTCTACTAGAGCATTTTCAGCTATAATAGCTAAACAAAAATTCTCCTTCCATGATATGCTTTGATGGATGTCCATACCATGTTCCAAAGCTCCCATTTTGCACAGGCAGGGAGGACACTAGCGAAGGTTGTTAAATTTAGCGTTACACTTGCCAATTGCATTTTCTTGAAAGTTTCTAAAGCCTTTTCAACAAATCCATTTTTTACATATCGTGCAATCATTTTAGTCCATGAGATGACATATTTTTCAAGTATTTTGTCAAACATAAAGAATATATACAAATTGCATTATTAAAATGAGTTTCTAGGAAAAACTATGTATATTTTGTTTTGATCAATGGTTCTAAATAGAGTAAAAGACCAGCTGTTCAAACAAAATGGACAACCAAAAATGTTTTGTGATTGGGTCAAAGAAGGGTTGATTGTTGGATCCACAAAGACAACCAATCCAATTCAGATAGGGGCCTTCAACGTAATAAACAATTTGAAATTAAATGTTTATTGCTTATTATTATGATTGCATTTATTTATTTATCAAATAATTCTTTTAAAAAGTTAATACTAAATTATTTGTTAGAATTAATCAATCAAATATATGAGTTGAAGTTATATAAATTTAAATGAAATCGAGAAAGTTGAAAAAAGAGTAGAGATAAATCGAAGTCTAATTTGAAAATTGTAAGAGGTAGATGGCTTAGAAGATAAAAGAATTCTAGATGACTAAAATTAGTTTCTAGAGGTCTTTATTTTTATAATAGTTGGTAACATCCTAAGAAGTATAATGGCATACCAAGAATCATAGAAGTGTCTTTGTAGGTGTGGAACTGTTAATAGACATGGATGTATCCTATACACTCATAATTACATCCGTTGTATATAGTGACATTAAAATCTCTTACTATTAGCATGTGTACCATCTACTATAGGTATGAAAAGTTTAAGGAAAATTGTGTTTATGGTATATTTAGGAACTTGCTTAGTTAAGCCCCTAAAAAGTATGTTTCAACATAAAATTTTGTAAGAGTTGAAATTATTGAGAAGAGTTGGAGTGTGTGTCTTTATAATGGTAGTACAATAATGATAATGGATCTATGTTATAGTTATGGAGTATGCAGCTTTATAATGGTAGTGCAATAATGGTAATGAATTTGTGTTATAGTTATGGAGCATGACCTAGGTGGTCTTGCAAAATAAAGGTGCGTAGGTGCTCAAGAATGGTAGATGATAATGAATCGTTTCCATTTTTAGTAACTCAAATAAATATCCTTACGACTAATCCAATCATACGACATGAAATAGAATTAGATTTGAAAACCCAATAATTTTGAAAACCCATTTTATCCTAGATTTGGCTTGCAATGGACTTGAACATATATTTAAGAATATATTTAGCTTGAAAGAAGAATGAAGTAGTTTTCTTTCTTGTTTATCCAGTGATGATCTAACAATGAAAATGGTCATCCTTTTAGAGACCGGATCATAAACTTGAGCCTAATATACATGAAACATGACACTATGCACCCTATAAACTAAACACATAAGATTGAACTTTGAAATTGTGATTTAAATAATCTCTAAAATTAACATAGAGAACATTACAAATTTAGATTTCTTGAGTAGTCATATATTTCAAATTGCTTTAGAAACCTATTGAAATATGATTTGATCTTCTCTACTAGTAGGTGGCTTCATATACTAAAATGAAGGGTAAATCTAATTTTCTTAAAATGGTTTAGTCCATGCAAAACTTGACAAGAAAATTTGATCTTTCAAAGGTTTAGTCCATGTAAAACTTGTAATAGAGTGTTTATGCATGCCTAACCCTTAATGTTTCTATGCACATGGTACACTAAAAAAGCCCCAGCTACAAGATTTTTTTTATAACAAGTGTTTTCTATTATTAATTTCTATTTATACCATTTTAAGAATTTTTTTAAAAAAAATCCTAATTTCAATTCGACATTGTCTAACACTTTTTTCAAATATAATTGCCACTTTCAAGTCCTGAAAGTGTACATCCTTCCAAACATTATGGAAGGATGTTTGGCTGCCCTCTATTGCTGTTGCCTGCTTGATGCATGCTTTTTGAGCCAACTTCTAACAATTCTGGAGCACTTGTGCGTTTGGAAACAACAAACAATAAGTTTATTTAATATTAATCAATCTCTATTCTTTTTAGAATTAATATAGAGCTTGTTCACTTTGAATCAAGGCCTATTTGCTCATACCCAAGGCTATATTACTGTAGTTTGTGAATACATATAATATGCGGAAACATTTTGTTAAGCATATGGTTGTAGACAATTTCTGATTGGATTTGATTTGAAAGGTTTGATTCAAACTTTTTAGAGGACAAATTAATAAAAATTTGAAGTAAACATGATGTACACTTTCAGGACTTGAAAGTGGCAATTATATTTGAAAAAAGTGTTAGACAGTGTCGAATTGAAATTAGGTTTTCTAAAAAATAATAATAATAATTTTTTTTCTTAAAATGGTATAAATAGAAATTAATAATAGAAAACACTTGTTATAAAAAAATTCTTGTAGGTGGGATTTTTTTAGTGTACCATGTGCATAGAAACATTAAGGGTTAGGCATGCATAAACACTCTATTACAAGTTTTACATGGACTAAACCTTTGAAAGATCAAATTTTCTTGTCAAAGTATAATTAGAATGTATATACAAGCTTGTAATATGCTATATGCTCTTGTGTTTTCTTGATGCCTAAACTTAGATCTTTCTATATTTTATACTTAATGATACCACCAAACTGGAGGGACTTGTAATTTAGGGCATAATGAAATATATGATATCATCCACCAAACGAATTTGTGTATAAATTTGGACATTGCTTACATTTGTGTGTTCAAAATTTTTAGAGTGAGAACTATGTAAAAGAAAGAGTTGTATTTCTTGCATCTATAATTTGGTGGATAGTCTCTCAGTCTTATTAATTACTTGAGTGTAACTATTATAATGTGCTGATTTTTTTACCATTATAATCTCCATCCTTGAATTCATTGTCTCCTATCTATCTTTATTCCAGTATTTCTACACCAAGTGAACTAAAGTAAACTTTGGTGAGAATTGTATATAATGACCCTTGATTTTTTCCATGTCACACCATACAAAGGGATTATTTTCGTTAAAGAGGTTGTGCAACTTGACAAGTATTAGTCACATGCATCTTGGTATATAGCATTTTCCATGCTTTTTGAGTATCATCCCCCAATGGTATGCAAGTACAAGGTGTTCCTCCCCCAAATTTTCTTAATTTTTTTCTCTACCTATGATTTCTAATTGACTACTCTAGAACATTAGAGAGTGAGATTTTTCTTGTCAAAGATTTGTGATTGAACGTTGTTTTTCCTTGTATTTAAAAAAAATTTATATATTTAACTAACAAAATACACTACAAATAAATAAAAAAATTACAAATAACAATTTTTTAAAATGCAAAATAATGATAAATAAATGATACTAGAGAACAATAAAATGTTGTCCAGTGAAACAATTTACAAGACACAACAAAATGCTTTAAAAACATCTGAAAACATTGGAATCCTTTCAAAATAGATACTTAAGAAATATGTTAAAATAACTTAATTACGACCTAATCTCTTCTAGGTAATGTCAGTTTGTCAGCCAAGAACGTATACATTCCTCTCTGGCTCTCCAATGCACACTTGTCCTATTTAAACCAGCAGATTGAAAGGAGGTCCAGTCTTGAAGAGCTTCTTTCAAATCATGAATCTTGGCCTTCAATCCTCTACAACAATTTGCATGCATGGTGTACACCACACTCAAATCTCTGCCGGACTGG